>JAKWBJ010000214.1:3407500-4607500 GCA_023159175.1 Wohlfahrtia magnifica
ACATTTTTCAAATTTATTGGGAATGAAGTATGTGTTTACCAATCGATTTTCATGAATTATGGTTTATTTTATTTCTATTATATACAGTTTTATGAATAAATGGTGAAATTTGCAGCTTTATATTTTGGGGTTAATTTTTTATCACAATTTTTCAAAAAAAACTTTTTTTTTATAATTAGTTTCTCAATATCTCCAAAACATGTGTTATATTGAAAACTGATATCAGAACGACTTAAAGCTGGTATAATTTGGAATTTTTTAACATATGGCTTAACATATGGCGATAAGGTTGAGGATGGCAGGGGGCATGGTCGGACAGGGGTCTAAGGGCTTGCGGAAATCTTTAGGTATTTGGATACGATCCCTGTGGAGATAGATAACTGCACACCCAAACCCTTCCTGGATAGAATGTTCTCCGTGTGCATCTCACCAGAACCGCTAATTGGACACGGTACTTTTGAGACTTACACGGATGGATCAAAATCCTCGGAAGGGGTTGGGGGCGGCATCTTTATTCCTGTATACGGTTTGAAGAAATTCTTTAAGCTGCCGGACCACTGCAGTGTCTTACAGGCGGAGGTCTCGGCGATAAAGAGGGCAGCGGACTGGTTGATATACTACGGAGTATATGACAGTGATATCCGGATCTGTACGGACAGTTAGGCTGCGATCAGGGCGCTCTCCGGTGTCTACTCGATATCGCGACTGGTGTGTGAATGCCGGGCATCTCTCAAAGAGATGGCGAGACATTCAGACCTGAAGAGTATCTGGGTAAAGATTCACTCGGACACCCGGGGGAACTGTGTGACGGACGGACTTGCGAGGGCTGGCTCTTTCCTCAGAAATGAGCAGATTAACCACTCAGTTGGGATGCCACTCTCATCTTGCAGACTTATGGTCATGCGGTACATGTTGGGTAGGGTGCCAGCTACGGTGGAATGATAAACCCACGTGCTCTGTATCGAGGCAAATCTGGCCCCTATATGATCGGGCTCGCTCGGAGTCTATTATAAGAGTGCCGCGACTTAGGCTGCGAACTCTTGTGGCTGTAATTACTGGGTACTGGGTGGCTGGTGCGCACGCTACGTAATTTGGTCTGCCGCTCAATGACTATTGTAGGGGTTGTCAGGATGAGGAGAAAGAGGAGACTGTCGAGCACTTCCTATGCCAGCGCCCAAGTCTTTCGGACATTAGGACTGCTTTCCTTGGCAGTCCGTTTCTGTATGGCTAGTCGAATCTGGCCGGTGTGAATATCGGCAAGATCTCTTCTTTTGTACATGCGTCTGGTTGGTTCGGATCGCACCGGAACGCAGACATATAGGTTGTCCATTTTCTGGATAACTGATGGGTATCACAGTGGGATCAATATTGGACCCAGGTGGGCTGCACGTGTCTGGCTACCCGTCCTAGCTAACTAACTAACTAACTTAACGAAATCGAACTGGTCGTTCAAAAGTGATCATGAGAAGCATGATGCAGCCCCTTCAAAAACGTCACATTGTGGAAAAAGACATTCTAAAATGATGATTTTTGGAATTAAGCGACAATAGCGCATCAAAAAAATATAGTGGTTATCCAATGCTAGAAATATTATGTCCATTTGTTGCATAGTCTTCTTAATTGATTTAATTCTCAATCGATAGTTTTAGTTCAAATAAATATGCAATGTAAATGGTGACGAATGAGTAATATTTAATTCAATGCAATGAGCAAAACAACACTCATACGCCACATATGGCTGCTGCTATTTATCTATAAAGCTTAACAAGCGCACTCATTTTCTCACTATTCTCTCTCTCAGCCCTAACAAAACAAAGCTTTTATCTAAAGTGTAAATCTCTTTTTATATTTGCTTTTGAATGCTTTCCGTTAAATGTTTTCTTCGCTTCTGCGCTTTGTTCTTTGTTTATTTTTTACTTTTGTTTTTGTTATTCTTTTTCGTTTTTATTATGATTATTTTCTTATTTTACTACCCTTTACTCTTTGCTCTACAAGAAAACCGACTACAAAAAGTGGAAAAGAAGAAACAAGAAATAAAACAAAAACAAAAATTATGTGAAAACATGCAAACGCACTCACACTCTGTCGTTAAAATAATTTTACGAATGTAAGCGTAAGAAGTGACCTCAATAACAGACAACGAGTATTTACGTGTATATGTGTATGTGCAAGTGATTGTGTGTGTTGCATGACGTAGTGACGTAGATATCTGATATATCTGTTTACGTATATAAACATGCATACATACACACATTAGTTCGGTTATTTTATTATACGAGTACACACACGTATGTACGTCTAAGTGTATGTATTTTTACTTGTTTGTTTACTTTATTATAATCATATACATACGAGTACATGAATTGATGACTTTTATCTACGATTTTTGTTTTTGTTTTTCTCGCTCACGCCACAGTAAAATGCATTTAATTTTTTGCACATTTTTTACGATACTGACTATCTGCTGTTGTTAATGTTAATGTTGTTTTTACTTTTCCTATACAATGTTTTTGTTATGTTAATTGATGAGAAATATGCACGTTCATGTGCGTGTGTTGAGATTAAATAAAGTATTGAACTGGTTTGTGTATTTGATATAGTACTCATATAAGCATGAGAGTGCATTTGTTTGTTTGTTTTGGATGGTATCTTATATAATTTTCGCAACAAATTTTAATTTAAAAGCCACTGGGGAATTAATAAGTTCAAATAAAATAAAAATTTGGTTTTTGCATTAAAAACTTTAAATTATGAATTTTTTATAGATGAGTATAATATTAACAATAAACTTAATGAATAATTAAAAAAAAATAAAAGCTCGATCTAATCATTTGAGATGGCCATATGCAAAAAGTTCGTTAAGTCTGATATCAAAAAATTTTATGGAATAATATTTTACAATCGGAAAACGGAAGATGTCTGAAGGCAAATATAAAGCTGAACATTTGGATATGATACTTAACTATAAAAGCAACTTTGTAACCAAAGAAGTATTGAATTGTGTTCAGGAGCAATAAAAATTGGGTTTTGTTACATTTTTTTTATTTATTAACGACTGTTTTTACTTGTTGTACACTGTTCAAATACAATACAACAGAGATCAAAAAATAATTAAAAAGTTTTGCAAAATGCATCCACTACCGATTGCCAGAATTAATGAAAAATCCTGAAAGAATGTATGTAAGATATGTAACTACCAGATGTATCGGCATGAAGTGAGCGTTAAGATACAATTGTATCCATAGGGAACATATTTTTGTTTCGGCAATGACATCTGTCAAACATATTCAGTATACATCAAATCGTTGAACAGACAACATCATATTTTCTCATAGTGTTATAAATGGCGAATTTTGTACCAGAAAATTGTGATTTGCGAAAAGCATTAATTTTTTGTTTTTATTTGAAAAAAAAGTGCTGGAGAATGCTTGTTGAGGCTTATGATGATCATGCTCTAAACGAAAAAAATCATGGGTTAATCCGGAACAACCATCAGAAACAGACAGAAACGTGTGGTGTACCACGAGCTTCCAAAGCCTGGTGAAACCGTTAAATCCAATTGCTGCCGACAACAAATGATCAATTTGTATCAAACATTGATCGAAAAACTACCAGAATGTGCCACAAGACACAGCAAGGTAATTTTGCAACATGACAATGCCTCTGCACACAAAGCAACACCGTTTCAGAATACAATCAAAGGCTGGGAGCTGCTACCGAACCACCCGTATTCACCAGACGCTCCTTTCGACTACTATTAGTTTTCATCAATGCGACACGCATTGGCTAATAGTTTTTCGATTCTCACGAAGAAGTCAAAAATTGGTTGACTAAATGGTTTGCTTCAAAAGACGAAAAACTTTATTGGCGTGGAATCCACAAGTTGCCTGAATGATAAGATAAATATATAGCCAGCAATAGTAAGAAAAACGCTCATTTCATACCAGTGCAACTGGTATGAATGGATACGCAAGTGCATGAGAACACAATTAGTGGGTACCACACATTTGGCTAAAATTTCACATACTCGACATTAAGCTCAATTGTGTGATAAATTTCAAAGAAAATTTTACTGTTAGGCGCAGTTTGGAATAGTTTTTTAATCTTCTTTAATAATGGTTGAAACTTAGGTAGGTGTTGTATATCTGAAACCAGTACATAATCAAAACAGTAAGGTAAGCGTAATATTTATAGCGCAGTCAAATGGTCAGTCAAGCAGTTTTTGAACCACAGCTTGCAGGAATTATTAAAAAATTAAAATTAACTCACAAAAAAATTAATAATGCAGTGCGTTTTCGGCTAAAAAGACAGTTCTTTAATTTGTAGCCCGTGCAAAAAGTTATATTGATTTGAGAATGAATAAAATGTATGAAAAAATGTACATTGTGATGCTTTTTCACTATAAAACTAATAAAACAATGCAAAACTATGCCGTACCATTCTGGGAATTTAATTTAACTTAAGTCGATTGGTAATTGAAAAAGTGGTTGATAGTTTGCAGTTATTGGAGCGTAATATAATCCATGACAAAGAAACTCCAAATTTAGTTATCGCAAAAATCAGCGTAAAGAAATTTGAAAGACTGAACAGCAAGCAGCAGACAGCAATATGTCAATATTAAAATACATACGTTTATATGAAATAATTATTTTAAAGGCAGCAGAGCAAAAGCCTAGTCAACAACCTTTGCTGCTGCTGCTAAACATAAAATAATTTCAATTTCTTTAGGCAGCAAAACAAAAATGAGTGATACCAATAGAAAAATTATAACTAAAAAATAGTAAAAACCTTTTTTTCATTTATCAGAAAATAACAGTATAAAATTTAAATATTCTATTAAACAACACATATGTTCATAACTAAAAAATTTTAAAGACATAATTTCGGGGGTGGCGTGCTGTAGTGGTTAGAGCGCACGCATAACAACACAAACGACCCAGGTTCGACTCCCAGCAGAGGACATGACGAAGAAAAATTTAGTTGTGGTTTCGAATGTTCAATAATAAAATAAGGCTTCAGCTTCTTCCCTCCAGCAACTCCATCTAAAAAAAATAAAGAAAAAAGCCCCCCTGACCCTTCTCGCATACTACTGTCAATGATGACAAATATCAGACGAATGGTCAGAAAAAAAACGCCACCCATTGGGAAAAAATTACAATGCTAAAGTAAAGATCACCACCAATTAGCAAGAATATTCACCATCACTACACAATCGATATGGAGGAATGGCCATAAAGCTTGAAAAATTAACTTGATTAATAAAACTGAAACAGAGCAATGGAGAAAACGGAGAAAAAAACAAGCATTGCTCTGACGCAAGTCTATCCATAAAGAAACTTCACACTAAACTAAACAGAAATCAACTAACAGCTGTTAAATTGGCAAATTAAGCACTATTGCCAACTCAAAGTTGTGACGTCTAAAAAAACACCCAATATAAGAGGGTTACTACTATGTTCGAATTTCCCAATAGAAGGACTTGGCAACAAAAGATTTAATGCGGTTTTCTTGTGTTTAATTAAGAGACTTCATCCCTTCTCTAGAGAAATCCATATAAAGTAAGTCCACCTGACATTCCAGTTTACCTCTGGCGATGATGGCAAACATCATACGAATGATCAGGAGAAAATGCCACGTTGTGAAAAAAAATTTTAACGATAAGTAAGGATCACCACCATAACTTAGCAAGTTGGGCTTTTCGTCGCTTGTGCGGCGTATGGCGCGTCGGTGTGGTATAAGACGGTCATGTCTGTTGTTGGACAGAGTAAGATTTTCACGTGTCAGAGAATTGCACTCTTGGCATGTGTTCCGGATTGTCGGACGGTCTCTACCGATGCTTTGCAAGTCCTTGTTGGTGTACCGCCGCTTGACTTGGAAGTGGTGCGTCGTAGCATTGCTTTCAGGGTCAAGAGAGGACTGCCACTTGGGACGGGCGATTGGCTTTCTGTTTCGGAGCTCGAGATTGGGAGAGATAGGTATAAGGCCCTTTTGCAGGGGTGCCTCGTAGATAGGTGGCAGACGAGATGTACGAACGGCGACAAGGGAAGGGTGACTTATGGATTTATTCCGGACGTTACGTTCGTACGGGAACACCCTGACTTTGGCTTTGGCTTGAGTCTGGGGTTCATACTGACGGGACATGGCTCTTTCAATTCATTTTTGCATCGAATTGGCCAGACTGAATCAGCGGACTGTCGGTGTGGGAGGGGAATTGAGGACTGGAGGCATGTACTGACTTCGTGCCCGGACTATGATGACGTTAGGGATTTAGATAGTATGGGTATTACTCATACTGGGTGGGTGTGGGATTTCAGTAGGGTATTGTTGGACGATCGTGCTTATGGTAGGCTGGGCGTTTTTGCTCTTGAGGTGTTTAGGCGTAGAAGGACGGCACTATTAGCGGAGGTTAAACCTGCATCACCATCTTAGCGGTCTCCTGGCTAGCCTTTTTCTAGCTTGGCGTCCCGCTGGGGTGCTGACGGTTGATGTGTCATGCTGCTTGCTGTGATTGTCTGCTGTTTGCTGTTTCCCGACCTGCTGTTTGCGGCTTGATTTGTGGCTGCAGTTTTGGGTGTTGTGTGGTTGTACTGGTCTGCTTTTGACTGGTTGTGTTCTTGTTGTTGTGTATTGTGTCCGTGGCGCACGATGTCACTTTGAGTTCTCCCGTGAGGGTGGCTCCGTTTATTGTTGTGTTGTTTGAGTGTTTCTTGTTTGTTGTTATCACCATCTTGGTCACCAGTCCGAAGTTGTTTGGGACTTACACTGGTAGTAGCATTTATGCTACGAGGCCTGACCGGAGGCTTAATTCTGGTGCCACGGGTGTCGGGAGCCCCAGGAATTTTGGTTCCTGCCCGACTATGGTAAGGCCCCCTTTGTGGGAGCAACGTGGTGGCTGTGGTTTAAACCCAAATCGCGGGGAGAGCTATGCTGGCTCGGTGTGGAGTTACATTTTTAACCGGGTGCCGTGACTCATAGATCGGTAGGAGTTTAGATAGTCTCCGGCACCTTACCAAGGTGTAAGGTCATGTCCAAATAACATGGCTTTAAATTGGTACTCACTGGTAATTTTAATCATAGGTGGGGGCGTTGGTGGACGCATTGTATTCACTCGTGCTTTGGCACCGTGAGGTAACGTCCTAGGGCAGGTACTCACGTTAAACCACTGACTCAATAACTTAGCAAGAATCTTCACCACTACAGAATCAAATGGAGGTGAGCTACAATAGACTCACCATCTACTTAGATTTAAAACGAACTGACTAATGAAACTGAAAGAAGAGTGGCGGAAAATAAATGTAGCCGATTAAAACTGATTTTTAATTATTTTTTTATTTTTTATTAATCTTATATTATATGTTCAAAATGTTATGAAATTATCTATGTATGTACCACATGAATCAATATTCATACTGTACGAGTAAGACCTTTTCTATATAGAATGGCGAAAGGAGACGACAGCTGGCAACATCATAAATTACTGCGTAAAACTAAAATGGTTTTGTTCAACCCAAAAGTTTGTTATGCCAAACGGTCAATGGTCAATTAAAAAAAAAAATGTTTTAAATTAAAATATGGTCATTAATAGCACAAGTTTACAAAAATAAATTTTTTTTCCAAATTTTTTTTACTATTTTTTCCAAAGTTAGAGAGCCTAAATTAATAGTCTCATTAGGGTTCTTCTTATTAGTCTGGCCAAATATTTCTTGTAAAAAGCGGGTCGCAACTCCCCCAAAAATGTTCTCCGTAACCAAAAAATGCGTTGTGAAAGATTTTAGGCAGATTGCATCAGGGAAAGGGGTGCCGCATCCGCCAACAAAAGGCTGTGCCTTATATGTATGGGCCAACTTTTTTTTGTAAAGTATGGGTTGTAACTTCCCCAGAAATGTTATCTGTAAATAAAAATACATTCTGAAAATTATAGGCAGATTGCATCAAGAGAAGATATGGAGCATCTGCCTACAAGCTGACAAAATATGTTAAATTCATATAACAAGTATCGGGAGGGCCATCTAAAAGCTTAAATTTAAAAATTCTATAAAACAAAAACGGTTTGAAAATTTGTAAAATTTATGTTTTTGTTGTGAAATATTAGAAGCGAAATATTATATCATTCATATGGCTGCCGAGGCTGGCCTCACAGTACCCCATTCGCTTGGACATATTTTCGAAAATTTTTTTGAGTGTATGGAGTCGTATCTCGGCAATGGCATCACGAATGTTGGCCCTGGTTTGTCGGCATAACACTTGTCCTTAACGGCGCCACACACAAAATAGTTCAATGGTGTCATACCGCAGCTTCCAGCCAATTGTGGCATGAGATGTGTGGTAAGTTGCACCATCCTGTTGCAACCAAACATCGTTCACATCAATACCATGAAGAGAGAGTACAAAAAAATTGGTTATCATGGTGCGATAGGTGTCTCCCTTAACTGTAATGGTTCCGCCGTCTTCATTTTCAAAGAAATATGAGCCAATGATGCCTCTCATCTACAAGCCGCACCAAACAGTCACTCGTAATGGGTGTACTGCCTTCTGTGAGACCACATTTGGGTTTTCTGAACCCCAAATACGGCAATTTTGCTTATTAACGTACCCACCAGGATGAAAATGAGTTTTGGTTTTTTTTTTAGCAAAATCGACATTATCGTGTAGTTTCACATCCAGCGAAGCTCCTTACAATTGAACTTTGTAAGGCGCCATACTGAGATCTCTTCGCAAAACTCGATGTAAACTGGCACGTGAAATGTTCAATTCTCGAGGACGATGACGAGTTGATGTAGGTGTAGTTGATGTATGGAAGACATAGCTTCCATATTTTCGGGTGTACGCACTGTACGAGCACGCTTACGTCTTGGCGCATCAACAATAAAACCAGTTTCACGAATTTTAGCAATATGTTTTGAGTATAACGGACACTGTTGCTCCTCTTCTGCGAACAAATTTTGTAGGACATCTTCGTGCAATTTCCGGCCAATTGTCTTTGTTTTAGAAATAAATATTCCAATAAATGGCAATGTTACGCAAGCGTTGATCTATTCATTTAATTCAGTGGAGATAATATACTAAATCTTTTGACAGAACGACATAAGTATTGCCAGATTCAAAATAACCGCTGGTTCAAATTTAAATCATTAGATAGCCCACCCAATATAAATGCGCAATTGAGGGCTTTTGCGCGGATGTGGCACACCTTCTCCTGATGAAGTCTGCCTAAAACTTTCCACAATGTAGTTCTTTGCATTTGTTAAAATAAGGCGCACCTAAGCCTTATGCATGTTTTAAATTGTGAACAAAAACCTTGTAAACTAATGTAAATATATTTGTTTTTTTATTTTGGGAAATAACCTCTTCTGTACAACAAATCCACTACGTTAGCATTCAATCTTATTTCGCATTTTCCTTTTTTGTTTCTTTGCGCCGCATTTAAATAATTTCATTACCGTACTTCGTTTAGCACTTCACTCACCCTTTAAAAATCACAAATGAAACAGCTGAATACTATATGTCTGTAGTAAGTAAAACAAAAACAACAAATTACAAAATTTCTTTAAAAACTATTTAAGAGGCATTAATTAAAAAAGAATCCTTGAAGCGAATTAATAAAATGAAAAAAAAAAAACAAAAAAAAAAGTTTTTCTGCTGAAACAAGTTCAAGCATAAGTACTTTCAGCTGCTTAAAAAATATAAAATTTTGTTGTTGTTGTTGCTGTTTCTGCTGCTACTGTGGCAGCTTTATACGTATGAGATGTATTATATGCCACAAGGCAAAGAGAGTCAGTAAATGGTAAAGAATACGACAAACAATAATTCATTAGCATTTTCGACCCGATCACAATTTCAGAGACAAAAGTTTTAAATGGATTTTCACTTTTCTTTAATCCTCATATACCATAAGTTGAAGAAAAGTTTTTCATTTATCTTTTCATTCAATTGTTATAAAAAGAAAATTCTTTTGTTATTTATTTAAAATTAAAGAAATAAATCAATTTAAGAAGTACTCACATAATGCGATGACATGCTTCGGCATGTGGATGAGTGCATGTCACGGATTGTTCTTCGGATTCGGTGGAGTCATCACGTAAGGTGGCAACTCCTAACGGTAATATGGGTATTATAGCAGCTGTAGCAGCTGCTGCTGTTGCCGGTGGGCCCGCCACCACAGCTGATGCTGGTGCTATGGGTGTAGCTGGTGTTTGTGGTACAGTAGGTAGTGCAGCGGGCGTTGGTGTTGCTGACGATGCCTGCCCTACAGTTACGGCTTGTGGTGAAGGTGTAGTACTAGATTGTTTCTGAAATCATAGAAAATAAATAAAAAATTTAAAAACTGAAATTTTAAACCGAATTTTATAAGCACATTCAAGGCTACCGGCCATCGACCACACAACTACAAAATATGCTGTCAACAAAAGTAGCCAAGTAATCAGCTACTTAGCTATTTTAACGACTACAGCTACGAAATAAAAGTAAGCAAATGGACAGATGATTAACAACAGATGACAGATGCGAAGTATTGCGCTTTTAAAATGCCTATTTCATTCATCTTATTGTATTCGCAGCACTAAACTGTTTGCTGTCGCCAAGAAAAATAGAAATTAGCCTAAGTTGGCTGCAGGCTACAACGCTAGTCGTGTAATTAGTTGCGGTGCTGCCGCTAACATAACATAATTATTCTCATATGCACAAATGTATCACTTTGATCAAAAAGTGTTTGCCGTAACCACAATGTGGTGGTCCCATCGTTCCGATTTGAGTTTTTTTTTGCTTGATAAGTTGGTACATATTTCAAAAGCTACGTAGCCAAGAGTACATCTATCTCTGTATGTGTTGGCGTTTTTTTACAGCTTTAGAAATGGATTTAAATTTTCAGCAACGAACTTGTATTAAATTTTGCTTAAAAAATGCATTTAATGGTGCGCGAAAATTGGAAACGTTGGAAAAGTGTTTCGGTAAAGATTCACTAAAGAAAACTGTCGTCTAAGAGTGGTAAAAGCGGCTCAAAAGCGGTCGTGAGTAAATCGAAGATGAGTAATACAGTTGCAGACCATGAACATTGGTCAATAACCGCAAATTAATCAGCAGAGAGATAGCGAAGGAATTGAATATTGCTTATGGCTCCGTCCAAGATATTTTAGTTAATGATTTGGTTTTTCGTCGTGTAGCAGCAAAGTTGGTGCCAAAAGACCTCAATTTTTTTCAAAAAGGAGACCGTGTTGAGGTCGCAAAAGACATGATTTGCGAGGCTGAATCCGGTCCCAGATTTGTGGGCAGAAAATTCGTAGATTTTGCACCACGTACCGCCGCACATTTTTAATGAAAAATGCAATGCGAAATATCCATGTGACTTCTTTACGTTCAATCGAATTAAAAAACTATTCGGGGAACGCGTTTCAGCAGCCGAGAAAAAATAATGGAAAAATCGCAGGAAGTACTAATGGACATACCGAAAACCGAATATAAAGAATGCTTCAAGGATTGGATCAAGCACTGGCATAAATGTGTTGCAGTCAATGGGGACTACTTTTAAGGGGATAAAATAGATTTAGATGAACAAACTGGTATTTTTTAATTTTTTGAATAAATTCCGGGATCTTTTTGATCAAGGAGGTACTCTATTTTTGACAGCTTGTATTCGATGGTCGGTGGACATGAATGTGTTTACAACATAAATTATGTCGTCACACTTACCCTTAATTCTAGCGCTTCAACAGTTGAGAATTGCCTTTTGCGTTCGTATAATATTTCACGTTCTATGGAACGACTACGGAAAGCCGGCGGTAAACCTCGATCTGGTGGTGTTGGTATTATGGGTGTGGGAGCACTACTGCTGGCCACTAACTGTTGTTGCTGTTCTTGCTGCTGTTCTTGTTGTTGTTGTTGTTGCTGTTGTTGTTGTTGCTGGGCCAACTGCTGTTGTGCCTGACCCGAAGTAGTTGGTGGACTTTTCTCACTTTGCTGTTGTTGCTGCTGCTGCTGTTGCTGCTGCAATTGCTGTTGATGTTTATGATCTTCTTTTTTCTTTTCACGTTCCTGCTGCTTACGTATTTCGAAGTCCAATAAACGTGCTTCACGAGTTTCTTTTTCCCTCTGCAAATGAAATTTGTTTGAGAAATTTTTGACAAAGGGCCCTAGCTATAGGAATACCTTATAATTTAGCGCGTCTTGCTCTTCTTTCTTTGCTTCTCTCTCACAGCGCTGACGATCGCGCTGTTTTTCTTCGTCCGTTTGCGATGTTTTGCTGTCTGTAAATTTGTATGAGACATTTTTGTTAGTGTTGAAAAATTATTATTTAATAAAATTTTATTAAAAAAAAATGTTTCTTTGGAAAACACAGGCTTGGAAAACATGCTTAGAGAAATACATAGATTTTGAGTTTTTTTACATGAAAAATAATATAAAAATTTAATAATAAATATGTATCTTCCTGCAGGCAGAATATTCAATTTGATAAAAAGGCAGGCATGTAGTGAGCTTTTCTCTTAACGCGTGTGTCGTAAATTCGATTCACAACAGATACTTTGGTCTGTTGTTCTACTCCGCTCGTAATAATTAGAATACAATTTGAAAATTTGTTAAAATTTGTAACATGCTCAGACATATGCAGATTTAAATTGGGTCAATTAATTTGTTAATTGTACTATCGAATTTAATGTTCACATAAAGCGCAATTAAGTTGACTTCATTAGAACTTAACAGCTAAGAAGACAGATTGTGTGTGAAAACTTAAATTTACGAATTTGAAACACAATAATAAAATAAATAATAAAATTTTTACTCCGAAAAGAGTGTAAAATTTAAAGAAAAAAATTTAAATTCAGTATACAATTTTTTGGTTTTTTCCTTTTGAAAATAAAGGGTGGGCTTAGGAAGAAAATTGGCTTAAAAACAATTTTTTTTAACAAATTCAGTTTTATTCCTACCAATATAAAATAGAAATATGGGAATTAATAATGGAATATGATGTCGGGCAAGTGTCCACCTCTAGCAAGTCGGCAGACGTCTGCTCTTTTCACATAATCTTGAACCACATTTTTCAACAAAACTTAGCTTCAATGCATCGCCGAATTTCGTTTTTCAGAGTGTCAGTTTTTTGTGGTTTGTTCACGTAAACACGGTGTAATCATGGTGTTCGAAGAGGAATCGTTGTTTTGCCTTTAACTTGTTAGTCTTGTAACCTATAAACAAAATTTTGCATTATAAACGTAAGTTGGATCTGTAGTACGTCACTACACTAAAAATATTGCAAATTTCAAGAATTTGTTTTATTTTTGAGATCTTATAATAACGATCGAAACAACGACTGAAAAGATTCAGTTCAACATTCCAATTAGAAAGACCGAATATCATTGTACATATAAGACATTACGATACATGGTTTGGGTACTTTTCAAGTGACAATAAATAATCATAATATGGAAAACGAAGGGCATTTGGTGGATATTTGTTTGGGAATATATAGGAAAAAATAAATGCCATATCTCCGGAACTTCACATAAACCATCTACAGACTATACCAACGTACCCTGAAATTATGGTTGAAATCGGCAGTACCGTTTCCGCAATTAGTAGTGACATCAAAGTGTCCACTTATATATATATATTGTGAATAAAACTGAATTTGTCAAAAAAAATGTGTTCTTAAGCCAATTTACTTCCTAACCTCAAATTTGCCCACCCTTTATATGTTTATATCATATAACATTGTACAGTGTGCGAAATCCGCATTCATACAACCACAAAAATGTATTTGTTTGAATTCTATTATTTTTATTTTGAAACTGTATAAAAAATATTGTTTTATATTTATTTTATTAGAAATTAATAATTTTAAAACGTTGTTTGAAAATTTGTATGAATATGGATTTCACATACTGTATGTAGTTGTCAGTTCTCACTGAACACACTTCATACAGAGTTGACAATCTACATTCTACATACTGTACACTGGGTTGCATTGTAAATTCGACTCAAATAATTCTGCCATTTTTAACTAATTGAGCAATTTATTAATTGTGCCATTGTATGGCAAATTGAGCGCAATTAAGGCCAAAATGCCTAAAATCCCTTAATTACCAAATTAGCGCTTATGTGTGAACATAGTATTAAAATAAAAAATAATTATTTTTAAATTTAGTTTAAAAAGTATTTGAAAATAATTCAAATAAGAAATGTTTTCATTAACTTCGTAAAAATATTTATTTTAGAGCTTTTTATGCAGTGGAAAGCAGGGTTTTATTCTTATTATTAAAATTTATTAATTTACAGTATATTTTAAAATGTTTACCAAGTTGGGATTAACATTTAATTTAAACAGATATCAGACTATTTGTGGGTGTGCTTCTTTGGAGGTTAAGAAGACTTTTCGTGCACTTTTGATCTATTGTCTGAAGTCAATTTCTGATCACACGAGTTTGGTTTTGTTTGTGTCATACCTGCCCAGTTCATCAGACACACAGTTCTGCGGAATAGTACTGTGTCCCAGTAACAAAATAATGTGAATATTGTACTACTCAGCCATATCGTTGAGAGATCTGCGCCAGTCCATAAACGTTCTAGTAGTCATATTGTAAGATCTCAGAGATTTCACAGCAGTCTGACTGTTCGAAAGTCTCTTGTCTCTCCTTTGCAATAATCAGCATCTATTCTCTTATGTTTGATTGTTCTGCTTGAAAGACTCTACCTAATCGAATGATTTTGTTGAGAACTCTACGATAGACCATAACCGTTCACGAGGTTTTCGCGTGAGATTCCAAAACGTTCACAGCTGCCTGACTATCCAAACGTATGCAAATATTTTCTCTGTCCTTTGTAATAATCATCAAAGCTGCGCTTATGCCAGATATTTTAACTTGAAAGACTTTACAGTAGTCTGATAGCCTAAACCATACAGTTTGCAGCCCTTCGTATATATCTTGTCAGAGTTGTTAAAGAACTGGACTTATTCATCAATTTATTCCTTTCTGTCCAGAATCGTTGCCCTGAACTTCAATGAGAAGTTAACGTGCGGTACTGTGTACTCAATCTTCTAATGCTGCACATTCGATCTGCGCTATTGTTCAATTCCATGCTAGCAGCGCTAATGTAAGTGTAGCATGCAACGTACAATTATAACATGGTACCATAATGCAAGTGGATCTTTGTATCGACTGTATCAGCTTAAGGTTAGTTGTCTTGCCCAGGGATATTCACCCACCAAGGCATACTCATGTCAAGATAGATCTGACCACAGCTGTATAAATCCAGAGAGTTATTTTCGGTTTGAGACCTTATTTCCTTCCGAGCACTTTGCTGCAAGGGTATAGACGAATGGAGGCCTCGTTTACTGATAATATGAACGCCATAGTGGGCGGCCAATTAAGATCACCATACCAGAAACGATTAAGACAATTCATATAATGGTTAGATGATTCTCACTTGAAGATGCCTGAAATGATAGGTATTTCAAAAGGGTGGCCACGTATACTCACAGCAGCCAGACAGCGTTGTAACGGTATTTCCGTAGAGTATTTGACAATGTTTCACTGCAATAAACCTCAAAGCAGTGAACTGGCTTGATATATTTCATTATGTTCAAATGTGACGAAGAAAGTTTCATGTGTAAGCAAGGGAAGCGCTTGAGATAATTTTTATTGATTACCTTCAAAAAGGACAAGATTGCAATGGCGTGTTAGCGTTTAAATGATGAAATTCAAAAAATAAGAGCACTATTGGAGAAAAATACCTATTAATTCAAATCCGAATTGCTTTATTACACATCTGATTTGTCATATTTAACTTTTTCGCATTATTTTGTCTTTCCAGACTTGAAAAAAGCAGTCAATGGTAAAAGATTCGCCAACAATAGAGGAGGTGGAATTTGCGATATGTGGAGAAAAACAGTTTTTACTATAAACAAGATACCGAAATCGTTTAATATCGCTGGAAAGTGTATATTGAGATAAGAATAGACTAAATGTTAAGAAATAAAGATTGCCTTTCTAAATTTATTTATATTTTTATTTGTTAGATCGCCTAATGATCGTCAAATTATGGAATTGCCCTCGTATTACCCAAAACTTAAATTTTTGAACCACATAGCTTGGAATTTTTTATTTTTTTATTTTAAAAATGATCTGTACTTTGAATACGTACAAGTTAACTTTAAGTCAGGCGGTATAAAAGAACGTCAGTGTAAATCTGATACTTTAGTTTTTAAAAACAGCAGAAGAAACACAAAATACTTAATATTTTTCTCAATAAAAATAATTCAATTCAATTTTGATTTTTAATACAACAAGTCATTATTGTTTAATTTTACTTCTTTGAATGCTATTTTAGCTTCATTACCATTAAATAGATTTGTAAGCTTCAATACACAAAACAACATTATTATTGTCATTAATTTCGCCCAACTGAAGACATACAATTCACAAAGAAATATAATCAAACGCGTTGGTATTTAAAGCCTTAGAAAATGTGAACACAATTTATGGCAGAACTAAATCACATAAACTCTACTAAAACGTACTACCACCCCACACAGACACACACATTCACAAATCAATTTACTTTTATGCAAATCAACAACAAATCAATTCAAACGGTTTCTTCTCTTCTGCTATGGTGGAGCTTAATTCAATTGCGTGACTGTGATTTTGGACGTAAATACTCGGACAAATAAATCTATGCCGTGTAGTTAAGGCTTACATTTTTGTTGTTGTTGTCGTTTGTTATTTAAATTGGTGCGAACAATCATTAAATAGTTGGATAGTTTTGGTGGTGGTGTCATATTTGTTATTTTGATCAGGATATTTTAAAACTTAAATCGATTATTGTTGTTATTTTTTTTTTTAACAATAAAACTCCAAAAAAACAGAAACTAATAATGGATTATAAAATATAAAGAAAAACGACGTCTTTTCTTAATAATTTTCTAAATGGAACTGAAACAATGTTTTTGAAAAAACACAACAACTTTGTTTGTTTATTGTCGTCTCATACGTTACAATATTGCATATGTCGTCTATATATAGACAAATTCCTGTTGTACGACTATTTATGGTAGACAACAAGAACTATAATATGGCTTAGGCACGCTATGGTTGAGTAAATGGTTTGTAACAATTGGTGAAGTTTTTGTTTATTAATCATTTTTTTTTTGTAATTTAGCTTGAAGATCGTGTTGTTTGTTTTTAGAAATATTTAAGACGGTCTGGGTCTGATTTACTTCCCATTAATTAAGATATTTTTGTTTCTGAAGAAGACGAAATGTTAAAAGTTTAGAAAAGGTTGTGTTAGTTTTCGGATTTGATTTAAAAATCGCATCAAATTTAGAGAAATGTCGGAAATCTTTGTTTGAGTCGATAGAACGAACTATATATATTAGATTCATTGAAAGGGACCTACAGTTTAATGTCGGCTCCGAACGGCACATACTTTATGGAAATCTACAATAGTGGTAATGCTCGTAAGCAAGTTACTAGCTTATGTTATGAGGTGATACCGTTGTTGAAAAACATTTTCGTTTTTGATGGTCTGGCATGGTATTGAATCGAGGACCTCCTTGTTGGTAGGTGGGTGTCTTACCTATCATACCACAGCGGCACACATATAAATTCTTCAATATTGGTTTCGAGTCCGTTAACCGTTGCGGGCTTGTCCTATAGACATAAGCCTTAATAAAGCCACACAAAAAGGCGTTAAATCGCACGATCTCAAACGTGAAATAAGCAGTTCACCGAACTCGTCTCTCAATTGAGCCATTGTTTGGCCTGCTATGTGGCATGTGACACCATCTTGTTGAAACCACATGTCAGTCCAGTACAGCTTTTTCATTTAAGGCAAAAAAAATGTATAATGGTCACATGGTAGTGCTCGCCATTCACAGTAACATGCCTGCCCCTGTCGTCTTTCAATATTTAAAGTCCAATGATGTTACCAGCCCATAATCCACACCAAACAGTGCATTTTTCGGGATGCATTGACAGTTATTGCAATACTTCTAGCTGCTCCTCACACTAAGTACGGCAATGTTGCTTGTTCGAGTATCCATTCAACCACAAATGAGCTTCATCGCTGAACACAGTTTTCCAACATAAACGTGTATCTTCATCCAACTGAATTTTTATGATAAAATTCAATAATCTGCCAGCGTTAATCGTTTGTAACGGTTTGTTTAACCATGAATCATGTTTGACCGTAACATGTTATACGAGAACAGCTGAGCTGCCAAAAACTTTGTTTCCAAAAAGAAAATTCCAAAAAAATTACCAGATATTAAAAACGATAAGGCGTTCACCATAGCAACTTTGCCCTATTGCCCTTTATTAATCCTCAAACATTGTCACACAGTATACCTCATCCACTATACATTTCAAGCCTCACCTGGATTTAAGTCAGCAATTCTAAGAATACTTTTATGTTTTTCAAAGCAAACCCTTGCATCTTCATTTCAAAAACCTCTACATAATTTTTTACTCATAAATCTCTACGAATGGCCATTTTTCATCAAACAGTATCCATATCATCTTTGCAAAATTCTAATACTGCCGTACATAGACTACATCAATCGTGCAAGCTTGCAGATTATATACCGCCGAAACCACAAAACAAGTTGATTGCAGACTGTATTACGAAGACAGAATCTAGATTGAGTACCACACAAATCTGGTGCTAAATTATAAAGTGCTAGATAAACACCAATATCAGTGACCTAACTGGAGTCCTGGAATAGTACACAGTCCTATTCTCAAGCAGACACGCTACTTCTATACAGAATCTCTGCACTATTTTTGTCCCTGCTGTCTTAATTTGATTGCGGACTCTGATTATAACATTTTTGTCTGCTCAAATTAAGTCTATTTCAGAAATGGAGTTTATCCTATGACAGTTAGTAATTGATAGAAGCTTTTCTTTAAACTCTTGCTTCTAAATTTCCATGGGCCTCTATTGTGAACTTTGAATAAAATACTACACAATTCAATTATCACTATTTCGACGGACTTTCCACAAAACACTTTATTCAAAAAAAACACTTTATTTCAGTTTTTTTAATCCATTTTTAATCTTGCGAGCTTAGTAGATGATTAATCCACTGTAGCTTCCTCCATATGATTTTGCGTAATGTTGAATATCCTTGATAATTGGTGGTGATCTTTACTTTAGTACTGTAGTTTTTTCCCAGTAGGTGGCGTTTTTTGCCTGATCATTCGTCTAATGTTTGTTATCATCGCTAGAGATAAGTTGGAAAGGCAGAGAGACTTCTTTATTTTTAGGGAAATTGAAGCCTCTTCTGTGCTGGGGCTCGAACCTGGGTCGCTTGTGTTGTTAGCGTGCATTCTAACTACTACACAACGCCACCAAAATATGACACATATTTATTTACCACTACAAGAGACACAAATAACTTTTTGTGTTTCCCAAATATACAAATATGATTAGATTCTGAGACCAATAAATGCAGAAGTTCCTGAGAATTAATTAAAAAATTTTAAACAATCAGATATTCGAATATCTCTCAATCATTGATCCAATCGTAAAAGCCTTGAGAAAGCACTCTTATATTACATAATCGATAAGTATTGGTCTTATAGTAGCAGCATTCATTTCATTCAGAAAGTAAGCCGAATGCACAAAGCTATCAAATTATTATTTTCCATCCTTCTTCGATACCTTTTGAACCCAAACGGCACAATTTAGCCTACTCCCTGAGCTTCAGTAGCAGGAACTTAATGACTTAATTAAAAACTATAAAAAACTAACCACCTATCGTCAATGCACTACTTCATCGGAATATGCTATCAGCTTCGTGCTCGTATACTATAGTTTTTTAAAATCCTCAGTCTTAAAATATTAAAAAGGTATGACGAAATACGAAAAACTAATGCATTGTGCATTACGACATTTTTCGTCATGGTAGAAAAAAGTTAAAGAAAAACGTCTCCATTGAGAAACAAGTTAAAGAAAAGTTGATTCCCCGGTCAATATGTTAAAGACCCCACCGATTTTCTTATTCGATCTCAAAAATCCTTTCTAATTTAAGGCATTTAAAGTTCGATTCTGTCCTATTCAAATTTAAATTTTATTTTTTATTGTTTTTTAATGTTTTCTCCATTATACGACTTTTTATTTTTTTGTTATATTTTTTTCCACAAATAATCGAATATATTCTGTAATATTTGTTTCTTCTTTTAAATCAGTCTTTTATTGCATTCACTTTTTTTTACCCAAGCGATATGCATATAGTGAGGGGCAAAATTTGGAGACCATTCAGAAATAGATATAATTTTAATTTAAACAACAGTCAACATTAATTATAGTCAAAGAAAATTATGTTCTCGACTAATTAATTAGCTTAGGATTTTCTTGATCTTAACCGATCTTTTGGGATAATGATTGAATGGCAGCTGGTGTGTGCTAAGGAATAGCAACCGCATACCTATCACTGCTTCTATTGCTGCAGAAGGTCGGTGACTCTTAAATATGGTACTTCGTCCTATATTTTTCCCTCCCTGAGAATGTTCTAAATTTAAGTATCATTGGACACTTTCAACTGATGTCATATTATTATTGATTATTGATGATAAATCTGTATAAAATCTGATTAGACATACCGACCCTAGTCTAGTTACTAAGTCATGTATACCTAGTAGTTCAGGAGGCTAGCTACAGACTAAATACAAATCATTACCAGGGAAACCAAGAAATATGCAGTTGTATGTTTTTTCTCATGCAATCAATCAATTTATATGTAAGATACTTATCCATTTTGTGAATTTTTATGAATTTTGGCATTTTATGAATAGGGCATATTTTAGCTTATTTTGCTCATAACAGCATTTTTTTGGATATTTCAGCTTTAAGAATATGATTTCGACATGTTTTCATATATAAACAGCATTTTAAATTTTTTTAGAGCGAAAACAAAATTTTGATCTGTCAACTGAAATTTATGGCGCCATCTATGTATATATCAATTAAGTTTATTTAGTTTAGACGACAATACTTTACGTTTGTAAAATCATAGAGAAAATATTATAATATTCTTTCCGTAATTTAAAAATGAGAGTAAAAATCTTACGACAGATTTTTTGCATTTACACTATACGTAAACAACTAAAACAAGGTAAAATGAAAGCAGCTGTTTTAAAGGAGACTAATAGTGCGAGTGAAAAGATTTGCTTTTTTCTTTGTTTACATAAAAATACATCCCTGATCTAACGAAGTGTGAGGATTTAAAAAAAATATTCAAAATAAAGCCGTACGACTACCATATTTTCATCCGTATTTTCTCTCAATGTCGAAAGCTCTCATTACATATTGAGGTTACACGATACTATCCGCTCTCTTCTAAGCAAAAGCTTGACATGTCGTACGACTTAAATTATCGTGTAAATCCCCCTTTAGCAGGATATCAAATTTTTTTTGAATGTACAAGCTACAAAGTGCGCTCAGAGAGTGCTTAATGTTCCAAACTCGTTTGTATATCAAAAATATTTACCAGAAATGCTTAGAGAACATACGAAATTGTATAAACGAACAATCTTTATGGATTTCAGTAGGTGCAACAACTGATGCCACTGGAAAAAATGTCGAAAATGTTATTTCACCTGTTTTACATTGGCAACGCCACCTTTTCTATTAACAAAGAAAGCTGTTTTTTTATAGAATATTTTGAAATTTTTGGATCATATTTTAGAATATTTACTGCATATTTTATGGGCATAAAACACTTTTTAAGAACAAATTTCCGATTTCCCTGATCATTAGTTTATGTAAATAAATAATTTCTATCTTCGACGTTGCTTAAAATATTTTTATAATAATAAAACTTGAGTATATAAATACTTTTCTGCAACACTGTATTGAAGGCTAAAAAGAACCAAATAAAAAAATAGCACCCACACTATAAAAATTTGTTGTTTCTCTTCTTTTTCTTCTAAAGACAAGCATTACAATACAAAAGGGTGGCATGACATTTCATGTGAAATCGTTATTGGCCTATTGACCCCTTGGCCCACCGTTCTTAGTAAAATTTTCTATTTTTTTTTCTACTGCTTGTATTTTCTTCTTTTAATTCATGCATTGGTTTACAATCGACCATCCCTACATATGGCTGCATTTTTTCTTAACTATATTGGTAACGAAACGTTTTTTAAACGAATACGTTCAGGGTGAAACGAAAAGTTAATTACGTTTTCTGTTTTTTGCTGTTGTTGTTGTTTATTTTCGTGGTTTCTCAATATATTGGACATGATATCAAGCGTGAAATTGTTACGTTATAGTCTGTAAAGACCATTTGTATTATACATCTCTGTGTAAACATTTCACACCTGCCGCATATTAAAAAAAAAAAAAAATAAAAATACAAAGAAATGGAAGTGAGTGCGTAAATTTGTATTTTCCAATTGGTTAAGCTTTCAAAGAAAAAAAGTCCAATTTGTTAATTAATAGCATTTCGAAGTCTGAGTCCAATAGTCAAATACCTGGGCCTTATTCTTGACTCTAAGCCAATTTGGAAATCTAACTTGGCTGAGAGAGCTCGTAAAGCGGCTTGTGGCACCTACTACTGTAGGAGAGCAAAAGGCACTAGATCGAGTCTCAGACCTAGCGTCATTCGCTGGATCTATTCGATTGTTATTGAGCCTAATCTTCTATACGGATACGGTCAGATTACACGGGCGTTGCATACTATCCCTACAAAGGCCCTTTTTGTCATGCTTGGTTGGCGTCCTTCTGGGATACTTGTCAGACAACAGGCTTAGTATGTAACGGTAAGACTTAATGCCCTGTCACAGCGGCCTTTTTATCCCCTCGAGTTACTCCTCGATTCTATCTGAGGAACTCGGAGTTTTAGATGATATTGGCTATGTCCTATCCGGACCGGTGCTGGATGGAGGATTTCGTTTCATGATTCCTAGAAGAGATGGCTAGCTTCTGGCTCTGCTCCGCCGCATCGCATGGACGACCAAGCCATAATGGTCATCGGAATTTTTTTCCGAAAAGCTCAATCTAAGGGCGTCTCTCCGACTTCCGGACTATTGTAGCGTGTTTCGAGCCGAAGTGATGGCTACCATGCTGCGGAATTGATTTGGAGGAGCGGTGCTCACACGGTTTTTGTATGCATCGTGCCTATTAGATCTCTTTCGAGTGCAACTTTCAGCTCCAAGCTTGTCATGGACTGTCGTGATTCGCTTGTGATACTCTCACTAGTTTGGTGTCCATCTCATTTGGGTCCCTGGTAATAGGGACATTCCGTGTAATTGTTAGTTGATGAGCTCGCTGAGTTGAGCACTCTCCTTCCGGACAGTCACCTAACTGTAAAGGTTGGTGTACCGCTGTCCTCCGTTAAACTGTCTATTAGGCAGAGCTATATACTTATTGTACGCCGATAGATCGTACACAGAGGGGGAATTTTGCTCCATTGCTAGACTCACCTGGCCTAGATTGGATGTTAGGCGTACCAATCAATTGCCTAAATTGGATCGTGGGAGCATCTCCTCTACTGTATCTATCATACTTTGCATTATGAGGCTGCATCTACCGGTGAATGAATTCTGTCGAGGTTGTAGATCAACTGAGAAAGAGGAGAGTGTGCCCCAATCCATATACCAATAACTGTCTCTATCTAGGGGCAGATTAATCACACTTGGCTAGCTCGTCAGCCTATCGGAACTATCAGACTAATAGCCAGATTCATGAGACTGTCGTGCTAGTTTTGACGTAATCTACGGGAATGTGCTTCTATGTGAGACCTCTATACTTATGATCGTCAAGGCCGGTTAATCAGGACTTGATGGCTAGCAAAGGTTCTTCGCCTCATGTGTGGTATTACAACTGGCCGCTATGTGTGCTAAAGTATTATGACCCAATCGAGGCTGCCATTTCCTCCTAACTTAAACTAACCTAGCATTTCGAAAAGCCTATAGCAATGTTTCTGTAGGCAATTTTCCCCTTCAGGAAAAATATCGTCTTTTAAAAAATACAAGAATTTAGAGGCTGAGCATAGCAATGTGAAGCAAATTCTAAAAATTTTATAACATTTACGCTGAAAAGCAGCGTAATTGCAAAATAAGTAAGAAAATGTCAAAAGGTAATTAATGCTTTCAAGCCAAATTACGAAGATAACTTTTTAGACACTTTTATTTATTCGTAGCTATCAGTTAGAAGTTGGCTTCTACTCATTTGAACCATTGTATTGGTGCTACTCAAATATTAGAGGGAAAATGACAATTAAATTCGATTTATTTCTTTCCACGAATAAACAGTGAATTTTCTTGATGTTATCTTGAGCTCACTGGCAAGTCAAGGGCTTCTAATAGAGGGCTTATTTTGCTATATTGTAAGTCGATCTTCGCAATGTGTGCAAAATTTAGCGCCGTTTTCTTATCTCTAAAGCAATAGATGTTTGCCATCATCTGCTGTAGAGCTCTAAAGAGCTTTTCCCTCCTAAGTGTCATTTGACTGTTAAACCTCAACATAAACAAATTTGCTATCTGTTAACTGAGGGTTAGGTGTCTTGTACTTAATTGCTTTTGCACATGAAAGCAAATTTATTTTTGTTGCTGCCATTTTTTTATCGCTTAAGGTGATGTGTTATTGTGTCACTTATTGTACTTGAACGTGTTTGAATATTTGTTAGGGAACTTGTACACAAATAATTCTCATTGTTTTATAAAATTTATGAAGTTTGCAAATAATAAAAATTGTTTACTAGTTGGTACATAATATACACAGATAGAAAATGGATACTACCTTGATCAAAAAGTTATGGGAATAATGCCCGTGTTGGGGGTATGTAGTTTTTTTTCTTTGTTTGTTTGTTGGTACATCTGTTTTTGATATTCCCGCTTAGCGTCATAGCCTGACATTTGCAAAAGCTACGTAGCCAAGAGTACATCTATCTCTATGTGGGTTGGCGATTTTTTAGAATTTTGACCGTGTTGAGGTCGCAAAAGACATAATTTTCGAGGCTGAATCCGATCCTACATTCATTAGAAGTATCATTACTAGAGCCGAGATGTAGGTTTATGTGTACGACATGCTATCCAGATATCAGGCAAGTGAATGGCGTTCACCAAATGAGCCGAGACCAAAAAAACTACGTCATTTTCAGTCAAACATAAAGGCTATGCTCACGGTTTTCATAGATTACAACGGTGCAGTGCTTCATGAATTTTTGCCGGTAGGCCAGACAGTAAATAAGGAATATTAATTGGGCGTGAATCAATTCGCCGAAAGAGACCAGAATTGTGGACAGAAAACTAGTGGATTTAGCATCATGATAACGCACCGTCGCACAGTACCATTATTAATCGAAATTTTTTGACAAAAAATGCAACAAATACCATCCGAATTCACCTGATTTCGTTTCCTGTGACTTCTTTTTGTTCAATCGAGTTAAAAAGCTATTACGGGCAACGCGAAATGCTACGAGGATTGGCTCAAGTGCTAGCATAAGTGTCTTTCAGTCGATGGGGATTACTTTGAAGTGGACAATATAGATATAAATGAATAAACGCCTGCTTTGAATTTTCTGGATAAATTCCGGGAACAAGGTATAAGAACACAAGACATAAGACCGTAATTTTTTTTATACGTTTAAACAAATAAAAATAACACGGTGCAACGAAAAAAAAACCAGTTTCCCATACCTTCATGCACTTAATACCTAATAACTTAGCTAAATACTAAATAAATTTAAGTTTCCGAGCGGATTTGAAACCAAATTTATGCGGCTTAAAAATTTCCTTTTTTAAGTGTGTCCTTTTTCAAAATGTCCTCTTACATTAAACGAAGTGTGGAAAAAATTTCAATTTTCGATTGTATTATTATTGCCGCATCTGCAGCATCAAAAATACGAATACGATTTTTTAAAGTTATTAACAAAGTTAATTCAGTTTAAAGCGAAATTTTTAATATAGATCCAGATAGGAAACGAGCATATTTTCAGCGTGGTCTTAGCTATATATTTACTGAATATCAGAACAACTAAAAAACGTAACGTCATAAAATCTATTGGCAAATTACTTTGCACGAGAAGAAATAGATGAATCTGCTGAAAACTCGTTAACCGTTACTCCTAGATGATAATAAGTTGCGTGTTTTCCCTAGTGAACAAAGTGACATGGCTCAAATTGAAAAACAGTGTAGACACGTATATACATACATACATACATACATACATACATACATACATACATACATACATACATACATAATTAATGACTGTGATATATAAAACATTATTAATAACTAATTAGCTTAAGATTTTACTGATCTCAACCGAATTTTGAGATAATTATTGAAGGACAACTGGTATGTTCTAAAGAATAGCTACCGCATACCTAGCACTGCTTTCTATTGCTGCAGAAGTTCGGTGACTCTTTAATATGGTACTTCGTCCCATATTTTTCCCTCCCTAAGAATGTCCTAAATTTAAGTATCATTGGACACTTTGAATTGATGTCATATTATTGATTATTGATGATAAATCTGCACAAAATCTGATTAGACATACCGACCCTAGTCTAGTTACTAAGTCATGTATACCTAGTTGGTCAGGAGGCTAGCTATAGACTACTAAATATAAATCATTACCAGGGAAACCAAAAATATGCAATAGCGTGCTTTTTTCATGCAACCAATCAATTTATACGTAAGATATTTATCCATTTTGTGAATTTTTATGAATTTTGGCATCGATTTGTTAGGGCATATTTTTGCTTATTTTGCTCATAACAGCATTTTTTTGCACGTTCCAGTTTTAAGAATATGATTTCGACATGTTTTTATATTTGAAGAGCATTTTAATTTTTTTGAGTACATATTTGGTTTTTTTTTTTGCTACAAATATTTTAGAGCGAAAACAAAATGTACGTTTTGAATTTTGATCTGTCAGCTGAAATTTATGGCGCCATCTATGTATATATCAGTTAAGTTTATTACCGTAAGGCTAGTTTAGACGATAATACTTTACGTTTGTAAAATGATAGAGAAAACATTATAAAACTCCTTCCGTAATTTAAAAATGGGAGTAAAAATCTTACGACTGATTTTTTACATTTACACGATACGTAAAAAACCAAAACAACGTAAAATCAATTTTATCTTTCTTCTCTTTATTGAATAATTACACTATGCAACAAATGGGAAAACATTTTCTGACCAGAGATAACCACCATATTTTTTTTTAATGCGCTATGTTCGCCTAACTTCAAAAACCATCAGCATTACAGATTCTATGGACAAGTCTTTTTTAGAATTTTTTTTCTAAAATGTGTGATTTTTGAAGAGCCTGCTTCATACATCTTATGATAACTTATGATAAATGGCTTATTCGATTTCGTTAAGCGATGTGTAGAAAATAATTCTAATATTATTGTAGAAAATAATTCTAATATTATTTTCTAATACTACCTACAGTAAAATATTCTTGACCCCAAATTAAGTTGGAAAGTTAACTTGGCCGAGAGAGCTCGCAAGGTGGCTTGTGCCACTTATTGCTTCAGATGCGTAATAGATGTGAAATGGAGTGTCAGTTATAGTGTTATTCGCTGGAGTGGTCTTCTGGTGGACTGCCATAAATAAAGATGATTATATCAGACTCTGTGACAAGCTCGCGAAATCTGCTGCAATCTAGATCACAGGTGCGTTATGTACCACCCCTACAAGATATCTTTTTGTAATGCTTGGATGGCTCCCTTCGGCCCATACTTGCAGCCGTGAAACTCTATTATGCTGGCATATTATCCCCTCAGGACATTTTTCTATTCTATCAGAGTAACCCTTGATATTGGGTGATATGGACTATGCCTCATCTGGACCTCAAATATATAGAGGATTCCGTATCATGATCTCTAGTAGAGAGAAATAGGTCCCTTGCTCTATCATCACGTTACAGTAAAAGTCTATTCGGACGGTTCTAGATTGGAGAACAGGTTGGGCAGTGGAATTTTTTCTAAAAGGCCTCCCGGCGATACTCATATCTGTTTTGATAGTTAGACGGCGAACAGATCTCTTTCAGGTGTGACTTTCAACTCTAAGCTGGTCAGGGGCTGCCGTGATTCCCTTGTGGCGTTATCACGACAGTTTTGTGTACAACTCATTTAGGTTGCTGGTCACAGGGACATCTCTTCTCACTCTTCTTCACTTCTTCCGGACATCCGTTAAACTGGATATCATGTGGAAGTATATGTTGGACGCTGATAGAGCCTGGACAAAAGGTGCTTCTTGCTTTACTGCTAGACTCACTTGGCCTAGGTTGGATATGAAGCGTACCAATCAACTATACAAATTGGACCGTCGAGCATATCTGTTGTATCCATCCTCACGGGCCATTGAGTCATGGGTAGCCACGCACAAAGACTGCGCCTACCTGCAAATGACCTTTTTCATGGCAGTGCATTGGCTGAGGAGGAGACCGTGATCCACTTTATTTGTCAGTGTCTGTCTCTGGCACGGCGAAGACTTCTCACACTACGTGCTCTCCCTTTTTCAATGGCTTACTGCAGCTATCGATCCTTAATATCATGTTAAAAGCCAAGTTGATTAGACTGTCGGGCTGGTTTCCGATCTAATCTAGGGAAATACTTCTGTGCGGTGCCTCTGGTTGATCACCACATCTGGTAAATATAACGGAGAAAACACTTTATGTGACATCACAACGGACCGCTATGTGTGCTCAAGTGTGCCTTGCTTATCGCGGCCGCCACTCCCTGCTACCTCCTGCCTTCCTAAAATAACTACGTTTAAAAAGTGTCCAGCGCGCTGCACCAGAAAGTTTATAAAGGCAGACCTAAAATACTATAGAGTCTTATACAGGGTGGGCAAATTTGAGGTTAGGAAGTAAATTGATGAAATGTCAAGAATTGATCTGATACTTACTTAGTTTAAAATTGGGAATTTTTAAATTCGGAACGCTACACTCTTAAACAAAGAATTTTAATTGTGAAAATTTATTGTTTCAAAAAAACTGAGCAAAAACAACGCATTTTTCAACAAAATCATCTTTAGTGATGAGGCCCATTTTTAATTAGGCGGTTATGTAGACAAAAAAAATTGTCTCAATGGGGCTCGCAAAATAAACAAAAAGTCCTCGAAAAGCCATTACATACAAAGAAAGTGAGAGTATGGTGCTGTTTGTGGCTAGGCGGCATCCCCGGCCCGTACTTTTTCAAAAATTAGCAAGGAAACGCCGTCAACGTGAATTCTCAGATCCAGATTCAGTTATTTCATGAAAAGTTTTCGGTCGTGTAATTTCACGATTTGGCCACTGGATTATTTTCTCTGTGGCCATTAAAAAGACCGGGCTTACGTGGACGAACTGTGAAAAGAGCGGACATCTGCTGACGTGCTAGAAGTTGACATTTTCCCAATATCATAGTTCATTATAAATTCCCATATTTCTATTTTATATTGGTACTAAAGTAATCCCCCAGCGTATCTAAGAACCCTTATGTTGTATACCTACAAAAAAAAATTTAAGAGAATGCATTGAAACTAATGATTTGTATTGACTACCGAGTCATTTAGACTGAGATCAGAATTCGCCATCATAATCGTTCTCTAGATATACAAAAAACAATATTAACTTTGTATGGGAGGTGCCACTCCTACTTAATCAATTCCGCCCACTTATCGGGTGGTGATTTATATTGACCACAAAATTATTTGGACCAAATTTTGAAACTTTTACTATTACTGTTTCCTAGATATACAAAAAAAATTAGTATTTACTTTGTATGGGAGGAGCCACACCCAGTTCTTCAATTTTGCCTATATTTCCAATGAAGATGTGGATTCAATACGAAATTATTTAGACCAAATTTTAAAAAATTTATATTAACTTTGTATGGAAGGTGCCACTCCTACTTAACCAATTCCGTCCATTTTTTAAGTGGTGATTTGGATTAACCAAAAGTTATTTGGGCCAAGCTTGGAATCTCTTACTATTACCGTTTTGAAGATACAGACATATAATTAAAAATCTTATATGGGAGTGGCACAGCCCAGCTTAATAAAAGTAATCAGTGAAACTCCTTTCTAATGCATGTATTTGCTTGTAAATCGGTTTAGTTTAACTCAGACAAAGTTTAAATGCTATAACAAATTTCGATTTCAAGTAAAACTTATACAATACAAATGATTTCACTCCAACGTCAATAACTCGCGAACCAACGAACCTACAAAAACCGTATATATATAAAAACCTTGGTATTGCATTTACCTTTCATTTAAGGGCTTCCAAATGCGGTTGGCGCATTTCAGAGAACATCGTTTACAACGGTGTTTATAGTGAATAAAACTTAATTTGTCAAAAGAAAATATGTTTTTAATTCAATTTACTTCCTAATCTCAAATTTACCCACCCTTTATTTGACGAGCATTGCGGTCTTAGTTACCATTAGCATATCGTGGAAAGTGTTGAAACTAATCAGTATAGGTTTTGCCACACTAGGGGTGGAATATATGACTTGAAACTGGTAGAAGAGGGCGATAAATAGTGATGTTGGGTATAAATTATTTTTGGGGGTCTAACCATGTTTTATTTTTTATACAACATTAATTAAATTATATTTAATAAAAGATTTATAATTTATCTAAATTTGTGTTCAACATGCTATCAAAAATCATGCATATTTTTAAGAATTTTTTTTTTTTACTTTAAAGTCTTGAATACTTAACTTTGTCTACTATAAAAGTATAATTAAGATTTATTAAAGTAATTAAATATTTCAACTAAAATTGACTATTTTGTTTTTTAAGTTTCTCTACGAAAAGAACCAAGAAACTAAAAGATAGTATCACTAAATAACTTCTCTATATCGAACTAACGAAAATGAAAATAAAATCAAAAAAGACTTGAAAACGTAAGATTTGAAAACGAAATTTGAATGAAATTGAAAATTGAAAATTAAATTAAAAAGACGTTTTTTTGAATAAAAATTATTTGCTACATTTTATTGTTCAAGCCTTACCTCTATAAATGTTAAGATTTTTCTTTTAGTATTTTCTTCTCTCTTTTTTCTTTTTTTTATTAAGTTTTCATTTTCATTGTTTGCAAGTTATTAATTGTTTTTTGGTTGCTCGATGTCGCTTAAGTTTTTTCGTAATTTTGTTTTTTTTTTTTTGTTTTTGTTTTTGAATTCTATAGAGATGTTCTCGATTTCAAAGGAAAACAAACAAAAAATCGTTTTTACTCTACAGGCACTCACACACAGACACACACCTTTTTAAATAAATTACAGTGAAACAAACACAGGATTTTTCGTAATTTTTTTCTATATATTTAACGAGTATACGAGTACGAGTATATATGTATGTAAAGTACAATACTAACAACAATGATAATAAGTAATTATATAAAAGTAATAGTAGTAGTAGTAGTAGTGGAAGTAGTAGTGATATTTTTTTATAGTAGTATTGGTAGCAATATTTCTAATTAATGATGACAGTTCAAAAGCAATTTTATTTGATATTTTTTTTTAGTTCTTCTTTATAATTATTTTTTTATTTATGGTGTTATCAAGTTAATTATTTTTATTTTTTCCAATATTACACTCTAATTGGGAGACCGACCATCTATAATTAAAAAAATCAAATCAAATCTCCTTTAATTAAAAGTTTTTTTTTTTTGTTTTTATTCATTAGCATCTCAATTATGTATATTTTTTTATTTTCGTTTATTTATTCAGTTTATTCTATGGTTTTTCGTTAGTTTTTTAAAACAAAGAAAAAAATGGAGAAAAAAAACAAATACATTGAAAATTAATTATTAATCATTATTTCTATTTGCAAAAACAAATGTGTTTAATTTATTTTAACAATAAATGAATTTTTTGTTTTAATTTTACAAATTTTATAAACTAATTTTAGTTTTTATTTTCAATTCAAATGAAAGCATTCACAAATTAGTAACAATTCTTTTATTTCAATAATTTAATTTAATTTAATTAATTAATTACGTTTTTAAATTTGAATTAAATTAAGTTAAAAAGTACTACAAAACATTTTCATTTTTTTTTTTTTTTTTTTGGGTAAGGATTGAATTTTAATTTGTATGCAAATGCTTGGAAAATAAAAAAAATTAAATCTACAAAAAAAAATAAGGAAATACAGTGTTCAGTTATACTCTTATCAGAAAAATTACAAACAATAATTACAAACAATAATTACATTGATGATTTTATTTGAATCCTGAAATAAATGCTAGGACGTTTGGAATACCTAAATAACCCATAAATTCTTAATAAAAAATAACATAATACATATGTATGTGTGGGGCTTACTAACGTGGAAAATATTTTAATGATGAATTAACTGCTTATATAGAACAGGAAACTATGTCTTTGATAATCAATTAACCTTAACCCTTAAACGTTGTTCTGCCACACTTGTACATCCACAAATCAGACTTTTATATATACCGTTATTGTTCGGTCGATTATCACTTATGCAGCGATAGCTGGGTGGAGAAAAACTGGGTACAGAAACTCGCCTGCCTTAATACATTGCATGAGTAGGGGTTAACCCTGAGTGCTGGTCTCAAGAGGAAAAGAAAAAAAAAATAACAAGCTATTTGAGCACTTTTTACCCCGAATATTATACAGAAGCGTATTTAAGTGCAACAACTGCGTTGGACTAGACATACAGTATGTGGAAAAAATAAGTTGTCAAAGCAAAACTTGGTTTTCAAAGTGATTTCAGAATCTTTCCTTGTTCTCTTCTGGATATGTTTTTACATATTTTTAAAGTATCGTAATAAAAATCAAAAGATTTAGTAAAACTATAGCTAAAGTTTCAATCTGTTGTTATATGAAAAATTAAAACAACTAAGCAAAACTAATAAATTCAAAATATTTATTTTATCTTATTTTATTTTATTTTTAAATTAGTCTTTTTTATAAGAAAAAGTTCTTGATAGTTCTTAAATAGTATACAGTGCATTAGTGCTAATTAGAACACCGCTTTATCTGTACACCGCTTAGTGTGAACGTTTTTTTTTTTGCTTCATTGACTACGCTAAACGATGAACAAATGTAAAAAAGATTTTGTTTGTTAAGTTACAGAAAAATTTAAAACGTTAAAGTTCTGTGTTTATTATTTGCGGGAACCCCCCTTTTAGGTATACATACATACGTACAAATGGTGACTTCCACATAAGATATATAATAAATATATAGATTTTTTGTGATATTATTTATACTTCAGATATGTATGTATGTACATACATATGTACATATCTTAATGAGTAGTAATAAAAATAGAATTTTATCCAATATTATTTATGTATGTATACGTTACAGTATAAAGACAATAATAACTGAATTTTTTTAAACCCAACGAATAATGGGGCAATAATCTACAAATCTGTAGTTGTTTTTTATATCCTTTGTAATCTAGCGGAGTCAGTAAGCCTATCAGCATTGATTTTGACATAATTCCAGCTCTATTCTATGGAGTTCAATATTTCTAATAATGTCACATTAAGCTGAACAAGGGTATTGGTCTATTTTTTGAATAATTTCTCTAACCAATTCCATATAGTTTTGGCCTCCGCTCAGGTGTTTCTATAAATTCAAAACAATTATCGATCAACTTAAGTTTTGTGACAGCTGATGTGTCGTTGGGATTGTTATCTTGATAGAATACGCGGTTGCTTGTGATATTCAATTTCCCTCTACTGGTTTTACATTTTCTCTTAGAATAATAAGATAAGCAAATATGAACATTTTAATAAAAATAAAATACATTTTGCCAATTTGGCTACACCAGCACTCGAGATACAGCCCCAAACCTTACAATACTTTTTGTATTTTCTTACGATTAACTCCGGTATTTGGGTTACGTTGTAAAACTAGCTTGTCGTCTGATCTTTACAAATTGAAATTGCTTTCGTCGGTGAACAAAACCGTAATTAAATGAAAACTATTATTCGAAGGGTATTTAGAAATGGTTTACCATCTAATTACCGTTCTTTCGGAAGGGAGAGTAATTGCAATTCTCTGCCTCAAAAATGCTAGAGGAGACTGCAATAGCAGAAGGTAGACAGCTAATAAGGAAAAATGCTCTAAAGTTGACTCCACAGAGCACAGATCTGTCTACCACAAAAAAATGCTTGGAGAAGTTGTAAAATTCGAATTTTTAAGGACAGGACTCAAAAACTAGAAGATAAGAAAGATTGTATCTTTTGACATTCGATGATTTTTTGCGGGTTAAATGTTTTAAATTCGTGGACTCCGTAAAGCACAGACTGGGCAAAGTGGTCACTCAATCGAATATCAATTTATTGACCATTTACTTTTTCAACATGAATTTCGATGGTATAACTTTGTTTCTTTTTCAAAACTGAAATAGGACTTGTTTTTGTTATAAATTATGTTTTAGTTTAAAACAGTCATGATATTTTCATGGGACTTTTGTCCCCGTTCAATTCACACATATTCGTACGCTCTTGCTTTTAGTCGTCAATGAGACAGCGACGAAAACACATGTGCGGAGAATGTACGCAAATTTTTTTTAAGACAAAAAACAATTTAAAAAAGTTCTTAAGATTCAATTATTCTAGAAGTAACGTATACAAATGCTTAGCTGTTCTTTAACGAACGTAACGTAGACGTGGTGTTTCTGCTTTCCGCAGAATTTTTCTACCTTTTTACCTCAAACACAACATCAGGTGACATAAAAGTACAAACAAAGACTTGGTGCTTAAATAAAATAAATTTAAAGTGTATGTTTAAAATTATAATTTTTAAATAATAATAAAGTTAAATAAAATGTATGATGAAAAATGTGTATTATTGGTGCAGGAACATGAATTAATTTGTAATTTACTTTTTTGTTTCTTTTTTCTTTTGTTGTTTACACACATATGTACAGTTGAAAACAGCTGACACGTTCTTCCTTCACCAACTAACAACACTTGACGTTTTGATCACGCTACTTCTAGACTAATTGGTTCTTTATGCCCTTGTTTCTAGTTATCACTGAAACAGCGACGAATTCACATATGTGCATTTCTTCAAAACATCAAATTTACGTTCTCTCAGAGAGTAATTTCAATGTTCTCACTATCACAACTATATTTTTACTTTTGTACATCACTGGTTTAAAATTAAGAAGTATGTAAATGACACATATTAAGAAAAAAAATTTTAACACTAAAATAATAATTTACTGTGCACCATTACTGAAACACTAACCTTCAAGAAATGAATGACCGGATCTAACATATTAAACCATTTGAAAGAGTGAAACAATAAGAGAAAAAGTGAAACAAAAAGTGATGCAGCGTCATATTTTGAGACATTTGACAGAATACATAAAAAGCAATATTTTCGTGAATTCTTGATAAAATACAAGATAGCCATCAGTCTGTCTGTTAATGACTGGTGGTATACAGAACAAATATCGTGACGAATTCGCAAGCATGCTGCAATTTATGACACTTGCAGATAGAAAGAAAAAGGTGGAACAGCCAGGTTTTGCTCAAAATGATGAAATAATTAGTAACTTATGTACTTGAGCATATAATTATTGTCATTAATATATCTTTTCTACAACTTAAAGATCTTTTTCAACTGTATAGACCCAGTTTAGTTCAAAATAAGAGTAAGAGAGGCGGAAGAACCATTTACTGAGTGAATTAAAAAAAACAGATTGATATTGAAGTTACCTAAGTAGGAAAAAAACATTTTTTTTTTTCAATAGCCATTCATTTCTCAACATAGTCTCCTTTTAGCTAAATACAAGACGATATTCCAACTTTACCATGAATAATACGAACTCCTCAAAATACGCATTAGTTTCGGTAATGACTTCTTCATTTGAGATGAACTTTTTCCTGCGAGCCATTTTTTCAAGTTTGGAAACAGGAAAAAGTCCGTAGGGGCTAAATCTGGACTATAAGGTGGATGATCAACCAATTCGAAGTGGATTTCTCGTAGTTTTAGCATCGTATCTAATGCTGTGTGAACCTGTGCGTTGTCTTGAAGAAAGAGCACTTTTTCTTGTTCGAATGTGGTCGTTTTTCCTTGATTGCATCATCCACTTGATCCAATAATACACGATAATACTCTCCTGTGATTGTGGATCCCTTTTCAAGATAATCGATGAGCAATATTCCGTGTGCATCCCAAAATACAGTGGCCATAACCTTGCCAGCCGATTTCGCTCTCTTCGCCTTTTTCGGAGCACTTCCACCAGCTTCCACCCAGTGCATCGATTGATATTTGGTTTCAAAAATCAGCAGGATTATGCTTTATCATGTCCAAACACCGCTGTGAAGTGATCTGTCGAACTCCTTTTTGTTCAACACTGAGCAAACGCGGCACCCATCTTGCCGATAGCTTTTTCATATGCAAATGTTCATGCAAAATGTTGAACACACGTTCATATGATATGTTTACCATTTCAGCAATCTCACGGATTTTCACCCGGCGATCATTCATAACGATATCGAGGATTTTCTTGATATTTTCTTCAGTAACCACCTCTTTTGGCTTTCCTGTTGATGGTATTTTTGGAGTGCTTGTTCGGTCCCGTTTAAATTCAGCACACCAATATTTTACCATATAATCTGACGGAGCAGATTCGCCGTAATGTTTATCAAGCTTTTCTTTTGTCTCTTTCGCCGTTTTGCCTTTCAAATAATAGTGTTTAATCACTACACGAAATTCACTTTTTTCCATTTTCCAAGAAACACAAAAGTTGCTTATTTCAAACGACTACAACAAACAAACTAATCGATGAATTTGGCTAAAATTTTAACAGCTGACGTTTGACAAATCGTAATTTCTAAGAAAGAAAAAGTTTTTGTGTTTGTGCTGCCATCTAGCGCTAGGTAGCTTCAATGTCAATCCGCCCTCGTACATTGTATTATTAACGAAATATAAAATATATTTTTAATTTACTAAATTATTAGTGTAAAATAAAAAATCGTCTTTTATTAAAAAATGTGTACACATATCAACTTTGACGGGTTTATACATCAAATATGATAAATCAACTTTGACTAACATTTACATCATCTTTGATAAGTAAACAGAGTGTGATGCTCAGATATATGTTTTATAGTCGACAGAATGCATAAGTTAGAGAAGGATGGAAAATCCCATGTAGACATATGATTCGATCATTTTTTTCATTTTGCCATAGAAAGAAATGATAGATATTTCAATCACAGTGCCAGTCAATTGACCGGTCAAAGGACTGTCACTGTTCTTGTAGGATAATCTTGACAACTTATTTTTTCCAGCCACTGTTTGTAATTGGTGGGAAGAAACGACGTTCTGGCGAACAAAACTCTATTGATAGGCAATGTAAAAAATGACGAAGAAGTCCTAATAAATGAAAATGGCGTCCTCCTCGTAGTAATAGCTTTAGTAATGGGATAGTGATAATGGCAATTGAAAATCGATAATTTTTTTCATTTTGCCCTTAATAACTTGATAGAAAGAAATGATAGATATTTCAATCACAGTGCCAGTCAATTGACCGGTCAAAGGACTGTCACTGTTCTTGTAGGATAATCTTGACAACTTATTTTTTCCAGCCACTGTTTGTAATTGGTGGGAAGAAACGACGTTCTGGCGAACAAAACTCTATTGATAGGCAATGTAAAAAATGACGAAGAAGTCCTGATAAATGAAAATGGCGTCCTCCTCGTAGTAATAGCTTTAGTAATGAGATAGTGATAATGGCAAATGAAAATTGGCTCCGATTATATGTATGCCTATGCTTAAAACTTAATGTCTGTAGCAAATTTGGTAGATCCACATAACTTCGCATACAAAAGTTTAAATTTTTAAAGTAAAAAATATGATTAAAGATACTTATTATGAGACCCAGATCACCATAAATTGTAGTTGTACCAGAATACTATTCTTTAGTAAATTCCGATAAAAGTATAACATAATTTAATGAAAACAAATTTACAAAAGATATCAATACAGAAACGAAATTGAATAAAGATTGAAGAATTATACTGCATGATAAAATAAACAAAAGAAAGAGTATAAGGATAATAAAATAAAAAAATAAAAAATACAAAACTAATTCAAATTGTGGGTGGTGTTGAGAGAAAATGATACATAGAAACGAGTTTCTACAAAAGAAAAAATACACAATAAATCAATCAATTTTTTAATTGTTTTTTTATTTTTTATTTTTTTTTTTTTTGGTAAATTTCATTACTAAATGCCAAAACAAACAACAATATTTAGAATATCAATAAATTGGCTTAAATAAAAAAATAATTTCTTAATAATAAAAAGAAAATAAAAGTTTCAAAACGCACACACACGCACACATTTAAAAAATTTGTTTAAAAAATAAATTGACTTTTAATTATTTTCAATCCAAACAACAATTAAAAAGAAATTTATTTTTACTAAATTAGTTTTTTTTTCATTAATTTATTTTTGTATATATTTCTTTATTAGATTTATACTTTTTTTAAAGTTATATTAAAACAACTATAAAAATTCACAGCTAAACCATTAATAAAATAATAATAATTATTAAAAAATTCTGTTTAAAAAAATTGGAAACTTACTTGACGAACCACCGCCCGCGCCTGGTGGCGGATAAGAAAACCAAAATTGATGTGCCAGTTTGGTAGGCTCTAATGGGCTTTCTGTAAATAAGATCAAAGGAAAAGATAAATAATTAGCTTATTAGATAAGTTCATATAAAATACATACTTTATATGCATAATGAGCGCAGTTTCATACAGTGAAATTGAATTAAAATGTTCCTTTAAAAATTTATACAAATACGCAAACAAAAAAACGTTAACAAAAAGTATCATATTCAAGTAGTACTAAAGGGTCCGCCATCTAACGTTTTTTTTTCGACTAGTGCTTATTTCGTGAATGGTAACACTTAGCTCATGTCTGATTTGACAGATAATTAGTTTTATCCTCCCGCTGAACGTTTAACGCTGGTTGTGTATACGCTTGAACAACGCTGGGAAATATTGCGACATTACTTTGAAAATCATGGTAATGGTGCAGAATGTGTGCGATGTCTTCAGATGAAGCTCATTTTGATCTTGGCGGGTATGTAAACAAGCAAAATTGTCGCATTCGAGGCACAGAAGCCCCACACGCATGCATTAAAAAGCCGATACACCCAAGACGAGTCACTGTTTGGTGCGGATTTTGGTTCAGATGCATAAGTGAGCCATTTTTATTTTCAAAAATGAGCAAGGACTGGCATTTACAGTCATTGGCGATCATTATCGGGCCATGTTGAACGAATTTTTGTTCACAAAAATTGAAGAGGAGGATATTAGCAACATTTTATGTCGACAGGACGGCGCTACGTGCCACACAGCCGAAGCTACACTCGATGTTTTGCGCCCTGTTTTTGAAGATCGCATTATCAGCCGCAGAGCTGATGTCGTTTGGCCACCTCGGAGCTGCGATTTGACACCGTTGGACTACTATTTGTGGGGTGCCGTCAAAGATAAGTGTTACGCCAACAAGCCAGAGACAATTGGCGCTTTAAAGGACAATATTCGTGAAGCCATTGGTGAAATACAGCTGCACACAATCGATAATGTGCTTAAAAATTAGACCGATCATGTAGGCTACTGCATGGCCAGCCGAGGCAGCCATTTGAATGAAATTAGTTTCCATTTTTAACCGGAAGGATTGTACTTTCAAATAAAAAGAGAAATTTGAGAAAATATTCAGTAGTTTTTTTTTATAGCATTTTCAAAAAAAAAGTTATTTGGCGGACCCTTTAGAACAAGAGAGATAGACAATTTTATAAAAGAATCCGCATTTACTTAATTTTGCACTTTTCTCTTCCATACAGAGGAACATATTTCAATAAAGAACCGGTTTTTTGGTTATTTGATAAATTTTTAAACGAAAACCGGTTTTCTAAAAATTTTAACTTTTCGAATTGTACGAAAACCGTTAAAAGTGTTCTTTTATTAAAAAAAAAAAATTAACATTTTTGCCTCATGTTGTATTTTCTAGTAAGTAAGTATGATGGAACAACATTCGACAACTCAAAGTCCTAATTTTCCATCCAGAGATTCGTTTTTTGCAGCGTAACATATTTTTTAAGCGGTTATTAGCCAGTGCCTAGAGACTACTTGGTGTAGAATCAAGTTTTCCTTGCTGCACAGTACTTTGCAGCCTAGTACTTAAGAACACCCAGTATATCTAGACTTATACTTTCCATCGATTTCCAAATATTTTCACTTTTCAGAGGACATCTGTAGCCATATATGTAAATCTAGGCACCACATCTTTAATAGTGTGTGCCACTGTTATTTGTTAGGTAAGATACCCGGCTACCAACCAAGAAATAAAAACATAAAAACGTATAAAAATTTTAAATATTTATATAAACCGGTTTTTTCTGTTAAAATAACCCGCTTATTCGGTGTTCAAAAAATTGACATTAAAAAAAAACCTGTCGAATACTAGCCGTTCAATCTTCCTGGTTGTTATTATCGCATATTCGAGTGTTTTTCGGATAATTCGAGCTTTAAACGAATCAATTGTATTCGGTACAGATTTCTTGTGATCGTCTGCTTTATTCTAGAGCTGCAAAACAATCGATAGTACTATCGATAGTATCGATAGTTTTGTTTTTGACTTACCATCGATAGTTTTTTTCACTATCAATACTATCGTCAAATTCTAAGAGTAAATACGGAGGCCGCTAAATGTAATCAAAGTCTCATTTGCAAAAATTTTTTCGACGCAGGTTGTTAGCAGTCTGTAACCTTTTATAGTTACATATAAATATAGTTTAACAGTTTCTTAAATTTCTGTTTATTAAACTCAAATAAAGTTGAAATGTAACTAAAATATGTTGATAGCTATGACGCTAAGACTTAGCGGGAATATCAACTATAGATGTAACAGCTTAACAAAAAAAGAAAAACTTAATTCGGAACTATGGGACCGCCAACGGGGGAACTGGAAACTTTTTGATCAAGGTAACAATCTTCATTTCGTTAAACCATGTTTTTTTAACTATTACGGCGCAGGTGTTGCTTCCGTTTGCTAAGATATGATACATTTCAAGGACTCTTGCCATAAGTCTAGCGTCCATAAGTTTTTTTTCATACTGTGCGACTTGAAACGGGAAAATTAGTTCATTTTTGAGGCATTTTGATGACCTGAAGAGCCAGTTGTTCTACGCTTTCTTCCCATAGTCTTCTGTAGTTATCTTTCAATGGATTTCTTCGTGGTCTAACAAATTTTCGCTATATATAAAGATTAGTCTTCCATCAAAAAACTTCAATACATAAAATTTTATGACATACTGGAAAAAAATAAAGTGGACCTATTATTTGTTTCTTTCCCTTTCACTTAAATTATAATATTGTTGCCACTAGTAGCACTTAAAAGAATCTGATAGTATCGATAATTTGTTTGCAAACTATCGAAACTATAACTACCGACTATCCATAGTTTTGCAGCTCTACTTCCGTCAGCTGCTTTTTAAAATGAAATAAGTAACAGAAATACACTTTTCACAAGTGATGCTTTGTTGGCATAAGATATGAAATTTTTGAAGCAAAAAGTAATCGTTGCTTTCAAGATTTTTCAACAACCACTTGATAATAATTAGAAGATATTTACCCTCCAAAATGTCATATTGGTTATTAAAAACACAATCTATGAGTTCAAAACATCATTATCACTTGTGAATCCTGCATTTTTAAGATTTTAAGTTAATTAAATTATGTTTCTTTTAATTCTATATAATTAAGTTAAATATTAAATTCAATTTTATTATTATTGCTTAATCTAGAAAGAGTTGGTTCACCTATACCAACAATTTGTTTTTTTTTTTTGATTTTTTCATTTTCTAGTACCTTTTGAATTTTCTCAAGTTCATTCCTTTTAATTAAATAAAATAAACAAACACCCAAAAATACTGAAAAATCATTTTTAATTACTGTGAAATGTTTGAGAGCAAATAATTAATTTTCAATAGAAAGCATTTCTCAAATAATGTAAAAAAAATATTCTTTTTGATATAATTTTTGTATGTTCCCTCTTCAAATTGTTTATTATAAGTAAACATAAAAGAAAAAACACTGAAATATATACAGCAAGTAGAGGGAGAGTATTGCTATTGCTAAAGAATAAAACAAAATATTACTTTTGGCCTTTTGCCAAATTATGTGAAAATGAAAATCTTAAAGATTCACGTAAAGAGAAAAAAATATATAAAATGAAAATCAAACACACGTCTTCTATTTTGGAAATTATTTTGTGACGTTTTAAGAATATTTTAAATAGACTTCAGCAACTGAATTATTATAGAAACGCATTGCTACTCTATACCAGCATAGATTGTCGTGGACATAATGTTTGTAACAGCTTAACATATAACAAACTCGGTCTCTAAAGTTGGCGGTAGTAGGTTGGTGCAAAAGACATATGTTTGTGATAAATATATAAGGACTGGTGCTAAATCATTGATAGTTGGCACTGAGTATTCCATTGATTCAATTAAGAAAAAAATTAAGTTTCATCAAAATTGGTCACGCCCATTTTCCATTTTCCTATCAAAGCAAAAGGCTTCAAATTTTGTACATACATACATATAAGTATGTATGTACGTATATGCTTTCCGGATGCGTACCAAGTTTCATCAAAATTGTCCATGCCCATCGCCTATACAATTCAAATCGATTTTTTCGCATACAAATTTTCTTTCAAAGTAAAAGTCGTCTCAGAAATTGTATAGGTTGTTCAGCGATCGGTGAAAGTCGGTGAATTTTTTTTGCTAATTTCAAAGAATAGACTCTCATTCTTCATTTGGTATCAGTAGGAAGATGGAGGTAGCCGTAGCTATCTGTTTTTTTTTTTCTTTCAAAAATTTTCATTAGTGTTCTTTTAACAATATTTACGTGAATTCAGTAGATTACTTCTAAGACAAAGTATAACTTTTTGCTAAGCCAAATTATGGATTCTTCTTAATCAAGCACTTCTCTATAAAACAGCATCATTTGATTTTTGAAAAGTAATTGTCAAAAAATTGCCCTTTTGCCACCAAAATACTACTGTGCAGTCATTTGACTGGCTTTGTTCGAAATAGGTATTACCGGTCAAATGACCGTGGTAGTCTATCCTTTTGTTTGCAACTATAAAACATTGGCTGGCAGACTTTAAAAGAAGCAGTAAGAGCTTCCTAGATCCAGCTTTAACGCTAGATACGGTTAAGAAAATCAACAAAATAGTAAAATTAAGTGATCTAGGTTAAAATAATAGGAACTTCTAAAAGTGCTATACATCATATATCGACTGGAAATTGTGTGACGACAAAGCTGGGCGGAAGAGAGATTCCGTATTGAATAGAGTCCTGCATTTTTTATGTTGATGACATTTAAGAAAATTTTGGACAACATAATAAGATGCGCGCTGCTGCAACGCGTGCCATTTCATCCATAACAGTACACTTACAGAGCAGGCATATCGGCGGAAGCGGCTCTCGTGGAGTTAGTAGAAGTTATACAGAAATCCTTAGAAGGGGAGAAGATTGCTGCAAATATGTACTTCCCTAGATATAGAAGGGGTTTTTGATAAGGAGAGTGGACTCTACTATATCCAGATGGATGGCAAAGATCCTTCGTACTAGATCTGTGGAAACTAGTGCAGGGAACGTCAATATAAGTGTCAGAACTACTAAAAGTTGCCCGCAAGGAGGGGTTCTATCGCGTTTAATGTGGAGTCTTGTTGTTGCTGAACTTTTAAGGACATTGACTGTCAAGCCTATGCAGTCGACATTGCTCTGATAGTAAGGGGTAAACTCGAGGAACGATAAATCGATGGTGTGAGACGACGTCTTTAAACATTAAGCCGGGCCAAACCATGATAGTACAATTCGCTAGGAAAAGTGGAAATACCACCAAGAAAGAAGATTAAATATCTAGGACTTGGAAAGTTCAAATGGAGTCTGTCTCAGTAAAAGCCACGCATGCGCTTATGGTGTACAGCAGGCTTGCAGGGAGATTTTGGGGCTGTAACCTGAGAATATTATACTGGATGTATACCATGATGGTCATATAGGGTGGCATATAGGGCTTTTGCATGGGCGTTAAGAACGAGTTTGGGAACAACCCAGGCAAGAGCTTAATAAGGTACAGAGATTAGCGTGTATAAGCATAACTGGGGCAATGGGAACTTGCCTCACAGCTGCACTCGAGGATTTATTGGACCTTAGTCCACTGTATTCGGCAGAGAAAAATAGAGATCATGAAGAGAATAATGGGAGATTAGTTGATCACAAGCTTATGCGGTGGTCATGTTAACTTGGTTACCTGAGTAGTTGATTACTCCCTACTTGGCTGTCCTATGGACAGAATCGGGAAACTCTATGACTTTAGCAAATGATTCAGGATAAGACTGGGAAAAAGGAGTGAGTGTAGAGGTTTAGAGAAGAAACCATATTGTGATACACGGATAGGTCAAAAGTGATACAGGCGCGGGAGTGTTTGGCCCTAAGAAGGAAAAATTCGGAATCTATGGGAAAATTTGCCACCATATTCCAGCGAAGGTTTATGCAATTAAGTGGCTTAATTTAACCTGAAGAGGTAATATAGAGGACAGGATATGGCCACACTATCTGAGGCCGTCATTCGGGCACTTAGCTCCTATGAGGTTGACTCAAATCCAGTTTGAGCAAGGACAATAGTGTCAGCTTATGCTGATTCCCGATCATGTAGGAATTCCGGATAATGAAAGGGCTGATGACCTGGCCGGAGATCTTGCGCTGAATCCTTTTGTGGACTGGGGAGGTAGGTCTGGAAAGGCAGGCTCAACACAAAAATAGACTAATGAGAGGCTTGTACTCATCTCTGGCCGCACGGGTCTGAGACAATCTAAGCTTTTGTTGGGTAACTATAACAGGAGAATATTTGAATCCAGCATAGAAATATCCAAAGACAACCTGAGAATACTGACCGGACTTTTGACCGGTCATTGCAGACTGAATATATATCTGAATAAAATGGGATTAGTCTCAGGCCCGGTGAGAAGATTCTGTGATGAGGTAATCGAATCACCATAGTACATACTGGGTACATGTGTGCCATTGATGCACTCTAGAAAGAAGTATCTAGATAGGGAATTGTCGTGGTTGGTACCAATCGATATCCTGAATTTTGACTAATCAACGAGGTAGAGGGGATATTATAAGGACACCCCATATAGTTGGACGGCTGTACAATCGAGGGGTCGCAGTAATTATATACCTCAATTATAATAATAATAATAATTCAGTAGAATATTTGGTGAAGTTTAATTTCAATGAAACCGCGTTTTTGCGTCGACTTGTAACCATGGATGTGTCATAGATCCACCACTTTATATTCGAAACAAAGGAACAGTCAAAGTAGTAGACTAGATTAGGAGAATCGTGTTCAAAGAAGACAAAAACATCATCTGCAGACAACGTTTTATTGGTTTTCTTCAAAAAGAAAAACCAATTAATGGTTTTGCCGCTAATAAAGGGAGATGAGGGTGAAAGAGGTGCTAAGTAAACATAAGCTAATTCGTATACCACACAGCTATTAAGAAGCAATTGTTAGAGACTGTAATATGATAAACAAATCATTAAAAAAAGAATTTAAAAAAATCTCAATTTCTTGTGAACACACAAAGCAAATACGCCTTTTTAAAGAGTTTTAAGACTCTTATTGTTGTTGTTTTTTTTTCTTTCTTGTACATGCGGACTTTTCTATTATTCATTATCGCTTTTAATGTTTGCAAATACCCATCTTTAATATAAGATCATAAAAGACTTTGGCCGACACAATTTTAATGTCTAAAATCTGCTTAATAATGAAAAAAATTCTTGGCATAGAAAAATCATAAAACAGTATTTTATATTGTTTTCCTTCAATTCAATAAACATAAAAAATAAATAAACACATAATAAAGAAATTATTATTATACATACATATATACATACATATGTACATGTGTACATACATACATAAATAATGCTTACACTAAAAGAAAATATTTAGTAAATTACTTTAACAAAATTTCGATAAAAAAAACTTTATTGAATTATTGTAGACTTGGTCACCACTACTACTGACGAACTGTTGACAGAATTTTAGATATTCAGCATTGTCATGATTGGCTAACAACATATTCTCTATTGGCTAATTCTGACCGCTATTTCTTCATCACTTCATCATCTTTCTAATTCGTCGGATTCTCACTGCTTATAATGGATAATTTTTTCAATCTCACTGAAATATTGACATTGAAATCCATGGAACGAATTCATGGTTCCAGTTAAATAGGGCTTAGTTATGTCGTTTCAAGTGTGAAAATAAGCGAAGTCAGAAGCTTTTTTCAAATTAACGAATCTTGTAAAGTGACAATTTAATCATTTCAAGACTACCCGTATTTGAGCGGCATTGTCACTATAATATATTCATTGATGAATCATCTAATTCGATGAAATTATCATAAACGAAAAATTTCATTGATTAATTCTGATAACAATGACATAAACAAAGGGAATTAGGTATGACAACTTCATTGTAATGTCATCATACTAAAGAGAGTTGAAATTTAGCTACATTGTATTGGTGCTGCTGCTTTAAAAATATTTAGGAGGTCGATAGCATAGCAACAAATGCTGTCGACAACCACTTGCTGCTTGCTGTCAGTTATGTGTTCAATTTTGAATACCAAACGATTATTTTTCGGTTACTTTTCAATATTATCGCAAGAGGGCGCTAAACTCAACTTATTTAGAACAAAAGTTACAAATTGGATTTTAAGTACTTCAGAAAAATAGTTATAAAAAATTTAATTTAAAAAATTTAATCAAAAAAAAAAATTATGTTGTATCTTTTAATTACTTTACAATATTGTAAGCAAAATAGAAAAAAAGGTTTTAAATTTTGTTTGTAAAACGTGTTTTTTATAGAGGTATAGAACTTCAAGTTGGCATTACTTTTCAAGATGGCGACCGATTTAACAGATGCTAAGTGATTTATTCTCAATTTGGCTTGGCAATTCATCATGAGTAGACTCACGCCTGAACAACGCTTGCGAATAGTGCAATTTTTATTTTTCATAAGCGAATTTATTTATTTTTTTTCAATTTTCATAAGCGATTTTTGTTTAGCGATGGAGCGCACTTCTGATTGAATGGCTACGTCAACAAACAAAACTGCCGCATTTGGAGTGAAGGTAATTCTCAAGTGTACATCCAGAAAAACTGACTGTTTGGTGCGCTTTATGCGCTGGTGGAATCATTGGTCCGTACTTTTTCAAAAACGATAATGCCCAGAACATTACAGTCAATGGTGATCGGTATAGAGCCATGATTACTAACTTTTTCATTCCTGAATTGAATAACCATGATGTCCAGGAGATATGGTTTAAATAAGACGGCGCAACATGTCACACAGCTCGTGCCACAATAGATTCATTGAAAAACACGCTTGGTGACCGCCTGATTTCACGTTTTGGACCTGTGAATTGGCCTCCAAGATCCTGTGATTTAACTCTGCTAGACTACTTTCTGTGAGGCTATGTAAAGTCATTGGTCTATGCGGTAAAGCCACAAACGCTTGACCATTTGGAAGACAACATTCGCCGTGTTATTGTCGATATACTGCCACAAATGTTGGAAAAAGTCATCGAAAATTGGACGTCCAGATTGTACTACATCCGCGCCAGCAGTGGCGGTCATATGCCAGAAATCATAATTAAAATGTAATGCCACAAGATTATCTTTCGGATAAATAAAATTCATGTCAATCGAATAATCCATCGTTGTTTTATTGCAACTTAAACTTCTATACCTCTATAAAAAACACCCTATAGCTTTTATTTTTTACCGCTCTGAGAAATGCACTTATTTCAACAAAAATTTTAATTTACCAAACTTTCAAAGAGTATTAAAAAAAGAACATAAGGAAACATATGTAAAATTGTGTAATATTTTCTATAAAATACAAAATAATTAAAACCAACATAGTCCTACAACTTAAAATTTAAATTTATGCTAAAAAGAGCATTTTTTATTTAAAAAAACTAAATAAAAAAATCTGTCTTAAGATAGACTTTTTTGATTTACATACAGGGTGTCCGCCGAGAAGGTATACTATTTTGTTTTGCTGCCATTTTGGTAAACATTAGTCTTGACAGTTCATATTTGGCAGTCGTGAAGTAGAGACGTGGCAAATTTATATGGAAAAATATTCAGTAAACCAACATATTTTAATCGTTAAAACATTTTAACAAAATCAATCAACGATTTTCATTAAAAAAAATCATAATGAGTGACGAGGCACATTTTCATTTGAATGGTTATGTAAATAAACAGAATAGTCGGTTCTGGATAATGGAAAACCCTCAAATTATTCATCAGTCACATTTGCATCCATTAAAAGTGACAGTCTGGTGTGCAATTTGGTCAGGAGGAATCATTAGACTTTACTTCTTTGAAGCTGAAAACGTCGTTACGATAACTGCCAATGGGGAACGATATCGTGATATGATTGAAAACGTTTTAACGCCACAACTGCATGCTTTAGGCTGGACTAACATGTGGGTTCAACAAAACGGTTTCACATCGCATACAGCCAGGATTACAATGGAATTACTGCGAGACCTCAACACAACCACAACAAATTGTTTCAAGGAATGGTGATGTTGATTGGCCTCCACGGTAGCCTGATTTGACTGCTCCGGACTTCTTTTTGTGGGGATATCTGAAAAGCAAGGTTTATGCAAACAAACCAGAAGCCCTGAAGCATCTCAAACAAATTATTCGTAATGAAGTTAATGAATTACCGCGTGAAATGTGTGAGAATGTAATGAAAAATGTGCTCAAAATGGCTCGCATTTGCGAGGCTAACAGAGGCGGGCATTTATCTGATAGTGTATTCCATACATAATTGTCGACATTAAGTAAAACATTTATCAATATATGATCCATTCTCTTTCATATAATCAAAAATTATAGACAAAGAAAGTAGTATACCTTCCCGGTAGATACCCTGTATATGTGGGCGGTGGGCGTGGCCGTAGTCGTATTTTGTTAACATTTCACACATATCTGTATTTATCATTAATACATATCTGCACGAAATTTTAATTATCTACGACTACTTCTTCTATTTTTGTCTATTCGATATATGGAATCGACGAACTGTGTCTCGTTGTCTATGGTCGTTTATCTTGAGCACCAGAATCAGTTGAGTTTTGTACGAAAGCAGGTCCAAATCATGTTACAGAGCTCGACAAGTTGAGGTCAGCGCTAGGCAGAGTTTTTTTAAGCGATGCAAAATCGTTTGTCCCGGATTCTTCTCCAAACTGTCACAAAAAGCTGCTGTGTTATCGGCAGATCTTGCACTTTGTCATTGTACGGGTTAGTGAACAAATGGACTTAACATAATTCATCACACTAGAATAGTTCTCGTAGTTACCGTAGAGTGGATGAAAAACGCAAGGAATATTACTCGAACAGAACACCAATTTCAATGAAACAATTGTGTTATTATTCTTATAGCAGAACAAAGCGATTAAATTGCAACTAATTTGGCAGAAAGAGAAGATATATACAGAAGATCCTAATGAAAGACACGTTAGCACTCTTAGAGAATTGTATGCAATGTGAATATTAAAGCCTCTAGCATTAGTAAAAAATAAAAGCTTTAGTTGTCTTTAAAAGATAGTTCGTGACTAGTTAAGTGGCTAACAAAAAAAAAGACAAACGTTGATAGCAGTAATTCTTTCTCCATCACATGCAGAAGGACATTTACATTTATTCTTCTCTTCATATGAATAAAATGTGTAAAAGGGAATAATAAACTAGAATACCTTCTAGCAATTCTTGTGTTTGTTGTTCTTGTTGTTGTTGTTGCCATTGAGTACATAGTGTTATGGGTAAAGGTTCCGGTTTAACAGATGGTTGATTATATTGTTGTTGCTGCTGTTGCTGCTGTTGCTGCTGTTGCTGCTGTCGTTGATGATGTTGTTCAGAATCACACATTTTTTTCTTAGTTGATTAAGTTTTGTTTGTATACAAGAAAATTTATTTTCTTTCTCTTTCTCTTTTTTACTTTTATATTTTCTCAATTACTATAGTATTGTTGTTGGTTATTTTAATGGTATAGTTTTTATTGTTCTTATATATGTACATGGGACTGTAATTGTAATAATTGCTAAAATGCATCTGCAGTTAAGGTGCAGGAGAACGAATATTGTATATTTAATGGTTGTTATACAGGGTGGCTGATGATTTTTACTACATTAAAAAGCTCAAATAATTATTTTTTTTTTTTTTTTTTGGGTAATTAATATAAATGATCGATTTTTATTTAGTTTGATAGGTAGTTTTATTTTATTAAGTATTTTTTAATGGTTTTTAAAAATAATCGATTTGATTTGCCTGCAGATTAGATGTCCAAATCGCTTCAGTTATTGATGGAATCGACTGTTTTTATGAAATTAAGTTTAATGGTTTCGATTAATACGCTTTCTGTTTACATTAGCCCTACAAGAGAAAATCTGCTGCAATTAGATATAGAGACTAGGAGGGCCACAGAATTTTTATGTTTTTTAAAATAATTTTTATTTAAAATTTTCTATGCCATATTAGGCGTGGAAACGTGTGAACTTGACCCATCTTGTTGATATCACACAAAACTGAAAGGAATTATCTTTTGGAATATTTTAGAAAATAAATATTCCTGCAACATTTTTAAATAACGATACACATACACAACATATTCAAAGCCAGTGCAACTTATATAACTACAAGTAGGAGTTGCGTGAAGTGCCTGTCATACCCGCACTCATAAGTGTAAAGTGTGTACGAGTATGAATATATTTATGGGTATATTTATACTTGAGTATACTTAGAGTATTTTTTTACAAAATCTTTTTGAGATCGCTGGGATACAATTTATAAAAGTGTTTTTATTTTTTAGTTAAGCTACTATGACTATGTATGTGGGCTATTTTCAAATAGCGAGTTTTATTTAAGAAATTAAAAAATAAAAACTGATAAAAAAGTTTTGATTAAATTAAAATCATTAAAAATACATAAATTTTCCGAAACTTGTCATAAGTGAAAGATCGTAAATATTCTTATTAAGTGTTTGTATATGTGCCTTTAAACATATTTAAATTTTATGTACGACAATGTTTTTTTTACCATGAAATAGGTAAAAAAAATTATAATATTTCACTCAAGTTTTTTAATGACTTTTATAGCAGATAGTGTTTTTCAATGGGTTTTCTCAAAAAAAAGAAGAATAAAACATTGCAATGGGAATTAAAAAATACAATAACAAACTCAATAATCCTCTGATTTTCCTATGCTGACGTACCAGGTATTTTTTTTTTTTATAAATGGCTTTTGTTGTCTTAAAATATCTAAAAATTTGCTTAATTTTTTCTATCTGGGATCGTTTCTTGGGCCTGTCAAAACAAAAAAAAAAAAAAAAAGAAGAAACACAAACATTAAAACACATACCATTTCTTTTATTCATCCATACACACATAACGTACGAGTACTTATTACACACACGAGTACTTAATGTACTTTCAATATTTTTCCATTCTCATTTATACACATTCTTTGAATGCATGTGTATGCATGCGCACAAATATTTTTATAGCCATAGCGCATAACATGGATGCAAATATGTTGTATAAGTTGTCTGTTGTACAGACAGGTTTGCTAGAAGTATGAAGTGAAATTATATCTGGATGTTGTTAATGTATTGGTATACACAACACCTAAAATATAGATAAGTGCTTATGTACACTTTGTTTGTGAGTACTTATTGTCATTCTCTGCTGCACACCACACTGTAAGTCGAGCTGAGTGCAATTCTCTTTCTTGAAGAATTTGTAAAATAGAGCCAAGGGTTTAGAAATCTCATTATTGTCCACTTCCGGAGACACGACTCACAGGTGCGCCAAAACTTTGATTGAACGAAAATTATTGACTTGAATACGAGTTTCTTTGTCCAAATTTTGCATTTCTACTAAGTTTAGATAACGATCTACAATTTAAATGTAAAATATAACGAATAACTTAATTAGAAAAAAAATTATTACATTTTCTTTTGGTAGCGCCTTTCTGCAGCCACCCTGTATTAATTTAAAAAAAAAATTTTTTTTTCTTTATACAAAATGTGATATTGGTTTTGTATATATAATATAATTATATATAAAATAATTGTTTTCTTCAATTTTTCATACACATATACATAAACGTTTTTACACAAAATATTTTTTTTTTTTTTGATTTTTATTTTATTAAAAAAAATAATAATCATATTAATATTTAATTGTGATTCGATTCAGGTTTTTTTATTTTTTTATTTATTATTTTTTTATTATTTTTTATCATTTTTTTATTTTTTTTTTTTAATTTCGTATATTAAATTTCATTTTAAACCTAAATATCAATCTTAATTATATTTTTTATTATTTTCCAATGCGCATTATTTTGTTTATAAATAAATATTTAAAAAAAAAAAATTGTTGATTGATTTTATCACAAACAAATCATTTGGAATAGAGTACTCTCAGATATATTATTATTTTTTAATTGATTTTTATGCCCGCTCTGTTTGTTTTCGTACGTTCGATTTCGTTTTTTGTTTGAAAGCAAATTGTGACTGTTTTTCTTTGGCTGTTTACTGAGAAATTTGTGTGAAAATTTTAGTTTTTGCCTCCATTAAAAATAGATTTATACAATAATTTATAAATTTGTTGCTTCGTTTTTGATTTCTTTGTAGAATATTTGTTTATATATACCACAGAGCTTCAAAAGAATTATATATTTTAAAGACTATAGGTGCTCAAAATGTATCGGCAGTTTTTATGCTGCTTAGCCTTGATATTTTATAAAATTTAACCAATAGGTAAGATCGAGATCATTCTCAAATAAAAAGTTTTCTGTTTGAAAGGCCTATTCTGCTACTATTTGTATAGAATATAACATCGCGTAAATATTTGCCTCGACTTTGCTGAAATGCCCGATTCTTGGCATAAATTAAGCTGAATTTGACAGTTGGCATAGCTTATATTACCTTTGAGCGATACTATGGCTTGTGGATTGCCTGCATAGACCTACGAATAAAAAAAAATTCACAAAAAATCAGAGTCAAATCACATTACATCATGCAGAATGTACAATATTACATAAGTTGTATGGCACGTAGTGCAGTCTTGTTGAAAATACATGTCGTTGGTGTTTATATTATCCAACTTATGGCAAAAGACCATCGTCTATAGATCTCGCTGTTATCGATGATGACCTGGCGAACGTCGTTCTTAAAGAAATATGGCTCATAATATCGCCAAACCAAAAACTACACTGACTCTAACTGGGATGTATTGTAGGCTCTTAGATCGAAAATTTTTGTTATTGTTACACTCATGCATCTATAAATCCTCAATAGCTTCAACAATATTAATTAATTGTCATAGTTCCGAAGTCTTTATTGGAACACATGTTATGCTGACTGTATGAAATGGCCACAATTGCTGTTGATTAGTAAAGTGACTAGTCTTCCAAGGTTGGCATTAATATATGGATGTTTGATATGGCTCTATTAAATCCATAAGATATTTTTAAATCGATCGAAATAATTAAAAATATATCCACTTTAACATATAAGATCACTTAATTAATTGTGTCTATATAAGGGAGAGGTACCTTGTTAAATTCTCTCTTCATCCAAGTCAGTTCACGTACGTTATGGGAAGTCCACTGAGGGTGAAATTTTGTCTCTTCTGAGCAGTATTGAAAAGGAATTCTCTAATAGCGAAGTGCTTTGACTCCATTGCTAGGTCTTTGGAACAAAAATGGGTGGAGAAGTCAATTCTAGCTTGGGTCAGTTCCTTGCTTTGCAGCAGGATTATCAGCTCGTCTCTTGATGGGGTGGAATCTACTGTGATAGCGTCAAAAAGGTGCGCTCAGGGTGTAGTACTTGTACTTTATCGGCTTGCTCACTATGTTGGCACATAGGGATGTCAGTGTAAGTGGTTGAGCTCGTGGCCTCGTTATAGCAGTACGTGGGAAATATGAGAGTACGTTGTGTGACCTCAAATGTCAGATTGTTGCACTCAGGAAGGGCTCTCAGTGAATCCCTCATAAACGCTTGTTGTACTTTTTACAAGAAGATACAAGTTATAATCTAACTGTATTTCTTTTATGAGCCGTACACAATAAGGCGATAAGAGCCTTCTAGGCCAGTCGGCCCTCTCACGATAAGATATGGAGTCTTTCGCCGAGACTGACACTATGGATATATACCGCTATTATTTGGCCCATTACCACTTATGCTTAGTGGAGAAATGCTGAGAAACCATCATAAATAGATTAGGCGGATTACAGAGACTCGCCCATCGCGGTATAACTGAGGCAATGAGAACAAGTCCAACAATAGCCTTGGAGGCCGCCTCACATCCATGAGGCGACAAAACATGTTCGGCGACAAAATTTTTCACCAAAGGGTCCGGAAATGTGTTGGGAAGTCTGTACATTCTACGCAGGTAGTCGGAGAACCATCTTCGGTTCTGGATGTTATGCCTTTGAATCTGTGCTTGGCGGGAGACTCAGGGTTCAATTTCCGGACATGGATGGTTGGTCTAATGGGGCCTTAGTTCGCAGTGAGTTTGATGTAAACTGGTAAATCGATGGATCAAAAATTAGTGATTGTGTCGGTGCTGGTTTTCATGGACCCAACTGAGATTTGTCGATGGGAAGATCACTGAGTGTCTTCCAAGCTGAGATCGTGGCTATTGCTATATGTGTGGATATTAACCTGGATAGTGGGCTCAATGGTAAGACCATTTATATATTCTCTGACAGCCAAGCTACATTAAGGGCACTTGGCTCGAAACGTATGACATCTAGACTGGTCAAATATTGCTACGATATGTTGCAAAAGCTTTCGCTTGTAAATAAGGCGCAATTGTTGTGGGTACCTGAACACTAAAGAATAAATGGTAAGGAAATAGCGTATTCATTTGTCAGAAAGGGTTTCATAATACCCTATATAGGTCCGGAGAATTGGTCTGAAGCAATGTGCAGCCATCCCCGATCTAACCAAGCTTTGGGTTGTTTAGGTGGAAATGTTTAGATAGATATAGAGTCTCACTGGGTGACATATCCGCGATTTCTGTTTCAGATCTGCTGGTGTTCATTAGAAAAGCAGCAGATCTGCTGAACAAACTATCGACCGAAAGGAGTACAATAGATTCTATGAGTCGCAGTGTCTTGCAATAGTGCCTGGTCAATATGATAATAGTTAATTAAATAAGATTTGTTTTCAGCGCAGCAAATTTCAGTGCAACACTGCAAGAAAATTGAGAGAATTAAGATGGTTAACGCAATTGTTTAAAATTAACCATAAGAGCAACTTTATAATCACTTTAAAGAAGTCTTAGCTTCATCTAAAGAAGATTCTGCGCGTTTTTCTAACTGTAGATGGTAATGGATCTATCACAGAACACCAGAGAATAAAGACCAATCAACATATCAGGCTAAGGTGAGTCTCTCGGTCAACACGGTCATAACCACAGAAGGGTAAAAAGTCTAAGGGCAAATATAATTCACATCCTTCGAACAGATACAATATCGATTTTAAGCAAAATACGAAATAATTTCACTCAGAATAGAAATGTCATGTCATCAAGAATATGTACGGGTGTACACTTGTGTGGTTACTGTGGACAACAACCATCATACTCTCCAGATTTCTCTATTTGAGGAGTCTTGAAAATCTCATTATATGGAAAGCGCTTCACCAAATATTGTCGAACTTAAAGCAAAGTAAGTTAAGGATGAGGAAATTGTATCATACCAAAGCTAGGATCACATGATTGTCACAAATGTACCAATATGGTACAATTTCTATTGTGCTTTATTTACGTAAAATATCAAAATTATCCCAATTTTCCTGCGAAAATATATATCAAAATTTAATTATTGGTACGAATTGTCATCTTCGATTATCGCATAAGAACACAATAAATATTGGCGCATTTTTTATATTTTTGTTGCCGCATTACTATTTGGCGGTCACACGATTGCCGTCCCAATAATTGATGCATTGCGACAATCGTGTGATCCCAGCTTTAGAGTTCAGACTTTTTACTGAACTAGTTCCTTCTTTTAATTCAATAGTTTAGTCTTCAGTTGATTTTTTGGCATAATCAAGGTTTTTTTTTTAAATAGAATTCGAAAAATAACTAGTCAATCATATGAACGAAAAGAAAAACGACCATTGTTATGACTGCCTCTCTTAGTTCACTTGTGTGAATAGTTCAATTGAACTACATCTTTTACGAACTATTGTACCCAAATCTTGTCGTACTAGACTGAATAATATATAACCTTTTTCTTTCAGTTAATGACTTTCTTCTTTTAAATTTCTGCATTCCATTAAAATTCGTTCATTGTCCAAACGTTTTTGTTGTTGTTTCACTTATTAGTGCGATTATTTAGTTCGTTGATGATGCTTAAAACGGATTTTGCTTCTAAAAATGATTTTTGTGTTCTCTTCTCTTCATTTGATTTTTCATTTAATTATGTGACTACTTGCCTAGTGAGTGAGCATCAATCGGTGATTTTTGAGTAATATTATTATTTGTTGTTTACTTTTTTTGTCGTTGGCGCTCAAAAATTTCTAAACAAAATTTTGTGTTTATATCATTAATGCTACACTTAAATAACATTTTCAACAGTGTTGCTCAAACAGTGAAAAAAAAGCTCATAGCATACTTAATACATGATAATAGATTTATAAACTTTTTGCAGAAGAGTAAAGTGTCCGCCATCTAACGTTTTTTTTCATTTTGTGAATGGTAACACTTAGCTCATGTCTGATTTGACAGATAATTAGTTTTATCCTTTCGCTGAACGAATATGGTCGTATATACGCTTGAACAACGCTGGGAAATATTGCGACATTACTTTGAAAATCATGGTAATGTTGCAGAATGTGTGCGATGTGTTCAGATGAATCACATTTTGATCTTGGCGGGTATGTAAACAAGCAAAATTGTCGCATTTGGGGTACAGAAAACCCGCACGCATACATTGAAGTGCCGATACACCAAAGTCGAGTCACTGTTTGGTGCGGATTTTGATCCAGAGGCATAATTGGGCCATTTTTCTTAAAAAATGAGCAAGGAGTGGCCGTTACAGTCAATGGCGATCGTTATTGGCCCATGTTAAACGAATTTTTGTTCACAAAAATGAAGAGGAGGATATTAGCCACAATTGTTTTCAACAGGACGGTGCTACGTGCCACACAGCCGAAGCTACACTTGATGTTTTGCGTCCTGTTTTTGAAGATCGCATTATCAGCCGCAGAGCTGATGTCGTTTGGCCACTCGGAGCTGCGATTTGACACCGGTGGACTACTTTTTGTGGGGTGCCGTCAAAGACAAGTGTTACGACAACAAGCCAGAGACAATTGACGCTTGAAAGGACAATATTCGTGAAGCCATTGGTGAAATACAGCTGTACACAAACGATAATGAGCTTAAAAATTGGACCGATCGTGTAGGCTACTGCATGGCCAGCCGAGGCAGCCATTTGAATGAAGGCATGTCATTTTGACTTATTTTGTCAACAGTATTTTTTTTGGTATTTCTTGAAAATCGAATTGAATTAATACATAAATATTTTTAAATCACTCAGATCATTAAGATACAATTTTGAAAATTTTTATTACATTTTGCCGAGTAATAGAATCGGTGCATAATGGACACTAACATTATATCTTAACAATACATTTCTAAAATATTATAAATATTTTCATCCTTATACACGGACGAAACGATTTCAAAAGACTAGTATACTTTTAACCCTTTAAGTTAATTATTTTTTTTTTAAGAAATTTATTTTTAAATTAAAACTGTTGACTCAATTGTCACACAATCGCATATGTAAATTTATTAAAAACATTTGAGAATCACTGCTTTTTAAATTTGAACTTAATTACATGAAAAATAATTTTATATTCGACCTTGAGTTCAATTATTTTAATAAAATTTATATTTTTGCATATATTTTTTAATAATTAAACTTTGCAAGATTAATGGACAGAATGCAAATTTATAATAGAAACCATTGGTCGATATTAAAGGAAAAATCAATAAAATTAATTAACGTCCATATCAAAGAGTTCTACCTCATTAAACGAAGCAATAAACTGTTTCAGGAAAGCAAAAAAATTTTGTCTCAATGTAAATTTTTTTATTTTTTTTCTCCGTCACCCCTCTAGGCTTTCCCATAAAGCATCCATTGCTTTATTTCAGTTTCTTTAATCAATTTGATCTTTCAAGCTAAATAGATGATTAATGCACTGTAGCCTCCTCCATGACTTTCTGTAGTGGTAAAGATCCTTACTAATTAGTGGTGATCTTTACTTTAGCATTGCAATATTTTCCCGGTAGGTGACGTGTTTTCCTGATTATTTGTCTGATGTTTGTCCTCATCGCCAGAGGTATGCAGGAAGGTCAAGGGGACTTCTTTTTATTTTTTAGATGTAGTTGTCTGGAGGGAAGTCAAAGTCTCTTTATTTGGCATTCGACACCATAATTAAATTTTTCTTAGCTATCAGTCTAGACTGAAACTGAATAGAAGTTTTTGAAAACTATTTATCACTATGCCGAATTTGACAAAAATCGGTCTACAGCTAAATCCTAGTTATCATACTGTAGCGTAGATGAATTTAAGGAACAACAATGCTGTGTTGCGCGTTATTTTAGAACAACAAATACAGGTCATCTATTGGACTACACCTATTATGTGACGATTACATAAATTGACTAAATAGGTCTGTTCAACTGCAACCAACTTTCGTTGCTTTCGATTTTTTATTTCATGTATTTCATGGGCGTATGGTTCAACAAATTTATGTTAAGACACTCTGACATAAAATTTTTCGGGTTATGGCAGTCAGCACTGGGCACTGGCCAGTGGGCAAACGATCCGCTTGTGGGGTATATTGAAAATGCCTTTGAGCAAACGTAATATTCATTAGTGGCATTTGTGAATATAGAAAAGGTCTTTAACATTGTAGCCTCGGAATCGATTAAGTTGGCTCTGGTGAAACTGAATGTTCATTGGTCCGTGATTAGATTCATAGGCAGACTTTTGACCTACTGAGTTATTGTCTCCACTATGGGGTCTATAAGGTGGCTGAATGGGGCACCTCACAGGAGAGGTTTTATCCCCGCTCCTGTGAAATTTAACCAACAATACTTTGCTCGTGAAGCTTTATTCTATTAGATTCAATACCGTAGCGTATACGGATGATGATATTGTGAAAATTTTTCGACACAATTTCGCTGCGCCCTCAGATTTATCTGGGCCTTCTTAGTCGGTGGAGCACTGACAGTCGGCTAAACGTTATTCCAGAAAAGGGGAACTGTTCACGCGCAGGTACGAAATTACAGTTTTTCTCTTACCGCGAACTGGAAGAACAGAGGCTGTCGGATAGCGCGAAGATCGCGGCGAGGGTGGCGAGGGCGGCGAGAGCGGCCGAGGCGCTGTATACATGTCATAGTGCCATTGTAAAATCTTGGAGTCTAAATCCTAGGAATTTCAGTTGAATTTTTGACAAGATGTTTAAGCTCATATTTATGTATGTGTAGGCGATTTAGCTGTGCGGCGCTAATGGTTACAGTTGCACTCAGGTCTACGCCTTCCAAGGCTTTGTTTGTATTGCTGAACTGGCTTCCAGTGGATCTGATGGCTAAGAAGATGGCGATTATATCTGCTATAAGGTTGAGAATCGCGAGCGCATGGTCTGACAAGGATTATGGGCATACGGCCATCTTGCGATATATGGACATGATCACTGATGTGTTGGATTACTGTACACCCCCAAACCATTGCTCGATAGAATATTCTCTGTGTGCTGCTCACCAGAGTCGGTAATTGAACCCGGTTCTGTTGAGGTATACACAGATGGATCGAAATCCTCGGAAAGGATTTGGCATTTCTGCAAGTCCTTAAAACACTTGCAGTTCACAGCAAGAAGACGTCGGGTAAACGGTTTGTGGTATTCTCTACTCTTTTCTGTTTTATTTTGTGTTTTTATTTTTTATTTCTTCTCCAAATTTATAAAAATGGACAAAAATAAATTCGTTTGGTAACTACTCCAAAAGCACATTTGTTAAATGAAAAACAAGAAATTTATCATGAAATATGGGACACGTACTTAAAAGGCTATACGAATAAAGCATTAAACACATTACTGACAGCAAGCAGCATTAAAGCAAGTAGCAAGTTGTTGTTGGCAACATTTGATGCTATGCTATCGACTTCAGAAATATTTTTAAAGCAGCAGCAGTAATAAAATTACGTTTCATTGTCATAAAAATATTTGTTATATAAAAATATTTTTCAGTGGTTACAATTAAGTTTTTCAAATTCACCAAAATAAAATCACTTTTTTTAAATATTACTCAAAAATAAAAAATAATGAAATTATGTACTTAAAACTTTTTAAGTATTACCATAAATGTTGTTTAATACAATATTTTAAATTTATACTGTTGTTTTATATTTTTGCGTTTTTTTTTATTTCAAATTTTATATTGTATTGGTACCACCAATTTTTAATTTGCTGCCTAAAAAAATATAAACTATATTATTACTTAGCAGCAGCTGAAAAGGTTGCTGTCTAGGCTTTTACAGTGCTGCCTTTAAAATAATTGTTTTCATATAAACGTATGTATTCTAATTTTGATATTATGCTGCCTGCTGCTTGACGTCGATTATGTGTTTAATACTTAAAATCGAAAAACAAAACATTTAAACGCTCGCAGAAGAAGTCAAAGGGAAACTGCACAACCCCCAAACGCAGTTTGGTCAAGAAGTAAAAAAGAAAGGAAGAAAAGTGACCAAATTGTAATGATGTATACTTTAGTAAGTAGAAGTTTTATAATGACATGACGTACACGAAAATTACACAAATTTACCCAAAATCATCATTAGACATTCTCAAGAAATTTTGCAGCTGCATAAAATCTTCGGTTCGCGATTCTGTAATGTAGTTTGGAAACTTAAATCTACGCACCACTGCACTCAAGCACTTCTTTTTGTTCTTTTTAAATTTGTTGTTTCTTTTTACTTAAATATGCTGCAATGACAGCTGCTAATCTTATTTATAAGACATTTTTATACTGTCATTTGTAAAAAAAAGGAAACTCTACTGCAAGCTGTACTCACATTGTGTGAAAACACGCCTGCGATTTCTTGCAGCAAGTTTGTTATAATAACTTCTACAAACTACTTCTGGAAGTAGACTTCCGCAGGTTTCGGTCTAAGTGGAAACACTTCAGCAAATACTTGCAGAAGTTCATCCACAGGTGACTTTCGAGTGGACACACGGCTTAAGACTTGTTGGTTATTATAATAAACAAAAAAGTTTAATTATGAGCTCAACTGAATCTGCTGCCATTCATAAAGTCATAACGCCATAAGCCATCAAAATATGCTATTCTAAGTGCACACAACATACAATTTTTAGACACATATTTCAAAAGCGAGTTTGTCTACAAAAGGCACTGAATTTTATTAAGTGAAAACAATTAATTCATTTCTTTTTTACAAAATCAGATATCACAATATACTAGGCCCTGGGAAAAAGCATTTTTAAGGCCCTTCGTGTACTCTTTTTAATTAAACTTAAATTTGGCACACATTCTCTGAGGATTTTTTTTTAACCACAATTTAAAATTAAATAAAAATTTCAACACATTGCATAACTAAGAGTGCTATAAATTATAAAATATTGTAGAAAAAAATGCTTCGTTTGTACTTCTAATATAACCCTGACCTATGTATGAACATGTAAAAATATGAAATATACTTTTTTTTCCTTTTTTTATTATTATTTATAAAATAATAAAAATAAAAACGTATTTTTTATTTAAATTCTTCTACATGAGAAACTACACATGTTTTGTTGTCATATGACATACAACTATGGCAACATGAATGAATCCTTTTGTCTATTTGAATGCAATATTTTTAAAAGAGCAAAACCTCAAACATAGAGAGAGCTTGTGCTCAAAGGAAGTTTTTTTTTTTAAATTAGGGTAAAACTGAAAAGAAAGCTTCAAATAAAAGGTATATTCCCGTATATTCCGAAGCACATGTATTTAGATGAAATGCAATAATACATCTATACTATACATCTCTATACATATGTATCTATATATGTAAAAAGAAGTGTACACTTTGATGTCACCATTAACTGAGAAAACAGGTGGACCAAATTCAACAAATTACAGGGTATGTTTGAGATGGTCTGTAGATGGTTTATGTGAAGTTTGCACGAAATCGGCCCAGTGATTCCGGAGATATCGCACTTAGATTTTCCTATATATTCCTATACAAAAATCAACAAAATGCCTTGATTTTCGACATTACGATTTTTTATTGTCACCTGCAAAGTTACCAGACCGTGTATCGTAACATATTATGTGTACAGTGAAATTCGGTAGTATTGATTTTTGTCTATCTTGAGAACGATTAGAATGGAAGGTTCTGAATTTGTTCTAAATGAATTTTTAGATAAAAACCATCAATTAAAAAGTGGGCGGAATTTGATAAGTAGTCATGGTAGTCATGGTAACTTCATACAAAGTCGATATTGATATTTGTATATCTTGAGAATGTTTAAGATTGAAGATTCTAAATAACTTGGCGGTCAATTCAAAACATTAATTTTAAGAAAATATGAAATTTTACATGTGTGGAGAACAGTAACAGTTAAAACTTCGTTATCTATTCACATCAGTCAAAAACCATGTACAGGCAAGCTCCCAGCAACTAGGAAGTAACTAGAGTAACCAGTTGTATATAAAAATAAGTTGTCCTACGTACGTCATGTTGTAACTCGAGAACCACTAAACCCATTTAAAAAATTATTATTATTAATAATGCCGATGAGCGATGACAACAGCGATTAAAAAAAAACAATCAGTGGAATTTAATGCAATTGCATTATTTCCGAAAATTCCTTTGCCTATGCTTACGGAAAACAATATTGAATAAGTGTTGCCAACTTTGTATGATCAAAACGCGCAGACCTCCTATATATAGGGTCCGCATAACAAATTTTTTTTTAATGTTATAAAAAAAAGTACTGAATATTTTCTCTTTTTTTTTTTTTTTTTTTTGTTTGAAAGTACAATCCTTCCGGTTAATAATGGAAAATAATTTCATTCAAATGGCTGCCTCGGCTGGCCATGCAGTAGCCTACACGATCGGTCCAATTTTTAAGCACATTATCGATTGTGTGCGGCTGTATTTCACCAATGGCTTCACGAATATTGTCCTTTAAAGCGTCAATTGTTTATGGCTTGTTGACGTAATGCTTATCTTTGACGGCACCCCACAAATAAGAGTCCAACGGTGTCAAATCGCAGCTCCGAGGTGGCCCAACGTCATCAGCTCTGCGGCTGATAATGCGATCTTCAAAAACAGGACGCAAAACATCGGGTGTAGCTTCGGCTGTGTGGCACGTAGCGCCGTCCTGTTGAAACCAAATGTTGCTAATATCCTCCTCTTCAATTTTTGTGAACAAAAATTCGTTCAACATGGCCCTATAACGATTGCCATTGACTGTAACGGCCACTCCTTGCTCATTTTCGAAGAAAAATGGCCCAATTATGCCTCTGGACCAAAATCCGCACCAAACAGTGACTCGTCTTGGGTGTATCGGCTTTTCAATGTATGCATGCGGGTTTTCTGTGCCCCAAATGCGACAATTTTGCTTGTTTACATACACGCCAAGATAAAAATGAGCTTCATCTGAAAAAATGATTTTTTGGCAAAATCGGCATCTTCTGTAAGTCGATCGCAGGCCCAGATTCCCAGCGCTGTTCAAGCGTATATACAACCATATTCATTCAGCGAAAGTTTAAAACTAATTATCTGTCAAATCAGACATGAGATAAGTGTTACTTACCATGCACTAGTTGAAAAAAAAAACTTTAGATGGCGGACCCTATATAAGGCGCTAAAAAACACGAAGTTATAATATATGTAAATATTTGTAATCAAAACGCTCTGTAAAAATGGTTAATAAAGTTTAAACACTGAAAAATATACCGAAATATTAAAAAAAAAACTAATTTTTTTATTCAAATTTCTATTTCTGCAAAGTTGTTTTAATAATTTGAACGACTGCTTAAACATAAAATTTAAAACGATTTAGAGCAAAACAACCAGTTAAACAAGTTTTTCTTCATTTTTGGGTTGTGTAAAATAAAGAAAATACCTATGAGAGCTGGTGTTAGGCAAGGTTGTGTTCTCTATCGATCCACTGCTGTTTAACGTTGTCCTCGATTGTATGTTGCAACGTAGTATAACCTGTTGACTTAACACAAAATTGGAAGACCAGGATTACTCAGAAAGCATCTATCCCTTCGCTCACAGATATTGCGTAATGCAAGAAAAACTGGATTCTATGCTGTCAGGAGCCTGCAGATAATCATCTCCAAAACCAATATTATGCGAAACAACGATAATAACTCAACGATCTTTCGAATTCTGAAACAGAAATATGGGAGATCTCTAGTCTTTTTGCTATCTCGGCAATATCCTCACAACGTCCGACGGTTCCAGTGTTGATCTTCGGAACAGATCGAATCTTTATATCAACTGAAAGCTATAAGGTGTTCTCTACAATTAACAGCTTAAACTCCAGTGTGAAGTCTATTTTTAAATGGTTGCGAAATATGGAATGTGGCCAAGGTTGATGTCAATTCCATTCAGGCATTTATAAACCACTGACTTAGGTGCATTTTGAAAATATTCTGGCCAAAAAAAAGGATCACACCGAGTTCCCATAGGAAATGAATTGGGCACACCCTGAGCAAACGAAACTATAACTTAACAAAACTGCGTGGAATTGGATTAGTGGGAGTGGCCCCTCCAATACAAAGTAAACATTGATTTTTGTATATCTGTATAACGGTGATAGTGGAAGATACTGAATTTGATTTAAATAACTTTGTATTCAATCCACATCATCAGTCGAAATATGGGCGAAAGTAAATAAGTGCGTGTGGCACCTCCTACACATAGTAAATATTGATTTTTGTATATCTTGAGAACGGTAAAAGTGAGTTTCTAAATTTTGTTCAAATAACTTTGTCAATCTAAATCACTACTTAAAAAGTGGGTGGAATTGGACAAGTGGGAGTGGCACCTCCCATACAAAGCAAATATTAATTTTTGTATATCTTTAAAACTACAATAGTGGAAGGTCCTGAATTTGGTTTAAGTAACTACGTAGTTAATACACAATATCAGTCAAAATATGGGCGAAATTAAATAAGTGGGTGTGGCACCTCCCATACATAGTACATATTGATATCTTGAGAACGGTAATAGCGAAAGTTTCTAAATTTGGTTCAAGTGACTTCGTGGTCAATATAAATCATCACTCAGAAAGTGGGTGAAATTGGATAAGTGGGAGTGGCACCTCCCATACAAAGCCAATATTAATTTTTGTATATCTTTAAAACTAAAATAGTGGAAGGTTTTGAATTTGGTTTAAATAGTTAATACACATCATCAGTCGACATATGGATTAAATTGTATAACTGGGTGTGGCACCTCCAATACAAAATAAAATTTGCTTTTAGTGTATCTAGAGAACGGTTAGAACAGCAATTTCTGAATTTGGTCTATATAAGTTGGTAGCCAATACAAATCATTAATTTTAATGCATTCTTTTAAATTTTGTTATGAGGACTACATTTTAGAGGTACACAACACAATGGATCCCAACAACGCGAGAAGGGTTACTCTAGTTATATATAAAATTACTTTATTAATATGGTTTTTCAATAAGTGACTCTGAGACCTGAGAAGTGATACCATTTTTTTTATAGGTGCTATTGACTACAAGAATCTTTTTTTTTTTAAAGTTTCTAAACAATTTCAAAATCTTCAATTACCGGTAAAACACCGATTTTAGGTACCTTCATGCACTTGTTAGTTATTATTTAATTTAGTTTTGGGCTTGTAAATTATTTTTTATTTTTGTGTAACACCTTAATAATTCCACAGGTACATTTCGCACAAAGTAAGGGATATAAATTGTAACATTTTTTTTATGTTTTTACCTCAAAAGCATCTCTTGTTATACTTTGTGAAGCAAAAATAATAAATAAAACAATTTTTTTTCCTTTATAGCTTTGAAATAATTAATTATTTCAACAGCTTTAGTAAGAAGTAAATTCAAATTGAAAATTTTAATTTTCTCTTTTAAAACAAATTCATGAGTAGGTTCTTAAAAATTCTTTGTAAACATTTTTTAATTAAAAATATTTTGTTTTGAATAAAAAAAAGCAATTCATTTTTTAAATAAAATAAGTTCCAGAATTAGAATCAGTAAAATAAAATTTCTTTTAATAATTTCGTTGTCGCAGTTTTATTTCCTTTATTTATTCCACTGGGAACATAAGGTATCTACCAATAGGAAGTTTCATTTTCATATTCTTCATGAAAATTATTCTACGAAAACTTTTTGAGGGTGTACGAGTATGTCCTCGACAACTTCGTGATGACTTCAAGAAAGTTTCCACACAAAAAAGTGATGGTATCTTTATTTGTGGGACACGGAGGGGCGTCTTGTTGAAAGTTCGGCTATACAGTTTCGGCTATACAAAATCATTCATCATCGATTGATAAAGGATGTCACAAAATTAACGCAAGATATGAATTTGTCACCATTTGTGCAGTAACCTCTAAAAAAAAAAACAATTCGACAGATGACAGTTTAGCGTTAGTAAATATGGAGCATTACACGATAGAACAACGTGTCTTCATTATTGAACAATATTTCGAAAATATTAAATGCTTGGCGGCTGCAGTTCGAAAATTTCATACAAAATATGATCGGAATAGTGTTTTAAATACTACAACTGCGAAGAGATTAATTGCAAAATTCAGGGAGACTGGAACTATTCGAGACGCCAAGCACACTGATCGTCCAAAATCAAGCCGTTCCAATAAAGATATAACGATATATTATCCGCCAAATAATTTTTTTTTTTTTTTTTTTTTTTGAAAATGCTATAAAGAAAAAACTACTGAATATTTTCTCAAATTTCTTTTTTTATATGAAAGTACAGTCCTTCCGGTTAATAATGGAAATGAAAAATAAAATCATTCAACTGGCTGCCTCAGCTGGCCATGCAGTAGCTTACACGATCGGTCCAATTTTTAAGCACATTGTCGATTGTGCGCAGCAGTATTTCACCAACGGATATATCACGAATATTGTCCTTTAAAGCGTCAATTGTTTCTGGCTTGTTGGCGTAACACTTATCTTTGACGGCACCCTACAAATAATAGTCCAACGGTGACAAATCGCAGCTATGAGGTGGCCAAACGGCATCAGCTCTGCGACTGATAATGCGATCTTCAAAAACAGGGCGCTAAACATCGAGTGTAGCTTTGGCTGTGTGGCACGTAGCGCCGTTCTGTTGAAACCAAATGTTGCTAATATCCTCCTCTTCAATGTTTGTGAACAAAAATTCGTTCCATTGACTGTAACGGCCACTCCTTGCTTATTTTCGAAGAAAAATTATGCCTCTGGACCAAAATCCGCACCAAACACTGACTCGTCTTAGGTGTATCGGCCTTTCGATATATGCGTGCGGGTTTTCTGTGCCCCAAATGCGACAATTTTGCTTGTTTACATACCCGCCAAGATCAAAATGAGTTTCATCTGAAAAGATGATTTTTTTTGACAAAATCGGCATCTTCTGTAAGTCGATCGCAGGCCCACTTAGCGAAGCGTTGTTCAAGCGTATACACAACCATATTCGTTCAGCGGAAGGATAAAACTAATTATCTGTCAAATCAGACATTTGCTAAGTGTTACCATTCACGAAATAAACACTAGTTGAATAAAAAACGTTAGATGGTGGACCCTATAGAAGCAGTGCGTAAGAGTGTCGGTGACAATCCAGGTAGCTCAATTTGGCGTAGTGGACAAGAATTGTAAATTTCAAAAAGCTCTCTAAAGCGTGTACTCACTTTTGCTCACAAAATTTAATTAACACAACAACTGAAGCCTAATAATCATGCAGAGCGAAAAGTGTACGCTGAATGGACTATTGAACATCAACAAATGGATGCTGATTTTTCGAGTAAAATCATCCTAAGCAATGATGCACTTCGATGGCTCTGTTAATCGCTAAAGTCGCCACTTTTGGTGTCCCAAGAACCCGCATGTGATTGTCGTAAAACAAATGCATCCACAAAATGTTCCTGTTTGGTGGGGATTTTGAGCTGGAGGCATAATTGGACCATAATTTTTTGAAAATGAGCCTGGTCAAGCAGTGACTGTTATTGGTGCACGTTGTCGCCGAAATTGGATGATATTGTTGTGGCCAATATGTGGTTGCAACAAAACGGTACCACATGCCGTACATGATACATTTCCAGATTGTGTACTATCTTGTTTTGGTGAATAGGCCTCCTAGATCGTGTGATTTAACAACATTAGATTTTATAGGGTTATTTGAAAACAGAGGTCTATGTCGACAAGCCAACAATCACGCGTGCATTAAAAGAGAAGATTCAATGCTGCATCAACTAATTTCAGCCACATTTATACAAAATGGTCATGGAAAATATCAACAAACGAGTGCATATGTACATGCAAAACCGTGGAGGCCATTTGCCCGATGTGTTATTCCATAAACAACCCTATCCTATGTACTTTATGATTCAATAAAAAAATAAGAACTAAAAGACTAAGAACTTTGTTTTCTATTTAATTCAAATCTTGAGTTCATTTTGGAATACCCTTTACATTAACTGTTACAGTTACTTCAGCCTCAATCTCTGACCAAAAACAATACCACACAGCCACACTTTGAGGATGGATAATTAATTCTTGGGTCTTCCGAGCCACAAATGCAACAATTCTGCTTGTTTAGCCCCAAGGTTGATAATCGGCCTTTATGCAAAGTACACGAGTTTTCCTGTGACAGCGAAATTTTCATCATTTTTATAGTAAATTGTACTAATTTTAATGCGTTGTTGAAGCGTACGAGTATATCCTTCTATTTTTAATAACGTTTGTCATCTGTGAAGAGTTACAGGCTGACTCATGGCAACTGTTAATACGGCGTGCTAATAATAATGGAACTCTGAGCTATTTTATTTTGTTCCATCCCGATTTTATTTTCGTTGATTTGCTTGTTTAGTTTGCCAATTTCGAACATCAAAGTTCTTTCGAGCGACCTCTTTTTCTAAAGCATATCTTTTGAGTATGACCTCATTTCTTTTTCCTTCTCGTTTGATCTTCTTCATAAATCGGGATTGAATTTTGCTTGGTCCTGGTGAAAAAGAATATTTTTCTTGGTGAAATATGATCTTTTTTTAAATTCTCGGTAAATGGAACAAATAAGTTAACAAAATATTCGCCATTGATTGTAAAAACAGTTGTTATAACTTTATTGGTCAACAAACCCACATTGGCTTTCTTCGGCGCCAAACCACCACGAGTGACATACTGCTTTGACTATTGTTTGGTCTCTAATGTGTTGTAGTGGACCCTCGTTTCGTTCACTGTTACGAAACGCCGAAAACACTCGTCCATATTGGTGTTGATCAACGTCATACAATCCAGCGGAATTGCCACACGATTGCGATTGTAGTCGATTACGGGCCAACGTGGCATCCACCTCGCGGTAAGTTTTTTATACCCAAATTAACAATTAAAAATTAAAACCACTGAGCCAGGTTAGATGTCTCTATGGCTTTAAACGGGCGGTGGTGTGGAGTAGTGGTTGGAGCACACGCATAACAGCATAAGTGGCCCAGGTTCGCGACCCAGCAGAGGAGATGACCAAAACAATTTAACTGTGGTTTCGAGTGTTAAAAAAAAGAAACTTCCCCTTCCCTCCAGACAACTCCATCTAAAGATAAGAAACTACACTGACCATCCAGCTTACCTCTGGCGATGATGACGAACATCAAATGAATGATCAGGAGAAAAGGCCATCCGCTTTAAAAAAAAATTACAATGTTAAGTAAAGATCACCACCACACTCAGCAAGGATCTTCACCGCTACACAATCATATGGAAGCTACAGTAAATTAATCATCTACTTAGCTTGAAAAATCAACTTGATTAATGAAACTGAAACAACACCATATCATGAATTTTTCGAATTGTTTCGGGTGTAAAGACTTCAACTGGTCGTCGAGAACTTTCGGCATCTTCCGTGCTTATACGGCCACAGCAAAATTCAGTAAATCATTTTTTAACCATTCAAATTGATGGTACAGAGTTTCCTTAGTGTTTATTAAGTTTGGCCTGGGTTTGAGTGATGTTTTATTCATCATCTGCTTAATGAGCACACGCAATTCACTTTTCTTGCATTTTCTCCTCAAATCACGTGGTAGTTAGCTATCCATGGCTGTCACACACAAATAAATGATGCAGTACAAATTTTGTCAGAAGTCAACTGAGAGATCGTTGTTGGCAGGAGTAATTTTCCACTTCCAGTTAAGAGGAGGGAAATTCAAAGTGATATAAACCACGTCACGTTTCCACAAAGCATGCATTTAATATTCTTAACTTTGTGATTTGCGTTATTCTCCGTATTCCCTTCAAAAGAAGTAGCTGTTCCAGCTTGCGTAATTTAAGCACCCTTCTTGTGCTTGTGTTGTTTCGTTTTCTTTACATTTCTTTTTCTTTAGTTCTTATGCAGTGATCTGATCGTAAGCATCTTGTTTGTTTCAGTGCTTATTTTGTTGTTGTTGTTTCTTGTTTGTTTTGTTGTCTGCTTGCGTTGTTGTTGTAGTTTATTTTTATCTGTAAACAAGCGTGTAGCTGTTTTTTGGCTTTTGTTTATTTTTTACGCAATGCAACAAACGATAGTTCTCTACGTATTCGATTTCGAAGTTGTCAACATATACTTTTATAATTATGAAGTTATTATTGTAATATAGACGGCTTTTGTATTTTCCAAGCCAATATATTTGGCTTTTTCCGGCTTATACAAATCTAATTTAAATAATTAAAAATTAATTGCAACCAAAGTTAAACAAAAACTAATACTTCACAACCGTGTCAAAATATCTGAGTTCAAAAGTTATTTCGCTTCCTTATAAAGTGATATAAAACTGTGTTGTCAGCATTTCTTCATATTGATAAAACCGAAAATAATAACTGATAACATTTTAATTAATTGTGGTTGTTGTGGGTTTTTCTATAAATAATATTATATTTTTAACAAAATTTATTAATTTCAATTATGAAATTATTAGAAAATAAATACTTACACTTGTAGTCAACTTTTTAATTCCTTAGAATTTCAAAATATGAAACTTTTTAAATTTTAACAAAGAATTTCGTTTTCTAAGCAAGAAAAAGCCAATAAAATTTTACACGAAAACTAGCCACACAGTTGAATAATTTCGAAAAAGCCACATAAAAATTCACATCGCTTACCATGACAATAAAAAAAATAAAAAATGAATTTAAAATTTTCCTTTTACTAGCTTCAGATCTTTGAAATCATATACACTGCAGTCCAGTGTGTCTGTCTATTATTGATACATTGATGTGAATTTCATTTTCAATTTTAAGCTTTATTTTCCATTAAACTATTAAGCAACTCAATCGTCATCTTTACAACATAGCCATGCTACCACACATACATTTAATTATTTATGCAGACAACATGTCTTCCAATAGAGACTTTTGAACTTTAATAGTGGATGGCGGCCGTATTGTTGAAGATATAGCTTTGGAATTGGCGGTAGTATACTGAGGTTGCTCTGTCGAATTGGCACGGATGGATATTACGTTCGACAAAACTTTTTTTGTCATCACTTCTCAAGGGAGGATATTGGCTTTCCACAAAGCATTAATTGTTCTGTTTCAGTTCCACTATTCAAGTTGATTTTCAAGCTAAGTAGGTGATTAATCCACTGTAGTTGGCCTCCATATGATTGCGTCTAGTGGTGAAGATCCTTGCTACTTGGTGATGATCTCTACTTTAGCATTGTAATTTTTTCCCAGTAGGTGGCGTTTTACCCTGTTCATTTATTCGTCTGGTGTTTGACACCATCGCCAGAAGGAAGCTGGATGGTCAGAGGGCTTCTTTAGATGTATTTGTCTGGAGGGAGGTTGAAGTCTCTTAATTAAACATTCGAACCAGCAATTAAATTTTTTTTGTGCCGCTTGTGTTGTTATATCTACTCTCTAAGCACTACTCCATGCTACCCCAACAAAACCTACAAATAAAAAATTGTTTAAGATAAATGGCTGTTCTAGTGCCCTACATTTCTACTGAGGGTACTATATGCTGTGGATACAATTGAGTCCACTGAGTCAGTAAACTTTAAAACAACACTCCTACGATGAAGCAACGCAAAATCTACTGAAAACATCGCCGCTTAGCAAATTGTGCTTCATGATTTGGTTCTGCATTTGTACAGAATTCAAATGAACCCAAACTGAAATTAAACGATCACAGTCAATGGCTTGTGTTAGCTAAATGGACCCTGGAGCAATTGAAACTCGGAAATTTTTCATCAAAAACTTATATTCGCGGAAAAAACCTATTTCTGAATGAGTGGAAGTGTTTACACACAAAAATGTCGAATTTGGTACGATACCAATCTACATGAGATTCAAAATAATCCAATAAATCCCGAAAAAGTAATTATTTGCTATTGATTTTGAAATGAATGCATGATCAGTTATTAAAATTGTAGAATTCGGGACAATACATGTCATCTAAAAGCCTCCAATACATTTCTAAAAAATCGTTCTTTATATTTGCTTAAGAACGATATTGGCCCGGTCACCTTTGTCAACAGTAAAGGCTATAGGTCGATTATAACGAGTAAGATTGAAACCAACGTAATCTCAAGAAGACGGCCACATTGCTCATGCCATATTGGACATTCTTATCACGAGTGTTGTTAACTAGCCACTAGAGAGATCGAACGTTTATTATTCGACTAGTTTTAACCAGTGTTTTGATTTTTTCGAATACAGTTTTTTTAAATGTCAATTTTTCGAATACCAAACCTAATCGGTTAACTTAAATTTTATTTATTTTTTATATTTTAATTATTTATTTTTCTAACTTTAATATATAACGTCTTATTTTTATGGTATGTTTGCTATATATGACATCTTTGAACGTGCGCAAAAACCATGGTAGATTGAAAAAGTAAAGCACACTTGAGTAACAATAACTTTATCTCATTTTCTGTAAATAAATATTAATCTTTTATATATGGAGAATGATAATCAACTAGACTCATTGAAAGGGACTTACAAACGCCGGCTCCGAATGGCAGATGTATTAGTTTGTGAAGTTTTTCACAGCGTAAATGCTTATAACCAGTCGCTAGCAATGTTGTGAGATAATACCGCTGTTGAAAGTTGTCTGATAATGTTTGTGTTTGGGATTAATGATTGGTAGGCAGATCTTATTTACATACCACGGGGGCACTCACTATTAAATAAGTCCAGATATATTGAGTATTCTTAAATATTTAGCTGAAAAGGCTCCTCGACACCAAGATTGACGTTGTTGTGAAGCAAGGAAAGCTTGATTCTATACCAAGTAGTCTCTAAGCGCTGGCAAATAAAATTCTTACAAAATACGCTGTTAAAAATTAATTACTGAATGAAATATTGGGATGTTGTATTGTCAACGAGAAAATGTCAGCTAAGGCCCTAAAATATCCGAACATTTTTCTAGCATACTTTAGAAACTACAGGTAGGTAGGTAGGTACGAAAGCCCAGAGACCACAGTGGCTCATTGTGAAGAAATAAAGAAAAAGAGTGGAAGGACAGAGGGAGAAAAAGAAAGAAGAAAGAAATAGAAAAAGAACATGAATACCCAAAAAGAACCGGGCATCACCTAACGAACCGGCTAAGACCTGACAGAAAGCCCTCCAGGTCGCATATCCTAACCGACGATGGTAGAAACTAAAACATGGAAGATATTTTTATCAACTTTATTTGCTAATGCAACAAGAATGGAGAAGAATTTTATTTTGATAAAAGAACCGATTAACCGGTTATTAGATTAATTTTTAACCGAGCCTGCTAAGACCTGACAGAAAGCCTTCCAGGTCGCATATCCTAGCCGACGCAACGATGGCAGAAACTACAACATGAAAGAAACTTTATTTGCTAATGCAAAAAGAATTGAGAAGAATTTTATTTTAATAAGAGAAGCGTTTAACCGGTTACTTGAATAATTTATAACCGAAAACCGGTTTTTTAAAAATTGTAACATTTCGAATTATTCGAAAGCCGGTTTTTGGAAAAAGTCGAATAATCGATCTCCTTAATAGCTACCAATGTCCTGCAATTTAACCCCGTTAGGCTCATTTTTGTTTGGTTTTTTAAGTCGCAGGTCTATGCTAATAAAACATAAAGCACAGCTGTCTTCAAGGCCAATGTAAGCCATGCCATCGGTCAAATTCAGCCTGATTTATCGGGCAGAGTCATGAAAACTTTGAGATTTCGAGAGAAAGTAACGCAGCTAAGTTGCTGCATAGATTTACACGGTGTTATATGTCATATCTAATGACATTCATAGCCCTTTTAAATAAATGAATTTCAATGATAACCCATACAAATTTTGATTTATTTATATTTAAAAATAGATAGCCTTTAATGAAAGACCCTTTAGATACATCTATGTATAGAGTATATCCATACACATCCATATTTGTACATGTACTGCCCTATGCTTTTTACTTTTAAATTCTATTATAGTCCATGTATGCCTTCTCATCGTACGGTGTACCTGATGTCCCTTGGCATCAGTTTTATTTTCACAGACACACACACATTCTCCCCTTAAAACATGCGCATATTTAAGAAAGAGAATGATTCAAAACCTGTGAAAGACAAACGTTGTTTAATTTCATATTTCAGTATGTCATTATTGTTGTAGGTTTTGTTAATGTTGTCGTTGTTATTGTAGTTGTTTTATTTTCTTTAAGTAAATAATGTTCATTAGATGTCAAATGACTTTTTTTGTTCTCTTTTTATTTACTGTACATGTCAGTCTAAGGCGGCAAAGGCTGATAAATGCTTTTATGACAATCTTCTTCCGTTTGAAGAAATGGATGCATTCGAAAACAGAATAAATTTTGCTTATTTTTGAATTATGTACGAAAAATAAGAGATATTTTTACCATAAGAAGTATATGTATGCATACAGTCGAATACGTTTATAATGAATTAAAAGTATTCGCAGAATCTTCTATATAAAACTGAATGTGGGTTTGTATGTTTCTTTGTACCTTATGGTCAGCTAAACGGCTGAACCGATGTACTTGAAATTTTAACAGTATCTCCCTGTATGCCTGGGCGTAGTACATCCAATACAAACTAAATATTTATTTTAGCATACCTTGACAACAGTTAAGTCAAAAGCTTCTGAATTTAATCACAATGATTTGTAGTCAATACAAATCATCGGGCAAAAAGTGGACGGAAATGAATAAGTGGGCCTGGTATCTCCAATAAAAGCTATTGATATATTGATTTTATTATATCTTGAGAAAACTGTTAAAGAAAAAGTTTCATTATATGGTTTGAATAACTTCATAGTCAACACACCAGTCAAAAAGTGGGCGGAATTGAACAAATGGGCGTGGTCACACCCATACAAACTAAATATTGATTGCTATATAACGTGTGAACGGCTAAATCGAAAGTTTCTGAATTTAGACAAAAGGGCGTGGCACTTCCAATACAAAGTAAATATTAATTTTTGTATACTTGAAAACGGCAATAGGAGAACCAATAATGTTTTTCTGAAAGAAATAAATGATTGGATTTTAAAAGGGAAAAAAGTGTAACTAAATTAATTATTATTAACTTTTATAATAATTAAGAAGGGAGTAGCGAAGCATGCCTGCTTTTAGCTAGTTCCCTATAAAAGCTAAAATTTTTTAAAAGGTCCAGCAAAATTTGTTGACAATAAAAAGTCTGCTCTAACCGTTTTCGTTATAAACGTATAGATAATTACGAGGACAGGTTAATAATACCACGACTTGTTCTATTTTCAGCGCCATAACTTTAAATGCACAATATGAATACTAAATAATATATATTTTTAGAATAGTGGCGACTCTAAAGCAAGTTAAGTATATTATTTTAATTTTGATTATATAGCCTCTGAAGACAGATAAATTTCTAAGTTTTGAAGAATATAAATATTAACTTAAGTGCGTTATATTTCACCAAATAAAACATTACAGAAATCAACGAATGTCATTGTATTTAGTTTGAAATATCGAGGATGACTGAAACTGTAGGCATTCCTACCAAGCTATGATAACATATGTAAGTAAAATAGCTATTTGAGCTGCTGAAATTGCTAGTTTTTAAGTCAAGCGAAAGCGTAATGAAGTGACCGCTTTCGGGGATTATTATAGCGTAGGCAGATGACTGCGTTAATATGCATTAAAATCTCACTAATGAAAATTAAAATTCTACCCTGACAAACTACAGTTTTTACATTTAGTAAACAGCTGTTTTTTGTCAGCTATTTTTTTTTTTTTTTTTGCATTTATATCTGCATCCAATGAATAGAAGACAAAAAGTACGATTAGTAGCTATGCTGTTGGTGAAAATTCACTATTCATATGAAGAAATAACTGAATTTACTTTTGCAGGAACTGCTTTAATTTTTTCAATTACACATTCATTCACAACAGTAAACAATTTGTCAACAACTGATTGATTGTCCACAGTGTTGCCATATTGAAAAACTAAATGAAGTATAAATTCAGTTTGGTTTTGTGCTTTTATATCAAATCTAATGCAGAGTAAAATGTGGATAATTCACAAGTTAATTTACATTAATGCTGTCATCTGTCTGCGTCATTAAGCAATGTTCAGTTGCAATTCCCATTCCCATTTTGTTAATGTAGACTAACCATGGATTCATCACAACTCAATATAGATTAAAAATTAAATGAGATTAAGGATCAGGGATTTTGTGGTACAAGTCGTGTAATTCTCATTGATTATCTCAGAAAACGTAAAATAATTACTAACGAAAATTGTTCCGACTGCTGGACAAATTTGATATTGATTTAAAGCAAAAGGAAACAGTTCTTCTCTAAAGTAGGTCTGTCGGCTAACATGATCATAACATTCAGGATTTTCTGGGATGCGTGTGATTTCATTTTTATTGATTATATTAAATACGATTATCGGGGAATATTATTTTGGGCGTTGAATAGATTCAATATTGATTTGAAGTGAAAACATTTCCATACTCATTTTTATGCGTTATTTTAAAACATGTACATCGCTTACATCTGAATATTATTCAGAATCATGAACAGATTTTATACTGATTTTAGGAAAAGGTTCTAATTCTTTTTGACAATGTGCAGATGCAAGTGAGCAGTCACTACAACTCAACCCAACATACTCTCCAGATTCGTTTAAGTTACGATAGGTTAGTATATATGGGTCGCTAGCATTTCGCGCGTTCACTCGTAGGCCCCATGGCCCATTGTGATACCATTAACAAGGACATACCCATTAAAGAAATCGAAAAGCCGCACCTGAACCCCAGAAAAGATGCCCATGTAAAGACCCAGAAATTTCAATTTGCTCATTTGAGTCAACCGCTACCCCTGATGAAGTCAATCAACTTCACATTTCTAAGATAGTTCAGATCGTGGAAGTGACATACACGTTATTCTAAACTTCCTTAGAGCAGGATAGTCGAAGAGAAGGTGTTGCATCGATTCCTCCTCCTCTTCATCCTGACAGCTCCTACAGCAGCCCTGACCAGGGCATACCATGTGCTGCGACATGCGGCCTATCATACAATACCCGGTAATTATGCCAGATAGAAGCCCGATTGATCCCAAGCCAAACCTAAGAAAAAACCTAGTACTTTAGATAGAAAGAGGCCAAAACATTGTGGATATTATGCAATTGGTGATATTGTTGTAACTATGTTCCATCTTGCTCAGTGCCCATTTATCCAACAAAAGCGAGACAGTAGCGCACTCATCACCAATTTCATGCGCTCGAATGCCCGCATGACTTGGAACCTGTATCAGTTCAACATGATATCGCTCCAGCTGGGCCAGTGAGCAAATGCTGCTGAGGAGACATTTCGATTCAATCACATACGAGTCGAGAGGACTAAATGCGGCGAGATTGTCTACATAGATCCTAACAGTACTCGAGTCCTCGGGACTTAGTTTCCGGATACGCCTAGCGGTCGGATAGTCATCGGAAATTCTGAAAGAGAACCTGAGTTCCAGACCATAAAAGTAAAAACCCAATCCTGTACCCGTTTTCGTTTGGTATAAGCCGCGACTGTGTCATCTCAAAGGACTGATCCATCAACTCACTTATTTCTAGAAGATATCTTGCTACCGAAGTTCAAAGTATGTATCGCCCAATCTGTCCCAAAAAATATCTTTGGTTTTTAGTCTTACAACATTTCAACAACACCACCTTTTAATTGTTGCCACTTGTGCCCCCTTTCTGCAAAACAAGATCATAATTAAACATTTTGAAATAAACTGTACTGACACATATCTCATCCCCAAAAATCCTAGCAACATCGACAATTTCCTTAACAACCAACAATTGTTAACATATTTAAGTATTAAGAGTGAGGTTTTTCATTGCCATCGTTTAAGCTTTCTTGAAGAAGCATTTGCCTTTAATCTTTATGTCTGTAACAAGAAAACAATGAACGCTTTAAGTTTGAAAGGTTGGGCATATGTGTCGCTGGAAAATACAATATAACATGTCACCTTAATTTTTTTAGCTAACCTCGTACATCAGCAGATTTGCTTATGCCCTAAAACTGTAGAATTTTAAAACATATTGCATTTTTTTGAATTTTAAATATTGTATATACAGTTTGGATGAATGAACTTATCGTAAAGAAGAAATGGAAATGAATGCATATTAGTTTACCCATTTATGCGTAAGTCATAACTTGGACTTCCAGTTATATGACGATGCTCTAAAAATAAAATTTTGCACTAAAATTTTTGCACTCAATAGTTTCACAAGAAATATGTATATTTAATTGGCTAATAAATTATGCAATTGGTTACCGTATCGGTAACAAAACTTCAAAAAATGCTTAACTAACAGAAAAATGCAATTTTTTAATGCGTAATTATAATAAACTGAGCTTAAAAAAAAACATTTAAAATAAACTATGAAGACAACTTATACTTAAATTTTATAAAAAAAAGATCAAGTCTGAAAACATACAATATTTTATTAACTTATATCACATTTTTTTATAACACACTGTAACCACTAGGGCAGTCTACTACATTGACATTCAATAAAAGAAAGAGTAAAAAAGAGTTGTAGACAAAACCTGAATTAACCTCAGGTAAAATCAACAAACCACAGAAAACCATTTACCAATAGCTAAAGTTCACAAGTCACTGTACTGTAACAAATGTTAGTGTAGGCAGTTAACAAAAAGAATGAATTCTTGTTAAATTGAAATGATTATTTTTATTTAAATTTTCATTTTAATTTATTTAATTTGTATAATTTAGTAGTCCAAAAAACTTCGAAAAATATTTGACACAACACTAGAAGGGTCTGCTTATGCACATACGTATTATGTATATACGTAAAACGGTATGTAGGTAATAAGGCTCTGCAATCTTATTATTATTTTTTTTCTTTTGTGTATAATTAACATATGTGTGTACATACATAATGATCAAACCTCTTTACGGATATGTTACATATCATTCTTTCTTATCGCATAAGTTTTTTCATTGTGTACTTATTTTTGACACGTAAAAATATAGTTTTTTTGTCGTTTTTATTGTTTAACTTGTAAAAACTTAGTTTAAAGGTTTTTTAAAGCCGTAAATACAGTCTTAAAGAAATATAAAACGTTTAAATTCATCCTCCGCCAAATAATTTTTTTTTTTTTTTGAAAATGCTATAAAAAAAACTACTGAATATTTTCTTACATTTCCTTTTTTATTTGAAAGTACAATCCTTCAGGTTAATAATGGAAATAATTTCATTCAAATGGCTGCCTCGGCTGGTCATGCAGTAGCCTACACGTTCGGTCAAATTTTTAAGCACATTATCGATTGTGTGCAGCTGTGTTTCACCAATGGCTTTACGAATATTGTCCTTTAAAGCGTCAATTGTCTCTGGCTTGTTGGCGTAACACTTATCTTTGACGGCACCCCACATATAATAGTCCAATGGTGTCAAATCGCAGCTCTGAGGTGGCCAAACGACATCAGCTCTGCGGCTGATAATGCGATCTTCAAAACATCGCAAAACATCAAGTGTAACCTCGGCTGTGTGGCACGTAACGCCGTCCTGTTGAAACCAAATGTTGCTAATATCCTTCTCTTCAATTTTTGTAAACAAATATTCGTTCAACATAGCCCGATAACGATCGCCATTGACTGTAACGGCCACTCCTTGCTCATTTTCGAAGAAAAATGGCCCAATTATGCCTCTGGACCAAAATCCGCACCAAACAGTGACTCGTCTTTTTTGTATCGGCTTTTCAATGTATGCGTGCGGGTTTTCTGTTCCCCAAATTCGACAATTTTGCTTGTTTCATACCCGCCAAGATCAAAATGAGCTTCATCTGAAAAGATGATTTTTGATTCTGCAACATTACCATGATTTTCAAAGTAAAGTCGCAATATTTCCCAGCGTTTTTCAAGCGTATACACAACCATATTCGGTCAGCGGAAGGATTAAACTAATTATCTGTCAAATAAGACATGTGCTAAGTATTATCGTTCACGAAATAAGCACTAGTTGAAAACAAACGTTAGATGGCGGACCCTTTATAAGTCAAGTTTTAGAGTATGACGATGATTACTTTATTTTGACGTTCACAATACATATATACATACATAATCCAAAAAATATTACACGCTAGAATGCGGTTGTTTGTGTCAGCCACTGATTGTACTAGTTAAGAATAAATACACTCCCGGCAACCTGAATAGGACAAACCAATCTTTTTAAAGGGTTATAGCTTAAAAAAAATGTTACGAACTTATGGGTTTATTAAGTCTGGCAATTCAACTTGAGTTTAGTTGACAGTTGTCAAAATGCTATTATAGATGGTAATTATCAACTGGTAACTCAGTTGGCAAATACTAAATATTTTGGTAACTGTGTTTTTGTAGTGGTTGTTAAAATTCTTTAGTAAATAAGGCGCTTAAATTTAAAAATTATGTATATTTTATGGTTTAATTTTGAAATATTATATTTGTATAATAACTCAATCTTGTTAAGAAAATTGGAGAAACTTTTTTATTTTTCCTCTACAGCCTGGTAAACTTACTAGACGCTCCAAAACAGTTCTTTATAATGGCAAATATTCTGAAGCTATAACTCTTAACTGTGTTGGTCTGCAGGGGTCCAATATTGGGTACTGTGGGATTCAAATGTACGCCGACGATATGCAAATTCATCATAGTTGTAGATCAGTATAAATTGAGCAGTGTGTTAAAAACCTGCGGAACCATGTAGCCATCTTTAGGTATTTGGATACGATCCCTGGGGATAGATTACTGCACACCCAAACCCTTCCTGGATAGAATGTTCTCCGTGTACATCTCACCAGAACCGCTAATTGGACACGGTACTGTTGAGATTTACACGGATGGATCAAAATCCTCGGAAGGGGTTGGGGCCTGCATCTTTATTCCTGTATACGGGGTGAAGGAATCCTTTAAACTGCCGGACCACTGCAGTGTCTTACAGGCTTAGGTCTCGGCGATAAAGAGGGCAGTGAACTAGTTGATGTACTACGAGGTATATAACAGTGATATCCGGATCTGTACGGACAATCAGGCTGTGATCAGGGCGCTCTCCAGAGTCTACTCGACATCGCGTCTGGTGTGTGAATGCCGGCCATCTCTCAACGAGATGGTGAGACATTCAGAACTGAAAATTATTAATTCCGACACCCGGGGGAACTGTGTGGTGGACGGACTTGTTGGCTCTCTCCTCAGAAATGAGGAGATTGACCACTCAGTTGGGATGCCAGTCGCCTCTTGCAGACTTATGGTCATGCGGTACATGTTGGGTAGAGCACGTGGTCTGTATCGTGGCAAATCTGGCCCCTATATGATCGGGGTCGCTCGGAGTCTATTATAGGGGTGCCGCGACTTAGGCTGCGAACTCTTGTGGCTGTGATTACTGGGCACTGGGTGGCTGGTGCGCACGCTAGGAGATTGGGTCTGCCGTTCAATGACTATTGTAGGGCTTGTCAGGATGAGGAGGATGAGGAGGAAGAGGAGACTGTCGAGCACTTCCTATGCCAGTGCCCGAGTCTATCTTACGTTAGGACTGCTTTCCTTGGCAGTCCATTTCTGGATGGCTTGTCGGATCTGGCCGGTGTGAATATCGGCAAGATCTCTTCTTTTGTACATGCGTCTAGTTGGTTCGGATCGCAAAGGAACGTGGACATATAGGTTGTCCATTTTATGGATTACTGATGGGTATCACAGTGGGATCAATACTGGACTCAGGTGGACTGGACGTGTCTGGCTAACCGTCGTAACTAACTAACTAACTAACTAGAAACCTTAACTCTAATCTTGCGAAGATAAATGTGAAGTGCGAAGATAAATGGCTTCTGCCAATGGACTGTGTATGGACCCCTTTAAGTTGAAATGTATTTTCCTCGATCGGAACAATAGGAATTTCAATGATGGCATTGAAATAAAAATAAATAGCAGTTTGCTAAGTCTTGAAAAATCTTGGGTGTCATTTTGGATGAAAAACTTTGTTGGTCTGATCATTCAATAGCACGGTAGTAGGTCGTGTTTATGGTTTGCTTAGAAATCTTTGGGCTATCAAACATTCTACGCCGCTTGCTATTTGCTTTTTGTTTGCGAAGACATATTAGATGCCAGTCCTTAAGTTATCAAATTAGGGTTGCTTATAAGATATGTTTATGATAGAGGACGACGTGACACAATTTCCCACTTTTCTTATCAGATATACCATATGACCTTTGAGAGTCTTTTAAAATCGGGTAATTACTTTAAAAAGTCATGTACGTATGTCACCAAAGAAGTTTATCGTCAGTTATCTATGATTTACCAATTACAGCTTCTTACTATTATGCGCTATGTCGTTCGCCAACAGGGTACGTTACTAACAAACATCATAAAAATCAACGTTCTTAAAAGGTAAAAAACCTAACAATAGTTTCTACAAAAACATAAAACAAAAAATTATTTGAATTATCTCAACAACAACAAAAAAAATAAATAAAAAAATAACTAAATTCCTCTTGAATTTCATACCAACACAAAACGATATGTTTTGCATTTAAAATATTCGGAAATTCGTAATCTTTTTTCACACAGTTTTTGTATACAAATGAAATGCAAATCCATTTGAAGGATTTAATTCTTATTTTGATGTGACATTTAAATTTTTGCATATTTTTGAAATGTGAATATAAAATCTTTGACATGATTTAAATTCATGGTAATAAGCGTTTGAAAAAAGAAACCCCTCTGAAAAAAGATTACCCTCTGTATTTGTACGTAAGGTTTCTACCATTGACGTAAACATATTTTAAATATTTTACACAAAACCCCATTACATTTTTTTTCGTTATTTTAAAGAATTTTAATAAAAATTTATAATAAAAAATTATTCTCTTTAAACAAATAGTGGCATTGAATATATAACCCTGTGTTATTTCATAAAAAAGGGTTAAATATTATGCGTCACTAGCAGTCATGTGTAAAATTAACAGAAGCCATTGCAAACATCACCCAACCAGTCAATCATGCATCATAGCATTATCGTCATTATCATCATAGAACAATCACTTTATGATTTTATTCAACGAATCAAAAATTATTATGCTGATGATAAAAATAATTGCTATAATAACAGCAGCCACCGGGAAACAAGAGTCAACCTTAAATTTTTATTACGATAACATTTGAAAATGGATAACAAAAAGTGATGAAAAATATATAGGGACTGACGTAATATTAAAGTTATTAAAGGCTTTTAGAAAAAGTCGACTCCTGTTTTAAAAAATTAAAAAAAAAAATCAAATTGAAATGAAAAAATTGTGAAAAATGTTTCGATTAGAAGATATTTTGGCATTATCGGTGGTTATGAAATGGGAAAGGATATCTAAAATATTTTTTTTTATTTTTTTATATAAGACCAGTACCCAAGCGATGGCCCCTACTCATGCATTGCATTACGCTGGTACTAGGAAAATAGGTTATTGGAAGGAGGACAGAGGGAGTAGTGTTTATGGACGTTAGATTTAAATTTATTCATGTCGTAAGTGGCAGGAAATACTTTCGCTGGCGGATTATTCCACAACCGAACAGTGCGACCAAAGAACGAATTCTCCCTATAATGCGTTGTGTGATTTACTGGACAATCAACTACAAAGAGATGCGCTCTACGAGAAATACGAGTACTACGTAAAAATATATGATTTTTAGGAATTAATTCCTTAATTTCGTTAGAACACATTCCGTTATAGTACCGATAGAACAATGAAACACACGCCACATTGCGACGGTGCTCAAATGAATCGATAGAGTTGGCTACCCTACCGTCATTGATAAGCATCTTCGCCCTCTCCTGTACGCGGTCGAGAAGCTCCAAAATAGACTTTGGAGCACCGGCCCATACATGAGAATTGTGTTCCATTTTGGGTCGAATATAGGTCTCGTAAATATTAAGGAGATCAGATTGATTGAAGTATTTCTTACACCGTCTCAAAAAACCGGCACTAGAATGCTTCTTTCGACACTTGAAATATGTGATCATTCCACATCAGGAGCATCTGATTCCTCAATATTCACATTACCCATTGACACAGATGACAGCACATCACCACGTCTGTATGTTAAAAAACAACATTGAGTCTTACGTGCATTAAAATCGACAAAATACATAAAAGAAGGTTTAATGCTTTTGACCTAAATAAAGTTCATGCAAAAAGTGTAACTTAAGAATTATTTTTCTTTTCTATCATAGCAATGTCATTAGCTCTGCTCTCCACACATTAACAGGGATGCATATAATATCAGTTTCTATAGAGTTTAGCTTTTAATATTATTTTTTGCAATGATACAACTGTCAGCAGAGGCATAATATGGGAGCTTCACCAACACTTAGGACTATAGAATTAGGCGATGATACTACCTTTTAACAAACAGCCATCGTTACATGTTATCAATTTCTGAGAAGTGACGTTACAAGGACTGAGGACTAAGACTTCTATCGTGGCAGCATTCTAACAAGAACTGATGTCTAGAGCGAAGATATAATGTCAATCTTTCGGCATTTTGTGACCTGTGCGGACTGACTGTTATCTCGAAATTAAGAAAAAAATAGATTAAGAAAAAAATATTCAACTGATGAACTGAATAGCTATAAACTGAAAAACTAAGCTAAAGCCAAGGCTATTTTGATAAAATTCCCGCTACCGAACTACATGAAAATTCTCGTTCGCAAATGGTGCCTGAACTATATAACATTCAGAAAAGTCACTGATCAAAAAATATAAGTCAAAAAATCTCTGCTCGTCATTGTAGATTTAAAAGATAAAAAATAAGAACCACCTGTTCAGAGTTCCTACTTTCAAATATTTCATAAAAAATTCTACATAAACATTAAGCAAATTGTAGTTGACACCTCTTAGTCGACTTTAGTATGGGACTATGAATATGGGCCAATAAATTTTAAAAATTTATATTTTTAAAATTAAATAATTATTATTAGAAACCCGAATGTGAAGTGAAATCAATACATGAAAATTCACTAAAATTTCCGGTTTCTTATGAACACTCAACCAATGGCATCAGCGGTCCTTTTATTGGAATACACATCTTACTTGGTTTTAATTCTCTGCTTTTTGTTCACCACTAACGTGCCAACGCATCCTTTTGATATTTAACTAGAAAGGTCTTTAGAAAGCTCTAGTATAGATATTACGAAGATCGGACGGTTATTATTCGACCAGTTTTAACCGGTTTTTTGGTTTTGTCGAATACGGTTTTTTCAAAATTTTCATTTTTCGAATACCGAATAAACCGGTTAATTTAACACGAATAACCGATTAATTAAATTTATTTTTTATATATAATTTGTATATGTTTGTATATTTTTTTTATTGAAAATATGCTCATCGTTTAACTATTTGTATAAATTTAATTATTTTTGTATATATGACAACCTTAAACGTCTCACAAAGAACGTGAAAACCAAGGTAGATCGACAAAGATATGCACTCATGAGCAAAAATAACCTTTTCTCATCTTCTGTGAATAAATATTGATTTTTATACATGAAGATTGATAAACTAGACTCATTGAAAGTCAACAAACCCGCAAACGCCGGTTCCGAACGGCAGATATATTAGTTAGTGAAGTTTTTCACAGCGTAAATACACATAACCAGTCGCTAGTAATATTGTGAGGTGATATCGCTGTTGAAAATTTTCAGACGGTGTGTCCTGGGATTGAATCAGCGACTTCTTGGTTGGCAGGTGAGTTCTTACCCAACATACCACAGTAACACACACGCTAGTAAATACGTGGTGCCTAAATTTACATACAGTGCTGCTCGAAATCTAAGCAAATTTTCTTGTCGACACAATTAAGGACTCGTATATTTCTAATTGATTTATTCAAAGTAAAACATTTAATTTTTGTTATCTTAGACACCTAAATTATAACTATAATAACACACCTTTAACTTCATTCTCTACCAAGTAAAACAACAACAAGGAAATTAGCTCCTTGAGTAGCTGTTCGAAACTTAAGCATTTTTTCAAAACATTGTGTAATAAACTTTGTTTTCTATGGCCTCCGCATACCGTTTTGGCGTAGTTTTTATGAAATTTGTTAGAATTATTGTTAGTATTGATTACCACTTTTATTTTAAGCGTTACGTTGTTTCTAAAATAACGTGGTGCAGCTCTGCGCCTTAAGAATGAGGAACAGTTTTATTTAAATAAAAGAACCGGTTACCCGGTTATTTGGATTTTTAATAACCGAAAACCGGTTTTTTAAGTGCTACTTTTCGAATTATTCGAAAACCGGTTTTTGAAAAAAGTAGAATAATTGGTCTCCCTCATAGATATTATCTAGTGAGTCCTAGTACATTCGTTTTTATACAAATATAGTTCGTGTGTGTGTCATATGTCAAATCTATTTATAGAATGAACTTTTTTCAACTATCGATTACAAAAACCCTCGTTATAAATTGCATTCGAATATATTAGTGCGTGTATGTGAAATATGACAGAATAGTTAAACGATAAACAAGTTACTAATTTTTATAGAATTACATCTTAATTAAATTAAATCAAATATAATATGTGCCGCTTTGATTCATAACTTTCAGCCAGATTTGAGGTAAAGTCAGTAAACTCATAATTGAAGTATGCAGTGATCGAAAGAAATGATAATCTTTAGGCTCAACATCCGGTCAATATGATGGATGCACCCAAAATTCTCAGCCAAGGTCTCTCCGTTCTGCCGATGAATTAAAAATTTGTGACACAACACCTCTTCTGTTGATCAATTCCAACCGTTTTCATTGAATTGCTTGCTTCGATCTCGTTAATTATTGACAGTAGATTTCAGAACTATCGTTTACTCAGGTTGTAGAAGCTCATAGTGAACAAATCCCTTACAATCTCATACGACTCACAGCACTATCTACCTTAGTGACGATTCTGGCTTTGCCACCATCTGCGTATTGTCTATATGATTCACATTTCATCGCACTTAATCATTCGCTTCAGAAATGGTTCTATTTCGTTTCATATTAGCCGTGAATCGCAAATAGAAATTCGGTCCATTAAATTGTTCATTGTTGGCAGCCAAATATCGAGCTTCTTTGTCTATCCAGCTGTATTCAAATGGTTGATAACTTTTCAGTGATTGCTTGACTAGAACGAGGTTCATTTTAAACATCAAACTTATTACACCGATGTATTTTAGTTACAGCCTCGTTTCCGTTAACTTCACAAATTTTTTCAGCAGCCTCCGACACATTTTTATATCTTCCATAATAAAAAAAAACTAAATATAACGGTGATGTCCCAAATTTTCATTCATTTTGAAACGTAGATAACTTCCACAGAATAAAATGTGATTTTAATAATTTTACCACCTTTCGAAATTAATATTGTTACGAAAATAAAAATGCCTAAAAAACGTAGAAAAACTTAATACATTTAAAACAACAAACTTTATTATGGAGTTTATACTATTGGTTTGTGTCAAGGCTACTACGATCACCCTGTCAATGCTATACTTATTCGTGTTTTTAACAGTGTTATCTATTGCCTATTGAACAATGCTAACAATTCAATTTTTGGATGTTACATTTGAATTAACGGATGTAAATAGAAGATTTGAAAAGGTTTTGGTTTTTACTAGAATATTCGAAATCAGTTCCAATTGTATATATGCTTAGTTAGTCAGTTATAGTTTAGCAGTCATAGAGTAAAGTCATACTAAGAGTTGAGTCATGAGAAAATTGGTGTATTAAGCGGATATTTAATAATTTGAACAATTGAATAATTATAATTGTATAAAGTGGAAGTTAAACGACTGTATAAAGTAAAATATTAAATTCGGGTTTTTTTATTTTAATTAACGCAATCAACAACTCACACGTTTTAAAAAGGTTACAACGTAACAATATTACCATCTACCAACAATGTGTAACCAGACCCAACCAATATATACTAAGCTATGAATTTATAGCTTTGCACTAAATTCTTTATGAATATTATACATATTTTACCTGATTGTTAAAGATGTAATACAGTAATTTTACCTGTCCAATTAAGCCTAACACCTCTACACTTTGTCGCATATTATTCGGTTTTTGGACTATAAAACATTATTTGAAGCAATTCATTATTGAGAGTCTTGCCTGATTCTACGAAATATCCATCTTAATACACACTCCATTCTACTAATATGAATGTAATACCTTTTCATTTCAAGCCAATTGTTAACTTAACAGCCATTTTATATAAATTTATTAATGCAACGTTCAAACTAAATATCTTGATTGTCCTTTAATATCGTATTTTTATAATTGATAGCATCTTATTAAACAAGGCATATAAAATGATTTGCAATTGGAGGCGTAATAAGCCACGAAAATATTTTCAGATATATGAAACCAAACGAAGAAGAAGAAAGTAATAAACTAATAAATCAAAGTGGCTAATTAATCCAGATTAATTTAGCCCACTCAGGTCATCCCATTTTACGCCTAAATACCGTCTCTACATGTATTGTGTTTCAATATGGCCGCATCTATAAGAGGTGATGAGAAAAAAATTCTGTTAAAGCATCAACAAATGAAGGAATGAAGGCTATTACATATACTCGTAAAAGTAACTTCCGGTACTGAAATACTCTCACACACATGCAAATATAAATAGACTTGTATACGTATGGCCACCAGAGAGTGTGAGCAATGGAAAGTAAAAAAATTAAAACAATTTTATAAAAGTCCTCAACACTAATTGAGTTTTGTACTAAATTTACTTGATTCGTCGTTCTGTCTCTCTCTCTCTCTCTCTCTCCCGCTGTTTCACATACATACATAAATACATACATACCTACACCTTTCACCCCATACTGCCTATAAACAACAATTATTCTCACACATATTTTTATTATAATTGTCCGAGTATTTGTTTTTGTAAGTAAAGACCAGTGTGGCCAGACTTTTAAATTTTTAATTCCACTATTAAGACTAAAAAAAACAATTTTCTTAAATATTTTAATAAAATCCAACCACCCAGCCATTTACTAAATTCGAAAACTGAAAATAGATGCAAGGCACTAAGTCTGTAGATTATGCTGGTTGGGGTAGCAATCGCAACCTATTTTTTTAGATTTTTGCCTGTGCATTATCTTTATGGAACATCATATATTTCTGCAAGAAAAGTACTTAAATCACTTTAAATCAATATGGAGTTTGTACAAAAGCTTTAAATATTGTTCGCTGGTAACAGTTTGCATCCTAAAAAAACTTGGCTGATAAAGCCATCAGTGCAACACCATGTTTTCTTTATCATTTGATCAATGGTGTACTGTGGTCAGTGTTGCTATAATTTTTTTTCGAAAACTGAAAATTTTGAAGAAAAAAACTGGTTTTTGATAACACTGGTCTACAAAAAACACACAATTTTCTCGCCTTTAAATAGAACACAAATAAAATAGAATACGCAATATATCTGGCTTTTATTTAAGGCTTAAAATATAAAATTTGTATTCTGAGAAATTTTTATATTTTTTTGGATATGAAACAAAAAAATTTCAATAATTTTGTAAAAAGAAATTTGTTCGCTAATTTTTGGCCTGCATTTAATTTTGATTAAAATCAGCAATAGCCAACGGATTTTCATGATTTTATTCTCAACATTTTAAGCTTTAATTTAAGTGTTTAACATGTAAAGTTCGCATTCTGGAAAAAATTTTATAACTTTTTGAAAAAAAAAAAATTACTCTAATTTTGCGCGAAAAAATTGTTTTTCGCAACTAAGTTACGAATGACTCCGGAACTGTTGAAAACACAAAAAAGCTTTGTTCAGTTGATTTATAAGAAATTTTATTCTTAAGCATTTGGTGGTAATTGCATTAAAATCGGTCAAGTCGCTTTCAAGTTGTAATGAAATATATTGACATACGAGTAACTACAATATTTTGGGCGAAAAATTTGCCACGCGCATAAAAAAAATTTGAGCCCAATGGAAAAATGAACGTGGAATTAAATTTAGGGCATCAAAATCATTATATTTCCTATAGTTTTATTTATAGGAGTTTTTTTTTTTTTAGACCAGTGTAATTAAAGAATTTAATTGAAAGGTAATTAAGTGAATAAATAAAAAATATCAATAAAAAGCTATTAAAGTTTCATTCAATAGTCTGTTTCATAGTGGTATTTTTTATTCAAGCATAACAAAACAGGTTATATGTGATATACGTAAATAATAAAATGGCACTGTACTGGAATTTGACACTTTTTTCCGACAAGCATGGCAGCCGGCAGGTAAACTGGATTCAAGAATGGTGAATCCAGTGGTGCTAAACACTTTTTTAGATTAGCTTTTGTTTTCGAGATACGCCATTATTTCGAAGGTGGAGGAGGTTGCACAACATATGAGTAAATTAAAAAACAGAAATTGCGATATATAATTACCATTAAGGCTAAAACTTTTTTAATATTTAATATTTTATTAGTGAAGCAGATATATCACTTATATGTAGTATGTAATGTAATCCCACTGTTGTTTTGCCAACAAAAATTATATTTTTAAAACGACTGCGCAGAAAAACTCAAAATTTTTAAAGCGTTGATATATTAGCAAACATTTGTTTGCAAACACTGTGTATGTATGCGTGAAAAATAAAAATAAATATCCATCATTTAAACTTATTCATTGAACAAAATAGTGTAAAAAACAGTTTTTCTGCTTCGAAAAATGTAAATTTTGCGCATCGTTTACGGGAAGTTTTACTTTTATTTCTAAATTTAAAAAAGCAGCACTAGAGCACGGCAAATTCTTGCCAAAGCTTATCGTGAAAGGTAGCTTGTGCGGTGCAGAAGTGGTGATTCAATATGATTTCTTATCGTGAACAATTTCCATCGTGACAACTTCTTTTGGCGTTAGTTGCACTGGTACAAAAAGTCATAGAATTATAAAACATCAACAAAGAAGCCAAGAGACAATATACATTTTAACCAAGGTCCTATATACATTATTATAAAAATGGGCCTGTTCGTAAATGCATTACTGCGCTGCATCACGACTGCAAACTTTTCACCCAAAAAAAAAAAAATAATGCACTATTAATGTATATAAATTTGCGCAGCACTACCTTCGATTAGCATTACAAATTGTAGAGCAAAATAGTTTTAAATGTGATGATGCAGTGCTGTGAGGGATTTACGAACAGGCCCAATATTATTTTAAAGCCTGTAATTAAGTATTCACTTTGTGGGTACAACAATCTCCTATGAATTCAATAGCTGATTTGTGGCTTCACTACAGCTTCCGAAGCAGTTTCTTGGTTAACTTTAGCCGTTAATTTCACCTCTTATTCACAAAAATTAAAGTCAATTACCCAAACGTAAGACACACCCTACCTAACTGTGACTGCAGCTGGATGACGATCCTTTTCGACCCGTGGGGTGAGCTTAGATGCTTGTTTGGGTGACCGCGCTTACACTCTATCATTTTGTTTGCTAATTTTGCTTATATGGAAAATGTGTTTTCATCTCTACTTCACCATAGAGCATATGAATATTTCTATCCGGTGCAATGCTTGAAAGCCTTAAGTCCCGAGGTTTTTTTTATAAGAAGCCTCACATTTTTTATATGATATTCATATTACGTGCCACGATTTTCTGTTTTAGGAGAGAATTTTGTTGGCACAACCGAGACATTCTTTTATTCGGACTTCGCAAATAATATTTTTCACCTGTACACAAACTTGCGACTAGTCTCGAGCGGGTGGGTCATTTTTAAAAATATTGGCTTCTTTCATTCTTCACTTAAAACTGCTATGGCAGCGATACAGTTCTCATTATTAGTCAATTCCATATGATGAAAGCTGACACAATTCAACATTTCGTGATGATAACAAGGCAAATTCGATTCTACTTTCATAACAGCTGTATTCAAGGTTGAACAGTATTAATGTTCCTACGCGGCACTACTATTATTTACCTAATTCAATATCGGTTAATGTCTGCGCCTATGTCCTGTTTTTCGTTACTTCTGTTGGGAACACAAGGCTTTCACAAAGCATCACCACCTTACATGATTTACAGCTGTTGATTTTGCCTCTTCCCATGTTAGATAGTTCTATCTTAGTTCCTGTATAATTGTCCATCTGCAAGTCTTTCTCGGTCATCTACGACTTCTTGGACATTGAGGATTCCACTCAAGTGACATTCTGTTGATACTATCTGGACTCTTTCGAATGGTGTGACCGATATGAGTTCCTCATTAGTCATGTTCTACAGTTCTGTGTTACTTATGATGTTAAGCCTGAGGCACTTCTTAATGTTATTCAATACAAGCCAGGTGTCACTGTCATACAGTAAAACTGATTCAACATATGAGTTGAATATTCTGAGTTCAGTTGGTCTGGACATATGTATGTGAGCTTCTGCATACTGGCTGCAGACGTACGTATGCCACTCTCGCTTTATTGAGCCTGTTATCTTCGTCTGTTTCTACGGCGCCATTTGTAGTCTTTGCACTTACTAGATAGCAGAAGCTATCTACACACTCGACTGGTTGACCCCGTAGCACGATGTTTTCCATGCTATTTCCCCGTAATGGTTTCTTAGCTCGATGGAATAGAAGGAAGTCACAGGGAGCCAAATCAGGTGAATTCGGTGGCTTTTAGTATTTTTTGCATTTTTCCTCAAAAAATTTCTAATAATGATGGCACTGTGCGACGCTGCGTTATCATCAAAAACTCACTAGTTTTTTGCCCACAATTCTGGTCCCTTTCGACGAATTGCTTGACACAAACGTCAAATAATGCCCAAATAATACTTTTTGTTTACTTTCTGGTCTTCTGGTAGAACTTCATGATACACTACACTGTTGCAATACATGAAAATCGTGAGCATTGTCTTCTTTTTTGACTGATGTGGTGTTTTTGGTCCCGGCTCATTTGGTGAACGCCATTGCTTGATGTTTGGAATGCGTGTCGTACTCATAAATCCACGTCTTGTCTCCAGTAATGGTCCTTTTGTGGGATCGGTTTCAGCCTCGCAGATCAAGTCTTTTGCGATCTCAGCACAGTCACTTTTTTGCCTGAAATTGTAAAAAATCACCAACACACATAGCGATAGATGTACTTTTGACAACGTAGCTTTTTCAAACGTCAAGCTATGACACTAAGATTTAGCAGGAATCTCATTTGCAAATATACCAACTTAAGAAAAAAAATACTCAAGTCGGAACGATGGGACCGCCACACGGGGGTTATTCCGAAAACCTTTTGATAAGGTAGTGTTGGAAATTTTATGCGAAAGTAGATAAGAGTCATCCGCGTAGCCCAAATCCTTGAGTTGGCGTGAGAGATTCCATGTTATTCCTCTTCTCTTTGAGTAGTAGACTTTGCTCATTATATCATCCAGCACAATGGTGAATAGCTGCGGTGATACTGGCATCCTAGTTTGATTTCAGCATTGGTGTCGAATGGTTGACTGATGTTCCTGTTTGGAAGAACTCAAAGCTCTGCATCCTCATACAGGGCTATAATTAATCGAATTATTTTTTGATTTACTCCTTTTGTTTTTAGTGCTTTTCGTTCGTTTGCAGTTCGTTTGAAGGGTACAATATTCTGTGGATTGTTGTATGATTTTTCGTAAAGTATTGGCCTGATCTACGCAGCTTCTATTCGGTCTGAAGCCTGCTTGTTCGTCTTGCAAAATGTTGTCTATTTTTCTTTAAAGCCTATGACCTACATGTTAATTAATGTAAAAATACCACTTTAACCTTTTGCATTTTTAATTTAAAACCGGAATAAATTAAAAAATAAATAAACGGGAAACCATATTTGTTTGAATCTATAAAATAATTTCCTTGCTTTTGGATAAATCCAGGAGCTCTGAAATATTTATTTTAAAAGAAAGACATTCTAGGCATAGGTATATACCAGATTTCGGCAAAGAGCTGCTCTTCTCTTCTGTTGTCACACGTACATACGTAGTCACACGCGTAGGCAAAAAATAAGCAAAAAGTAAATAAAGAAAAGAAAAAAGAGAAAACAAGTGGAAACACAGAGTTCAAGGTGGCCTGAGTGAGAGACTTTCATTTACAATCACAATTGTAAAATTAATTAATATTAGTTTGCCGAACGCTGGTGTATACCTTATAATCAAAAAATAAAAAATCAATTTTTATTTAACTTTATAGTGTGGCAACATTAAACTACACGGTCATAAGGGTGTAAATGAGTGGTTGAGTACGAGAAACAGCAGCTGTTGTGGCACCAGTAACAGCAACGGTAGTTAACTACCATAAGAGCATATTTAATTAAAAGTTATTTATATGATGCATGGAAGAGAGTAAATGTTAAAAAGGAAATGAAAACTATTCAAGTTAATTAAAGTGTAAAAACTAGCGGCTAATTAAATAAACAACACACTTAAAGCTATTTCTGTAATAGGTCATTTCATTTCAAATTTTTTTTAAAAAACAATAATAACGAAATAAGTTATTGAAGACAATAATGAAATGAGTTATTTTCTTACCAAAATGTAAATATTTCTGCTATAAATACAATAAATACATGCCTTTCTAAAATATGTAAATTTTAGATTTTTATTTATTTTTGTTTGCTTTTGGTTGTGTCCACAAAATACAACATAATTTTAAAGCTCATAAGCCTAATGGCTATTTTCAATGGTCCTTTAACCACATATATATGTATAAACCTTTTGTGGTTCGTAAAAATTATGTCTCCAACAGCACTTTTACATCAAGAGATTAATAAAACCATACTGCTTTGTTAGTGATTTGATTTTATGGACATACCGACATATGTTTAATAAATAATTAATTTTTATGTTTTGATGAAAGAAAGAAAGAGATTAATAATGTAAATAAGTATGAAAACATACTCTCTATTTCAATAAGAAATTCATCATATTGTACATCACTATTCACAGTAATGGTTTTTGTTGTTGAGTATTCAATAAAGTTGTCTGGAAGGGGACAAGAAATGGTAATAAATGTATACATATTTTAAATAAAATGTGAGTCTTAATCATAATTAATTCATACAGTAAAGAATTTTTCATTATATATAAAATTTATGTTCGAATCCGGTTTGCATAATATTAAGTCAGGTTAAGAACGGTCGCCGGACAATGTTCAGCACACTTAGGCTAAGTAGAGCCTATTGTAATTCCCATAGCTGTGCCCTAAGGTAGCCACTTGTTAGCTATCCAAGCAGTTCGCCCAAACTATTAATTTTCTGATCAGCCCTACAGGGATTTCCCGTAGAGCCTCAGCGCTACAGAAAATATCCTGATCCTTCTCATCCTCCTCCAAACAACATCTACATAGAAATAGCATCTGTATAGAAGGCCAAACACGGATTTACTTTCCGAGCGGTGGAATAATTCCATTTATGGATTTGGAGAGAGTAAGGTTGTGGATCTGGATATTTTCAAGGCGTTCGATAGAGTTTGGTACGAGGCGATCATATCCAAACTTATTGCTTTTGATCTCGATAGTCACTTCTCTCTATTTATATCGAGCTTTCTCAGAAATCTCACTATAAAAGTGGTTATAGATGAGATCTTCTTTCAATCTCCCACCCTATTTCTCACATTTCTAAACGACTTTCTTTTTTTAGTTATCCAAGCAGTTCGCCCCAACTATGAATGCTGATCAGCCCTACAGGAATTTCCCGTAGAGCCTCAGCGCTACAAAAAGACTCTGATCCTCCTCATCCTCTTCCAAATAGCATCTAAATAGATATAACATCTGTGTAGAAGCCCAAACGCGGGAAGAGAGGTTTCCATATCTGGCTTCGACTCTCTTTCCGACGTCATATCAAGTATCCTTGTTAATTGTCTGAACAGTGTGTTTGTTATTGCTGGTAATTTCAATGTTCATAATTCGTGTTGGCTATACCATTCAGGCCGTACAACTCCAGAGGAGCATTACGTTGAGCTATTTGCCGCTCACAATCACCTTGCGCAATTAGTATATCGTGTGTAGATGGGCACCAAAATAACACCTTTTCCTCACTTCACACCCTGAGACGTATGCAAGTTGAGGTTCTTGCACATCTCGAAAATTCGGATCATTTTACCATTTTTCCGCCTTCCATTCTTCATAACGTTTCAACGCTTTGTTTTTAATTACGGGAAAGCTCGTTAGGCTGAGCTAAACGATTTTTATAGGCATTTTAATTGAAATCTTTGTTTCCTTGACTCCAACGTTGGCTGGATTTTAATGCAGGTAATACCCAATGTTGTTTTTTGACACGCAGACATGGTGGTGTGGTGTCATCTGTGTCAATGGGTAATGTAGATGGTGAGGATCAGATGCTCTTCATGTTCTTGGCATGAGAATTCATTGTGACGTTCGTTGGAATGATCACAAGCACTCAAGTGTCTCAGTTTCTTAAGACGGTGCAGGAAATACTTCACTCCATCAGACCTCCTTATTAGTTACAAGACCTATATCCGGCCTAATTTGGAATACAACTCTCAATATCTATTTTGGAGTTTCACTACTGCATACAGGAGACGGCGAAGGTGCTTATTAATTACGGTAGGGTAGCCAATTCTATCGATTCATTAGATCACCGTCGCAATGTGTCGTGCGTTTCATTGTTCTATCGATACTATAACGGAATGTGTTCGCACGAAATAAGAGAATTAATTCCTAAAAATCACATATTCTTACGCAGTACCCATATTTCTCGTAGTGCACATCCCTTTGTAGTTGATTGTCCAGCGAATCTCACAACGCATTATAAGGAAAACTCGTTCGTTATTCACACTGTTCGTTTGTGGAATAATCTTCCAGCGAATGTCTTTCCTGCCACTTACGACATGAGTAAATTCAAGTCGAACGTCCATAAACACTATTCCCTCTTTCTTCCTTCCCACAACTTATATTCATAGTACCAGCACGTGCACTGCATCAGTAGGGGTCCATCCACTGAGTGCTGATAATGAATGAAAAACATAACATCTACATAGTTTGGAGTTTATAAGGCCCCACCTAACAAAATATCTTTCAACTAGACAATGCCCCATAACTGTTCCTAGTTCTACAGATACTGCAGCCTTTTTCTTGTCAACCCTCAATCAGAAAATTCTAGCCTGTCAACAAGTTGGAGTTGGAGTTTGTCTCTACTTCGCCTTAAATATATTACGGGTCCGTTGCTCTTTACGCAGACGGCAGGTAGAGATTGCTATACCAAACCTCTTCTTCTCCAAACAAATCCGAGCGGCAGTGGCCTGTCTATTCAGATCATCCAATACACAATTGCCCGGAATACCGTTCTGACCTGACAACCAAATGAGACTGATATCGAAATACCCAGCAATCACCCTTAGTGATCAATAACACTCCTGAACATAGCCAATGGCTTAATAGCGTACTGCCTATTCCCGAGTGTTGTAACGCTATCACTCAATACTTAAGGAACCTTACATATAGCGGCTACCTCAGCCTGAAATACACTACAGTAGTTCAGCAGCCTATAGAGTACTATATATCAATGTTAAGTTTGGAAGAATAGACGCCATAGCCTCCTCCACCTTCCAACTTTCCTCTGATGACTTTTTCCAAGTATTCCTATTCGGAATAAACGTCCTCAGATTGGTCACTGGCAATAGGCGTAACACACAGTAGTCCGTAAGTCCATCCGATATAGTAGCCCAGCAGGGCACTCCGATAGTCTATGATGACATTTCCCGATTCTCAGCCGAGAAATGGAGGCAGTCGATTCGATAATGACACAAACTGTCACACATGGCGTATTGCCCATTATCCCTCCAACACCAACCAATGCCGACCTTTGAACTCTCATCAAAGAGTTTAGTATGTACTTCCTATGAAGAGACCTCTACCAAACTTTGTAAAAGTTTTAGCAACAAAATCGAAATTTTAGTCTTATTACCCACCGATTTCGTGCAATAATATGTCAGCCAAAAATAGGTAAAAGACAAAATGTAACTTTGAATTCCTTAATATTTAATCATAAACCTCATAACACTTATTTAAGTATACTACGCTCAAATGACTGTATTGAGAAAGGGAAACTTGCTCCTTAGCAGTTACCGCATACATACATACATACATACATACATACATACATACATACATATATAATAAATATTCATAAAAGTGCTCATACAATTATTAATATTTCATATCTTATTCAATTCTCTTAAGCCTGTTAATAATTTGCAGCGGCTCTTGGCAACTTACTGTCTCTCTCTATTTCGTACAATCAATTCATTGTTTCAATCATTACATTTTTCTGAGAATCAGTTGGTGGTCCCGTTAGTAACGGGACAGATGTTAAGCATAAATGCTTCGGTTGTTAACAATGTTTTTCTTTAAGTGAAATCCATTTGCTTCTTAATATTTTAGCCGTTCAAATATTAATATTTCTGTTCGTGTAGATTAAATTCGAAAATTATGCCGGAAAAACATTTGATTGAATAGGAGTAAAGCATAATACGTACACACATGTATGTATGTACGTGCTTAACATTCGTTATTTATTTATTATTCGAGTTTTCGTTTTATTATTTATTTATTTTTTCTGTTCTTTTCAATGTATTTGACTTTTGTCTCAACAAAAAATAATTTAATGGAAAAAGACACAGTTTGTTGAATGAATGTTTTTTTCAACAGATATTAAAAATAATTAATTCTTAAGAAATGTATATGCCAGAGATTTCGCCCATTGTGGTGCCACAAGCATGGTAGGTAACCCGTAGATCAGATCTGCATAGAAAACCATTTTGACTCCAAAATAAATCTCGCAATTGCGGTAACCTTTGTTTTATAAAGTTCAGTCAAAGATGATAAGAAATAGGAGGCCAAAAACTTCCGTCGTCTAATAGCAAGGCATATGAGGAAACACAGTCTCCTCCTCCTCTTCAGAACCACAACTCCGGCAAAAAACACGGTCAGTTCCTCGCGTAGATTCCAATTGTGTAATGGATGGACATGCAACTTAGGGAAAGAGGACCCCTTTTATCGGGGTCGATCCAGCAGAGCATAGCGGTACTGCACGTGATCTGATACCTCAAACGAATTTGAGCCTCGCCATATATCGACCGAGCTTTCCTCTGGCGATGATGACAGACATCAGATGAATGATCAGGGAAAAGATTACAATGCTAAAGTAAGAATAATCATCAATTAGCAAGAATACTCACCAGCAATGAATGCTTTGTGGAAAGCCAATATACTCCCTAGAGGAGTGACGGAGAAAACAAAAAAACAGCAACCGTAGAATATCTAGCATCGAGAAATTCGGGACATAAATGATAGGCTCCCGTTCGAAAATATCGAGATCAGTACCCGTCCTAGCCAGTTCATCACCAACGAAATTCCCGGAAATATTCCTCTACCATGGAATCCTTATACAAATTATCTTCGAATGAGCCGAGATATTCATGAGAAACATGTGGACAAGAATAGCCGTTGACTTTAAGGTCTTGTATAATGTAAACTATCCAGATCACCTGGTTCTATTTCTTGTTCTTGAGATTTGCATCAATCAAAAAGTTCATCATTTGGACAATTATCTATTTTGAAGGTCTTGAGAACTCATATTACAGGGAATAATTTAATATATTAAATAATAATAATTACACGACTTGTTGCACACAGCTGCTTCAACATCTAGTGGCTTGGGTGTTCCCTTCATCGGCTTCTCCGTGGATTCCAATCGATAGCATTCCGGGTTACGCCATTCAGGTGTCTACGAAGTGGGTCAACAATCCAGAGCCATTTGCAACATTTTAATCCCTTTTAATGTCTGTCCAGTAAATTTTCATTATTTTGCGTGGCCAACGATTGACACACACAATTTTCTAAATCTCGAGAGGTTTACCATTAACATTTACTGAGCAACTTGAAGATCTCGATTACGCCAGACATTTGTCTGCTATCGATTCGACATAGTGACATGCAGCAGAATCTCAATGACCTTGGCAGTATTATAACATCGGATGGTACCACGAAAGCTGATGTGGATGGTAGAATAACTAAGGCTACAATGGCTTTTGCACAACTTGATTAAATCTAACGGTCAAGCGTTCTCAAAACGAATACCAAATTACGAATATTTCAATCAAACGTGATCTCTGTGTTGCTTTATGGTTGTAAGACGTAGTTGACTACGGATGCTATTTTGCAGAAACTTCAAACGTTTGTAAACCGAACCCTTCGACGCATTTAAAACTTCTCTGTTCAAATGTCATCAGTATTGACAGGCTCCTAAGTTTCCTATATAATAGCTAATTGCAAATAGGCGTGGATTGGCCTTAACCTTAGAGAACTGCAACATGATCGTACAGCATCATGCTCGACTGGAATCCATAAGGTTCTAGGAAGAGAGGAAGGCCGCAGGACAATGGTGATAGAAGTGGACTCTCGAAATAAGTAAAGAGGTTGGCCCAGAACCGTATACGATTTAGATATTACTCAGAGGCCTCATGCTCCTCAAGGAGTTAAAGGAATAAATTAAATAAAATCTCGATCAACTTTCACAATCACGTTAGTGAGCGCTACCGTGCGATGATAAAAATTTTTTTTTTTTTTGGCTAAAAAGGCCGAGGTGGAATTGGCTGACATGTGGATTTAAAAATACGGTGGCACATACCACACAGCTCGCGAAACAGTTCGGTGAACAGTTTATTTTACATTTGGGGTTAATTGGTCACCTAGATCGTGCGATTTAAATCCTTTAGACTATTTTTTGTGGGGCTATGTTAAGGCTCATGTCTATAGGGACAAACCCGTAACGGTTGACGCACTAGAACCTAATATTGAAGAATTTTTCGAGAGATAAAGGTCGATATATTGGAGCGAATGAACCATATGAGGCATAGCCGCGGTCAACATTTACATGAAATCGTCATTAAAAATGAAATTATATTGATCGTTCCATCGACTCAAATTAAGATTTCATACATTTCTTTAAATTTTATGTGTTTTTTTAATCAAATTCGAAAGCTCTTAAAAAATCATCCAACAATATCGGCTATAGAATTCACAACAGGTGACCTTAGCTTGATAGATAAGCAACAGCTGATAATTAACTGTATGTCAAATTAATTCTTATTTACTTTTTTATGACATTTCTATTTCAATTTTCTATCACAACTTAAATTCTCTTCGAGCAGAGTTTAACCACTATAAACTCTCTTTACGCTGACTTCAAACAAACAGGACTAGTTCGCTGAGTTAACTTTACTTAAACTGATTGTTGTTCGCATCGATGTGCTTTTTATATGGCTGAGTAAACAATACATCGAAAGCTCTCGAACCTCTCGATATTTCAGGTAGATTTCATTTCTTTCTTTTAATTCCTGTTTAGTTCTTTTGTAGCCATGCGTATGTAAGCATCTACCTCTTTCAGCTGTTAGTATTTGTTGTTGCTTGTTTATTGTCTCTTACTTGTTTTCTTTGCTGTTAGTTTTTGTTGTTGCTGTGTTATTTTTATTTACTTTATCTCTGCTAATGTTTGTTGTTGTCGATTCTGGCCATTTATAAACAACATGTTAAGTTGTTCTTGCAGCTGTTATTTATTTATTTTAGCGAAGTCATAAACACAGAGATGTCCAATCCTATTTTCGTAACAATATTTTAGAAAATGTGAGTCCGATTTAAAAAATATTTTTGTTTTTTAATACAAAATAGCTTCTTACGTGTAGTGTAATGTGGAAAAGAAATAAACTAAAAAATTAGCTTTAATATACATTCTTAGATGACAAACAAACATTTTCACGCTGTCACGGAACACACGATGAAAGTTTTCTTGCAGAAATTTTCTTCAATTCTCTTTTAAACTTGCATTTGCGTCTACACTACGACATTTATTTCAATGAAATTTAAGATTTTCAAACAACGTGATTGTTGTATGTCATTACGAATTTCATAGCAAAAGAGAATTTCAGAGTTCATGAAACACTGTACGCCATTACATTCATTTCTCCGCGACAGAGTCAGACTCTGTAAGAAAACCTTTATCGTGTCTTCCGAAACTAATGATAGATGAGCTATTATGTAATTTTTAGATAATTAAAAAGAAATTTGGATCAGCAACGACTAGTTTTCAAGGTGTAGGCCACTTAGTTTCAGCATTTAACTGAGTAGTATCTTAAAATTTTGATAAACAAAAATGAAAGATGTGTAAAAAAGATCATGTAAAAGATATTTCCAATGACTTTAATTTGGTGTGCAAAAATTTTGAATACATTGGTCTATCGCGAAACAGGGAGAAAGAAAAACTTTTGCATGTTGACTTTTCATAAAATAGCATTTATTTGATAAATAGCTTTATACTCCATATGAGCTTTTTTGACAATAATTTTGTATATAATTTGTTGTATTTTATATTTGTAAATATGTACATATATGCTTACATTATTTTTTTAAACTTATATAAAAACTACTATTTAAACCTATTTGGTACTTATTTCAAAGCGTACACAATTCGAACATTTATAATACCCATCACTGTGATTTAAGCAGCTGTTTCTTTTCCATTTTTAATTATTTATATACACACATTGACAAAAACATACGACATGTTTTTAAGTGTTCTATAAGTGGCAAAGCGTTTACATTCACGTAACATTTACATTTACGATACATTTACGATTCCTACGTTCGACTAATGAGGCTTTAAGAATGGGTAAAAGAAGTAATTGGTTTAATAGCCTATTCCTACGAAACAAGTAGTGATTACAGTGTATCTTCGTAATTATAAAAGATAATCTTCGAACTTTTCACAAAGTACTCTATCATTAAACTGCAGATTTACAAGTTGCAAAATAATTGGAGAACATATTTTGCCAATTCCACATCATACATATATTTATTTATGTTAAGTTTCAGTCTTTCTATTTTAATTCTTCCAAACAAAAATCAAAATTCCAAAACTCTACAGTACACCACAGTTGAACAAATAAATCTCTTCATTGATCTTACCATTTTTAGTACCAAAATCGTGTAACCAATTCAATATATTCAAACACCGACAACACACGCCGAAAGTTATTCTCTGACCATTGAGTATCAGCCTTTCTTTAAAGCTAATCAGAAATTTACAAGCCATCCAAACGTGATGATGTATTGTCATCTGTATCCACGTAATATGTAGATATTGGGAAATTAGATGCTCTTGATGTTCTGGGCATGAGAATTCACCGTGGCATTTGTCCGAACGATCACATATTTCATGCAAGAAATACTTCACTCCATCTGATCTCCTCAATATTTACAAGATCTACCATATAACCGACCCAAAATGGTATACAACTCTCATGTATAGGCCGGTGCCTCAAAGTCTATTTTGGAGCTTCTCTACCACGTACAGAAGAGAACGAAAGTTCTTATTAATGACGGTAGACTACTCAACTCTATCGATTCGTTAGAGCATCATCACAATGTGGTGTGTTTCTCATTGTTCTATCGGTACTCTATTACATACTTTCACATAGTAATAGTTTTTCTCCTAGAGCATATCCCTTTGTAGTTGATTGTCCAATAAATTGCACAACGCATTGTAGAGAGACTGTTGGTCTGTGGAACAATCTTCTCTCTACAGTTTACCCTGCCACTTCTTTCAGTAAACTATTTTCGTAATACCTGTACAATACATTACATGAGTAAGGGCCATCCCCTGAGAAAAGAAAAAAAAAACATTGATCTCGTTTTTAAATAAAAAAAAGACAAAAACCCAAATACATATGTTTGGTTTTTTCATTAGATTAATTTCTTTTTAATAATTTTTTAATTGTTCGAGTTATTCGAACAATTTGAAAACCTTAATCGATTAATCGAGCAATTTTAGAAGCTTAAAATCAATTAATTTCTTACTCCAACAAATGTAAAAGTGGAATAATTGGAAACTCTAGACACAACGTTAAAGTCTGTTTACGGTGTTGTATTCGTTTACAAACTGAAAACTGAGACCACCCTGTTAAGTTCGCCTTGTTAATGCCAATTTGTTGGCTTCGTATCCACGCATGTGCAATACGACAATTGGCGTTTTTGCGTAGGACTTGGAGAAGGGTAAATAATTTGCCCGGTGCCATATCAATGTCTGGCTTACAGTGCCAAATGCCTTTTAGAAATCAACGCCTAGCTCCACTCTTCCCACTGTTTTGTTATTTATGTGATCGATGCAGGAAACCCACTTATTTGTGCCGAATCTTTAGCAGCATTTCATCAGCTGATACCTCATTGACCACGGAGAGCAGTGTTATTGTCCTATTGTGGTTACTACACTTTTACTGGTAAATTTTCTAAGGGATATTAATCATGATCCCTTTTTTTATTTCTCCAAATTATAATCAAATTTTGATTAAAAAAAGAACCAATTCTTTAGTCTTCTGACTTAAATCTAAATTCTTAATGTATCGAATGCTTTGAGACATGTTTGTATTATTAAATTCAAATTTATTTTGTTATACAAATGAAAAAAATCATGTTATTTTTCTAACAAAATCCTTAAAATCAATAGATGACACATTTTTTTTTTTTTTTTTTTTTTTTTTTTGTCAACAGATTTCCATTAAATACCAAGACAAGCAATGGATTCAAAATAGATTTGACCCAAATAAAATTTATGTAAATTATTTTTCAACCAAGACACTGTAATCGCATTAGTAATGGCTTATCAATCAAACAATATTGTAGTGGCTTTTAAAAGCCACAGACAAAAAAAAAGATTTTCGTTATAAATTACTATCAAATAAAAAAAACATGGAATAAGGTTATCATTTACAGGATTAAAAGTAGCTGTAGCTGTCAATTAAAATGTCTAATGATTTTGAAGTAAGAAAAGGAAGTCGGTGAAAAATGTTATAAAAAAAAGTAAACATGAACCTGTGTAATATATCGGGTCCGCCATCTAACGTTTTTTTTTTTTTTTCAACCAGTGCTTATTTCGTGAATGGTAACACTTAGCTCATGTCTGATTTGACAGATAATTAGTTTTATCCTTCCGCTGAACGAATATGGTTGTGTATATGCTTGAACAACGCTGGGAAATATTGCGACATTACTTTGAAAATCATGGTAATGTTGCAGAATGTGTGCGCTGTGTTCAGATGAAGCTCACTTTCATCTTGGCGGGTAAGTAAACAAGCAAAATTGTCGCATTTGGGCCACAGAAAACCCGCACGCATACATTGAAAAGCCGATACACCCAAGACGAGTCACTGTTTGGTGCGGACTTTTGGTCCGAGGCATAATTGGGCCATTTTTCTTCGAAAATGAACAAGGAGTGGCCGTTGCAGTCAATGGCGATCGTTATCGGGCCATGTTAAACGAATTTTTGTTCACAAAAATTGGAGAGGAGGATATTAGCAACATTTGTTTCAACAGGATGGCGCTACGTGCCACACAGCCGAAGCTTCACTCGATGTTTTGCGCCCTGTTTTTGAAGATCGCATTATCAGCCGCAGAGCTGATGTTGTTTGGCCACCTCGATGCTGCGATTTGACACTGTTAGACTATTACTTATGGGGTGCCGTCAAAGATAAGTGTTACGCCAACAAGCCAGAGACAATTGACGCTTTAAAGGACAATATTCGTAAAGCCATTGGTGAAATACAGTTGCACACAATCGATAATGTGCTTAAAAATTGAACCGATCTTGTGAAAATTATTTTCCATTATTATTTTCCATTATTAACCGGAGGGATTGTACTTTCAAATAAAAAAAGAAATTTCAGAAAATATTCAGTATTTTTATAGCATTTTCAAAAAAAAAAAAATTATTTGGTGGACCCTTTATAACAACTCTTATGGTGCGATCTCTCAGAAAGCTCTATGTAAGCTAATATACTGACTAACATTAAGCAATAAGTGTCGATATAAGTCCTTGAGCCAAATTCTATCAAATGCTTTGGAGATATCTATCTTTGCGATTGTTTGGCCCTCGGAGCCTGTTGGGAAACTCGCCAACATATTCTAGGCCGAAGTTAATGCAATTAAGAGGTGTGCTTAAATTGCCATACTATGTGATATTCAGGCCGCCATTCGAGCACTTGGCTTCTATGAGGTTGACTCAAAGCTTGTTTGGTGATGTCAGGGACAACAAGGTCAGCTTATGCTGGATGCTGGGTTATGTGGGAATTCCGAGGAATGAAAGGGCCGATGAAGATAGTAAGCCGGGGAGGGAGCCGGATAGTAAGCTTGGACTAAGAAGGGGGTCCTGGAAGGGCTTACTGAACAAAAATGAAGATAACTAGAGGCGGGTAGTCTTCTCTGGCCGTACTGGTCTGAGACAATCCAAACTTTTATTGGGTAACCATAACAGCAGAAGATTTGCATCCTGTATATAAATAAATATTGACCGGGCTTTCGACCGTTCAGTGCAGACTAACTGGACATCTGAGTAAAATGTGATTATTCTTAAGCCCGGTATGTAGATTCTGTGATGAGGAAATCGAATCACCAGAACAAATACTGGCTATCGGCCTTACTTCACATACCTCCATTGCACATCTCGGTGATGGAAGAGGCATATAAGACTTCTCTTAAACTGCCCAGTATTTCCGGTGTATAGGATTATTTCATGTGCTGTATGGCATGTGGCGCCATCTTGTTGAAACAACATATTGGCCACATCATCCAATTTCGGCAGAAACAGCTGTGTTATTATGTCACGATATCGAGCACCAGTAACAGTCACTGCTTAACCACCCTCCAAAAAGTATGGTCTAATTATGCCTCCAGACCAAAATCCATACCAAACAGTGACACGTTGTGGATGCATTTGTTTTTCGACAATCACTTGTGGGTTCTCAGAACCCCAAAACGACAAAATCGACGCCTAACAAAGCCTTCAAGGTGAAAATGTGCTTTATCGCTTAGGATGATTTTGCTTGAAAAATCGGCATACATTTGTTGATGCTCAGTAAACCAATCAACGAACCCTCTTCGCACGTTGTTCTATCGTATAACGTTCCATTTTTACTAACTCTAAATTGTCAGCCGTCAAATTGTTTTCTTAGGGTTGCCAACACTTTACTGCACAAATGGCGACAAATTCAAATCTTGCGTTAATTTTTGGAGACCCTTTACAAATCGTAGTAGAATCGTGGATTAGATTTTGTTCACCGACTGATCAAAACAGACTTGCAGTGAGACTGGAGCCGGTGTGGTCAGTGCCAATTTGGCAAGGGCTTTGCCTATGGTTAAATATCATTTGATTTTTCAGACGGAGGTTTACGCCATTAGAATTCCTGAGGAGGATATCGAAGGGTTTGAGTATTTATGTGATGTTAGATAGACAGGGTTACTTTAAATTGGGCCCCGTAACGAAAAAGACGATTGTTTGGCGAACAGGGGAATCCACCTGGTTTTTATTAGGCCTAAGGCATTTTTCGGAGCGCCTGTGTGGGGTACACAAAAGGCAAAATAGCTCCTGGGCTGAGAAGAAATTCACTAGGTTTTGGAGAAATGCCTCCTATATGGGACAGGCGAGAAGGTTTATTTCTTTTTCACTCAATAGATCCAGAACGATAGATCAATAACAACGTGCTCAAGGAACTAACGGGTCTGTTTACCGGGCACTGTGGTCTTAGATACCGCTAGTGTACTTTGGAAAATATGTATTGAGGATGATCGGTGTAAGTTCTGCAAAACCTATGCTGAAATATTTAACCATGTACTGTGTGCGTGTCCAGCAATCTCGGCCGGAGGTATTTCTTATCTTACCAAATAATTATTGATGACTTTATCCGCAGACTCAATCTAATGTGGTTAACTTACGGAGGTGCAGAAAAGATAGTTTACGAAGCAGGTTTAAAAAACACGCGTGGGTTTTTTTATTTTAAGGCTTTCGTTGATTATGTACAACAAAAATAAATATAATTTACGTGTTGGGAGTACAAATTAATTCAATCCTTTTTTTTAGTTCAAAAAAGATAACGAATTAACAAATTTATAAAAATAAAAATTTATCACATCACTGCTTACATCTTTCTCCCATCTCTGAGCCAATTTCCGTGTCCGGTCACAGAAAAACTTCTGACCTTTTGAGGCGATCAAACTTTAAAGCCGATCTAATACTTCTTCAAAAGATAGATATTGTATTCTTCGAAACAGTCAGTCAAGGAGCAATGCTTGGATAATACATCAGGTCGGCCCTTTAGTCGTTTGGCAATTTTAGCGACGTGAGGTCGACGTTTTCATGCAGAAGAATAACTTAATCGCGTCTGCCTTTATATTCCGGCCGTTTTTCTCATAATAAATGATTCAAACGAAATAACTGCAGACTGCTCCGATCACCGAGTTTTAGTTGCTCACAGCACACAATGTTGTTTTAAGCCAATTTACTCCAGCAGCTAAAAAAACCTAATAAATCTGTTGGGTTAAAAAAAACCGGATTTTTGCCAAATTTGAGCAAAGCAGTGCATTTGGCCATAACCAAAATAAACATCGACTATTTCAGACAACAGAAGGCTGTTTTTTCCGGTTCTTAAACCAATTTTCATTAAATTTAGTGCAGTAGTAAAATGATAAGGAGAAGTTAATACCGCTGCCTGACAGACTTTTCTCGAGTTTTAAGTGAAAATTTTTGTATCAGCTAAAGTTAAATCTTAACAGATCTTCTTCACATTTCTTACACTATTTGAGTCAATTTTTACCTACCTAAGTATCCCATTTTTTATAGTATTTGGAACCGAAACGATAATACATAATCAAAAGAATAAGGGTTTAATCTGCTTGTTTTAACCCTAAAAAGCTTACTCGCCAAATTTGTTATAATATTTAAAACTTCGTTATGTTCTACGCTATTACTAGGATATCGATTGGTATTGAGTTGAAAATGTTCATGTGAAAGCTAAATGAGAAATACTTAAGATAATATTTGTATGGATTAAATTTTCAAACTGCCAAGTACACCTTTTACAGAACAAAATTTTTACAGACAATACTGAACAACCCGTTTGCGAATGTCATAGTAAATCATCGCGGCAAACGTTTACAATAGTAAATTATTGATGACTGACGACAATTTTCTTTAGCGTCACTTTTTAAAGTAGTCCAAATTTTCATAGATGACTGAAGTTGCTTTTGTCTTGCAGGTGTCCATTTATTAGTGAGTCCTAGCAGATAATATTATCAAGAATCGTTAACGGGGAGATGTAGCAGATAAGTTCCTTCATCGTTCAGCATATAGTTGCCTATAGTTGACTTGAATTTCAGTATGTAGGCGACTCATGATAGACAGTGTCACTAAATTTCAGCATGTAGTCGACTCATAATAGACAATGTCGCTAAATTTTAGCTTTTTTTTAGTATGATGACATTAGAATAAAGTTGTCGTACATAGCTCCTTTTTTTGTGACGTTGGCACGATGATTCATAAATTAAATTTTTCATTTACCAATTACGACTTCATTCTAATATTGTGGCAATGATTGGTTGATGAAAAAATCATAGTGACAGTCTCGCTCAAATACGCCACAGGGTTATTGCACAAAATCAACTCAAGTATTTCTGCACTTTCCTCTCTACCAACTTATCAAACTCACAATTTCAAAGAGGTGTGGTATACCTTGTCGTTAATTTAACCAGTACCTTTTTGGAATCATCATCAAATAAGGGAAAAGTGTATACCATTGATCATTAAGTTGTAATTATACTTTCAAACCCCCTTTTTTTTAATGATATTTTACCAACAAGACGACGGACAATATCAGCAATTAAAACAAAAAATAAATAACACAACACATTAAAATAAACAACAACAATAGGTTTTTGTTCATTTGTTGGTTTTTGCAATGCTCTTGCATATGAGAGTATATGAACAGAAACCCATTGAGACCAAACACTGTTTATAATTCTGATATATTTTTATTTTTCATTTTATTTTATTTTTTTAATAAATATTGTGATGCTTTTCCTTTGGCTCTGTTCTTGTCATTCAGGTTTGGCTGGTTAATGTCATGCACTTACACATGTTGTGGACAGAAAACAGTCAGTCGTCAGGTTGAAACAGCTTTAAACCGCAACCCACTAATATAACGTCCATTGGGAGATGATGATGAGGAGAAAGTGTAATTGCTAAAGTGACAATGTCACACAGCGTACACACGTACAAAAAAAATCATCACGTACACATACAAGCATTTAAAAACAATTCCAAAAATGTGTGGATAAAAATAATATTTATGGAGACTGAAAAATATATGGTAGATGGAGCAAATTGGTTCGACGTTAGGAAATAATTCCTTTTCACTGAAAATATGAGAAGGTTGATACGAAATATTAAAAATAATATATTCCTGCTAAAAATGTATAAAAAAAAGTTTGACCAGGAGTTTTTAATAAAGAAAAGTTTGCCTCTTTCAAAAAAAACAAGTGTTTTCTGAGGATGAATTGAGGCATACAGGGTTTTCACTAATCTAGTATGTAACTTTAAAACAAAACACCTATGCCCACATTTTAATGTACTTACTGATTGACTGGAGTTACTTTCTAGGTCAAACATAAGCGAAAATAGATCGGTATTTTTTGTTGATTAAAATTAGTTTTGGATCTACACCCTCCACCCATACAAAATACATTTAAATAAGTTCTTCCAACATAATTTTTTTTGTATCATAAAAGGGTCATATTTTAATAAAATCATGAATAAATATTTAAACGACACTAGTGGCTGCAACAATGTAAAAAATTTTTGAGCTTCGAGGCTAAAAAAGCGGACATTGCTTTGAAACTGGATGCGAAAAGAAAGAGGTATAACCCAACATTAGCAACTTCGTATTCTCCTAAGAGGAAAAGAAATCAATGAAGCACTTGATCACGAACAGTATGGTACAGGGGATTCAGGCTACTTCACGCATATACGCTCTATGAGCGGGACTTATTGACACAAAAGGTGGTTCAGTTGGATGTAGTGGTTCAGTAATCAACGGTGGTCGCGGTTCAAAAAGTGTCTGGGGCTAGATCCCATCTGCGTTAAATAACATTACAACGTATTCTACGCGAATGTAGTAATTAGGGAGATCGATTATTTGACTTTTTTCAAAAACCGGTTTTCAAATAATTCGAAAAATTACAATTTTTAAAAAACCCCTTCTCAGTTAAAAATTTATCAAATAATCGGTTAACCAGTCTTTTATTAAAATAAAATCTCGGTTTCCGTATAATATGTCCAATTCAATTCCACCTTCTATTTTTGATCCCCAGATAAATCGAGATTTGCTTACATTTGGCCCACAATTCCTCGTTTGATATTGTATTTGGTCACAAAATCTGGAGGATCTTTCTCAGATTCCTGTTGATAAAAGTTTGGAGTTTTGTACATAATGTCTTAGACATCAGCCACATTTCGCGTACGTACAGCAGAATCGCTTTACATTCGAGTTAAGCAACCGAATTATGAAATTTTCGTACAATTTTCGTCAAGATCGATCGTCTTCGTGGAGTTAATAGTTGAACGAACAGTACGCGATTACAGTGGCTTCCACGGTTTTCACCATTACCAATTGCCCGCGTTAGGACATCATCCAGAACTAACAGGCACAATAAGGGCGACATGAGATAACCGTGATGTACTCCAGAGATAGTGCTAAATTTATTTGATAGTTGACCATTGTAGAGAACACCGCAGCTGAAGCCGTCGTGCTTTTTTAAACCTTATCGGTTAGGGTGCCACCACACCGTAATGCTCCCCAGATACAGTCTCTTTCTATGCTATCAAATGCTGTACTGTAGTCTACAAATACGAGTTGTAATGCAGATTTCCAGTCGACTGACTGCTCGATGATGATTCCCAGTTTTTCATGCGGTCAACACTAGAGCGTTTGGAACGAAACCCAGCTTTTCTTCGTATGGATGACTCGAGTTTATCGTTTATACGGTTATGTAGAATCCTAGTGAGTATATTTATGACCAAAATTCCATACTATTATGTGACCATAATTCGAGAATAATATTGTTACGTTTTTACCTTTTTAGAAACGTGTATTTATGAGTTCCTAGATTGCAGTTAAAATAGAATAAATCTCGTGCTTAGTTTTTAATTAAAATCTTTTATTCAGAACAGTTTTGTGCACCACTGCTTGTAACCTTCTTTACAAGCACCAACAATTTTCTATTCTTAATTACACCGTCTATTTACAAATTTGTAAACAACAACAATGTCTTTCTACCTAAAAACCTTCCAAATCGATCGTAGTTATAACTTAGGTTCGATCACAACTTTAATTCTATTCGACCAGAGTTTAACCACTATAAACTCTCTTTACGCTGACTTCGAACCAACAGAATTCGTTCGCTGAGTTAACGTTACTTAAACTGATTGTTGTTCGCATCGATATGCTTTTTATATGGCTGAGTAAACAATACATCGAAAGCTCTCGAACCTCTCGATATTACAGGTGGATTCCATTTCTTTCTTTTAATTTCTTTTTAGTTCTTTTGTAACCATGCGTGTGTAAACATCTACCTCTTTCAGTTGTATACTAATACTAAGTTGTTGTTGCTTGTTTATTGTCTATTTACTTTATCTTTGCTTATGTTTGTTGTTCCCGATTCTGGCTATTTATAAACAGCACGTATAGTTGTTGGTGCAGCTTTTGTTTATTTATTTTAGCGATGTAATAAACGCAGAGGTGCCCAATCTTAATTTCGTAACAATATCAACACAATTAAACATTCTTTTCCTTCTATACCTATATGTATAATAAAAAAATAACATTTTTAATTACACCGTATTATATGACTGAAAATTATTGAAATTTAAAATAGTAGATACGAATATTTGAAAGTGATAATTGCCAACATATATTGCATTCCTAATTGCGATAAATTTTTAAATGCAGTGCCAAATTAATAGCAATTATTTTCCACTTAAATACATGACCAGCAAATAAAATATATTTCAAATAAAAAAAAAATTAAAAAGGAACCAAATTATTTAATGAAAATAACCACAGATAAGCTAAAACTATTTACTAATAGTAGTGGTTTACAATTTTCAAATACATTTTTATCTTGATGTTTTGTTTTTATAATAATTTTTTGTTTGAAAATGTTTCTATAACCCAGTGACATGGTTTTATGACAAAGCAACGCCATTGTACATTTTAGCACGTATGCAGAATTTATTTTATTGTCTAATTTAAGTTTAGAATAGAAAATAAAATAACGAAATTAAAATAATTTCGAAATAAAGCTTATTATCTTGCTTTTAAATATCAGATTCATTTGAAAATTACATATGAAAAACCAACAACAAGAACTATTAAACTACAACAATGTTTTATTTAAAGTGTGAATTTAAATGACAACTTTGGCACATTGACAACAACTGATATCACCAGAGCCAACACATACACCGAAAGACAGACAGATAGACGCAAACAATAATTAAATACAATATATATACTCACACTAGGCCTGGGTAGTTCGCGAACGACCTAGTTCAATTGAACTACTCACACAAGTGAGCTAAGAGAGTCGGTCATCACAATGATCCTTTTTAGCTCCGTAGTTCGTTCGGTCGTTTGCTCTTTCATGTTTCTTTTCCGTACATGATTCTTTTTCATTCATGATTCTCTTTAGATCGTGTGTCTCTTTCTCATTATATAAGGAAAGAACATACGTTGGTAGTGCCACTTTGACAATAACATACGAGTACGCAATCAGCGTTGCCAGACAATGAGTTATACTGGCTCCGTAGTTCATGTTTCTTTTTGTTTATGTTTTTTCTTCGTTCATATTTGTTTCGTTGATATATTGGCACTTAATCTGAAAATAATATATAAAGGGTCCGCCATCTAACGTTTTTTTCTCAACTAGTGCTTGTTTCGTGAATGGTAATACTTAGCTCATGTCTGATTTGACAGATAATTAGTTTTATCCTTCTGCTGAACGAATATGGTTGTTATACGCTTGAACAACGCTGGGAATCTGGGCCTGCGATCCACTTACAGAAGATGCCGATTTTGCCAAAAAAATCATCTTTTCAGGCGAAGCTCATTTTGATCTTATCGAGTATGTAAACAAGCAAAATTGTCGCGTTTGGGGCACAGAAAACCCGCACGCATACATTGAAAAACCGATACACCCAAGACGAGTCACTATTTGGTGCGGATTTTGGCCCAGAGGCATAATTGGGCCACTTTTTTCGAAAATGAGCAAGGAATGGCCGTTACAATCAATGGCGATCGTTATTGGGCCATGCTGAACGAATTTTCGTTCACAAAAATTGAAGAGGAGGATATTAGCAACATTTGGTTTCAACAGGACGGCGCTACGTGCCACACAGCCAAAGCTACACTCGATGTTTTGCGCCCTGTTTTTGAAGATCGCATTATCAGCCGCAGAGCTGATGTCGTTTGGCCACCTCGGAGCTGCGATTTGACACCGTTGGACTATTATATGTGGGGTGCCGTCACAGATAAGTGTTACGTCAACAAACCAGAGACAATTGACGTTTTAAGGGACAATATTCGTGAAGCCATTGGTGAAATACAGCTGCATACAATCGATAATGTGCTTAAAAATTGGACCGATCGTGTAGGCTACTGCATGGCCAACCGAGGCAGTCATTTGAATGAAGTTATTTTCCATTATTACCCGGAGGAATTGTACTTTAAAATAAAAAGAAATTTGAGAAAATATTCTGTAGTTTTCTTTTATAGCATTTTCAAAAAAAAAAATTATTTGTCGGAACCTATATAAGCAGTGTCATACCAATTTACATTTACATATTCAGGTAAATTAAGCAAAAGAAATATAAATATATTATGTTAAAAAGTGTATTATCAATTTTTTCTTTTTATAAATAAATAAACAATTGAAAACTCTTGTGAAAAAGTTATAAAACGAACACAACGATTTTGCTCTGTTTTGTCTTTTTTCATTTAAAATATGTCTTGTCTCGCTGACATTAGTTTTTCGAAAGAATATAAAAATGGAAAATCGAATTCGTACAGAGAATATTACATTAATTTTGAGCTTCAGTTAAAGAAATAATTAATTCAATGACATTTATGCAAAAATCAGTTAAAACCCTGGCAATAAAATAATAAGAACAGCCTGAAATTCTAGTGTACATTTGCAAATTTACGACAAATAATCTTTTAAAATATACATATATATGTACCTGCAATAGCATTTTATTGCAAATTCCTTATTATTAAAATTAAAAAAAAAACCTTAAAAATAACCGGAATAAAATGTCTGAAAAATATGCTATTATGTATATACATACATATGCACCATATACTCGTATGTGCAATTTTTTAATTTTTTTTTTTAATTTGAAAAATCAATGTTCAGTTAAAGTAAGTGGTGGGAACGGTTGTGGCCATGATGAAATTATATAAGTTGAAGTTGTTTGTTTGGCTGATTTCTTATTGCCTTCAAATGCTATCGAAAGTTTTTCTTGCGCAGCAGAGGCATGCTGCAAAATGCATTAAAAAATAATATTTTTATAATCATGTCTATTCAATGTTTATAATTGAAAACCGTCCAGAAAGGGAAATATTTTAAAATTAAAATTTTCAACAAAATTATAATAATAAATGAGCAATCAAGTGGGTACTGAACTACTGAACTAAGTGAACGAATTAGCTCATTTAAATGAGATGAACTAAAAAGAGCGATCACTGAAAAGAGCTAAAGAACCCAAGTCTAACTCACACATACCTTTCCATATACATATACTTTTAATTTAATAAGTGTTAGTAAGTTTTTGTGTTTGTGAGTCTAGTTATATGGCAGTAAAAGCGGAAAAATAAATGCCTCCTAAAGGCCTTATTTACTCAGAATAAACTCACTGTTACGATTGTAAACGATTGTTGTTACGATAATAAAAATGCCTAAAAAGAAAATACACTACATTAGTGCCTCTGGGACTGTATTGTGGGATTTTTGTCCATTGGTTTGTGTCAAGGTTGATAATGTGTTACCCTGGTATTGCCGTACTGATTTGTGTATTTGACGAAATTGCCAATTCGACCATCTTTTGGCAACATAATTTACATGTTTAAAATTAACTGATATAAAATAGAGGATATGAGGGCGTTAGAGACATTTCCAGAACTTTCCAATCTATAGGCAGTTCAGTATATAGGCGTTCATCAAATGAGCCGAGACTAAAAACAACCACATCATTTTCAGTCAAAAAAGAAGGCTATGCTCATGGATTTCATGGATTACAATGGTCTAGTGCATCATGAATTTTTGCCAGAAGGCCAGCTAGTAAACAAAGAGTATTATTTGGGCGTTATGAGACGTTTGCTTGAAGCAATTCGGCAAAAGAGACCAGAATTATAGGCAAAAAAACTCGTGAATTTTGCACCATGATAATGCACCGTTGCACACTGCCAACTTTATTCGAAATTTTTTGACAAAAAATGCAACAAAAACCATCCAGTAGCCACTGAATTCACCTGATTTGGCTCCCTGTGATTTCTTTCTATTCAATCGAGTTAAAAAACCATTACAGGGAACGCGTTTCAGCAGCCGAGAGTAAATAATGGAAAAATCGCAGGAAGCAAACTGAAAACCGAATATAAAAAATGCAACGATAAAGCTATGACGCTAAGATTTAGCGGAAATATTAACAACAGACAAACTTAACAAACAAACAAAAAACTCAAATCGGAACGATGGAACTGCCACAGGGGGGTTATTTCGGAAACTTTTTGATCAAGGAGTATATTCAAAATGGCTTTAAACTAGTCTTACACGTAGCCGCGCGGTTCATGTTTGCTGACAAGGCTCGTTTCTACCGAATCAATTATGTTAGATATACAGTAGATGGAATGAATAGTTGAATCGGTTTGTTAACCGGTCTTCGCATACGTTTTTCTTCGCTTGGAGTTATCGTAATAGATCCATTTTTCATTGATTTCAAATTGGATACCTTTTATAACGTTCAAGCTATATTTCAGATATGTAAAATCGATTTTTAATGTCTCTTAGCTTTGAGTCGTATGGCAACCAATTTGCTTGTTTTTGGATAAGTGATGTTGCTTGCAAAGTCTTAAAATTGCTGTCTGAGTGGCTTCTAATGATATTGCAAGTTTTTCTTAAGTTTAACTACAATTTTTACAACCGAATTTTTTAGCTGATCTAGGCAATATTTGTCAATCGTATTTTTCCTATATCGTAATCTATGTATGGTCGATTACACTATGCAACAAGCAATAATATCTTTGATATATAATAATATTTTTGATGCACTATGGCATTTCAAGCTCTTTTTTTTAGAATTTTTTTTTTTAATTTTTGAAAAAAATATTTGTTTGCTGTAATTGCCGAAAATTTCACTGAGCGTATGATTGATTGATATTTAAGAATTTTGGAAAAATATCGCTTATACGACACCCATTACATACAGTTACAACAAAAACAAATTATTTCAAAAACTAAGTACTTTCGCATTATTGGGAATAAAATAGGTATTTACCCATCGATTTTCATGAATTATGTTCTATTTGCTTCTTTCTATTTTTTGGGAACTTTTCGAAATCAAAAATAACTAAATTTAACCCAAAAAAAAACAATTTTTTTTTAAATTTGGTTCTCAATAACTCCAAAAATATTGGTTATTTTAAAAAAATGATACTAGAAAGCCTTAAAGCTGCTGTAATTTGGAATTGTTTATGATTTGGCTTAACTAAATCGAATGAGTTATTTCAAAGTTATCATAAGATGTATGAAGCAGTCTCTTCAGAAATCTTACAGTTTAGAAAAAATCTTATCCATAGAAACTGAAATGCTGATGATTTTTGAAGTTAGGTGACCATGGCGTATGAAAAAAATATAGTCGTTATTCGTGATAAGAAAACTGTTTTTCATTTGTTGCATAGTGTTATAGGAACGCAACTAAAATTTGTACATTTTGTCTGTCGTACATACGAGAGGTTAAGTCCACAGCTGGTGACACCCATTTGGGTGGTGAAGATTTTGATAACCGCTTGGTTACTCACTTTGTTCAGGAATTCAAGCGCAAGCACAAGAAGGACCTCACCTCCAACAAGCGTGCTTTGCGTCGCCTACGTACCGCTTGCGAACGTGCAAAGCGTACTTTGTCATCCTCTAGCCAGGCTAGTATTGAAATCGACTCCTTGTTTGAAGGTACCGATTTCTATATTTCTATTCGTTTTATTAAACTTTAACTTTTTAATATTTTTAATTAAATAATGCTTTATTGTTAAGAACTGCTTCTCTAATAAAGCTAAAGAAATTTCTTAAAACTTAAGGCCTTACACTTTCTTCTGCCAAGCACATCAAGCTCAAAGAGCACAATTTGCAGCCCATATTTTCAAACTTTAGTTATAGACAAACGGATGCACACTGTCAGAGAAATAGCGAATGTTAGAGGAAAACTGTATAAGAGAGAGAGAGAAAGAGTAATTGTGAGCAAAATATTAATACTAACTTGCAATACGTATGTATGTATATATTTATAAGTATGTATACTTGTCAGTATGCTTGTATACATGGTATACTCGTGTGTATTGTATATACAAACATAAGCATTAGTATACACACTAAATATGCGATAAAATAGGAAACGGAAACATTGCTTACTACATGCACACACACATTTCAAATATAAACATTTACAGAAACTTACTCATACACATACACATAATTGCATTTCACTTGCTATACACTTTAAAGCATACAAGCACACAAATATTGTCACTTGTATTCAAAAAAAGGACAACAAAAACAAGAAAATTTTATCATATTTTTAGTGCAAAAATGTTACAGTTGTTGCCAACAATTTTCTATTTCACACCAAAAAAGCAATATAGCGCAACAACTTTTTCCGGTATTTGTTTATTGCAAAATGTTTTCTTTTGCCAATGCATTCTCCGCGCTTTTCTGCCTGCCTTTCATTTGTCACTTTATTTGTATATTTAAATTGCAATTGAAACAAAGAAAAAAAGAAAAACGATAAGAAGAAATAACATTTTACACAGAGTTAATGGTCAGTGGCATTTGACACCATTCATAAAGACTCAAGTAAATGTTAAGCGATAAAAACTGTCTTAGGTTAGAAAAACGTTCAAGTTAAGCAGGGACAGTTTATTTAGTTTACTAATGCTGTTTATGCCGCTTTTGTGGAGACATAATATCTAAAGAATAAATGAGATAGGAGAGTAATAATTAAAAAAAAACATAAGACAGAAAATGTCAACAAAGAACAACAAACTGATAACAGTTAAAAATTTGACTTAAAATTAAATACCTTCTTCTTATATTTGAAATTATATTTAAAAAACTAAATACGTGCCGCTTGTATCAATAACCTTTTGGCATTTTTGTAGTAAAGTCAGTATTCAAACAGTGTAGCACTTCTGGGTTTTCTGAGCGAAAAACTGACCCACCGATTTTAAATTAATACCAATAAAAGAGATCTGCAGAGATGGAGACAATTGATAATCGGAAGGTGCAAGGTCCGGGCTATATGGTGGATGCATTAAAATTTCTCAAAGGCCTGACGTTGTCATGATGGAAACAATACCTCTTCTTTTGATCAATTCTGGCCGTTTTATTGGATTGCTTGTTTCTATATCCTTAATTTTCAACAGTAGGGAACAGATCAATGGTTTACCCAGATTGCAGAAGCTCACAATCCCACCAGACACACAACATTACATTTTTTGGTTTTAATGCCGGCTTTGTCACAGCCTGCGAAGTTTCACTTTGCTTCACCCATTTTTTTTTCACACATATTTGTCGTATGTGATCCACTTTTCATCGCCCGTATAAATATATTACATAATTGATTTCATTTCGTTTTAGCAGTGAATCATTCGGCTGTTTTTCAACCGAATCTTTTGTAAAAAGTGGTATTCTGGTGGACGGCCTGCAATGTTAGACTCTTCGATAAGGTCAGGATATCTGCTGCAATCCAGATCACAGGTGTGTTACGTACCACCCCTACAAGGATCTTTCTGTGATACCTGATTGGCTTCCTTTGAGATACTTTCAGGCAACATGCCAAACTTTTAGTGGTGAGACTGAACGCCCTCCGGACACTCTTCTATTCTATCTAAGGAGCCCCTGATACAGGGTGATTTCGACTATGCCTCATCTGGATCTGAACTATATAGGGGATTCCGTGTTATGATTCCTAGTAGCGAAGATTGGACTTCTGGCTCTATCATCGCCAGTGATTCAGTGGATATCTGTACGTACTGTTGGCAGTGGAAGTGGAAGTGGCAGTGGAAGTGATGGCCATTTTTCATACTTCAGGGTGAATCCTTTGTAATTGCGCTCATACCGACGATATAAAGTATATATCTGTTTGGATTGACAAGCGGCGCTAAATTTTCTTTCGGGTGTAACCTTCATCTCTAAACTGGTCAGGGACTGTCATGATTCCCTTGGGGCACCTCATCTGATTTCCTGGTCACATGGACATCCAGAGTAACTCTGCTACTAATGAGCTTGCTAGAGCAGGCACACTTCTTCCGGGATATTCATATTTATGTGAGACTGGATATGTCTCTTACCTCACTTAAACTTTATTGCCAGACTCATCTAGCCCAGGTTGGATATGGAGTGTACCAATCACCTGTTCAAATCGTACCATCGAAGCATCTCCTTTGTTGGATCCTTCCTCACATGCCATTGCATCATGGGAAGGCACGTACAAAGGTTGGTCCACTTTATCTGTCATTGTCGGTCTCTCGCACGGCGGAGCTATCGATCCTTGACATTTGGTTAACAGCCAGGTTCATTCGACTGTCGAGCTGGTTTCAGATCTAACTTAGGGAAGTCCTTGTATGTAATGCCTCTGCTAATCATGAGGCCTCTGGTGAATAGAATGGAGTCAACGCGTTATATGGTATCACAACGGCCCCTATGCGTGCTTAAGTGTGTCTAGACATTCATCACTAAACAGTTATCAATCATTTACCAAAAGCTGGATACACAAAAAGTTCCATAGCAACGTCCATGGTGCTTATGTGCAGGTCTTTTTCAATTTTTTCTATAGTTCCAACTACCTTTTTAGATTAGTCGACCAGAGCGATCAAAATAATCTGAACGAAAACAAGCAAACCATTTCGCTGCTGTTTTTCTAGTTACAGCATCATCTCTCTAAAATTAACAAATTTTTTCAGCAACCTAAGACGAAATCTTAGATTTTTTACAATAGAAAACCGAATTATGAAGGAAATGTTCTGAATTCGTACTCATTTTTAAAAGGAAGATAAATCTTTACAGAATAAATCGATTTTAATAATATCTTCCAACAAAGTGAAGTTTAAAATGTCTGCTTTCAAATGAAAGCCAGATTCAATTATTATTACCGAAGATATTACATTTAACCGACAATTTGTTACCGAACTTATCCAAGCACCCAGCACATATTGTTACGTTTTATCCTTTAAAAATCCGAAATTGTAAATAAAATGAAAGAAAAGTAAAAAATGTTATTCTCAACACTTTTTAATAAATTTCACAAGTACAAAACTTCTATAACGCTGATAAAAAACTTCAAGCTGGTTGATCTTCAACAGTCTCTTGTATGTACCACTAAATACTTAGTTAGTTTCGCAACCCTTTATAAAGCTCTACTATAAACATGTATTTCTTCCATTCTTAAAGCTTCATTATTAATTGCATTTGAAAACAGTAGTGCGTGTGTCTGCATTATGGCGGATATAGTCTGTGTGCAGTAGTTAAAACACACACAATGCTCAGCTATTGTAATGCACCACATAATCATTCTACTTTATAAACATACAATTGTTGAACTATTCTAATATGGCTTCATCATGGCAAATGTTCATCTTTTCAGGGATCTTTGTTATTTCATAAAAGAATAAAAGAATTCACAGTAAAATAATTTTGATAAATACTGAAGTAGGGTCACAAAAACAGCAACGTTTTTGACATATGACACCTCGCATTTAATTTTCTATTAAAATCTTGTTTCTTGTTTTCTACTTCTTCTTCTTCTTAAACTTGCACAAATGTAAGGATAAAAAGGTTAAACATGCCATGTAATGTAACATGTTCCTAAGAACAAAGCGAAAAAGAAACATAATTTTTTCTTGGCTCTGAAAGTTTACAATTTCTTTTTCAAAGACCTTATCATGTACAATCAAAATCTGACTTTTAACATATTGAATGAAATAAAAGTATAAATGAAATAGATTTTTTTGTCTCTACAATGTAATCTTTTATGAAGGTAGTGATGTACTCATAGCATATATACACAAATTTTTACATGAAGACCAAGAAGATTAAAATGATTAAAATTTAAGAAAAGTTTTTAAAATGGAAAACATGTTGACGAAAAACATTTTTTTTATTTTCATAAATATTGGAAAAAATACACCTCGTTACAGTGTATTGTAAAAAAAGGAACAATTTTTTGAATGAAAAGCTTAAAAAATATGATTGAGTTTTTACTGTAGTAACCAGTATTGCCAGTAACATTTTTGAAGAGTATCTACGCATAATAAAAATCCGATTTTAATTTAGACTCACGAGGATTTCAAAATAGATGGCATAAGTATCGACATGCTGGCTATGTTTTCTCTAAAGTCGTCACAAAAATCGTATCTATCATAATAAGGGATTATTAACCACCACAATTAACTCTTCTTAAAATAATACGTACAACTGAGTACCAAAGCTTAAAAATCTTCCGCAGTATATTTTGGCTTACACATCAGCGGCATTTTACAATATTTAAAGCTCGCCAACCAGTTGAAATGAATCCGAAAGGAAAAATTTGACTGGATTCGGCACATCATCATTTACATGTGGAAGATGCTAACATTTGTAAAAGATTCTTAACGTATAACTCTAGTGGTTATAGAAGGCGATAAAGACCGAAAAACATCAATTTTTCAAGTTACAGAAATATTGATAATTTATTAATATTGAAGGAGATTGCAGATAGACGCTCCGAATAGATAATTCTTATTGAGCGCCTATGTCCACCATAGAGTAGCTTGACATATTTTCAAACAAGGCTTCTTATAACTAAGAGCTCGCTTTTAAATATAAGCAACTTTTAAGTCAAAACTGTCTCTTTACTTCTCTCCACCACCTATTTTTCTAGTACCAGTAGAATGGTTTGCATGAGTGGGGAAAGGATACCACCTTGATCAAAAAGTTTCCGCCACTTTTGTGGCGTTCACATCGTTTTTTTCGTTAAGTTGGTACGACTGTTGTTGATATTCCCGCTAAATCTTAGCATCATAGCTACATCTATTTCTGTGGGTGTTGGCAATTTTTTTCAATTTTAGAAATGGATTTAAATATGCAACAACGAATTTGTATAAAATTTTGCGCAAAAATGAATCTAATGGTGTGCGAACGTTGAAAATGTTGGAAAAGTTTTTCGGCAACGGTTCTCTAAAGAAAGCGGTCGTTTACCAGTGGCACGAGCGGTTCAAAAGTGGTCGTGAGTCAATCGAAGATGATAAACGCAGTGGCAGACCATCTATATCTAAAACCGACGAAATCATTAATAAAGTAAAAGAAATGTTGGTCAATAACCCCAAATTAACCATCAGAGAGATAGCGGAGGTCTTGAACTTTAGCTCTGGATCCGTTCAATTCATTTGCGTTTCCGTCGTGTAGCAGCAAAGTTAGTACCAAAAGATTAGTCATAACGAGGGAAACCAGAAATATGCAATTGCAAGCAGCCAACGAAGTAGGGTGTAAGATATTTATCCGTTTCATGAATTTATATGAAATTTGTTATCAATTTGTTGGCGCATATTTTTGCATATTTTACTCATAACAGCATTTTTTGGCACATTTAAGTTTTTATCGCATATTTGAATTTTTTATGATCTAAAATATTGTTACAGAAAATAAAAAAATTTTTGTTTTAAATTTTAACCAAGTCATGGCACTTTTGAATTATCTGTCAATTGAATTATCTGTCACCTTTATCTCAATTAAGTTTTTATCACTTACTGTCATCTAAAAATTTTTTGGAAGAATATAAGATGCAATCGAAAAGCGTGAAGGATTCAAAATATGTTTGTATGTCAAACAAAAATATTTACCCAAAAATGCTTCGATGACATACGCAAATGCATAAAAGACTAGTCCTTATGATTTTCAGTGGATGAAACAATTGATGCCACTTGAAAAAAATGTTGCAGATGTAGGTGTTCTACGCTATGACAAAGAATCATCAGCCCAAAAATACTTAATTATCAGAGTTGTTTTGTTCAAAACCAATCACTTTAAAATTGCACAACTTTTTAACGATTCGTTAAAGATATTGAAGGTAAATTTAAATAAAAACTTAATTTTTCTGTTTGTGACAGTATTTACCATATAAAGGGTCTGCCATCTAACGTTTTTTTCTCAACTAGTGCTTGTTTCGTGAATGGTAATACTTAGCTCATGTCTGATTTGACAGATAATTAGTTTTATCCTTCTGCTGAACGAATATGGTTGTTATACGCTTGAACAACGCTGGGAAATATTGCGACATAACTTTGAAAATCATGGTAATGTTGCAGAATGAAAAAAAGAAAAAAATCATCTTTTCAGATGAAGCTCATTTTGATCTTGGCGGGTACGCAAACAAGCAAAATTGTCGCATTTGGTGCACAGAAAACTCGCACGCATACATTGAAAATCCGATACACCCAAGGTGAGTCACTGTTGGGTGCGGATTTTCGAAAATGAGCAAGGAGTGGCCGTTACAGTTAATGGCGATCGTTATCGGGCCATGTTGAACGAATTTTTGTTCAAAAAATTGAAGAGGAGCAATATTAGCAACATTTGGTTTCAACAGGACGGCGCTACGTGCCACACAGCCGAAGCTACAGTTGATGTTTTGCGCTCTGTTTTTGAAGATCGCATTATCAGCCGCAGAGCTGATGTCGTTGGCCACCTCTTAGCTGCGATTTGACACCGTTGGACTATTATTTGAGGGGTGCCGTCACAGATAAGCATTACGCCAACAAGTCAGAGACAATTGACGCTTTAAAGGACAATATTCGTAAAGCCATTGGTGAAATACAGCAGAGCACAATCGATAATGTGCTTAAAAATTGGACCGATCGTGTAGGCTACTGCATGGCCAACCGAGGCAGCCATTTAATTAAATTATTTTCCATTATTAACCGGAAGGATTGTATTTTCAAATAAAAAAAAAATTTAAGAAAATATTCAGTAGTTTTTTTTATGGCATTTTCAAAAAAAAAAATTATTTGGCGGACCCTTTTTGTATGGAAAACTTGCCAAAGCCATAAAGATATTTTACTAATATATTTTACTAAGCTAACGCATGTTACATGTATTACTCGTGGACTGCATTATGAGTCATTGTATCCTTGAAATCTTCCAGTTATAACTTGATGGGGAACTTGGCTTGCGGCCATCAATTTCTACGCTGCCAATTATAAAAATATATTAGAAGTTCTAACTAAAAGATATACTCGTAAATACAAAAAGTGATTTGATTTCTATTGTTGTTAACTTCGGTTTCATTGAAGATTGACTTTAAAAACTGCAAACCAGTAGCCTAAAGGAAATAAGTAATGTGTTTTGTCTTATGTATTTTAGAGAGACAAAAATTGGTCACCAGATGAAAAACTATATTTAAAGAATTGGTGTCTAAATATGTTAATGTCATCGACGATAAGAAAAATGACGCAAAGATGAGTTATAAGAGAAAAGAACAAATAATTTCAATGGACTATAAGAGGGATACTAGTCGCATGAAGCAACAGTGGAATAGGATGAAAGCCTAATCAAAAACAAAGTGAACAGCTTTCCGTAAGGCCACTTATTCTATAGGAAATCACGTTCCGATTCCTTCTCTCGATGCAAGTGACGAGAAGATTTTAAATTTAATAGCGAAGGCGAATATGCGCTTAATAGACAGCAACTACCAATTGGAAAAACCTTCAGAGATTTTGTACCCTTCAGAAGAAAGCCCTGTGAAGAAGGAAGTAAATATTTGAATATCTCCTATAATTCTTTCCATTTTTTACTTTTTTATCACCACTTCAAAAATGTTTTATTTTTCAAATAAGTTATGAAATGAATGTATGTATGTATTGCTTTGAATGTATTGCTTAGTTGGTATTTAGTTACAGCTTTAACCATAATTGAGTTCACACTTTTTATAGCAAAAATAACCAACTTAACAAGTTTACACTTGGAAATCATTTCTGAATAGGTGCCAATGAATTGTTGAATAAACCTTTTTTATTATTTAGGAAGATTTTTTTTTAGAGCATATGGCTGGTCATTTTCCTAGTGCGAGTTTTCTTTTATTACAAAGTTTACAAGGATAAATAAATAAAAGCATTTTAATTGACTTTCCAGGTGACTTTAATTAGTTAATTTTATGCATGTCTAGAATTGATTTCCTAAAATATAAAGCCAATTACAGTGCCAGCACACCATATGTCCTTATCATCTAAAAAAAACTCACAAATAATTTTCTTTTGCAATAGCAAAACTTAAACACTAATTTAACTTTACCAAATGCATTTTACCATGGCTATTGTAAAATGTAATTGTGTGTTTATGGCTAAAAATTATCCATGAAATATTACCTGTCACCTTCTTTTATATTTCAACAGGTATTGTTGAGTCACTGCCATTATAATTTTTGACATAAAAGAAATCGTTTTTGGCTTAACTCCAGCATTAGTTCGTATTTTAAGAATTATACGAATTTATTTATCTTTCATTGTACTTGGATTTTGTATTCTGACAATTATTATGATTTTTAGTTTTTCATTTGAATAATGACTCTTTCATGCAACACAATAACCCCATTTAAAAATACAATAATTTTATTGCTAACAACTGTATGGAAAATTACTTTTTAAGTACTTTTTATTCCCAGTCTCCTAACTCTATACAGAAAATTCCCTATTCTTGTGTAATCTACCAAAGGTGTTATATAAATTATCCAACAACTACTTCGCATATGAAAATGCTATAAATTTTTATGCGAAATATATAAAAGTTATCTTTTATTAACTTAAGATTATCAAACATAAAAAGGGAAAGAAATTTTTCTTTTTATTTACGATTATTTGCTTGTCAATTCAATTTACATGCTCTTGTTAAGTTGCACAAGTTGTTTTCCTATAAAAAAAAACCATCACCCCAAGTAGCTGGGGCATGGCGGTTGATTTTTACAAGGTCAGGTTACTTTTTTTTTGTTTTTTTTTTTTTTTGTTTGTATTGATGACACAAAGAGTGGCTGGCTTTTTTCGCCATTTTGTTGATTTAAGTGCTGGCATTGCATGTCGATTTTATTTTAGAAATATTTTTTTCTTACATTTCGCATTACTGTTGTTTTGGATGTCAGGCAATTGATAAAGAAAAAAAGGCGAAACAGGCTAGAAGCAGTAAAAATTTGTAATAAAAAACTAATCGCATTGAAACAGTATTTACTTAAGTATTTACAACATCATGCTAAAATAGAACGTTTTTATAGAGTAACTGTAAACGTACGATAGGACTTTATATTGATTTTTAGTTTTATATTCATTTAAGTCATTATGTTTAATATATTATTTATATTTTTTATTTTCAGCTTCACTAAAAAATACTTAAGACCGTAAGTTTAATTTATAGTGCATTAGTTCAAAAGCTTAGCATTAATCAACCATTAATCCAATGGTTATGTTAGGTTAGCTTAGTTTAAAAGGAGGGTTCAATCGAGTTGTCTCATAAGCAGGGAAACCAGAAACTCAATTAAGTTTATTACTGCTTTACGTGCGAGTATATTCTGTAAATCGAATATGAATAAAATTGCATATATCCTACGCTATTCTATTTAACCCTATTCTACATTCTGACAAAGAAGCATCAAGCAAAAATTCTTACTTAGACCCAACCCAGCACTTCACAATTGCACAACTGTTTACCGATTCGTTAAATATATTGAATGTAAGTTTAAACTTGACTTTGCTTTTTGTGACAGACACTGCTCCGTATACAATAAAAGTTGCCAAAACCATGAAGGTATTCGCTTATGTGAACGTGTTGGAGATCAATACGAAAATGTTAACAAAGCAATTGCAAATACAGGGTGTCCGCCGGGAAGGTATACTACTTTGTTTTGCCGTCATTTTGGTAAACATTAGTCTTGACAGTTCATATTTCGCAGTCGTGAAGTAGAGACGTGGCAAATTTATCATGGAAAAATATTCAGTAAATCAAGATGTTTTAATCGTTAAAACATTTTATCGAAATCAATCAACGGTTTGCATGAAAAAATCATAATGAGTGACGAGGCACATTTTCATTTGAATGGTTATGTGAATAAACAGAATAGTCGGTTCTGGGCAATGGAAAACCCACAAATTATTCATCAGTCACCTCTGCATCCATTAAAAGTGACAGTCTGGTGTGCAATTTAGTCAGTAGTAAACACTGGACCTTACTTATTTGAAACTGAAAACGGCGTAACGGTAACTTTCAATGGGGAGCGATATCGTCATATGATTGAAAACTTTTTAACGCCACAACTGCATGCTTTGGGCTTGACTAACATGTGGTTTCAACAAGACGGTGCCATATAGCATACAGAAAGGATTAAAATGGAGCTACTGCGTGACCTCTTTCCACAACAAATTATTTCAAGGAACGGTGGTATTTATTGGCCTCCACAGTCGCCTGATTTAACTGCTCCGGATTTATTTTTGTGGGGATATCTGAAAAGCAAGGTTTATGCAAACAAACCAGAAACGCTGAAGCAGCTCAAATAAATTATTCGTGATGAGTTAATGAATTGCCGCGTGAAATGTGTGAGAATGTAATGAAAATTGTGCCTTTCCGGTGGACACACTGTACAAAGAAAGAGTCGCTCATTGCCGCCTGAACCAGTTATAACCATTGCGGAACTTGGCTGGCGATCATCAATTTCCACGCTTACAATTATGAAAAGATCTTAGAAGTTTTAAGCGCATAGTGCGCAAAGGGTAATAAATGAAGTCAAAAATTTAAATACAAAAAGTAAACTGATTTTTATTACTGAAAACTTCATTGGAGTACGGTTTACTTTGGAACAGAGTATACGACTGCTCGATTTGTTCTTGGCCTTATTTATACTTACATATGTATGTTGCTGAGAAGATAGAATAGTTCTTGGCAAATAGTGACCAATAATTTAAGTAAATATACGCCAAAAATTTGCCAAAAAATCCTGCATTGTTAAGTTAGACGTGGAACACTATCTCCGAAAATATTTAAAATTTCAATTTCTATTTCTATCTTTTGTTATAAAATTTTTATTTAAGAATAATTGTTCCGAGTACTTTATAACCGTAAGCCAATTAAAAAGTGAGTTATTATGTAAGATTATTTAAAATCGTCCACACTAAACACAGACAAAAATTAGCAACATTTTACTTCTACATTTAGTACTATATATAGGGTGTTTTTTTGAGTTTTATAACTTAAAATTATAATATATTTTTTTCCCCGTTACTCCACTTGGGAGCTTCCACAAAGCATCTCCATCTAACACGGTTTGCAGCTGTTGACTTTGCATCTTCCCATGTAAGATTTTTCTGTCTCAGTTCTTCGATAATTGTGCGTCTCCAGGTGTTTTTTGGTTGACCACAATTTCTTGACCTTTGAGGATTCCACTCGAGTGACATTCTAGTAATACTTTCTGGACTTTTTCGGATGGTGTGACCGATCCATCCCCACTTTTTTTTCCTCATCTGTTTCAGTATGGGTTTCTCATTAGTCATGCTCTGTCCGTTCTGTGTTACTTATGGTGTTAGGCTAGAATATTCTGCATATGATTCTGAGGCACTTGTTAATGAATACCTGGAATTTCTGTGTGATGTTATTCGATACAAGCCAGGTTTCACTGCCATACAGCAGTACCGATTTAACATATGAGTTGAATATTCTGAGCTTAGTTCATCTGGATATATGTTAGCTTCTCCATACTGACTGGAGTTGTCCAAAAGCCGCTCTGGCTTTATTGAGCCTGTTATCTACGCCTATTTCTGCGCCACCGTTTATAGTCATTGTACTTCCAAGATAGCAGAAGCTATCTACATATTCGACTGGCTGACCCTGTAGCTTGATGTTTTCCGTGCTTGTATTGTTTATTTTCATGGCCTTGGTTTTCTTGATATTTATCTCAAGGCCAAGACTACGAGTCAATCTTTCTAGGTCCTCCAGTTTCGGCTGCATATATATAGACAAATGTAATCCGCATAGTCCTAGTCTCTGAGTTGGCTTAAGAGACACCATGTGATTCCTCTACTTTTCGAACAGACTTTGCTCATTATGTCATCCAGGACGGTGGTAAATAGCTGAGGTAATTGTGGGCATCCTTGTTTAACACCAGCATTGGTGTGGAATGGTTGGCTGATATTTACGTTGTGAATTATTCGAATTATAAAACGATAGTATATTGATATACGTGGCCTTGACCGTGGACGTTGAGGTATCTGATCCAGAGGAAGAGTATCAAGCTTAGCCCCCGGTCAGACTTCTCCAAAATTGCTGAAAGCTACCTTATAGTGCTCTATTGAACGAAGGTCTGCACAAACAACCACTTTTATGCGACTCTGGCTCCACTCTGCTTTGCGGCAACTGGGTGACGGACCAGTGTTGGAAGACAAACAAGAAGACCAAAACAAATTCTTTAAGTAGGGCCATTTACAACAACTTCCATTGTACAACAACCGTAAGACCACGTGAGACTTCCTTGGCAACTTTTTATTCATAAAATACCTTATGAGAATCGTTAATAAAACAGAATGTTTCTAGTAGTGGAAGCTCTTGAATATGGAAGTGGAAGTTATTTATTATAACACTGTAGTGTGTTTATTAAAAATAATCTTATAAACAAATATGAATGTATATTTGTATGTATGTAGGCATGTACATTTATGTATGTTTGTTTAAAGTCCATAAACAACTAAACGGCCAAACTAATTTTCTTAAAATTTGTACTGTATTTATCGCCTGGAAGGAACTATAGACTATGAAAATTTTAAAAATACTAACTGGGTGGTTTCAGCCGCATACAAAGTAAATATTTATTTGTCTATATCTTCAAATTGGTAACAGTAAAAGCCACTAGTCCAAATACCTTCATGGTCAATACAAATCTTCAGGCAAAAAGTCAATACAAAATCAATACAAAGTAGATGTTGATTTAGTATATCTTGAGAACGCTTAAATCAATAGTTCCAGTATTTAGTCTGAATAATCTCATAGTCAATAAAAATCATCAGTCTAAAAGTAGGCAAGATTGGATAAGTAGGCGTGTCATACTAAATTTGGAATATTTATAAGTGGAGAACAACAACTAAACCCTCGTTTTCTATTCGCATCATACAAAAAACCAAAAAAAAAGATTGAAAAAACACATAAGGAATAAAGCACACCGAGCAAAAGCTAACTACGTACATACAGTGGTGGAGGAATTAATAGGAACACATGCAAATTTTTTTTATTTCTCCCTCTTGTTTCTTCCACCACTGTATATACATATGTATAATGTAGATTTAGTTGAAGACTGTACATCATACATCATACATCATACAAAAAAACAAAAACATTGAAAAAACACATAAGGAATAAAGCACACCGAGCAAAAGCTAATCACGTACATACAGTGGTGGAAGAAATAATAGGAACACATGCAATTTTTTATATTTCCCTCTTATTTCTTCCACCACTGTATACACATATGTATAAAGTAGATTTAGTTGAAGACTGTATACAGCTAAAACGCAGATTTTACAGTGTCTTCTGAAATGAACTATGTGCTCTCTTAAATGTTTGGATTTGACCCTGAAAGTAAAAAAATGGAAAAAAGGGTGAAAAATGATAACTAAGATAGTAAGCGAGGTAATAAGTAATACAGGCGAAACAAGCCAGGTATAAGCTAAATAAAATATTAAATTATATTCTCTTAATTAATTTATTAATATATTTTTTAAAAATTATTACAGTCTCGCCCACGAAGTCGAATGAAAATTTATTCGAACGAAAAGCAGTCACTCACTTTATTACATAAATGCGGCTCACTATCTTACGATTTATTGTTCGTTTGGCTTTACGTTTTTAACTTAATCCAAATAAATAACTGGATTTCCATGTCTCAAGTCCACAAATAAATGGCCAATATACAAAAAAAGTGCTTAAAATACAGTGGAAGAAAGCTTTATTCGTACAATTTTAAAAATTTATTGCCTTGAATCCCGTTATTATTTAAAAAAAAGTTGTGATTAATTACTTTACTTGCTGAATTAATGATCTTTTACTTGATTTAATTAATAACGCCTATTGTATTGTTGTATTACAAATAATTTATGAAACTATTTTTTACTTCTTTTATGCGATGATTGCTACAGGGACACACACCTAACTGTGAAAAGAGGTACAAGAAAAAGCATTCCAGATCGATAAAAAACAAGTGAGTAATTTTGACATTTGTGTTCGTACGAACATAAGAAAAACGTTATAGTGAACCGCAATTTTGTACTGAAATGCTTACGTTATCTTCCGCATTCATTTTCTTTCGACTAGAAAAATTAGTGTGCCGGAAAACAGCTGTTTGTCCTTCGAAGCGAGAACGTTCGACATCGACATTTTTTTATTTCCTTGCTTTTCTTGCATTCCTAATAATATAGAGAGGACCTGACGAAATAATTTAATTATAGCTTTGATTCGAGTGTTTAATAAAAAAATCTTCAACTTTCCCTCTAACCAACTCCATTTAAAAAATAAAGAAGCCCCTGATCTTCCATCTTTCCTCTGGCGATGATGACAAACATTAGACGAATGATCAGGAAAAAATCCCACTTACTGGGAAAAAATTACAATGCTAAAGTAAAGACCACTACCAATTAGTGAGGATATTCACCACCATTACACAATCGATATGGAGTGGGCTACAGTGGATTAATGCTCTACTTAACTTGAAAAAAACTCAACTTGATTAATGAAACTCAAACAAAGCAATGAATGCTTTGTGAAAAGCCAATGTGCTCTCTAGAGAAGAATATAAAACTTAAGAAATTTACACATTTTTCCTCGTAGTTTGGCTTTGGCTATTAATGGGTTAATGGATGTAATGATGATGCATTAACGGTTTGAGTATTGTCTTCGCAATTACGCAATATGGCAATTTGGCTTATTTACGTAGCAATTTAAAGAGAAATGAGCTTCATCACTAAACACAATTCTTGAATAAAAATGCTCTATCAACTTCGAGAAGCGTTGTTTTGGCATTAAACGCTTCATGATGACTTGAGAATCCTTACTGAGCAGAAATGTTGACACAGTTTGATAATTTCAGCTGCCAAATTATAGTTATCGATATTGGTAGTTCTCATGCAGTTAAAAAATAATACCCGATACAACCAACACTTGCAGATTTTTATAGAAATAAATCTTAAGTTCTTAGCATTTTTTTCTATTTACTTTAAACATGCAATTTAAATTCATTGAATTCATTCATTCATATTGTTATTTCTTTTTACTATTTTTAAGGTCAAACTTAGAAAAAAAAAGCAGATTGAAAAAATGGAAGCTGTAAATTATACAATTAAATATAACTTATAATACCCAGTCTCCTATCCATTTCTGGTTTGAATATATTTTCTTTTTTATTGTGACTTCTACGTTTGCACAATAATAAATAAAAACCAAGAAAATAAAGAAATGAACGTTTGTGTGTCCTTGGAAAACACATTTATACATACACACACATACTGTCATACGCATTTTATTGCACTCGTACACACACACTGAAACACACAGAAAATTTATTTAATAAAGCTACCAGACGTAAATTATTAGAAGTAAAGATTTAATAAAAAATTTGAAATAACTTTGTGAAACATAATCAGTTTCAAACAATTTATATCATTATCATGCAGAGCTCGTCCATGATCGTCCACTGATGTTCATTAGACTATTTAAGAATTCATTGAATACCTTATGCTTTGTTGTTGACTTCTTTTTCAACTTCGTCAGTTGATCTATAACCTCGACAGTAATTATTCACCGATAGGCGTAGCCTTTGCGTGTGCCTACACATAATGCAATGCACCGTGTGGATAGACACAGTAGAGGAAATACTGCCACGAGCCAATTATATTTACAATAGATTGGTGCGTCTACCATCCAATCTAGGCCAGGTGAGTCTAGCAATGATGCAAGATTCACCTGCCCAGGATTTATTAGCATCCAATAAGTATGTACCTCTTCCCATTAGACAGCTTAACGGAGGACAGCGGTACATCCACTCTAAAAGATAGTTGACTGTCCGGAAGGAGTGTGCCCGCGTTAGCCAGGCATCATCGGCTACACAATTAGTCGGAATATCCCAGATGAGATTGACACCACACTGCCGTGATAGTATCCCAAGGGAATCGAAACAGTTCCTAAAGGGCTTGAAGCTGGAAGTTACACCCGAAGGAAATCTAATAGCCGCTTGACTATCAGAAAGCATTAATGTGAGCACTGCCACTCCAAATCAATTCCGCAGCATTGTAATAGTTTTAAAGTCGGAGAGACACCCTTAGATTGAGCTTTTCGGAAAAAAATCTGCTGCCCACCTTGTCCTTACATTTAAAGCCGTCAGAATTGATCTCCACCGCATCTCCGGGAATGTCTGCCAGAAGCCCAGTCATTTCTGCTAGGGATAACGGGACCAGAACTCGACGTTCCTCAGATAGAATCGAAGAGTGTTGCTAAGGGAAAATACGACACCGTGACAGTGCATTAAGTCTCACCGCTACAAGTTTAGCCTGTTGTGTTGGCAATTATCCCAGAAGGAAGCCAACCAAGCATGACAAAAAGGGCCTTTGTATTGCAGCAGACCTCCTGACCTTGTCCAGGAGCAATGTGTGTTGAGGGCAGTCCACCAAAAAATCGCTCCGAATAAAAGATTAGGTTCAATAACCGTCGAATAGATCCAGCGAATAACGCAGCAGTAGGTGATACAAGCCACTTTACGAGCTCTCTCTGTCGAGTTAGCCTTCCAACTTAGCTTGGGATCAAGAATAAAGCTCATGCATTTGACCATTGGACTCAGACTAAGCTCGGTACCTTCCATACTGGGCAGTGAAAAGCTAGGTACCTTATACCTTCTAGTGAAGAACATTGTATCTGTCTCACAAAGGTTCACAATGCCCAGGGCAAAATTGAGCTTGTCGGACAGTGTCTATGGACAGACAAATGCCAATATGCCAGACACTGTGATAGCAATATAATCCGCATAGGCGACGATTCTATCACCAGAGGAGTCAAGTCGAGTGAGAAGAGTGTTAATCGCAAGATTCCATAGGAGTGGTGAAAGGACAACCGCCTGAGGAGTGCTCCTATACACCACTCTCTGACTCTGTACGCCCCCGAAAGAGTAGGTAACAAGTAGAGATTTAAGGCCAGAATCGACACCAATATCAAATAGAGCATCAACGATCGACTTGGTGTAGACATTGTTGAAAGCCCCCTCAATATCAAGAAAGACGGCGAGAGTGTAATCCCTGAAATGTAGGGATTTTACTACTTGCGAGATTAACAAGTGGAGTGTGGTCTTAACTGATCTACCCCTCATATAGGCATGTTGAGAGGTACACAAGCGCAAACGCCGGATAGAGTTCCTACCTATATGTAGATCAAGAACACTCCACTGTCTTCACCAGAAACAACAGCCAGGGAAGAACAAGGCCTTTTCCTTGTCAGCCAGATTTATGTCATCCAAATCTGGGGGATTGGAAAGGTTTGAAGGAACCAATCGCCCAATGAAGTTGATCAGAAATTAGTGAAGTGAAGAGTGATACCCATACAGTGGCATCATCTTGGTTAGCCACTAGGCTCGTGAAGGGAACACTAACCGTTTTTTTATGCTTCCAGTTTTTCCTATCTTCCCGAGGCTTTTTTCGAATTATTCCTTTAACAAAGTTATATGTGATTGAAAAATTTCTTATCTGGCATCTCCTTTTAAAAATAAGTAAAAGAGAAAAACCGAAACTTAGAACAAAAACAAAAAATATTACTGAATAGATGGCATTAATGGAAATACTCACTTGAGAAATACAAAATTATACTCATTGTTTATCTCACATTTGCATTACTGAACTGAAGTAAGAGTGTGTAACTGAATATATTTCTTCGCTTAGAAAAAGTGGAAGAGAGGGCGGTGCGAATAGACATACTTGTTGTATAAGTAACATAATCATCAATTAGAATCCTTTCCACATAAATATGTAAAAGTATACATATGTGCTGAATCGTGCATGTTTGTATGTGTAATTTCTAATTAAAATTTTGATTTAAAACTCTGCAATTTATTTTTAACTATAAAATGTCATCAAATGTCTGTATAAGAATGGCACACTGGTCTATTATTTTAGTAACATATTGGTAAGTACATACCATATATGTATGTATACTATAGTATATGAGGAAAACAAAAAAAATTAGTAAAAAAATATACTCAAACATAACGAAAGGCAGAAACAATTCCTTTTTCTCTTATTTTTTTTTAATAAATATGTATGTAGATCGACCTTTTTTGCGAAATTATCATATGCGAAATTTTTTACGAAATTTACTTTTTCATGCAAATGTATACTAAAGTCATAGACTCACCACATAGTAAAACATTATTTCGATATTCGCTATACTTAGCAAGATATTACGGAATTAATTTTATCGTAAGTAACATTGTAGTTTTTCTTGTGAACGAAACTATCGTATGTGCCATACAAATAAAATATTTGGTGTAAATTGTGCGAATAAAAATGTAAAGTTTTGTTTTGAATACGTTGAGTGATCAAACAGAAAGCAAAAATAAATCAATCTTTTTATGAGCTAGTCTTGAAAACCCCGTCCTGAAAAAGTATTACACTCGCCAATATGCATAAAATCTTCTGCTTTATTTGCATATTCGTTTTTCGAATGCCAGGGACCAATGCAATTGTATTTTCATATCCTTCTCAATATCTTATTAAACTAGAATGTATTTCTTCAACATTTCCTCGTCTGTATAGGTTCTTTTTCCCGGCTTATACTTTCCAGAACTGTTTTATTTGGTATGAAAATACAAAGCTACTTTAAATAAATGTTCCAATAGACTTATCAAATTATCGTAAGTACCCTGTCGGATAATGAATAGCTAGCTAACTACAGAAATAACCAATTTTAAGTGTGCTTTTATTTACTAACCTTAAGCTATCTACTACTCAATGCAAAATTTACATTAACCAAAGTGTATATTCTGTACAGTAAACTTTTTTTTTTTTTTTTGGTTATTTGTTTGTTCTTTATTTGGGTTTTCTTTTTTGTTTCACGCTAAAGTCGATTAACAAAAAAGTGCAACCAAGCCGCTATGACCGGTGGGCTTCACGTTGGATTTTGAATAAAATACACAAGTCTTATAAATTTTTGATTTATTCAAAAATGCGTATTTAATATTGAAATACTTAAGTTATAAAATAAGCATAAGTAATTGTAATATAGAGTTTTTATGTTTAATCAAAATACACAAGTTTTGGTATGAAAACCAGTTGGTATATAAAATTTAAAATTTAAATTAAAAATTTTATTTAATTTAATTTGGACCATATTAGCTGAGCCGATCCTTAGCATCGTTGAAAGGCGGTGTTCTTTGCCCCAGAAACTAACATGGTCACGTTCGTTTACAATCATAAGAATTCATAAGGCATTGCCAGATCAAAATTAATAATAATAATATCTATTTGAATTTATGTTGATTTTGGGTGTAATGTTAACAGTTGTTTTAGATACATTTTTTACCTTTTTTCCATCTTTTGCCTACTTCCTACTTAAGCTACGTTCACACTGTTAACCACTATTTCATAGAAACATTTTATGGAAACATATGCTTTTATGTTAGTGTTTCTTAAAATATTATTAAAAAACAAATAATTAATAATGCAAAAAATATTTAGATTTTTAAATTACAAATTTAAAAATAAAAGAATAATAAAAGAAGAAATATTTCAATAAAGTATATCATTAAAGTAGTAAGGGGTGTTTTTTATAGAGGTATAGAAGTTTAAGCTACAATAAAACAACGATGGATTATTCGATTGACATGAATTTTATTTATCCAAAGATAATCTTGTGTTTCATTTTATATATCTGGACGTCCAATTATCGATGACTTTTTCCAACATTTGTGGCCGTATATCGGCAATAACACAGCGAATGTTGTCTTCCAAATGGTCAAGCGTTTGTGGCTTTACCGTATAGACCAATGACTTTACATAGCCCCACAGAAAGTAGTCTAGCGGTGTTAAGTCACAAGAACTTGGAGGCCAATTCACAGGTCCAAAACGTGAAATTAGGCGGTCACCGAACGTGTCTTTAAATAAATCTATTGTGGCAAGAGCTGTGTGACATGTTGCGCCGTCTTATTGAAACCACATATTTTGGACATCATGGTTATTCAATTAAGGAATGAAAAAGTTAATAATCATGGCTCTCTACCGATCACCATTGACTGTAACGTTGTGGCCACCATCGTTTTTGAAAAAGTACGGACCAATGATTCCACCAGCCCATAAAGCGCACCAAACAGTCAGTTTTTCTGGATGTAACGGTGTTTCCACATACTTTTGAGGATTACCTTCACTCCAAATGCGGCAGTTTTGTTTGTTGACGTGCCCATTCAACCAGAAGTGCGCTTCATCGCTAAACAAAGTTCGCTTATGAAAATCGGAAACAACAGTAATCTCGTTTTGGGCCCATTCGACGAATTTACGCCGGGCGTGAGTCTATTCGTGATCAATTGCCAAACCAAACTGAGAATAAATCACTTGACAGCTGTTAAATCGGTCGCCATCTTGAAAAGTAATGCCAACTTAAAGTTCTATACCTCTATAGAAAACACGCTTTATAATACCAGAGACCATGTGCATACATTTATGTGAATTAAATATAAAAAAATTAAATAAAATTTGAATAAATTACTTTATTCTGAAAGATAAATATAACAGCTAACTGAACTATAAATAGTTTGAAGTTAGCTAAAAAAAATTAGTTTTCACCTAACATGCAAACAAAACAACTAACGTTTAGTTGATTCAAATAAAACTAATTTACAGTTAATTTTTAAAACCTACTTATAACCACGATATAAGAAATAGAAGGTAGTTCCACTCAAAATTGTTTGACAATAAACGAGATTCTTGACGTTTTTTTTATATGTAAACATTTGAAAAAGCGTTGCCACATGCAGAAAGAGTATCAATATTGCCATTACACAATTTTGTGTAACTTAATCAAGATTTTAAATTTAGAATTTTGCAGCATAAGTACCAACGTTAATTTTGAATATACAATGTATGTATGTTGTTCAACCCAGACTATTTCAGAATAAATACTAAAAGATATGTATTAAAATGGGAAATTTAAAGGTTTTATTAAAGATTTGTTTTAAGTTGTTTTCTTTTTGATTTTTTTTCTTTGTTTGCACGTTTAACATTTTGTTTTGCCTTTTATTACGGTTTAATAATCGAATTCGAAAAAAGAAAAAAAAATTATGTGAAAAATGGGATTTTGTGAGCAGAGTATGGTAGCACAAATTTTAAAATAAATGTCAGTTGGCCTTTATTGTCAAATGGTAATATGTCAGAAAAAATGAGAGAGTGGCACTACCTTGTATTTTCTTATATCAGGCTTATAACCAATGGAAAAGCGGTTAGCTTGCAGCTACGAGTAGCTACAAAAGTCAACTAAAAGCTAACGTTTAGAAAGTCAACATTAAATTAGTTGGAAAGTAATGCAGAGTTGGGCAATTTACTATCAGCTAGGATAGTAATCGCTGTCATTGATAAGTAATCCAAGTGTCAGTCAGTACTAGTTGCGGAGTAGTTAGCTTAAAGTTAATTTTAAGTTAACTCAGTTTCCGACAGGGTACACAAAAGTTTGTGGGCAAAAATATCGTATGTGCCATAAAAACTATGTATTCTTGAATACAGAAGCTTTTCCTAAAAAATGTGTTCATTTTATTTTAAAGTATCGGTTATTGTATTACATTCGAAATTTGGTATTGATGTAAACAAAGCCAAAGCAAAGAAACTTTTGCAAAAACTTTGGTGTTTGTAACATACGATAATTTTGCACAAGAGAATCGATATGAATGCTTCATTTGTCAAGTCGAGTCAAGCTTTGCGTGACTATTTTAAAGATTTTTAATTTTACTATACTTTAAACACACTTTTAATGATATTCTTGGTATTTAAAAAAAAATCTATTTTCCTTTTAATTAAATTTTAAATATTTGTAATATAAAAAAGAGTATTTTTTCAATTACTTCTTATTCTTTTTCTAATATCATATATTTAAATCTATTTTCTTGCCAGTCGTGGCTAACGGTGTGTTAAATATTTTGTTTTTTCAGTTGATTTACGATTTTCAGCATCATAATTTAAAATAAATTCAAATTAAATGAAAACATTGCATAAAAGCTAAATACTTATTTAACACAAAAATAGTAATTTAAACATGAATAAATAATAAATTTAATGAAAGTGTTTATTGTTATTTATTTCTTATGAAAAATTATATTTTATAAAACTTTTTTATGATAAAGATGGCATTATGTAGCAATTATGTTTGGTAATTTCGTGTAAAGATATTAGGTGCTCAGAAAAAGAACACAAATGTGGGTACTGATCGGGGTTGGTAGCCCACTGCACTGGGACTACAAATTTATTTGTTCTGTTTTTGAACTCAAAATGATAATGAAATAACAAATTTATCAAATCTCTGCTTACATCATTTCTCCACCTCTGAGCCAATTTCCAAATCTCGTCTCAGAAAACTTCTAGTCTTTTAAGGCGCTCCAACTTTGAAGCCGATTTTGTATTTCTTCAAAGGAAGAACATGCATGATGCAATCAAGAGATGAACTCAATTTAATTTTGAATACAACACTGTGTCAACGGTGTTTGATCGGTTTTTTTTATACTATGTAAAGATTTATTTTCACAAAATTTTAATTTTGTTCTTTAAAATATTTTAATACAAAACTTGTTAAGTTTGAAATCCTTTTTAGCTAATTTTTTATTTTCTCTTATTATTTAACTGCATTAAGTACTGTTAGTGTTTAGTAAAGGTACTTACCAGCTCACAAAATCCTTTGATATGTAAAGTTTTTGTTTTGTTTCTTTTCTATGTGTAGGTTAATTACTTCCCAAAGAGTAGAGAATTTTATATGCCACACACAAAGCACATTGAGAATAATGCTGATGCTGATGCTGATGTTGATATTGTTGTTGGTGTTGATTTAAAAGATGGTGTGCTGTGTTGTTGATACTCGTCTTATAACCTTAATCATCAAGGTTTATGTTAAATAGCTCAGTAGAGAAAGCAAAAACGAGTATTAATGTTAAATAGTTGTTTTTAATCTGCCGCAAGCATTTGCTCGGCTCTTCGCCTGAAGATCAAGGCCAAGAGGGATAAACAAAACTATTTTAAGTTTAAGCGCAAGATATTGATTTCAGGCGTTCGCGTTGCTTAATAAAATATTTGTATTTATTTTTAATTCTTGGAATTATTATTTCTTTTTAACAATTTACATACAATGATACGCTGGTAGCAGTTGGTCTTTAATTACAATTTTTTTTTTAATTAAAATTGAATTTTTAATTTTTCTTTAAATTTATATAATTTTTATTATATTTTATTCTATTTTCAACTCGTTTTATTATTTATGAATACAATTGCGATATGTTTCGTTTAACATATGCTTGTTGCTCTCATCTTCCTATAAAGACATTAAAAAAATGTATAAAAAATTATAATAAAAACAATTTTTAAATAAAAAAATACATATTTTTTTCATAAATTTGTTAACAGTAGCATATGTTATTAAATATTTTAATAACTTTATTTTTGCAAATGCATAAATGCATAAAAAATCATTTATTAATTATAAAAGCATGTGGCCTATATGTATATGTGATAAATTGAATTGTTTATTTAAAAGTAATTAAAAATTGATTAAAATGAAAGTTATTTTTTATTTTATTTGCTTTTCCATTAAAACATTAAATAATATTTTAACAAGCGCATCATCATTATTTTATTGACTTTTTTATTTAAAAACAAGTAAAGCTAACGGTTACACAAGAAACCGTAACCGCAAGTGTAATAGTAATTATGAAATATAATTTTTAATACAATATAGTCGAGGAAAAAAGTCAACATACACCTTATGATTTTGAAGTTTTAGAGAATAAGGGCAGAAATTATAAAAAGATCTGATAGAAATAATTAAGGCATTTATATATAATTAAAATTATTTAAAAAAAAAAGAATTTATTGGGAAAAAAGTCTACATACAACGTAGAAAGTACTAATATCAAATAGAAAATTAAAAACAAAAAAAGGGGAATCACAGCTAGCTTTAATGATTTATTAAAATTTAGAAGTTTTGCAATCGTTTAAGTCCACAAAGTAAAAATTAAAGAAGATTGTTTGGATATTTATCCTTTAAAATGGCAAATCGAAAAGAGGTCCAGTGGCTACAAGCCCAACTCGGACACTATAATAAACTGATTTTGTTGATAAAAATCAAACTAATAAGATATATTAAAGGAAAGCTTTTCTTTGATTTTTTTATTATATAAAGGGTCCGCCAAACAATTTTTTTTAAATGCTATAAAAAAATAACTACTGAATATTTTCTCAAATTTATTTTTTTATTTGAAAGTACAATCCTTCCGGTTAATAATGGAAAATAATTTCATTGAAATGGCTGACTCGGCTAGCCATACAGTAGCCTACACGATCGGTCCAATTTTTAAGCACATTATCGATTGTGTGCAGCTGTATGTCACCAATGGCTTCATGAATATTCTCCTTTAAAGCGTCAATTGTCTCTGGCTTATTGGCGTAACACTTATCTGTGACGGCACCCCACAAATAATAGTCCAACGGTGTCAAATCGCAGCTCCGAGGTGGCCAAACGACATCAGCCCTGCGGCTGATAATGCGATTTTCAAAAACAGGGCGCAAAACATCGAGTGAAGCTTCGGCTGTGTGGCACGTAGCGCCGTTCTGCTGAAACCAAATGTTGCTAATATCCTCCTCTTCAATTTTTGTGAACAAAAATTTCATTTAACATGGCCCGATAACGATCGCCATTGATTGTAACGGCCACTCCTTGCTCATTTTCGAAGAAAAATGGCCAAATTATGCCTCCGGACCAAAATCCGCACCAAACAGTGACTCGTCTTGAGTGTATCGGATTTTCAATGTATGCGTGCGGGTTTTCTGTGCCCCAAATGCGACAATTTTGCTTGTTTATATACCCGCCAAGATGAAAAAAAGCTTCATCTAAAAAGATTATTTTTTTGGCAAAATCGGCATCTTCTGTAAGTCGATCGCAGGCTCAGATTTCCAGCGTTGTTCAAGCGTATACACAACCATATTCGTTGAGCGGAAGGATAAAACTAATTATCTGTCAAATCAAACATGAGCTAAGTGTTACCATTCACGAAATAAGCATTAGTTGAAAAAAAAAACGTTAGATGGCGGACCCTTTACATACAACGGGAAACTACTGATATCAAATACTCGTAGAAAATTAGAAACAAAGAAAGAGGAATCACAGCTAACTTTAACGATTTATTAAAATTTACAAGATTTGCAATCGTTTAATTAAAATTCAGTAGTTTTTAATAGAAATAACCTAAAAAGACTTTAATTTGTTAAAAAAAAAGTTACACAATCGCAACTCCGACTAGAGCTGCAAAACAATCGATAGTACTATCGATAGTATCGATAGTTTTGTTTTTGGCTAATCATTGATAGTTTTTTTTTCACTATCGATACTATCATCAAATTCTAAGAGTAAATACGGAGGCCACTACATGTAGTCAAGGTCACATTTGTAAAAAATTTTTCGCACAGATTGCACAGGTTATATTTATTAAACTCAAATAAAGTAAGAATTGTAACTAAAATATGTTCGTACATACGATTTGGCATTTGACCCAAGCAAATTAATCATCGTTTCGTCAGACCATAGCATGTTGTTCTAACTATTAAGGAGCAGGTTTGGCTTCCGTTTGCTGAGGAATGATACATGTCGAGGACTATTAGCCATAAGTCTAGCTTCCATAAGTTTTGTTTCTTATTGTGCGACTTGAACAGGAGAATAAGTTCATTTTTGGGTCTTTTTAATGACTTGAAGTGATTATTCTTTGAAGTACGAATTAAAGGTTTGTCAAAACTGACGGTTGTTCTATGCTTTCTTCCCATAGTCTCTGCAGTTTACTTCATGATCTGAACAATTTTTATGACATACTGAAAAAGAAGTGTCCCCATTATTTGTTTCAACACTGAACATTTATTATTATTTTTTCCCTTTAACTTGTATTCTAATATTGTTGCCACAAGTAGCACTGAAAAGAATGTGATAGTATCTATAGATTTTTTGCAAACTATCGAAACTATCGAGTGGTCCGACTATCGATAGTTTTGCAGCTCTAACTCCGACGGCTACATACATAAATGTCTGAGAATATTACTTATTGTTATAAAATTAATATTTTGTTTGCATACTCTTGTTTTTTTAACCATTTGGAGTCTCTTGGGAATAGATTCGACCAATTTTTGGCAGTAACCAGCTGGTTTTTTTCCCATTCTTCTAATAAAACCCATCTTAGCTCAGATTTGCTGGAAACTGTCTGATGCTGAACTTTTTTATTGAGATACTCCCACAAATTTTCAATAGGAATTATATCGGGGCTCTGGGGTGGTGTCTTTGTAACGTGTGGCAAATTATATAGCAGCCAAGATCTTACTTTGTGGACTTTGTGTTTGGGGTCGTTGTCTTATTAAAAGTACCAACCGTTATCCAGAGCAAGCTTATCCACATTTTTTGACAAGTTTTCTTTTAAAATGTTTAAATATTTTGATGCATGATAGTGTCAATAAAATGCAAAGATCCTGGACCTGATGCAGAAAATGAGCCCCAGACAAGCACTAAACCACCCTCATGCTTTACTGTCATTTACCATCCGAACCAAATACATTAAATTTGCTTTCGTCGGTGAACATAACGATTCTTCAAAAAGAAAAACCCTTAGTTGGTACTTTTTTGCAAATTTAAGTCTTTTGCTTTGATTGCTTTTACTAATAAGAGGTTTTTGTCTAGCTCTTCTACCATTAAGACCAACTCTGTAAAGCAAGATGGGCTTGCTTTCTTACCAAGGTCACTTTCAGCAATAGCAGCAAGTTTTGGAGCAGGAAGGGGCTTGCTTTTATTTTTCTGACAAAAAAACATTCTTCTGACTCAGAAAATATTGTGTTGTGGACATGTTTTGGTCTTTGAAACGTTTTATTATATTGTGCACAGTTGAATGACTTCTGCCAACAATTTTTGAAATTTTCTTGAACACTTTTTCATTTTCTGCATGCTCAATAATAAGATTTTTTACCTCGACACTAGTTTGCCCCAGTTGTCTAGCCATCTTCTTGATTTTAGCTCTGTTTATTCTGTATATATTAGAAAACTGAACTAATGGGTTTTCCCCTAAATATGTAAATTATATCAGCGAAGTTGGCCGCATCGAAGTTACAGAGTTGCAGTTATTAACCAATAAAAGTTACTGTCCAAGTTTGGCTTGCGCAAGTCATTTTGACTTACAAAGCATTTTCAACTTCAATTTCACGTACAATTATTAAATTTTTGAGTTGCTTTTTCCTTTTGTATGTGGAAGTTATCCACAAATAAGAAAATAACTACATTTTACAAAAAATAATTAAAATGTATGATTTTTAAGCGCTCGAAAATATTTTAGTATAGTGTCCGAGTTTGGGTTGGAGCCACTGTAGATGTTTCAGTTCAAAATATGGTAGTAAATCTCCAAAAGGAAAATAAATTTTTTGGAGAAACTGCTAAGATAACAAAATTCAGTCGTCCAATGTGCAGACGATCATTAGAAATTACAATAAGACTAGTAGTACTGAAAATAAGCCAGTCAGTCAGTCAGACATAAGAAGCTTTCGGGACGTGATGTTAGCAGTATTTTGAAATTAATCAACTATGACCCGACAATAAGCGCCCCAAAACTAGCGGAACACATCGAAAGATGTTCCAATAAAATTGTTACTCTACAAATAATAAGAAACGTTTTACATGGAAATGGATAGAATAGTATGCAAAAAGACACTAATTTCAGCAGACTCGCAAACTTCGCCTTGAGTTTGCTTAAGCCTATATACTCGTAAACAAGGGTATGGATTTTTGGAATCATGTCATATTTACCGTAACAGAAGTAAGTATAACATTTTCGGAGTGATGGCCATTCCAAAGTTTGGAGAAAACGAAACACTGCACTTGATTCAAAGAATATAATACCTGCAGTCAAACATGGTGGAGGTAACGTTATGGCTTGGGGCGACATGGCATCATCTGGTGTGGGTCGTTTGTTCCTTGTCAAAGGTAATATGGACCGCTATTAAGACTGCTATATACACCACCATAATCACTAAACTTAAGCCCAATTGAGCACATATAGGACTTTTTAAAAAAATTTGTGCGAAAATATGAAATTAGGAGTCGGTTAACATTAAAAACCGCCCTCATTCGTGCGTGGGCCAAAATAACACCCCACATTAAGGATAATTTGATTACATCAATAGAATCAGGCAGTTATTGATGCTCAAGGTGGGGCAACGAAATATTAAAAGTAATTTTTTTTTTTTAATATGTATACATTTTCAAAATTTTTCAATGAGGAAAATCTTAAATCATTCTTTTTAGTGAAAACAAAAGTACTCTGCGAAAATTTGAAATCGATATCTTAATTTTAATATTTGCCACATTGAAGTTAAACGTTATACCTATAAGTGCAATGTACGTACGTGTGTGTACGTTGCTTTAGACTGGTCCTCATATGGCCCAAAAAAAAAAAAAATTATTTCAATGGGGATCCTCTCAAATTGTTCTTTTTAGTAACACTGTTCTTTTTGGAAACAAGATGCTCTGCGTTGCTTTGTTAGTTCCACACACTCCTTCGGGATCAGGCAAAGAAATTTCTACAGCGGTTTTTGATACTCTAATGAAGTGGGGTTTGCTGAAAAAATTTCAAGTTTTCGTGTTTGAAACAAATTCTTCTAACACCTGCAAATTAAATGAAGCTTCAGACTGTTAGATATTAAATTAGGACGGAATATACTGTTTCTTGCATGTCACCACCACATTTTTGAGTTAGTTTTACAAGCTGCTACTTCTTTCGTAAATTATATTTTTTCCATTTAAAGAAAATTCAAATTATTTTCTCTAAATATTTACTCTGATAACCTTTTAAACTGTGGTCTCTTGCTGAAATGAACTCGCAATAACAAAAGAAATGGAAAGAGTCTTATTGAATGGGAACATTTTAACAATATTATGTATTTTTTATATAAAAATTCTGCTAAAATAACATCTCTATTGTTAAAAATATCGTACTTTGATTTTATAGAGTGGGCCATCTATCGGTTCAAATTTGAACCAACGGTTATTTCGAATCTGTCTTTAATTATGTCATTCTATTCTGTCACAAAATCTAGTATATTATCTCCACTGAACCAAATGAATCGATTTACGCTTGAGCAACACCGGGATTTATTGGAAATTTATCATCATTTAAAATCATCTTATCAACTCATTTTCATCTTGGTGGGTACATTAATAAGAAAAATTGCAGTATTTGGGAGAAAACCCAAAACTTGGTCTTACAGTCAATGCACTCATTACAAGTGACTGTTCGGAGCAGCTTGTCGAGCGGAGACATTATTGGCCCATATTTTTTTGAAAATGAGGACAATGCAACCATGATAACCGTTTTGTTTGTGCCCGCTTTTCATGGTATTGATGTGAACGATGTTTGGTTTCAACAGGTTGGTGCAACTTGCCACACATATCTTGCCACAGTCGATTTATTGCATCAAACATTTGATGGCCGTTTAATTAGCCGAAATGTTAATGTCAGTCGGCCGCCAAGAAGCTGCGGTTAGACACAGTTGGACTATTTTCTTTGGGGCGCCATTAAAGACAAGTGTTATGTCGAAAAACCAGAGACAATTAAGTATTTGAAGAGCAACATTCGTGATGCCTTTGCCAAAATACGACCCAATACTCTCGAAAAAGTTCTCAAAAATTGGTCCGATCGAATGGGGTACTGTGAGGCCAGACGCGGCATTCATATGAATGAAATAATATTTCATTTCTAATCGGATCAATTGTGCTTCACAACAACAAAATTAATTTGGCAAAATTACAAACCGTTTTTATTTTATAGCATTTTTAAACTTAAACTTTTAAATGACCCACCCTATATAGAGATGAATTGCTATAAGTAACTTTATAACAACAATCACAAGGCAAACAATTGTGTGTGTTTCAACTACTGCAAACAAGAAATAACAAAAACTGTATTCTCCTTATTACACACACACACACACACACACACACATTACTCTTTTTAGGTGCAAATAGCGAAATAACGAAGGTTCTAGAATTTGCTGGATGGAAGAAGTTTATGTTTTTAAAAATTTGTTTAGTTCAGTACTGTTCATCAAGATGGAAAGCATTAAGAGGAAAAGTTATACACCAGATAATAATTCAAATAATTAGATTAATGTAAGAGGATGCAGAACTAACAGTTCTTTATAATGGGAACATGAGCCAACCATTACACAACCATGCTCAGCTATTTACTATTGTGCTAGATGACATAAAGAGTGAAGTATGTTTAAAGACAAGAGTAATAACATGCTGTCCCTTATGCCAACTCGAAGATTTGGACTATGCGGATGAAATTTGCCTACTGAAAAACTGAAGGCCTTAGAAACACTGGCTCGCAATGTTGGATTTTAGATAAATGTCAAGAAAACTGAGGCCATGAGAATCGACAATACTAGAACGGATCAACCAATGCTACAAGATCAACCAATCAAGTATGATATCTAGGAAGTACAGTGACTAAAAATGGTGGCACAGAAACAGACGTAGACAACAGGCTCAATAAAGCGAGAGCGGCATTTAGACGACTGCAGTCAGTATGGAGAAGCTTATATATATTCAGAGGGACTAATCTCAGAATATTCAACTCATGTGATAAATCACTTCTGCTGCAAGGTCGTGAAACCTGGCTTGTATCGAATAACTTCAGGCATAAACTCCTGGTATTTATCAACAAGAACTTCAGAGTTATATGCAGAATATCCTGGCCTAACACCACAAGTAACACAGAACTGTGCGCTCGAATAGAATCCTTAATGCTCTAGAAATCGTGTTCGACCAAGAAACACCTAAAGATTTAGAAACAGCCACAGAACAATCTAACATGGCCAAAATCGAAAATAAAAAAACAACAGGCGATAAGCCCATCCTTTCAAAATCAAAAGCGTGTTTTTAATATTCAGTGAGTGAGTGCCTTTAAAAAGTAAAGGTGGAGCTAAAGAAGATGTTTGAGAAATTTGTACAATAAAAATTTCGAACTTCTCTTCTTTAAAATTTTCTCAAAATAAATCTTATCGGTCTTTTCAACGATTTCTTTTTCAAAATTTCAAAATTCAAATATTTTCTCCCTTTTTCAACTTTATCCTTCTTCTGATCATAGTTCAGCTCTTGAAAAGCGGCTGAAAAAAATTTTTCAATTTTATTAATTTTGCCACAAATCGAGTATTACATTAAGATCTGTTGTTGACAGTTGTTGGTAATGTTGGTATTCATATGAAAAGACAAACGCATGTAACCATCGCCTTTTCAACTCATGTTGCTTGCATAGCTATGTAAGTGGTTCTGTCAGTTACTGCTGCTGTTGGCACGTTTTTTAAAAGCATCCTGGCACTTACGCAAGTTGAGAAAATAAACGAGTAATCGTTTCTTTTATATTTTCGTTACGAATACTATTTCATGGCATGAATGCGAAGTAACTCATATTAAGTAGGTTGAAATCCTTTTCTTTTCTGGGATTATTTTTCGTACTGCGTTTTTAATCTGTATTTGAACTAACTTTGCAATTGTTTTCCTTGTGTTTTCCTTTCGTATTATTTTATTACATGAGAAAATCAGGCAAGGAATCACATGTTTATCTATGTATATATGTATGTATGTAGTAATGTTATGAGTGCAATGAGTTAAAAATATTTCATCGTAAATAATCTTTTATTTTTTACAGCCATTAAGCACAGACAATTGTGTTAATTTTAACGGAAATGAAAAAGTATCACATGAAACTAAATAAGGCCTGATAAATACTATGAGAATTCAAAAGGGATTTTCACTTAAAAATATATGATAAAGCCTATAAGTGATTACGGACGATCGAAGGATGAAAGTGTGCAAGGCTGCTGAGGTTTATTAAACATTTTATTTTAATATTTAGATATGAAAACGCAATCCGCTTTATATGGGTCTTATTTACTAGCACTCGGTGAAGAATGCAACAGTAAAACCACTTTAAAGCAGTATTTTTCGATGTTTGGGCGCAATTTGAACGACTTTTTGTACCGTTTTTTAAATGTAAATGAAATAAAAATACATTTCAAGATATCAGAGAACAATGAATAACTCAAAACACTGCAGTTCTTAGTGTAAATGTGCATTAAAGAGAACATAGGTGGCTCTGTGGCCCAATAAGTTTGACACCGCTTATTTATCGTGTAATATTTTGGAAAATTTACGTAAACTTCCCAAAAATGGCAAGCAACATATATATAGGGTCCGCCATCTAACGTTTTTTTTTTTCAACTAGTGCTTATTTCGTGAATGGTAAACTTAGCTCATGTCTGATTTGACAGACATTTAGTTTTATCCTTCCGCTGAACGAATATGGTTGTGTATACGCTTTAACAACACTGGAAAATATTGCGACTTTACTTTGAAAATCATGGTAATGTTGCAGAATCAAAAATCATCTTTTCAGATGAAGCTAATTTTGATCTTGGCGGGTATGAAACAACAAAATTGTAGCATTTGGGGCACAGAAAACCCGCACGCATACATTGAAAAGCCGATACACCCAAGACGAGTCACTATTTGGTGCGAATTTTTGTCCAAAGGCATAATGGGGCTATTTTTCTTCGAAAATGAGCAAGGAGTGGCCGTTACAGTCAATGGCGATCGTTATCGGACCATGTTGAACGAATTTTTGTTCACAAAAATTGAAGAGGAGGATATTAGCAACATTTGGTTTCAACAGGACGGCGCTACGTGCCACACAGCCGAAGCTACACTCAATGTTTTGCGCCCTGTTTTTGAAAATCGCATTATCAGACGCAGAGCTGCAATTTGACACCGTTAGACTATTATTTGTGGGGTGCCGTCAACGATAAGTGTTAAGCCAACAAGCCAGAGACAATTGACGCTTTAAAGGACAATATTCGTAAAGCCATTGGTGAAACACAGCTGCACACAATCGATAATGTGCTTAAAAATTGGACCGATCGTGTAGGCTACTGCATGGCCAGCCGAGGCAGCCATTTGAATGAAATTATTTTCCATTATTAACCGGAAGGATTGTACTTTAAAATTAAAAAAGAAATTTGAGAAAATATTCAGTAGCTTTTTTATAGCATTTTCAAAAAAAAATTATTTGGCGGACCCTATATCTGTTATATTACACACACACGCACTAATGTATTCCAATACAGTTAATAATAAAGGTTCTAGAATTGGCTAAATGGAAGAAGATCATACTTATGCTAGAGCTTTCTCAATACATAAAAGCTTCAGAAAGCTCTAGGTCTTCATTAAAGGACAGTCGGGCTGCTATTAAGGTGCTAACTGGGCCTTGCGTCAGCTCGAGTTTGGTTTCCCTCACGTCACTCCTGGATATATGCGGCGTCAAGATGTGCTGGATTCCTGCATACTGGGGCGTGTTGGGAAACGCGGGCGCAGCTAAGTGTGTTGAACTGGCGGGAGTATCTGTCAGAACATTGCTGAGGTTCTTCGTTGGCATAGGGGACAAATGAGTCCGTCACAGATTGAAAGAGTAACGGAGGGGAATGGAAGACCGTAAAGTCTTCAGGCTGCTTTAACTTCGAGGACGTAATAGCCCATGAGTCTAAAAAGAGGATCTCTTAGAATTCTGAAAGGTTTTTTTATTAGGCACTGCGCTCTCAGGGCAAGGACAAGTCAATGGGAAGCAAGCACCCCTGATTTCTGCCGAGTATATGGCAACAAGGGAGAGACAGATACTTTGAAATATATCCTTTGCCTTTGCCTGGCTCTCTAGAGACGTAGCTCAGGTTGCTAGGCCAGGGTTTCTCTAACCTGGAGGGATTCATTCCAGGCATGGCTGGTAAGGTGAAACCCGGTGTTGGGTTTTATGCTTTGATTCTATGTTTAATGTTCTTCTTCTATGTTCGATATCCTCATTCTTCTTCTCAATGTCTTGTCTTGTCTTTTCTTTCCTTTTTGCTTTTATCTATCTCTCTTTCCATCTTTTTCTCTATAAAAGCTTCCACCTTTGACCTCTATTTGGGTGGGGTGCGTAAACACCGACTTTTTAAGTCTTACCCAACCTAGTTAAGGGAAGCTTAACGTGGTAAAACGAACTAAGAGGCCCAAGTATGTTTGATCAGCATTTTGTTTGTTTGCCTCAAAAGATAAAAATATTTCTTCTAACGCACACAAACAAAATTGAAGTCAAGCATGCCATACTTGCCCGTCTATCAGGCCATTAAGCATTTTAAGAAATAATGTTATGCTTAGTGAACCCTGTGTGCAAAATAAAATGTGTAGTTATACTTATTAGCAACAATATAGAAGTTTTGTTGTTGTGAACAAGTATTGATAACACGGTGCGACAAAAATGAACGAAGTGGAAATACCTGGGCAATGATACTACTTTGCCAATAGGCGCTGTGGAGTAGAACAAAGATTTGTTTTTGGAATTTTTAAAACACCTCCAAAATCTCGAGTTGCGGGTAAAAACCCGGTTTTTAGATCTTTCATGCAGTTACAAGCCAATAACTTAGTTAAATATTACCGATTTTAAGTTTCTTTTCGGATTTCAAAAAAAGAGATATATATTTCGTTTAAGGAGCCTTCAAGAATCTGGGTGCATATCTCAAGCAAATACATTTGCCCACATATTTTCCACATTTTTCAGCTCTAGATGCGTTTTTGCGCACTATTATATTATATAGGAACCGTACTACGGATTTATTGAGCTTTTTTTGTAATGCAAATCGTGAAAAAATCATAAGATTTTCAGCAAACTGGTGTTGAAACCGTATTTTTTTAATTTTTAAATTTCAAAATTGCAAAAGCAGATCCTTGTATTGCTCAGAAAAATAGTATCACAGAGTCATTGAAAATATGGACCGACGCGGATGAACTATGCCACCGAAGCCGCAGCGATTATTTGTCCGATATTTTGTTTCACGCATAATTGTCATAGATCCTTCTATCATTATAAAAAATATTAAGATAATTCTCTGATTACCATTATTTTCTCAATCGTTGCAAATATCCTTCTTAACACGAATCTTCTCAATTCTGAGAACAGGAAAAAGTCGAAAGAGTCAAACTCACAGGGTATATAGTAACTGAGACTATATTTCAATTTTGTTTTTTTACTACAAATTTCAATCAAGACCAACGATAGATAAGAGTGAAAATTTTCTTTTAACTTCAAGTTAAAACATTATATTGACTGTTCAAACTTGTGATTAAAGCCTTTGTGTCACTAACAGCGGTACTCAAAGAAAACAATGTTTAAAGACTGAACACTTCTTTTGTCCGAGTTCTTCTATGCCACCGAAGCCGTGGCGAATATTTGTCCGATTCTCTGATCATAATTTTTTTCTCAATCGCTGCAAATTTTCTCAATTCTGAGAACAAGATAAAGTCGAAGGAGTCAAACTCACAGAGTATATAGTAACTGAGACTATATTTCAATTTTTTTTTTTACTACAAATTTCAATCAAAACCAACAATAGATAAAAGTATTCGAATTGTGAAATATTTTATTTTAACTTCAAGTTAAAACTCTATATTGATTGTTCAACCTTGTGATTAAAACCTTTGAGTCACTAACAGCGGTACTCAAAGAAAACAATGTTTAAAGACTGAACACTTCTTTTAATTTTTTCGATATACCATTGTCCGAGTTCTTCTATTAAAAGGATTTAATAACCTTGGTTTTGTTTTTAGTTATGAACCTAAATATAACCTTCAGATAAGTAGAAAAAAAATTTTGTAAAATCATGTTTTTTATGTCATGAACAAATAAAGTAAATGAAACATCAATTTATTAACTGTATCTTAAGACATTCACACAGTCACTGCACATATTAAAAAACAAACCTTTTTTTATTTTGTTTTATTTTCCATGACCTTCGTTTAAATTTTTCAATGGTGAAAAGAAAATCACACATGAATTTAAAAATTGATTTCCTTTGAAAATTATCCAAACCATCATACGTCTGATTAAAATCAAAAATTAATGAACAATTTTCCAAGAATCTGAACACTTTGCCTTCGAAGCCACATACTCCGTGACATAACAATAATCTTTACTTTTTCAAGTAATAAATTGAAACAGACTTTGGTAACTTTATTCTCTGGAGACTTTTATAATTGTTTTCCCATGAAATCATTGTCTACTTATAAATTAATGAATTCTATTCATAAATGAATATCAATCAAATAAACCAGACATTAACAAAAAGTTGAAATCTGAAAAGTTTCTATCGCAATTAATTGTAAATGTAACAATTCTGTAGAGTGCTTAAAAGGTAGATGTGTTTTTATATACAATTTTTTGAAAAAAACAGGTAATTTTATAATGGGAATGAATAAAATAAAATTAAAATAAAGCTTTAATTGGATTTCTGCATATTTAATGGCCACAGCAAACCACAGCAAATTGTTTCATAAAAACAAGAAACAAAGTGTAGATAAATAATATCTTTTAGCACTTTTTAAGAAATTTTCCATGGTTTTTAACAGTTAAGCAAACTTAGTTGTAAATATGTAACTTAACTTTATGGTTTTAATCAAATGTACAATTTTAACCCCCCAACTAGGCAGATATTGAAAGTGAAGAGAACATAACCAATATAACTCACAGTATCAAAAAAAAACTAGAAACGATGAAATAAATGTGCGTTTTATATCGTATATTGTGTATAATGTATCAGCTTAGCGCTTACAAAGACTCTTTTGCTAAACACAGTTGGGCTAAACCGTTTTAGTATATTACCCCCTAAGGACAATTCCTTACACATTTTGTTGTAATAAAGTTTCACACCTAAGTCTAAAATTGTCTCTCCCTGTGACTCAGGGATAGAAACTAAAGTACCAAACGGGTTTCAAATCCCGTTTGTACTGGAATGAAGCCTTTTTCTACTAGGCTTGGCTATAAAACGCGGGTGGTTTATTAAGTTTAGCTTTGTAGCATATTTACAACAAAGATAAGTATAATTTATGTATTATTAATTCGGTTCGTTTCTTTAGCTCAAAAAGGATTAAAATAGCAACTTATCACATCACTGCTTGCATCTCTTCCCTACCTCTGAGCCACCAATTTCCTAATACGGTCTCAGAAAAATATCTCGTCTTTTGAGGCAATTCAATTTGAAACCAATTTTATATTTCTTTAAAAGATGTGATTCGTCGAAATAGCCAATAACACTGGTCTACAGCAAAAAAAGCCTTTAAAAAAAACTATATTGCAGATTTTGTTGATCAATCCGAGTTCGACGAGGAACTCCAACTGAAAATATGAAAAGAAGTAGTAAAAAAAACTGTATTCAAGATAATTTTTTTTTATGAAAAACATACATATGGTATATGGGTTGTATTATTTCCTATCAGATATTTTGTGTTTGTGGATTCAAGATAATTTTTTTTATGAAAAACATACATATGGTATATGGGTTGTATTATCTCCTATCAGATATTTTGTGTTTGTGTTTGTTTGTGTGTTGCTTAATAATGTATTAGAAATTTTTTGTCAAAGGTTACATATCTGGCTTTAATTTAAATGCCTAAATGTTAAAATTATATTCTAATAATTTTTGTATAACTTTTTCGAAATAAAGCAAAAAAAATTCCTCTAATTTTGCAAGAAAACATTATTTCGCTAATTTTGATCAAAGTTAGGTACCTGCATTTAATTTTGAATAAAATTAGCAATAGCCAACCGATTTTCATGATTTATAGCTTATCTTATTCTCAACATTTTAATTTAAGTGCTTAACATCTAAAATTTTCATTCTGAAAAATTTGTTATGACTTTTTAAAAAACTAAAAAAAATTGCTCTAATTTTGTGCGAATTTTTTTTTCTCAATTAAGTTATGAATAACTCCGAAACTGTTGAAAATACAAAAAAATGTTAGTCAATGGTTTATGGGACATTTTGTTACTAAACATTTGCTGGTACTTTCATTAAAATCGGTCAAGTCGTCTTCAAGATATGATGAAATATTTATGACAATATATTTCATATCATACCATATTTTGGGCGAAAAATTTGCACGCCCAAAAAAAAATTTGAGCCCGATGGAAAAAACCTGAAGACGGATTTGAATTCAGCGCATTAAAATAATTATATTTCATATAGTTTTATTTAAAGGCGAGAATCAGAAGAAACAATGTTCGGAGAATACGGCGGGTTCAACAAATTATTCCATTTGATCGTTTCTTACCTATATTGGGGCAATTGTTTGTCAGTTTTTACAGCATAAGAAAGATCGTTATCGTGCAAAAAAATAACTTATTATGTCTGTCATTATATTCCGACCATTTTGTTTTTCATAATGCACGACTTAAACAAAGTAATTGCCGTCTGCTACCATCACCTACTTTTAATAGCTCATAGTGCACAATGCCGCCTTGATCCCATGAAGACAATTGTGCAAACAAACGAAAAATATCATCGAATTCAACAAAATTTGGAAGAAGTTATAACACCCCATAAAACCGTAAAAGAAAACATCGGAAACCACATAGAACCCGGTGGGATGGATTTTTTTAACAACCAGATTCTTTCCAACCCTGCTCTCTACATACTCACATATATGACATAAATGACACCCACTAAATGACATAAGACTATTGAGAGGAATATTCTAGGGTAGCCAGATATTAAATTAAAAAAAAAAATACATCGAGGAAAACAGTACTGGAAACAGTACGTCTGGCTACCTTACATATACATAATTGTTGACAGCTGCAAAATATTGGCGAATTTGCATATTTCACTTGTTAAGATCCCTTTAATGTTGATTTCTTAAGCTATGGTTTGCTCGACAACGTTTGGTTTTTTGTAAATTGCTCTCTGAATTATGAGCCGAATTACCTAATTCGCCATATAAATTGTTAGAGAGCGCACAAATTCTAATTAATTCACTTTTAATCAACCTGATAATTATTAAAAAACAATGTAATCTAAAATTTTTATCAGTTTCCTGTCATCAACAGGTGCAAAAAAATAACATGAACAAAGGAAGGTTAACAAGCAGAACTAAGCGCATTTGACACGATTTAACAATAAACAAAAATAAGAAGAAAATTGCCAAAACCAATTAGAAAGGTGCCGTGCAAACAGTATAATTCATTTAATTAACTAAAATAACGTACAAAGTCGAAGTTTCGTGCAAACATAGCATCAAAATTGGCTCAGAGCGAGTGGTCTCATAAACCTACTTGCCATTTGACAATAAGTGGTTTCCCTCACTTAGATAGGCTTAGGCCAGAGCAACTTTTCGGTTTTCATAGCGACCAAGTGTTCTGTGGTGTAGGATCTAGTGACGGTTATCATGAGACATTATAGATTTTCAGTTCATGACAATAAACAGGTCTCTCTTTAATCACCTATAGCCGTGGCTGTGGATGAAAAAGAGTAATGAGTAGACGGCATCTCCACCTTTTGCTTTAGTATCTCGCACTGGAACAATCCCACCTCAGGTTTCTGGAATCATCGTAATATTCCGACTACTCTGGTATATGGTTGGAGAGTTAATTCGTAATTTTTTTGCTTTGGAATTTAAATTTATTCACTTATAAAACTTCAAGATTCAAGTCGGTCACATATAGATAACATCTTGAATAAATGCTATTTACAATTTCCATTAGCCAATTTAAATGAAAGAATTGGTTATCTTATGGCAAGTGTTTATAAATTAATTTTAGATAATAGTGACATTAATTAAAAACTCTCTGCACAAATTATACCGGGCCATCATAAAATGGATCAACGCTTGTAAAGCCAAAACATCTAATTAAATACTGTACTCTATTCCAAATTTAAGTTTTATATAAAGCCAGAATCAATTTGAAACGTCAAAACAATTAGATTGTGTCACATATAGATGTAACACACAATATCTTCCTCTTTAATCAATTATTAATATTTTCTTTAGTGCCCTTTTGGTAATTATTTTAATCTCTAATGGAATTTTAACGAGCTTTTCATGTTTATTTGCCACAATTATAATTTGCGTACTTTTATTAAATTTGAAAACTCACATAAAACTAATGCAATATGTCATTACTCATATAGCCAAACCCCAAAAATATATTTATAATAGACAATCAAAAACAAAATCAAATGAAAATAATATGTACATATTATGTACGTATGTATGTGTGTCGCCATAAATATTTATTATTAACTTATCTTTAGGGAGATCGATTGTTCTACTTTGTTCAAAAACCGGTTTTCGAATTATTCGAAAAGTAACAATTTTTAAGAAACCTGTTTAAGGCTAAAAATTAATTTAATAACCGGTTAACCATTTCTTTCCTTTCATTAAATTCTTTTCAATTCATGTCGTTTTATTAAATAAAATTCATCATTTTTTCCCATGTCGCAATTTCTAGTTAGTAAGTATGCTAGAATAACATTCTGCTTTTTAGGGTTTTAAGGTACATTCCGTTCTCGACAACACAAAGTGCTAATATTTCACCCAGTGATTAATTTTTGCAAGAGTGTTATTGGATGGTGCCTCGGAACTACTTAGTATAAATAGAAAAAAGTTTTCCTTGCTACACAATTACGTCAATCTTATGGACATTTAAGATGGTTAATAAGTCCTACTGTTGAAATCTAGGACGTTAAGGCAAAAAACTGGCTGCGAGATACGGGCAAACCTTTGCCGTAGTCATTGGAAATGCAGACTCAGGCTATTGGGACGAGACTTCAGTGACCTTAGTGAGGCTGCCTCTACCAAAATATTCGATATGGGCAGATTTTTGTTAGCCATTAGTTAGTTGCCCTTCCTTTTCCACCTTTGATTTCTTGTCGTATTTTTCTGAGTTCTTTTATTCCATTTTTTTGTTTTTGTGGTTATTAGTCACATTCCTTTTTTTCTTTTATCTCTGTACTGAAAGTATCCAAAATGAACCTCTTCTGGTCTCTGAGTGGAATGCAGCACTTTCGCGCCAGTGATATTTAATTGAACAGAATACGTTTGAGCCTTATTTCCGAAATTATTACCATGAATCAGTTCGTTAAGAGTTTTAAAAAGTCGATGTCGTTATTGAAATCGAGATGTGAAATTAGTATTTTAAGATAATTAATTCATCTAGAAAATTCTTTCCATAACGTTCAAAATACAGGGTCCGCCATCTAACGTTTTTTTTCAACTAGTGCTTATTTCGTGAATGGTAACACTTAGCTCATGTCTGATTTGGCAGACAATTAGTTTTATCCTTCCGCTGAACGAATATGGTTGTGTATACGCTTGAACAACGCTGGGAATCTGGGCCTGCGATCGACTTACAGAAGATGCCGATTATGCTAAAAAAAATCATCTTTTCAGATGAAGCTCATTTTGATCTTGGCGGGTATGTAAACAAGCAAAATTGTCGCATTTGGGGCACAGAAAACCCACATGCATACATTGAAAAGCCGATACACCCAAGACGAGTCACTGTTTGGTGCAGATTTTGGTCCAGAAGCATAATTGGGCCATTTTTCTTCGAAAATGAGCAAGGAGTAGCCGTTACAGTCAATGGCGATAGTTATCGGGCCATGCTGAATGAATTTTTGTTCACAAAAATTGAAGAGGAGGATATTAGCAACATTTGGTTTCAACAGGACGGCGCTACGTGCCACACAGCCGAAGCTACACTCGATGTTTTGCGCCCTGTTTTTGAAAATCGCATTATCAGCCGCAGAGCTGATGTCATTTGGCCACCTCGGAGCTGCGATTTGACACCGTTGGACTATTATTTGTGGGGTGCCTTCACAGATAAGTGTTACGCCAACAAGCCAGAGACAATTAACGCTTTAAAGGACAATATTCGTGAAGCCATTGGTGAAATACAGCTGCACGAAATCGATAATGTGCTTAAAAATTGGACCGATCGTGTAGGCTATTGCATGGCCAGCCGAGGCAGCCATTTGAATGAAATTATTTTCCATTATTAACCGGAAGGATTGTACTTTGAAATAAAAAAATTAATTTGAGAAAATATACAGTAGTTTTTTTATAGCATTTTCAACAAAAAAAATTATTTGGCGGACCCTTTATTTTCAATATTTACTTTTTTAATTGCAATTTTTTACATTTATTTAAATGGTTCCAAGGCCAAATTACACAGCTGATCATCATTCTCCATACATAAAAATTAATATCCATTTGCATTAAATGAGTAAAAATTATTGTTGATCAATTATGCATATATTAATCGGTCTACCATGTTTTTGACGTTCTTTGTGATTCGTTTAGGGTTTTTATATATACAAAATAAGACGTTATATTTTAAACTTGGAAGAATTCCTTTATTATGAGCATATTTGCAATAAACAATAAAAAACCTCTAAAAACTATGCTTTGTTAAATAACCGGTTATTTGTGTTAAAATAACCGGCTTATTCGGTATAATAATAACCGTTCGATCTCCCTACTCATCATTAATATAAGACTAATATTGTTAGAAAGTTTTTTATGGCTTTAATAAACACCCTTAATTAGCTTAGAGTTTTTTAATAAAAAAAAATAAAAAATAAAAGTCCGACAAACAAATATGCAAGCTATTGTTGATCTAACCCGTCTTTATGGTTCCCTACATTGCCAAGTAGTTTTTATAAATCGTTTAGCTCTGATTAAGATTAACTCTTATTGTCAAAACTTTATTGGTTTTCTAAAAATGGAAGCTTTGTTGAAAAACCTTGAAGCACTTTTCTCTCACATTTTTTATTTATCACTTCGGTAAAATCTCAATATTACAACGACATTTAGATCTCGTGCATAGAATGGGCTCAACATTTTGTACTTGAAACCAATAACTTATAACTTTAGCTGTGTTTGTGCATTGGCATGTTGATAAATGCAAGATATAGGTTCGGATAGCACATTAATAGCTAGTTCATACGAGACTTTGAATGACTTTTTTACGGCTTGAATTACTTTAACATATTACCACATTCAAATGAACCTTTATAATTCATTTTGATGGTTCTTTCTTTTTCTTGCAATTTTTTTTTATTGTTTTGTAAATTGTGTTTTAAAAATTGAACGAAAATCAAAGGTTTAAGTAATTATGTAATTCTGCTCATAATTGGAGCTTGAATTAGGAGTAAAAAAGCGATTTACCAAGAAAATGTCGTGTGAACATGCCATATTATGTCAAAATGTTGATTCCACAATATATGTGTTAAAAAGATAACGTTGTTGTTTCGTGTAAGGACATCACACACTGTGTCAATACTCCATGTCCTGTTAGAACTACATATTAGGCCCTTTTTCAAATCGTAACAGTAATAGTTGAACAACAACTACAAGGTTTTCCAGCAAGGCATTACTATTATTATATGAAAACTTTGTATGATTTGTATGATATGTTAAAAGTACACAAAAATTTATGGCATTTCTTAACCGTCCTCGTTATATGGTATCAAAGCAAGCCGCTATGCTTGCTAAAGTGTGCCATATTTTGCGAGGCTGCCACTCCGTCCTATCCTAATCATTCTCCCCGAATCTGGCGCAGTAGGGCAAAGTTTATTTGAACACAATTCACTCCTTCAATAACTACTGAATTTACTTAAATTTATAGGGAAAATACAAAAAACCATAGATGGTTTCTAGACAACAAGAAGCCAAAATGTCAAGTTTAATTCAATTTAATTTAAATCAAAAGTGGCTTCATTTTTGTTGGCTGCAATCATTAGCACAGTCCACTGATGGTTTGTGTTAGAGAGCCTTAGGGGCTTTGTTATCCTACGAGCTAAGGTCAGAGTTTGTTATAGACTGTCTGACATCTCCTCCTAATAAGCATAGGGTTCATAATGTGGATACACTTGACGGGTTTTTATTAGACCTAAACTATTTTCCGGTTTCGTTGTCGGGTACCCAAAAGCGCAATCAGCTGCTGTATTGAGAGCAGGGCTGGGTGGGTTTAATTGGTTATTATATTTAAAAACATGGGTGAGTTTTTTATTTAAATGTGTTCATAGCTTTTTTACAACAAAAATAGATATGCTTTACGTATTGGAACTACAAATTAATTTGGTCCGTTATTTTTCGCTCAGAAATTATAATGAAGTAACAAATTAATCAGTATAAAAGTTTGTCAAATCACTGTTTACACCTTCTCACACCTCTGAGGCAATTTCCAAATCCCATTGCAGAAAAACTTGTCATCGTTTGAGGCGATCCAACTTTGAAGCCAATTTTACATTTCTTGAAAAAAAGTGATTCAGAGAAATAGTAAAAGATATTGTATCCGTGAAACAGCCAATAGTCGGAAGAATCAATGAGCAGGGAATACGGTGTGTGTGATATTTAGGTGTTACTGACAATCGTTTGGCTACATTTACGATATGAGCCCGAGCGTTGTCATGCAAAAGAATAACTTAATCATGTCTTTGCCGTTTTTTTTTCATAATGCATGGTTCAAGCGAAGTAATTGCAGTCAACTTTAGCAGCTCATAGTACCCAACACCTTCTTGATCCGACCGAGAGTGCAAAATTGCATTATAAATACTAAAACAAAGTAATTTTATTAACAAATAAAAATATTGTCGAATTGAATGGAATTAGAAAGCAGTTATAAAACCCAATAAAACCCAAAAAAGTCTATCAAAAAACCCAAAAAAAACCACTGGGCTGAGTTTTTTTTAAACCTAGGTTTTTGCCAACCCTGATTGAGAGTGAATTTGCCCGACTTTGGGAAAGTGTCTCTTCTACTACCGGTAGATCCAGATGGATGTTACTACTAAACAGCAGCAAACTTAGACTAGAGTACTAGAGTACTAACGGATCTATTTACCACGCACTGCGGTCTTATTCATCAATATATTTTGTGAAATGTTGAGACCAAACGATATAAATTCTGCACGATGTATGTTAAAGTCATATGAACTCGTACTTCGACTCTGAGGATGAGGTTCCTAGAGGACGGTTTGATAACTCTAAAAAGGATATTTGCTCTCTCAACTTTATTCGTTATCTCAATTTGATGTGGTGAACACTCCTCTATGGAGCATATTGGCTTTAGACAAAGCATCCAATTCTTTGTTTCAGTTTCTTTAATCGATTTGATCTTTTCAAACTGAATAGCTAATTAATCCGCTGTAGTTTCCTCCAAATGTTTTTTGCTTAGTGGTGAAGATCCTTGCTAATTGGTGGCGATCTTTACTTTTGTATTGTAATTTTTTTCCGGTAGGTGGCGCGTTTTCCTGATCATTCGCCTGATGTTTGGCTGCATCGCCAGAGGTGGAGTTGTCTGGAGGGAAGTTGAAATCTTTTTATTAAACCTTCGAAACCACAATTATATCTTTTTCTGTCATGTTAGTTAGTTTACCACAACAGGTTATAATGATCTTTAAGCAAAGATTTTTTTAAATAATTATTTTTGAAACCTGAATTTAAATCTTGACAGATCTGTTATCGATTTAATTAATAGAAAGCGTTGATATTTAAAGTTAAAATTTCACATTAAAAATAAATAAAAATAATCTAAAAGATGACAAACTGAGTTTCTCAGTTTTTTTTTTTCAAAAACTTATATATTTAAAAGATTTTTTATTAGCAATTAAAATTTGATTATCTTTAGTAGTGATGAAGTGTGTGAATGAGATAATTTAGCCAATTGTTAACACAGTTTTACTGACAAAATAATAAAAGAACTAATATCATAGAAGTAATAAAAAAAATTCAAAAATATTTTTATTCAAATAGATGTTAAGTATAAAACAGTGTGACCAAATTAAAAAAAAAGTTCAGTTAAATTAGTTTTAGTTTTTTTTTAACGTTAAACTAGGATCACACGATTGCCTCAAATACACCAATCTGATAAAATTTGTATTGTGACGAATTAGCGCACAATAACAAAATTGTCCCAATTTAAATTCTGTATTCACATGGTGGTCTTATTTTATACTAAGCTTATTGTCACAAGATGGCGCGAAATGTTGTATTGACAATAATTGTCCCAACAGTATCACACGATTGTTCTAGTTTATGACAACTCTGTGAATTTTTTTTTTTTTTTTTTTTTTGTTCATTCTTTTAAAAATGAAAATAGCGCCGTCCTCTTTATTAACGTAAATAAAAAAAGAAAAGAATAAGTGTGTGGGTCAGGCTCACTTGAAGGGCCATTTCAATAAATTAAAAAAAAATTAATTTACTAAATTTTTTATTTATTTAAATTGGAATATAATTACAAATTATATTTAATCCTCTAAAGTAAAGATGATTTATTCTCTAAAAAATATGTATCCGCTTGATAAAAAAAAAGTAAAAATAATGAAAAAAAGAAATGGTGGAAGTTGGTGGTGCAATTTACATATAAATAATTAAAAAATGCATATTTTAAGGGGCGACAATTATTTAGAATGAAATAAATTAAAAAATAAAAATTGATGAGTATTGTCTTCTATAATCGTCGCACAAGAATACGATAAATATTGATGTGTTTTTGTCATTTACTTTGCTGTATGATTGCCTTTAAAGCTTTTATACTATTGTCTCACCAGGGTTGCATGTGATTGGGATAAATAAGTACAACAACATTGTAAGTTGTCGTATAAGCCAATAAATTGTATAATCACACAATTGGCATATAAAATAGACTAATTATTGGTTCATTACATTAATCGTATCATCCTACCTTTAGAAATAATAACATTTTTTTTTTAATGATTACAACTTGACCGCTTATGATGGTGAATTTGCAAACAAAATAAATATAAAAATAAAATATCTGATCAAAGTTGTGAACTTTTTGAATAATCTATATAAGTAATCAAAAGTCTGGCCACACTACTCCTGCTCATTTTTCGTTGTTTATTTATGCTCTTTCTTTTTACTGTTATTTAATATTGACTTTTTGGGTTTTTTTCTTTCGTTTTATTTTCATTTTTACATTTCTTAGCCACTTGTATCGCGTGATGTTGACGGCTGTCAGCAATTGTTTATGTCGCTGTTATCATCATCGTTTTGTCATTTTATGTCGCTGCTGTGTTAGTTTATACGTTTGGTAAGTTTATTTGTTTGTGTATGTGTACTTAACTATTAGAAGCAATTTTTTTTTTGGTCTTTTCCTCGTTTTAATTTTACATGTTTTTCTTTTAAGGCAACACTAACTTGTATGGTTGGCTGACCGTCCGACTGACTGGCTGACTAACAGCTTACTTGTTAGACTTGTTGCCTGATTCTTGAAGTGTAAATCTTAATTGCAGCTGTTGTTGTCATCGTTTCATTCCATAATGAACGCAAGCAAATACATGAAAAACTAGAGATTTTTTTTAAATTGTTTGCTACACATTTAAAGTTAATGTTGGTGGCTTTCTTCGCTTTCCTTTTTTCTTTTTCTCTTCATTTAGCAGTAAATGGCAATCGTTTATTGCTCATACGCTTGAGTGCACTGTACGAGATAGAAATGGTGAAACAAATAATATAAAAGTTTATAATATAATTTATCAAAAAAAAGGAGGACAACAAAATAAAATAATTGATTATATGTGAGAAAAACTTGTTAATATTTTATAAAGCTATCAGAAGGGTGTACGTGTTAATAATTAATGTTCTTGGCAAACAAATAAGAAAGAGAATACAAAATATCAAATGTAATTCATTTTTTATTTACGAGTATACTCTATTCTACTATATATGGTGTATTGAATAAACACTACATTGTGTTCTGCTATTTTAAATATCTGAAGATATAAGTCGACTTCCATCCTTAATCATACCAATATTTGAACTGATATATAAAAATATTTACAACAACAAAATAAATAAACTTAATAAAGACCGAGCAGATATTATTGACAAAACTCGTTCTGTGCCGTTTAAAGTTTCCAAGGAGTCATTAATGACAAGTCTTGTGTCAATGATTACAACTTTTAAAGCAAAAACTAAGAAAAGCAATCCATTTAAGCCAAGGCAAGTAAACTAAGGCGTGTTCAATTCCAAAGTTTTTTTTTTAATATTTTTTACAGTTAATGTGCAGTAGTGTATCAGGAGTTTTAAGTGCAGTTTTGCTCCGTTTGTGTGACATAGATTACAAGAAAGATATTCATAGCGCTTCTCTATTGCTATATAGACTTACAGTTCATAACTTGAAGGACTTTTGGGTCTCACAAAGAGGTCATTATTGAAGCGAACACCTATTAAAGTCTTTAAGATTGAAGGTAATAACAATTATAGAATAATGCAATATATCAAGCTTAGAGCAGACAATGTTAAAAATAAAACGCAGATACGTATGTGTTTAATACCATTGTAACTTTTTTATTAACCCTGTCATACTAACTTTCACTAAAAAAATATTAGGTGTATAATTAACAAACGCGGAATTTTGGGCAAATTTTGGGTGTTTTATGTGAATTATTGGTACAATAAAATCTTTTTGGCAACACATTGAAGCCAAAAACAAACCAACCCTTTTAAAAGTCAAGCATATTTTAATGAGCGCACTTTGCATTAAACTAAACAATTAGTAGTCGGAAGGGGCCAGGTTATGTTTGTTATGAATCCCTTGAGGTAAACTAACCAGATTTCATCAAATCATAATAGAAGGGACCCTTCAATTCTCACTAAATAGAGAACATTATCTTAGTACCTCGAAAACTGTGCTTTAGCGTTGGTTCGCTTAATTGGACGGACTCAGATACAAAATCTTGAGTTGCGAGTTGTCGTATTCATTGCAATTAAATATCATCCTCCACCCTGTCACTGAGATTGACTTTAAGTCGTTTTCTTTAGAACTTATATAATAAAACACTGTGGTCCACAGTTTTCTGCTCAAGTTAATTTGACATTTCTTTGTTTCAGTATTTAACAATTGAGCAGCGCGTTAGGATTGTTGAAGCCTTTTACACAAATGGAGATTTAAATCAAAATGCATTTCGTTGGTGACTTTTCTGGTCAGCTTAATCGCCAAAATGTGTTCACAATCTGGAGAATTATTCGCAAATGTCAGCAAACCGGTTCTGTGCGAAATGTGGATGCAACTGTGCATGCCCGCCCAGTCCGTTCTGCGGAAAACACTGCTGGTGTTTCCGATAGTGTGGCAGAAGAGCCGTCAACTTCGACTCTTCGTCGTGGCCAACAATTGAACATTTGGAAGTATATGTACATGCTTGCCCAGTTCATTCTGTGAAAAACATTGCTATTACAGTTACCTTGCTGTTACAGTAGTTATCGTGAATGGTATTCGCTATCGCGAGATAATAACGAACATCTTGTGGCCAGAAATTGACGATATGGATCTGGGCGATATGTGGTTCCAACAGAATACTGCCATTTGCAACACAGCCAACGAACTAAGGGCTCTTTTGCGCGAAAAATTCAATGGCCTTGTTATCTCATGTCATGGCAATGTAAATTGGCCGTCACGATCATGTGATTTGACACCGTTGGACTTCTTTCTTTGGGGATAATTAAATGAAAGAGTGTACGTCAATAAGCCAAGAACAGTTTAAGAGCTAAATGATGAGATAATTCGGCACATTTAAGACTTTGAACCTAAATTATGTCTCAGAGCCATTGATACATGGCCACCGAAGCCATTTTGAACATTTGGCCGATATTTTGTTTAATACATAATTGCCATAAATCTTTCTCTCATAACAAAAAATATTAAGATAATTCTCCCAAAACCTTTTGTTTTATTATATTTGTTACTTCTTGTTAACATTGTGCGTTTTGATCGGAATAGGACGCATATATCATCTGCATAGTCTAGATTCTGCAACCGTTCCTGAAGTCTCCACAAAATCCACGATTTTTCGCCATTGACTGAATCACGACGTTATCAAGCATGATGTTGATGACTAATGGTAATAGAACACACAAAACTGACCCCAAGTCAAAATTTTTATGAAATTATCGGAAAGAAAATATTCCATTTATGAATCCATATGAAAATTTCATTGTAATGTCATCATATTAAAAAAAACCTGAAATTTGGCTACATTTTCAGTTATGAGTCGACTAAATGCACCTGCACGTTATTAAATAAAACACTAAAGACACAGACGCCTAAAAGACATATTCAACTTCTGTCATCTATAAAAATTTGGACACTTACTTACACTTACTTAATCCATCTTATCAGTCACCATTCTTACCGTCTATCACGATGATTCACCGGGCGAAATCGATTAAAATCCATATCAAATGAAACTTCAAATTACTATAGTCTTCAAATCAGATAAGATTTTGATAAATATTTTTATTAATTCGCCTAATTAACTTTAAAATTACTTCTTAGCAAAATTTTTAAATAATTGATTTGATTTCAAATTTATTTGTTTTCGGCTTACAGAACATAAATGCATATTTCGACATGTTATTATACCATATGTAGAGTAAAATTTCGATAGACAATTATATTGTTGTTTTTATTTTTCTATTATATTATAATTTATGTTTAAATTTTATGTTTAAAATGGTCATAACTTTAGTACACGCTTGGATATTCTTTATTACTATACAGTTCCCCTTAACCTCATTTAAATTTTCTCCATCTCTGCGTTTTTCTTTTTTTGTATTTTTCCCACAATTTATTTCACACTGTGTCCTTGATACTGTGTGAGTAAGTAGAAGCAAAAAAGGATGGAATAAAATCGCATTATCAAATAATCCGAAATAAAATTCTTGTGTCGTATTGCTTTTTTATGATATTTTTTTTTTATTTTTTTGTTTTATTTTATTTATTTATTTATTTTTTGTCTTCTTTAATATAAAATTAAACTTTTGTGAAGGTTTTACAATTTGTCATAAAAAAATATAAAAGAAAAAATTGAAGACGAAGTTCTTTGTTTTATATAAACTTTTTAAACCTATGCATAAAGACAAGTGACAGATTTTATTATTATTATTTAGCAATTTTTTTTTTTTTCTAAAAAAGCTATAAAACAGAGCTAAAATGTGTGCTTCTTTTTTAAATAAATATAAATAAAAGGAAAAATGAGGTCTTTTTTACTTAATTTCTTGATTAAATATAAGCCTACTTTCGCTTTATAAGCATTAAAGCATATTTTATAGAAAAGACCTGGGAATTATTAAAGAAAATTTAAAAAAAGTTGCCTTTTTTCTTTTAATTTTCTTTAACATGACCTTTACCACAATTTCACGTTGTTTTTGTTGTAATTGTTACTGTTCCAACACACTTAGAGAAAAATAAATAAACAGAAAATTGAACCTTTCAAACTTTTTTTTTTAAATCCAAAAAAAATAAATCAAAATAAATAACAAGCGGTTGAAAAGAGAGAGAGAGAGAGAAGAGACAGAACAGAATAAGAGAAGAGCACAAACACACAAAGCAATAAAACGCACTATAACAATAGGAAAATATTAGACTCCCAAATATACGTCTAGTAGTATAACACAAACATTTAAACATGTTTTGATGATTTTTATTTTCTTTTTGTATTCACACAAATACATATGTAAAAAATAAATACATAAATACATACATACATGTATACTCAGTATATTAGTTATAACAGCCATACGCACCGTTGTCTTTTTGTATACCAATAAATTACAATGTTTTTTTTTTGTTTTTCTTTTGTATTTTTTTTTCTTTTCTTTAAACATAAATTTCTATTACAACAAGCCAAAGGTACATTTTTATTTAAAAGCCAAAAATTGTTGTAAATTTCCTTTTTAGGCAATAATCTTATGTTAAATATACGATTTTATATAAATTTATATTAATTTCCTTACAATTACATTATTTTTTTAGGAAAAACACTAAACACATAGAGACTTTGTTAAAACACCCTTTATTTTTTCAAATACAATATTAAAACACCAATTTTTTTATTTAATACTTTTCTAAGCTAACTATAGGTATTTTTTTAAAATTTAATTTATTTTTTATTTTTCTTAATTTATATTTCAAATATTTCTTTTGCCTTTTTAATTAATTTATTACATTTTATAAATATTTTCCCTTTTTTATTGCATTTCTGAATGATTTATGTTTCATTAATTTTATTTTCAAACTTTTTTTTTCTTATTTCTTTGCTTTTTTACAAAATTGGCTGTATTATGCGCTTAAATTCACTTTGTGAACCGCACTCGTTTGTAGTGAGAAACACTCTGAATAATTTTGTGCAAAAAACTAACACAAACACTCACACACACACACACACATACACATAGTATGTTGCTGCCATATTTGTTTCTCTTGGTACGTCTGCTATGCTGAAAATGCTATTAAAACAAGATTTTGTTTTTGTTTATTTGTAACCAAATGTTAAGTCTTGCTGTTGCTGTTACTGCAGCTACAGAATCATTGCCATGTGAGTTTTTGTACCAAAAGCAAAAAAAAAACTACCACCAACAGTAAAAAAACCTAAAAGAGTATATGAAAAAAAGAGTACTTATAAGTGAAATGAGTAAATAACTAAAAATATTATTCTCTCTCTCTATCTCCTTATGCTCATTTGTGATTATATGAGCATGACCAATGTGGTCAAATGATTACAACACAAAAGTAAATAAACAAAAGTACTACTTTACTATTCTAGCAAAAAAAGAAAAAATAGAAATCCAACAAAAAACGCCAGAATTTTTTAATAAAACAATTTATATTAGAAAAAAAACACAAAGCAAATAAGAGAATAAGAAGTTTTGCGAAAAATTACATTTCCATAACGATAATGGAATTTAAAAAAATATACTCGTATACTATATTTATAAACACTATGTTAAGTAGGAAAATGTCTACTTGTACGGCATAAATTATCACCAGCAGGTTGTCCACTATTGTTGGAAAGTATTGAGATTATAAAAATGGCTAAAAATTAAAAATATAACGAAATCAGATGGTATATTACACATTTTGTGTAAGTTTTTAAAAGTATTTTTTGCAAAAGTTCGAAAAAAATGAACAGACAGCACTATACGATGCCAGAGCTCCAATTGGTTTTAACTTAAATGGTGGGGTATATAGTTTTTCAGCTGATATATTAGTGTTCAAAAAAAGTTCGTCTACAAATTTGACCAAAACCGAAACACATTTTTCATATATACAAAGCATTTGAAACGGACTTTTATTAAACAAAATAAGTGCCGTTATTCTATTAGTGAAGAACTTCTGGGCTTTTGGAGCGAAAAACTGATACAATTACGTTTTGTAGGCCTTTAAGAAATTTACATTTATGTACACCATTAAGAGAGTTCTGCAGGCATCGAAATAAATGATAATCTGGAGGTACAACGGCTGAACTATATGATGAATATATAAAAACTTTCCAGCGAAGGTTTTCCAGTTTCTGCTAGATTATCAAAGATGTGGCATTTTAATGATAGAATATAACAGCGTTTCTGTTGATCAATTCTGGCAATTTTAATTGAATTTATTGCTTCGATCTTACTTATATCTGACAGTAGAGATCAGAATAAATCGTTTGTCCTGTTTTTAGAAGCTCGTAATGAACAATTTCCTTCAAATCCAAAGCATTACATATCTTGTTGTCATTACTTGTTTTGCCATCGTTTGCGAAGCTTCACCTTGCTTCGTTCATAATTTTTTTCGTACATTTTTGCCATGCGTGATCAATTTTTCACCGCCCGTAATCTTGCGTTTCAGAAATGGTTCAATTTCGTTTCGTTTTAGCAGTGAATCGTAAATGGAAATTCAGTCTATTAAATTTTTACCGGCACTCAATTCTCGAGCTCTTTTGTGCTTCCAGCTTTCTTCAAATGATCGGTTATTCCCAGCAACGTCGACCCTGCTTATGTGCCGGTCTTTCTCAATTTTTTCCATGATTTAATTTTCATCTTTAAGATTAAAATTATCAGTTTGTTAGTTATCAATTAGTTACAGCAGCATCCAAGTAACAGGTCATTCAATAATTCCGTATGATAAATAAGAAAAAAACAAAATCTTGACAAAACTCAATTTAATTATTCAACATAGTGGTCGAAAGCAATACAACGAGTATAGCGATTTTTCACCTTTTCGATACCACTTTTATAGTACAATTTCTCTTTCTCTTCAAAATAAATTTCTTTAAATATCTTTCCAGAAAGCATTCTCTTAAGATCTGAAAACAGAAATAAGTCGCTGGAAAAAACGGTGGGTGGGTAAGCAATTCAAAGCCCAATTTATTTATTTTTGTCATCGTTTTCATCAACTTGTGGTACAATTTGTGAGCTCACGCGTTACCCACTTTGAACAGAGCTTTCGCAAACCAAAATTTTCGTGTAAAATATTAAAAATACTACCATCTGATATCTTTACAATGTCAGCTAGCTCGTGCACCTTTAATTTGCCATCGTTCATAACAATTTGTGGGTTTTTTTATGTTTTCTGGAATAACAGCCTCATTTGGGCATTCACTGCGCTCTGCATCATTTGTGCTGGTACGACCACATTTACATTCAGCACACCAATTGTCTCGATGGAGCAGAGTTCGGAAAATCGTTATGAACGGTATTTTTTTTCACCAAAATGCAATGCTTTAGCAAAACTCGGAATTCATTCTTTTCAACAACAAAAGTCGTTTCACACAAAATGCTATAACTCACGAATCAATAGTCGGATTGCTGTCAACACATATCGTTTGAAGGTGGACGTAGATAACTTTCCACAGTTTAATGCGATTTTAATAATGTCAACTATCAAAGTGAAACTTAAAATATGACATTTCAAACTCACTTTTAAGTTTTCTGATATATATATAAATATATATTTTTCCCCTAATTTTTTGAGGGTCTTTATAAGAATACAGAAGTGACAAAATATATTATCCATTCTATGAAAACATATCAATTGTATTGGTTGAAAAAAAGTTTTGTAAGTTCATTGTGGTTATATTAGAACAAATGAAGCCACACTTACATGGACGGATATTAAACACTCGTAGAATAATTGAACGGAACTACCTTCGAAAGAGTTAAACAACAACAGCGTAATCAAAGCTTTTATACAAATTCAGTATAAGTTTGGGATACAAATGAGTTTATCTAGGCATGAAAGATGAACTGTTTCATTAAGACAAAGCACGAGTAAATTTTGCTACGGCAGACATTCGTGAATAAGGCCACAAATTGTTACCCAACATACTCTCCATTATTCCATATTTGAAAAATATCGTGCGTGCTAGGAGATTTGGGTAAAATGAGAACGTTATTATTCAAATGCACACCTATATTGAGCTTCTTATTACTTAAGCACTAAAAAAACAACCATAAATATTCTTGACTTAATGTATCCATCTTAGAGGAGACTGTATTGAGAAATAAAATGAGTTTTTTCTTAACTTTACTTTTAGTTGAACAACTAACTAAATTATGAAATTGCCCTCGTAGTCGAACTTAAATTTATTTTCTTTACTAGTCGCATTTCCTTAACCTTTTGCAATTACATATTAATATATTAAATTAAGAAATGTATTTCATCAGAATATTTATATAATTGTATTAATTGTGTAATTACACCTGTTTATTTTTAGTTTTTCTTTTTTAAAACTATACATACATATTCGTTCATACATACAAATACATTACTCTTCGTAATGGTAAATTTATCTTCTCTGAAACATGTGTTACATGCACGTGATTTATTTTAATTTAAATACTTGGCAATGCGTGTAATTTGTTAAGACAGTAGCATAAACACACACTCACGCTTACCACAAACATACATATACAAGAACTTAATCAAACAAAAAAAAACTGTTATAAAATAAATAAATCATACAAGCACACAAATACAATTACAATAATTTGATTTGTGTTATGTGTTTGGTTTTATTTTTCTTTTCTTCATTATTTGTTTAGACAGCATTCTTTTGTTTTGTTTATATTATGAGGGTGTTTGTTTTTATTGTTTTTCCCGTTTTTCTGTCCTCTATACCATTTTTCTTTCACACACAAACATACACACATACATACATACATACATACATTAACAATTTGTATTGCATGCACCGGTATCACTGACCTTCGGCAAAGCTTTCTGTTATACCTTTGTTATACTTACACTAATAGTTGAACATGACAAGCAGCTCTCTTTTTATATTTCTCTCATTTCCCTGGAAATAATTTTCACAGACTTTTTCTGTTCTTGTTTTTTTTTTATTTTTTACCCTCTCTTTTACACTCTCTCTTGGTTTGTTACTGTTTTGCAATAACTTTATTCGTTTTTTTAAGTTTTATCACATACACATTGTAAAATGTGATCAGCGTTAGTGATAAAAATTTTCATATTGGGTGAGAAAGGGTATAGAAAAGAATATAGGGGAGAAATGTTCTATCTTTTAGATACGGGAATGTATTCAACGATTATTTGTTAAAGTGCTTTCATTAAATTTGACTTAATGTATAAAATTTAATTGTCCCAAACACCTAAAACGTTGTTAAAGAAAAAAATTGATCACAAATTATAAAAGCTCTTCGGAGCTGGTAGAAAATATGTCTACCACGTTGGACGACGCTGTACGTAATTAACTATTGAAATAGTAGAAAAGTACAGAAAATGGTAGTAAAAAGAATTATAATCACCACTTGGGAAGTTGGCATGCTTATTCCTACGTAGCCAAAGATTTGAAAAATTATTTATTTTAACTGTTAAATGGCATACATAAAGGTTGCTCTAAAGTATCTAATTGATAGCAAACAATATTGATTGATTAAAACCATACGCACTGCAACCCAAAAGATCTTTTGCGCATCCTTATACGTTAACCACATCAGATTGAATCTTTAAACAGAACCAGTTATGTATCTTGCTTGGTGAAATAAGAAATGCCTAAGAAATGAGAGAGCTGAAATAGCAGGACAATCGCATAGCACGTGTTTAGGTGTCTCAAAATATGTACATTGTGTAGTATCAATATTTCCTAAGATATGTTAGTAGCATCTTAGACCACAGTGTCTGAAAATAGACCGTTAGTACTCTAACGAGCAGGCGATATCTGTTGATGTCACACATGCTCGAAGGCCTACACAATAAACTAGATAGGCTGTCTGATAATATACGAAGGTTTGAACTAAAAATAAACGAGGATAATATGGATGGAAAATGGAATAACAAACTCCCTCCCCTTAGTCCTAAATAGCTTATAATTGAAGACGTGGATCGCTTTACGTATCCCAGATTCATAATTGGAATGGAGGGCGATGCGGATTCTGATGTAACAAATCGAGTCAACAAAGCGTGAAAGTATTCAACGCGAGGGTAAAATCTGTTCTCCTATATGGTTCGTAGCATGAAACGCAACGAAATTGCGAGTGTTTGGGCAAATGTCTGGGAAAGATAGCGATTAGCTATCAATTAGTAACCAAAAATATATTTCTAAAAAATTTCGTTATGCGTCGGCCATACTCTTCGAAAAACATTGGGGACATGACAAAGACCAGTGTGCAGAGAAACCCTTAAGACAAGCGTAATGTGGGTTAATAAAGAAATACCTGGCGCATGTCAGTATAGGTCGAACACCGGAACAAAGGTCTATATTGGTTACAAATATCGAGTGCCTTTTTTAGAAGTTCATAACTGTGAGTTGGCAACACTGCTTTATTTGACAACCGACAGCTGAAAGTTGCTTTTTGTTTAGTTTGTTGTGGCGTTTCATTATAGATAGACTTACACCAGAGCAGAATTCGACGAATGGGCTGAAGCAAAAATTGATACTGATATTGAATTTTCATTCAAAAACTTTCTCCGATGAAGCCAATTTTTGGTTGAATGGGTACGTAAATAAGCAGAAATGTCGCATTTGGAGAATAATCCACAAGCTTTTGTCGAAATACCATTACATCCACACAAAATTAATGTTTGGTGCACTTTATGGACTGGTCACTTTATGATGGTCAGAATGTTACTGTTAATGGTGATCGGTATAGGGACATGTTTAGAATTTTTTCGTACCTCAATTAGCTGGCATTAATTTTGCAGATATGTGGTTCGAACAGTGCGGAGCCATATGCCACACAACGCGCGCTACAAAGAATGATTTCACGTAATGATTCAATTAATTGGCCACTAAGATCCTGTGATCTAATCCAATTGTATTATTTCCTTTAGGGTTATGAAAAGTCACTTGTCTATGTCGAAAAACCAGATAAAATTGAACACCTGGAAATCAACGTTCGAAGAGTTATTGGCGAAATACGGCAGCATATGTTGCGAAAAGTTAGTTATAATTGCTGTTCCAGATTCATATTTAAACATGAAGGTCATCAAATTTTGTATCCAACAAAGTCCGTTTCATTGATGTTAAAAATATATTTCTTTATTTTATTATGTAACTGTGAAAAAATACTTGTTACGTCATATGGAGTAAGAAGAGCCAGCTGGAGAATCTTTACGAAGCCTTTATAACTGGATGAAAACTATTGTACATTTGAATTATGCCTAGTTATTCGTATTACTGAAAGCTCCGTCTCTGGAACAGTACTTCAATCACTCTATGGTAAGTTCGTTATTGAGCTAAAGTAACTTTCGGGATTTACCAGCAGAGTGCAACAAGCCTCTTCGCTGGGCAAACTCCTTCTCAACCTAGTAGTTGATCTTTCCTCTGGGGTATTCTACAAAATTACTGAATGAAAACTTGTCGATCTCCTCTGTTTGCTAAGCTGTAAGCTCTTTTATTGCCAGGGTGGCTTTCCCTTTCTAATTCAGAAATGCCAGACAGCTCATAATAGCAAAACTGACAAAGGTTTCAAAGTTGTCTCACTATCGAACATCACATAAATACTTAAACCCTTCTTCTAAAGTACTTTCCAACACAAGGGATAATGATATAAATCTCGGCCTGAAAATACGAAGGGTATTTATTCATAGGCAATGCCCTCTGGAAGTTGGGACCAAACGAAAGTCTGTTTTAAGCTTTCGATGAATTAAACATAGTCCATAACAATATGCCACCAAGAATAATCCAATTATACATTTGTTTCAGGATATAAAAGTTTATGTTTATGGCCAACATCAAAGTGAACGACTTCTGGTCATTTATTCCAATGAAGGAAACCAAACGCAATATTCTTATATACCATACTATATGACCTGCTTTCGAGCCTGAAATACTTACATGTCTTCTCCATCGCTGAAATATGCAATAGAGGAATTTGCAGAATGGCCCCAAGTGCAAGTGTAGAGCAATACTTCATTTCACCCGTAAGTGAAACACAGTGAGGCGATAAACTAAATCATGTAGAATTCGGGCATTGTTCCGTTTTGTTCTAGGCCACCAAGCTAAAGCAACATAGATCAGTACTGGCCCTATTATTGGACACAATGACCAGTAGATTATTCTGGGTTTAAGACCTTACGACATTATAATGACTATTTTTCGCTTTAATATATATATGTTTCACCCCTTATTAATCTGACATTTTTGATTGCACATCACTAACACCGAATATGATGAGCACATGATATAAAAAATATATTACTCTTCCTCGCTGCTCTATTTCTCTTTTCCTCCCATATGTGTGTACATAATTTTCTTTTTGTTAAAATGAGGGAGTGTTGGTAGTTTTTAAAGTTTTTTTTTTTTTTTTGTTATTGTGAAAACAAAGAATTGAATTATTCGGTTTTCTGCTCTTATGCTTACAAATACTGATTTATAAATGTATGAGTGTATGTTTATGTGTTTGTGAGAGCGTAACTATTATTCATATTATAAAAGTAATAACAACAATTGCTATTTTATTATTTCTCTACTATTTTCTTTATGATTTTTTTTTGTGCACGAGTACGTTTTAAAAGTTTTATTTCAGTCAACCATCTCCCTTATAAAATGTTTGTGTGTGTGTGTGTGTTTATTAAGCTGTTGTTGCAAAATAAAAATCGATTTAATTAAAAGGTTTCTTTTAACTGCATTCTTATTTTTTTCATTATTTTTTTCTTTTCGATCTCTTTGCTTAACTATTAAATATATAATTACTTTTTACAGTGTTGCATAAACGGAAGGATATGAGGACAAATTTGTTGTTCTTATTATTGTATCTCATTTTTATATTTGTTTATATATTTTGTAATTATCCTTTGTACAATTATCGCGTCTCATTGCCAAGTCTCTCTCTTTTTAAGCGTGTTATTAATTAAAGTTTGTTTTTCTGCTTGGCAACATTGCCGACATATCTTGCATCACGTTATTGTAAAGCTAATAAAAGTTTTGTTTTGATTAAAAGGATATAATGATAAAATTATAAGTTGTATGATACGAGTGTAAACAAAAAACTTAAAGTTTAAAACCTAAAAAAAGAAATGATAAAAATAAATTAAAAACTTGTCTAAGCTAAATTTCAAGCATTTAAATTGAGCTTAGAGTATATTGATTACGAGTATTTTTTGGGTGTTTATTTTTATAGTTACAGAAGCTTAAATCATAATAAAAGAAATAAATATATTTTTAATGTCAATGTACGGATTTTGTTGGACAAGAAATTTTATGACAGTGTGTTTAAATAGGATTTTGGCCATGAGGCAGCTACGGCTGACGCGTACAAGGCACAATCTAGAACACCAATTTTCACAAACTTTTCCCAGCATATGTGTGTGCCAATAATTCTTCAAAGCAAATAATCCAATGGTGTTAAATTACACGATCTTGGTGGCCAATTAATTGGACCATTACGTGAAATTATTCTCTCATCAAAAGTTTCTTTCAGTAAATCAACTGCAGCGTGCACTAGTGGCATGTGGTTCCGTCCTGTTGGAATCACATATCAGCAAGATTAATGCCAACTAATTGAGGTACGAAAACATTTATAATAATGCCTCTATACCGTTCACCGGGGATGGCGTGTTGTAGTGGTTGGAGCGCACGCATAACAACACAAGCGACCCAGGTTCGAGCCGCAGCAGAGGACATGACGTAGAAAACTTTAATTTGTGGTTTCGAGTGTTTAATAAAGAGGCTTCAACTTCGCTCCAATCAACTCCATTTAAAAAATAATATCTTGACGATGATGATAAACATGAGACGAATGATAAGGAAACACGCCACCTACTGGGAAAAACACAATGCTAAAGTAAAGATCACCACCAATTAGCAAGGGTCTTCACCACTACGCAAAATCATATAGAGGAAGCTACAGTGGATTAATCATCTACTTAGCTTGAAAGAGCGAATTGATTAAAGAAACTGAAACAAAGCAATGGATGCTTTGTGGAAAGCCAATATGATCCCTAGAGGAGTAACAAGGAAAAAAAGGAAAAAACCTTTAACATTAATAGTAACGTTCTGACCTTCATCGTTTTTGAAGACATATGAACCAATGACTATCCACGCCCATAAAGCGCACCAAACAGAAATTTTCTGTGGATATAATGGATTATCGTAACTTCAAATGCGACAATTCGGCTTATTTACGTACCCATTCAACTAAAAATAGTCTTCATTGAAGAACAAAATTCTGAATAGAAATATCAATTTGTGCTTTAGCCCTTACACCGAATTAGCGGCGTTGTAAGTCCACCATAAATAAATGTCAAACCACACTAAACAAAAAGCAACTATCAGCTGTTAAATCGGTTGTCAAATAAAGCAGTTTTGCCAACTCAAAGTTAAGAACCTCTAAAAAAAACAATTGCTTGATAATTTTCGGCCATCTACAAAAACATCATTCGGTATTACCCAAATAATTATACTCTATACCTGCTCTCAGTTTTTTGCCTAGTTTTGTGGGATGTATTGATGGAACTCACATCAATATCATAGCTCCAAAGAAAATAAGCTCTTTCATTACAACAGGAAGGACAACTAAAGCTTAAATAGTACAATTTGTGATCGATTATTTTAAAGAAGACAACACTACCTTTTTAATATTTTTATTCTTTTCTGTACCGATCACGTATTTCAAAAGTAATATCTACCAAATATTATTTTTCAATAAATCATAAGTCATTCTTTATACAACTCAACATCACTTTGAGTAATTTGTTTTTTCGCTCTAATAAAAACATCCGCTCATAAATGTATAATTTCTTTAAAAGAAGTCATTTAAGTGAACCCATGTTTCCCTTCAATTCTACAATAATTTCAGCTATAAAATTGTATCCATTTTCCAATATTTTATTTTTTCCTGTTTCCAGCTTTAGCTGACATAAAACACACTGAGTAACTCATACAAATGCTCCTTGTTTTAAGGGATTTGTCAGTAGAAATGAAACTATAATTTAAAGCGTAACATCTGCCGGAATGAAACTATTAAAGAAATAAGGAGACAAGAAAAAAGTGTCCTTGTAAAAACTAGACAATTCAATGTAAAGGATGCATGCTTCTTATTATTACTTTTATTATATATTTTAAATCAACACATTCAATAGTTCAATAACGGCTTGAAAGCAGATTAGAAAAGAAAAAAAAAGTTAAACACTGTTTGACTTTAAAAAACTTAAGAATTGGTTTTTAGAAACTTATGAGGGTGAGTTAATAGTTTCATAACTTTTTGAATTTCCCACCTCTTAGCTAAAAAAGTAACACTGCTTCTGTCAACACACATCTCGCAGTCGGTTTCTGTCAAAATGTAAACAGTCTGCGTCATTTTGCGCTTGTGTTTCACAGCCATTGATAACAGACTACAGCGTGGTTTGGAAAGAAAATGGATAAAAGTGAATTTTGTTAAACTTCATTAAATGTTTTGTTTTGCGGAAAAAAACCATCACATAAACCAAGGTTAAGCTCGAAGCACCATCATTTTCAACAGCAAAAAAGTGTTTTACTGATTTTCGCTTTTGCCATACATGCACGAAAGGTCTCTATAAGCGAAACATTTACAAAGTTCAAGATATGTATGTGGTTAGCCAATCGGAGATTGAATGTGGAAGAAATTGTGGAAGCCGTAGACATGGCTCAGTGGCTGCTATTTTGTATGATCACTTTGATACGGTAAAGCTTTTTACAGTATGGATGCCGCGTTGCTCACAATCGACCACAAACTCAACCGTTTAACCATAATATGGACGAGTTTTTGAGCCACTGCATAATCGCGGATGTCCACCACAATACACTCGATATTAAACAGCATTTAAAACACCAGATTTCTCAGGATTAATCAGCGCCAAAAAATGCATATATGATAGGATAGGTTTGTCAGCCAACAAAGTCATGGTAACCTTTTTTTGTGATGTACGGAGTATAATCAGGGTTGGCTACCCTTAAAGGGGTAAAATATTAGATAACTTGCTTGATCGAAGGTGCAGTTTCTATGGCATAAATCTCTATATTATGCTACGAATTGCTTTTTTATCTAACTATCTTCAACGACCTCACATATGAAGTTAGTACACAGTACTAATATCATTTGGTATCACCTGCTATCGATTTTAACATAAGACCATTTTTTTCTCGTCACTCCTCCAGGAAGCATATTAACTTTCCACAAAATATTCATTACTTTGTTTCAGTTTCATTAATTAAGTTAATTTTTCAAGCTTGGTAGATGATTAATCCACTGTAGCCCCCTAATATGATTGTGTAGTGGTGAATATAATTTGCTAAGTGGTGGTGATCTTTACTTTAGCATTGTAATTGTTTTCTAAGAAGCGCTCTCGGTGAATCCCTCATAAACGGTTGTTGGTTATCATGTCACTGTATTTCTTTTATGAGTACCACCATCAACTTTTCTAAGGAAACAAAGTATATAGGCGTCATTCTGGATAGGAGTCTTCATTGGAAGTCGCACATTGGTGCCGTCCAGAATAAAGTTATAACTGCCCTATGGGCAAGTCGTTCCTCCTGAAGTAAGACATGCAGTCTTTAGCCGAGAATGACGCTATGGATATTTTTATACCGCTACTCTTCGGCCCATTGTCACTTATGCGCTTCACTGCTATGTGATGATGGTTGCATTGGGAGACATGTTCACCATTATGGTTTCAGATCTGCTGTTGATCATTAGGAAGGCAGCAGACCTGCTGAACAAACTATAGACCGGAAGGCGCACAATAGATCTCATGGGTCGCAGTGTCCTGAAATTGTGCCTGTTCAGAATGACGGCAATTATTTGGATATTTAATTTGAAGTATTAACAATTAATATTTATAAATTTTAAATGGGCGCAACCCTAAATACTTACAGACATACATACATATATAAACTTTATAGTTTTGAATATTCAAACAAATTAAAAAAAAGTTTTTCCCCCTTTTGTTATTTAATATGCTAAACATCGACTTTTTTATTTTTGAACATCTTCTGTCTATTACTACCACATACAATACAATACAAAACTTCAAGCCATTCAGTTCGTTTATCTGTTTATCTATTTTTGTAGAAAATATTTATGGAATTTAAGCACGAAAATTGTTATTCTTCTATAAACATAATTTTTTTTTGGTGTGGGGGTTTCCCTTTTTGTTATATAAACCATTTGAAGAGGGTGTTGTATTGATGCCCGGAAATAATTTGTGGTTGAAAGTGATGAAAAACCTATTCAAATACACACTTTTTCCATTTCTATCCATTTAAATTTGTTTTATTTATTAGTTGTAATTGTAATAGTAGACGACGTTTAGAGTAGAGCATTACACTCTTATTGGTATTATTTTGGGTTTATAAATGGCTTTAGAACATGCCATTAAAGTAAGTTGGATTACGTTTTCTATTGTATTGCCAACAGAATTTGTTTGTGCTTTATGTAGTTTTCTTTGTAATTGAGTTTTTTAAATTAAATTTAAAATTTTGCCAGCGAATACAAAATTTTTACAACATATAACTGAATTTAGATTTATTTACTACTTTAAATGGAAATCAATGAAGGTTGAAATTTGCATATATAAAGATATTAAAAATTCTCTTTAAAATGTTTATGTATTTTTATTTTAATACCCTACTTCGATAGGAGAATTTTATATGAGCAGAGTGCTGGAGAAACCTTGAAAACAAACCACCTCGTTAAACTAGACGAAAAAACCTCACCAAAATCAAAAATTGATTTGCTAAGTTCTGTTTTGGTCATATTGTTACGCTTTAACCTTTTCAAAACGTTTGAGTTCTTTTTAATTGCGATAAATAAAACAAATAACACGTATTTTGTTGTTTTACTTTATGCACTTATTTATTTCCACACTTTTACGGTATACAATTATAACTATACAGTCTCCAATTTATTTATCTTACACTTAATATTCGCTTAATACACAAACACTTTTATTTACGCCTAAACACGATTTTACTTTATGACTGCAAAACGATAACTGAACTCTCTAATGCATAAGGCGCCGCCTTTACCAAAACATTCCATCCCGTTGATTCCAAATGTAACAACCAATATCGGTACGGTAGTACCGTTCAATACGCAACTGGCAATACTCTTAATCACACAAATTCGGTATGGCATTACCAAGGTGGCCTTTACCCAAAACAATGCCACAATAAGGCTTATAGCTAAGACAACTACTGTACTAATTAAGTGTATCTTTGTTTATTTTCGTAACAATATCATATTTTATGTTGATAACGCTACGCCTTTACAACATCCAGGAAATGATCGATAAATTTCAATTAATGTAGGTAATGCTTCCCCATTTATCGTGATAGGTACCTTCGTTGCTTAGACTCTATGAAAAGCTTAGCCGTGTGACTACTTTAAGCGAGTATTTGGCGATTTTCAAGAGTAGATCGAACATAAAGCCATTTTATAAGATTTAATAAGATTTTATATTGATTTAAAAGAAAACCGACTTCACTTTAGCAAACAAACAAGACCTTTTTCATCAAGACAAGATATATGTACATGGGCTCAAAGTCGCGTAGTCACTAAGGTAATACGCTAACATAGTCCTTATATTTAGTCCTTTGCGTTTACATATTTCCTGTTTCGAAAGTTTAAAAAATGAATAGAGAACATCTTAATGGATGTCTTAAAACGATATTTATACGCTTATAACCGAATTTATAGGCCTTTGGTAACAAATTGTTATTTATCATGACAAAACATTTTTAGAATTGTTGACTTTTATCACTTTCTTTTGTTTTACTTAACTTCTTTTTTAATTTATTTTTATTGAATTTTTAACACTTTTTACTTATTTTTCATAAATTCTAAACAACAACAACAAATGCTAGAACAATCTTTGAACTATCGCCAGCTTTAACGTACTAAAGTAAACTGAGTTATAAAACTGAATAACAAAGTGGTGGAAAAATGCAAAACACAAAAAATATCCATGTTGAATGCTATTCGCGAGGTGGGTAACAAAGGTGTCTTTGCTAAATTTATCCTTGCTTTGTGTTGAAGAACATATAATCAGCTTTGCATTTGTTTCGTGATTAAAACTATGGTACATATTATTGCCGTGGTAAACAGAAGAAACAACTCACCTTCTAATGTATTGTATGTATGTGCAAATCTATTAATAGACTCCGGTCTCCCACTACTTTGTTATTATTTTAATCTTCACAGCCAGTGCTACCACTGTGGTAGAATTCTACCAAATAAGTAGAATATATTCCATTTGGCAGGATGGTAGGCTAAATAGTATTTTGGTAGATTTTAGCAGAAGTTTGAAAATTGAATTATTAATTAATTGATCGCAGTCCTATTTGTTTTCTATAAATGAAAAGCAAACAAACAATTAACAGAAGAGTTAGTTATTACAAGCTATTAGTTGTTATAAAAAACTTAACAGTAACAGCAAAAACAACAGGTATACATTTACTGTGAGCGTCAGAATAAAGTGTACACCCCCATTTTCCACAATTTAATTTTCGATAGTTTGCAAAAAAAAAAAACTATCAATACTATCGGATTCTTTCAAGTGCTACTTTTGGCTACAATATTAGAATTTAAGTGAAGGGAAAGACTAATAATAAATATATAGGGACACTATATTTTTACCAGTAGAAAAATTTAATGTATGGAAGTTTTTTGATGGAAGAGTAATCATTTTACATATATAGCGAAAATTCAGACCATGAAGTTCTACAAAACTAAAGTCATTAATAAGATCCATTGAAGGAAAACTGCAGAGACTATGGGAATAAAGCATGGAACAACTGTCAGTTTTGACAAACTTTTAATTTGTACTTCAAAGATTAATCCTTCAAATCATCAAAAAACCTCAAAAATTAACTTCTTCTCCTGTTTCAAGTCGCACAATAAGAAAAAAGCTTGTAGAATGGACTTATAAGCACTAAGCACTAACTTGACAAAATTTCGCGTAGAAGATTTTAAAAAGCACTAAAAACAGTGCTAAAAGCACTGAGTTCACAAAGCTGTTAATACGAGCCCTAACCACTATTAATTCGTACACTGACCATTTGTTTTACAATGCGATATTAAAGTAGGAATATTTTCTTAATTTTACTGACTACATCAGAAAATACATATTTTTTCTTAAAGACAATTTTATTGTATTTAAATATACATTGAAAGCGTAAGATCTTAAAAAAAAATTCTTTTAAAAATATAAACTAAAACGAAAGTCCATTATTTTCAATTAAAATTAATTGACCACTATTCATACAGTCACATATTTTCTTACTTAGAACTGTGTTACATCTCCCTTTTTTTTAAACGGAGTCGACTCGCTTTGACATGGTTATTATTATTTTTTGACAATCTTCAGGGGTTACTAAGTCCCAGATTTCTTGAATTTTGGATCTTAACCCGTCAAGATTCCGTTGAGAATCATTGCCAAGCTTTCTTTTCATAAGAGCCCACAGATTTTTTATAGGATTGAGTTCTGAACTAGATGATGGCCATTCAAGAACATCTATACCGTTTTCTTGTAGCCTTTTTTTGTTTTTTTAGCTGTATGGGATGATGCACCATCTTGTAGAAAAATATATTCACCGCAGTCGGCTAACTTTGGTACCGATGGTATCAGATTTTCCTCTAACATTTTTACGTATTTTTCTGCGTTTACGGTTCCATCAATGAAGTGAAGCTTTCCGACATCCCCATATCATGAGGCTAGCTGGAAACTTGACTGCGTTTCAAGCAGTCTTTATTGTAAGCTTCCGTGCTTTTACAAATCATCCTTTTTCTAGCATCACCAACACAAACATCGATCTTCGATTCGTCACTAAAAAAATGCTGTCGCATTGCCTTTGCACCCAAGAACGTCTCCCTTTACACCATAACAAACGTTTGTTTTCCTTTTACGAGCTTTAAAATAGGTTCAGACCACTTCGAGGCTATGTCACGAACAGTGCTTCGACGATTTTGCTTAATAATATTTGCCAAGGCTCTTTTATCTCGAAGTGTTATTTTTGTGGTCTGGCATCTTTTTAAAACTTCACTGCAGTAGTTTCCACTTATTTCGTATTTTTTAACAATGCTTTGTATTGTTGATCTTGGGAGTTTAAGTCGATATGTGTCCATATGTCTTCCACGATTTTATTTTTTCAATGATTAAAATTTCGAATTTCTTCACAAATAGGCTTACCGCGTGCCATTTTTCAGATATAATAAAAATTAAAATAAAAGAAAATAAAAAAAATATCTTTTTTTGCTCCCTTGCATTATTATTTTCTTTTTTTTTTTTTTTTTTTTTTTTTTGTAACGGTCTATGATCAATTTTTGTTTACATTTTGATATTTGTCATCTTAAGAATAGTTTATACACTGTACGAATTAGTAGTGGTCAAATTAATTTCAGTGAACAATAATGTTTTAAGTTTATTAAGTTTATGCATGTTATTAATATTTTCGTACAATATTAAATTATCTTTATAAATAAATTTAAAGGAAACATAGCAACCATTCAGAAAAGTATAAACCTGTTAGTATACTAGTTAACTTAATTTAATTTCAGGAGGTGGTTATTAAATTATCGCAGTACAACTTATGTTATATTCACCATGAGGTGAGTTTTATAAATTTACTACAACATGGTATGGTTGTTGACTGTGCTAAACTGTATAAGCAAACCTATTAACAAAGAGCACATTAAACACCACTCAGATAATAAGCAGAGTGGCGCAGTGGAAGCGTGCTGGGCCCATAACCCAGAGGTCCGAGGATCGAAACCTTGCTCTGCTAAAAAGATTTCTGCACTGTTGTGTCGTTAGAAGGAAATCTGTCACGTTTTTTTACTTTATAAATAATTTTTGCAATCCACTCCAATATCAGATAATCAAGTATGTGATGGAAACGAAAGAAAATTGACTCAAAATCCAAAAAAAGTTTTGATGGCAACTTTTGAGATTCGTTTTCAAATCAGTTTTGTTTCAAATCGAATTCGATTTCATTTTCAATTACGTTCTAAGAAATTTTCTATAAAAACAAATGTCGAGAATATTTTTTATACAGTATACCACTTCTGGTGTAGACCATTTAAATTTGTTCTCTACACACATCTAATAATTTGAAATACAGAAATTTAAAAACAAAATAATTGTAAACGAAAGGTTGGTTGGTATTTTAAAATGAAATGTGTTCGAATGAGACAAATATTAAAAATGAAATCGATAGGTACGTATATAAACATTATAAACTTTCGAATTTAAAAGAATTGATTTCCATCACATACCTTAATAATGTGAGTTCTTTGTTAAAATTCGTTTTAATTAATTTCACCAAGAATTTTCTTTATTTTATTTTTTCTTTTCATTTTTTATTTATTAAATGTTTTTTATTATAAATTTGATTTAAAACTTTGGGTGTAGTTTTAAATCTATTCAAAGTGAAAAACTGTACACCATAAACCTCTACACCGCTTGAGAATATCGTCTCAATCATATCGACTGCTTTACGAACAGCATAGTCTTCAAATTGCTTATGACCCAATGAGTGTTGTCGTTTATACTCTTCTAATGCCTCAGGGGGTATTTTAATTTTGGTAATACGCAAAACAGTTTCCAACATACTCAAGTTATCTGGTACGAATATACCAACTAAAATGGGTATTTTTATTTCTTTAGCACGACACTTCATTATGAAGTCAACGACAGCTTGTGGAGTAAAACAGATTTGTGTGATAATAAAATCAGCACCAGCTTTAACCTGAAACACAGAGTAAACAGTAATAAAAAAACGATGACAACCAACCAACTGTTTAATTACTTAATTAATAAAATTATAAACCAATTTATTAAGCTTGTGCAAACAAATGAATATATTCATTTAAATAATTGTATTATTTTTTAAAAAATCAAGGGGATTTTTCTACAAGTTTTTGTGAAATTTTTAAAATTCTGCCCCGTCATGATCAGATGTATAAAAGAGTAGTTTTATTTTTTACCAAGACTATGCGTACCACAAACAAATTGGAAATCAGTCATGAGATTTTCTTTTAAACTTAAGCAGAGAAAAATCAACCACCCTGGGCGAAATACGCCAACCCTAATAAGGGCCAATTACTATATTACTATATACGATTATTGCTTACGACTTTTATATTTGGCCCGGCTCTTTGAACTTTTGTCGCCAAATTTCCACATTAATAACATTTCATTTCTTAGGTCGTCTTTGCATTGTGGCTTGTGTTTAAATTTTTCTATGGATAACACGGTTCGACAAAATGAACGAAGTTGAAATACCTGATCCTATATAAAATAATGCGCAAACAAAATTTGATTTGAAAAATTTGATGAAAAATGTGAGAAATACACCCATATTCTTCAAGGCTACTTAAACGAAATATATATCATTTAAAAGGCCTGTAGCTCTTCTTTCTAAGTCCGAAAGAAATATAAAATCGGGTAATATTCAGCTAAGTTTTTAGCTTATAAGTGCATGAAGGTCCGAAAAACCGGTTTTTTGACCTTAACTTGAGATTTTTGAGGTGTTTTGAAAATACCAAAAACAGATCCTCGTTCTACTCGACAGCGTCTATCAGAAAAATAGTATCACTTGCCAGGTATTTTTTTGTCGCACCATGTAATATAACGGAATATTAGCAAAAGGATCGATAATCCCATAATTATAATGTATGGAGAGAAGAACTGCGCAGGTAAGATGTACAAAGTAAGCACGCAAATTCAGTATTCTAAATAGTAAGTGCAACTTCCTAAGAAGATTTTTTTTCTTATTGGAATACCTTGCATAGATTCAAATATCTTTTTGGTTATGTACAACGCCAATGGTGATGCAGGGCTCAAATGGCTTAATTTTTCTATTCATCTTTATCATTATCGTTATTCCGGTGGTAGCATGTTGCCAGTTCTTCGTAGTAAGCAGCAAATGGCTCACTAATGTTGCAGGTCCTATCGCTAGTAATTGTGTATTATTCCTCTTACACAGCTTAATTATAAAGGCGTATCGTCATATCCAAATATGTACAGGTACCTTCTAAAGCATACAATTGATATTGCTCTCTTCTATCTGTATACTATAGCCTTTTGCCTATTGTCGTTAGGTTTTCTGTCATACACTTTCTTTATTTCAACGGCTTATATTACAATCAGTATGGGACCAGCAATTACCTCTACTGCTTCTGCCGCTTTTGTTTTCTCTGTTACTCCTCGTGGAAGCATATGGCTTCCACAAAGAATCTCCCTCTTCCACGGTTCACCTATATTGCTTTTGCTTCTTAGATTGTTCTGCGTTAGTTCCTGGTTGATTGCGGTTTCCAGATTTTTTTTGATTGGCCACGATTTCTTGAGCCTCAAGTGATATTCTGGTGATACTAACGGAACTTTTTCAAATGTTGTGACCGATCCATCCCCAATTTCATTTCCTTATTTGCCTCAGTATTGATTTCTTATTTATCATGTTTCACAATTTTGTTTTACTTATAGTGTTAGGTCAGAATATTCTGCATATGATTCTGAAACTCTTGTTATTTAATACCTACAAGTTTTGCGTTATTCGATATAGGCCAGATTTCACTGCCATACAGCAGAACTGTTTTAACAATTTGAATTAAATATTCTGAGCTAAGTTCATCTGGATGTATGCTCCTCTGCACTAACTGCAGTCATCCGCATGCCGCTCTCGCTATATTGAGCTTGATGTCTACGTCTGTTTCTGTGCCGCTGTTTGTAGTCTTTGTATTTCCTAAACAGCAGAAGATATCTACATACTCGACTGGCTGACGTTGTAGTATGAAGTTTTTCGTGTTGGTGTTGTTTATTCTCATGTACTTGGTTTTATCTCAAGTCCACTATTGCAAGCCAATCGTTCTAAGTCCTTAGTTTTGACAGCATATTGAAGATCTAGTACATGAGTAGTCAGATGTCATCCGCGTAGTTGAATTCCTTTTTTTTTGAACAGATTTTGCTCATTATCGCATCCGGCACTATAACGAATAGCTGAGGTGATAATGGGAAGCCCTGTTTTACTCCAGGACTGGTGTGGAATGGTTGATTGATGTTTCCGTGAATGCATCCGTTTACATCGCTCCAATTATTTAAATTATTTTCTGGGGAACTTCTTTTGATCTCAATTGTTTCCATATGGCAATCCATCTAATAGTATTAAATGCTTTCTTAAAATCGACAAACAGTAGACACAGGGATAGATTGTTCTATGATTATGTGAAGTGATGGTCTGATCTACGCAAATTCTATTAAGCCAGAAGCCTTCTTGTGCATTCCGCAGCTTGTTGTCCAATTTGCATTTTCTTGTATAAGGTATTAAGCAGAGTAATTCCTTCTTCCACGTTGGATGCAGCCTTTATGTGAGACTATAGAAGTTCAATCACGGTTTCGATGTCAACACTTCTTTTTATATTAACCGGAAACCACTAATTATGCAGAGTTTATGTGTGAACAGCAATCTTTTTGTCATAGATTGCACCTTGTGCAGCGACAATTATTAGAGTTAATACTGGAACTCCCATTAGCGGGACTCAATTGGAAATTTTCATCTAATTGCAACGATTTTGATCCAGTTAATATAATCCGACCTATATATGCCTAAATACACATATGTTACAAAAGTATTTCAAAAAATTTAAACCGATTTATAATTCCATTTCTAAATACAGCCTCTAATTACTAAAGAATACTTTATGAGATAACTAAAAAACAAATTTAAAGATAAGCGCATGCTATATAATATTTTGCAGATTACCTTCTTAACAAGATTTTCTAAATCTTGATCCATAGACACACATTCTGGATGACCTTCTGGATAACCAGCAACACCAATTGTCACGGTATCTGAAATTTCAAGCACACACTCACAAAAAGCTTTTTACTTCAGTTCATAAAACTCAAAAAGAAAAAAAGCAATATTATCAGTTACAACTTTATTGTATTCATAGTAAAAATATTTTTTAATTTGTTTACAAAAAAAAAATGTCTTATCTGATCGAAATAGTACGGAAAATTATTAAATTTTTATTTTTGAAATACGAAGGAAATACGATTACAAAAAATATTTAAAAACTATTTAACACTCACCTCCTTTTAGTTTTCTAATTTGCCCTACCAATTTCTCGGAATATTTATACTCCTGATCCTGATCATGGAAATCTCCACGTATTGCGAGGATGTTTGTAAAGTTTAAATCTAAAAATTCCTTCAGCCTCTTTTCTTTCAAATGATAACAAGAAAAATGTGGCAACACTACGCCATAAGGCTGTAATTTTCGCGCCAATTTTATTGACTCAACTTCTTCAATATTCTCGACAGACCAATATTCAGCACTTAGCCAGACGATTGAAGTGAATAGGGGTAGTACAGGTCCGAATGTGCGATAATCCAATATAGTATTGGGATAATAATTTCTAGCCGATATTTCAAGGCCATAAAAAAATTCTTTATTTTGAATTTTATCATCAATTAAATGCTTTAATTGTCTATCTGGTCTTGCTGGTAATGCTGTATCATTAGGATTGAATTCTAATTTAATATCGTATGTAGTACGGGATGCTGATGGCAAAATGTGAGCACCTATGGCCGTGGTTACGGTATGATTTTGCATTTTTTTATGTTCGATTGTTAATAAAGAAAAATTTGTTTCAGATGTTGATTATCTTCTTGCACTTTGAATACTAAACAATTGTCGAAAGTTATTGATCGATAGTCTGCTTACTAGCTGGCCAAACAGCAATAACATATGAGAGAGCACACACAGTAAGCAATATAAGCTTTCGTATAAAAGCTTTTTCTATTTTGTTGTTTTTTTATAAAAACCAGATTTAGTTAAAAGTTTAAGCGGAAAGTTTAATGTTATTGTAGAAAATTATTTTTTCTCAAAAATGATTTCCGTTACCAAATATTTACCAACACCATACCATGACTCCTTTTAATATCGTGAATGGCTTTAAAAAATGAATAATCTAAGCAGTGAGTATTGCGAATAGAATGAAATATGTAACCGGATGCAGGTCTTCAATTTACGATCTTGATTAATAGCCCATTCACATTCAGTTTCAGGTGACTGAAATAAAAAAGAAAAAAATTAAATTTCTGAATTATTTTAACCCTGGAATACAAACATTATTTCCTATAACCTTAATCTAACGCCTCGTAAAGCAGGTAACGATCAAAAATCTTGATTTTTTATCTATATGTGTTGAAGTATTATTGATGAGAATACTTGTGGAATCTGGTACCCTTTAGTCATTGTACTTCTGTGTAGTAACAATTGTAAAAAAGAAGTGTACGTAAAATTTACATACATACATTAGTATTCTAGGGTTAAAAATATTTAAAAAAAAATGTCACATTTTCTTGTACACCGTTGTAAAGGGTCCGCCATCTAACGTTTTTTTTTCAAATAGTGCTTATTTCGTGAATGGTAACACTTAGCTCGTGTCTGATTTGACAGATAATTAGTTTTATCCTTTCGCTGAACGAATATGGTTGTGTATACGCTTGAACAATGCTGGGAATCTGGGCCTGCGATCGACTTACAGAAGATGCCGATTTTGCCAAAAAAAAATCATCTTTTCAGATGAAGCTCATTTTGATCTTGGCGGGTATGTAAACAAGCAAAATTGTCGCATTTGGGGCACAGAAGACCCACACGCATACATTGAAAAGCCGATATACCCAAGACGAGTCAATGTTTGGTGCGGAGGCATAATTGGGCCATTTTTTCTTCGAAAATGAGCAAGGAGTGGCCGTTACAGTCAATGGCGATCGTTATCGGGCCATGTTGAACGAATTTTTGTTCACAAAACTGAAGAGGAGAATATTTGCAACATTTGGTTTCAACAGGACGGCGCTACGTGCCACACAGCCGCAGCTACACTCGATGTTTTGCGCCCTGTTTTTGAAGATCGCATTATCAGTCGTAGAGCTGATGTCGTTTGGCCACCTCGGAGCTGCGATTTGACACTGTTGGACTATTATTTGTGGGGTACCGTCAAAGATAAGTGTTACGCCAACAAGCCAGAGACAATTTACGCTTTAAAAGACAATATTCGTGAAGCCATTGTAGACTACTGCATAACCAGCCGAGGCAGCCATTTGAATTAAATTATTTTCCATTATTAACCGGAAGGATTGTACTTTCAAATAAAAAAAGAAATTTGGGAAAATATTCAATAGTTTTTTTTATAGCATTTTCAAAAAGAAAAATTATTTGACGGACCCATTATTTTTTTAGTACAAAAAAGTAATTTTTAGTACAAAACACGGATTTGCATCACTAATAAGGAATTTACAACTGAACAAAATTCGTCAATGAGAATTGAAATCTTGTACAAAATCTAATGCGTTTACATTAGACGTTCGACGTTTAACAAGATATTGTTTTCACTTGACTGAAATAGAAGAGAAAGAAATTACATTTTCTGATTGCCTTTTATACTTTTTTTGTACGAATAATAACACTGGTCTACAGCAAAAAACGCCTTTAAATAAAACTATATGGAATTTAATGACTTTGCTAAGCTGAATTTAAATCCGCTTTGTCGGGCTCAAATTTTTTTTATGGGCGTGAAAATTTTTTCGCCCAAAATATGATAGTTATGTCAATATATTTCATCATAACTTGAAAACGACTTGACCGATGCAAGTACAATCAAAGACAATTAAGAAAAAAGTACAATTAAGAACAAAATATCATATAAATCAGCTGAACATAATTTTTTTGTATTTTCAACAGTTTCAGAGTTATTCACAACTTAGCTACGAAAAAAACATCTTTTTGCGCAAAATTAGAGCAATAAATAAATAATAAAAAAATTTTCAGAAAGTGAATTTTAAATGCTAAGCTTAAAATATTGAGAATATAAAAAAAGCTTTAAATCTTGAAAATCGGTTGACTATTGATGATTTTGCTCAAAATTAAATGCAGGTATCTAACTTTGATCAAAATTAGCGAAAAAAATGTTTTCTTGCAAAATTAGAGGAATTTTTTTTTAATGCCTAAAAGTTATATAAAAATTATTAAAATATAATTTTTACATTTACGCATTTATATTAAAGCCAGATACGTAACCTAAAAGGGAGGTACCTAACTTTGACAACAAATTTGTAATACATTATTAGGCAGCACAAACATAATGACAGGAAATGTCTGGTAGGAAACAGTACATACGCATATGAGTATGTTTTTCTTTGATGAATCAATAAAGAGTCGCCATTCCTCAGAATTTTCAGGGAAACCCAGCTTTCGTAATAGTCTGCATCATCACAAAGTACTAAATCGCCATCTTTGCTAAAATAGGCCAGAAAACCTTCTTATCTATATCGGAAATATGAGACTTTCGTGTCCTTATCTAACAAATTCCATTGCTGTAATCTTGACGCAAGTTAGTCTGACTTTGATTTTAAGAGTTCTAAGTCTCGCATAAGATCATTCAGTGCAGATGAAGTAGTATCTACAGACGCGTAACTGATTTTATTCCGAACAGAAAAAACATCTTCTTCATTAAGAATTACATTCTTCTTCATTAACCGAATACTTTGGCAGTTTAACCGCTCTATTAAATAACCCGTTTTAGGTATTTCAATTATGATTACCTCCTTGAGCTCGTCGGAATGACAATCGTTAAACCAAAATTCTTTAATCACGGGCATAATAATTTTTGGGCTCGTTTATTCAAAATTAAATGCGAAAAAATGTTTTCTTGCAAAATTAGTGGAATTTTTTTTACTTTTGTTTCCAAAAAGTTAAAAAAAATTCCTATTTTTTTTACTTTTGTTTCCAAAAAGTTAAAAAAAATTCCTATGGAAAAAAACTGAAAATGGATTTGAATTCAGTGCAGTAATTGGCCCATAGTTCCAGTTATTCATTCCTACCAGTGGTAAGTACACCATTATTATCTTTAAGAGATTTACAAGTTGATGATGTTCACCAGTTTCCTAATTACGTTTTGACTCAGCCGTATTTTGTGCTACCTTAGCAAATTCATTTGACCAGCTATGTATATATATCATTGATTGCTGATTAGTTTCGATCGTTTCGCCTGATTGGATAATTTCCTTCCAACTATACCAAGCATATTAACATCGAAATTTTTAGAAGGTAATCGAGCAATCCTCTGAATCCAGCATCATATTTTTACGTTTTTTCGGATATTTCACTAATATTCATATCATCATCAATTGCAACTTAACTAAACGTATCACACTTGTATTTTTGCCTATTTCAAATTCTTCATTAAATAATATGTAAATGTTGAACCACCTTCACTAGGAACGACCTCATACATTGATTTGAAAACTATTCATATAATTCTGCCGTATAATTTAGGGAAAATTCTAATCAGAAAGTTGCCTTAGATGTAAACTTTTTTAACAAGCCATCCCCATACGTATTTTATTATGTTGATGTCAGGTGAGTAAGGTCTGTATTAAATTAATTCTCGGCAGTATATTTATCAAAGTAGAAAATGGCTCTCCACACCATTACACCTCCCACCAGTTTGTGAAAGCGATCCAAATTGTGTTCCACCTTGCGAAGATTGTGGAAAATGAAATTGTTATTGGAAGAGTTTCTTAAATTAAATTTCTTCTTCCACGACGATAGGCGAAATTACGCGTTATGTGAAGACTTTTTCATTTTAATTTTCTTAATCAAATATAATACATTTTTCGTCACTCTTTATCTAGTAGACAAGCTTGTTTTAACTTAAAATTTCTTATGCTTGACCCATAATCAAGAGGTTCGAGTGTTTAAACCTTGCTCTGCTAAGTCTGTGCATATTGAAATTGTAGTCAAAGTGATTCTACTTTTTAAATAACAATATTGTAATATGCTCACACATTAGATGTGATTTGAGCTCTTCTTAAATAGTAATTTTTAATTAAAATTTTAAAAATATTTTCTTTCGTTTTTCCTCATCTTAAATTTATTATATTTTGATTTTTATAAATTTCATTTAAAACTTTGGATATATTATTGAATTGATTTAAAGTGAAAAATTGTAGACCATATCCACCGCCTTACGGACAGCATAGTCATTAAATTCTTTATGACCCAATAAGCTTTGTCGTTTATACTCTTCTAATACCTCAGGGGACATTTTAGTTTTGGTAATACGCAATATCGTCTCCAACATACTCATATTGTCTGGTACATATATACCAACTAAAATGGGAATTTTTATTTTTATGGAGCTACACTTCATTAAGAACTCAATCACAGGCTGTTGAGTAAAACAGGCTTGTGTGATAATAAAATCAGCGCCGGCTTTGACCTGAAACACAGAGGAAACAGTAATAAAAAACGATGACCAACAAGTGTTTAATTATTTATTTAATAAAAAATTATGAACAAATTTACATACTAAGTTTATATAAACAAATGAGTATTTTCATTTAAATAATTGTATAATTTTATAAAAATTAAGGGGATTTTTCTAGCCTGTCATGGTCAGAATAATAAAAGAGTAATTTATAGTTTTGTGCCACTTTCTTTGCAGGCATGAAACACATATCAAGTCCAAAGTATTTTTTAACTTAACTATGTTTTCCAAAAACAAAATGGTAATCAGTTGTGAAACTTTTTTTAACCACTTAAGCTGAAGAAAGTTGTCCAATATAGGCTGTTTCACTCAAACACCATCAGGCTTATTGCATTACAGCATAAAAGTATTTACTATAGACACATATTTTATGCATGCTCTACATCAGCATTCCGTGTCAAAAATGCTAACAGCCATCAATTTCATAAAAACTTATTAAACTCTCCAAAGTATTGTCTATAACAGTCACCAGCCGTCTTGGGACCTATTCGCATAAAAGGTGCATCACTGTGTTCTTAATCAAACAGTGTTTAGTTATTACAAAACTTTCAACATTAAGTGCCATGTCACCGAAGAAAAAAAAGATCGCCAAGATCAGCCAGAAAAGTTCGAAGATGAGGAATTGAAGACAAAGCAAGGAAATTGTATACCAAACGACTTAGAGCCGATATACAGATGCGTTGGACGACATCTTTTGTATCAAATCATTTTTGGTGATTAAAACTGCATTATTATTACCATATTAATATTAAAGGTTGGAGAGACCAAATAGCCATGGCACTGCGAACTAAAAAGATATATTGTGCCAAACACTTCGTTATCAGATACACTTATGCAAAAGCCACAGTGAGTTGCAATCACTCAGAAGAAAGCCCATTAAATCCTCCATAAGAGTCAATATTCATGGGTGGATGACTCTCTGCTCTGTTCGAAAATACCACCCGGAACAGTCTCCAGAAGTATACCCTCAACCTTGGGCATGAAGAACACATTAATTCCAATGGGTAGCCCAAAAACCTGTTCAGGTCCAAATAGCTCCATGAATGTTCGTCTACGAATGTTTGCCAAAGCAAAACATTCACAGAGAATATTGGCGTTGAAGAGGTGATACTTCGAATAGTTGCCCTTCAGGAACCCAATAAGTTTCCTCATAATTCTCCTATCCATGTAGCGCAGCTCCCTACCAAAGGTAAAGGATCTCATCAGTCGCTCGATTGCCTAAGAGTCTGCCATGGCACCCAAAACAACGTGCAGAGTTCATGTTCCCACTTATCGATCTTCATCTTGCCGTAGACCAATTAATACCACAGTATGGTTTTGGTCCTGTGCTCAGGCACCCTAAAATATGTCACTCTGTACCACAATACCAGGATGCAAATATTTGTATAGCGTTCGTATATCAATTTCGAAAATGGGAGCCCAAGATCCCATTTCTCTCGATCATGTATAAACAATTTAAAATGCATCGTATGTGCAACAGTTATATTCCATCGTAGCAAGACCAGTCAAATCTATTTAAAATAATAAAAGCTGTTATACTTTAAAGCTTGAACAGACTCTTTTATACGTTCCTACACACTAAATACAGACTATGATTACAAGAGAATAAGTAACAAAATGACAATAATACAACTTCCAAGTATAAGCATAGTTTTTATAATTAGTTTTTTACCTTTTTGACAAGGCTATCAAAATTTTGATCCATAGACATAAATTCTGGATGTCCTTCAGGATAACCAGCTACACCAATTGTTACGGAATCTGAATTTTTGAATACACACACAAAAAGCTCTTTAGTTTTAGTTCATTGGATTTAAAAATAAAAACTATTAAGCTTTTACTTCAAACGTTTTGAGAAACGATATGAAGTGAAACAATATGGAGGCTAATCGTTTTTACACTCACCTCCTTTTAACTTTCTAATTTTCTCCACCAATTCTTCCGTATATTTATATTCTTGGTCTAAAGCATAAGAATATCCACGTATTACAAGAATCTTTGAAAAGTTTAAATCTAAAAACTCCTTCAGCCTTTTTTCTTTCAAGCGATAGCAGGTGAAGTGTAGTAATACTATGCCACGAGGCTGCGCAATTTTTATTGATTCTACTTCTTTAATATTCTCCACAGTCTAATATTTAGCATTTCGCCAGATTATGGAAGTGAATATGGGTTGCACAGGTCCGAATGTGTGATAATCCGGTATAGTAGTAGGATTATAATTTCTGCCGGTTATTTCAAGGCCATAGAAAAATTCTCTTTTTTTTAATTTTATCACCAATTAAATGCTTTGTCTATCACTTGCTGGTAATGCTGCATCACCGTTGGATTTAAATTCAAATTTGATATCGTATATAGCACGGAATGCTAATAAGAAAATATGGGTACCTATGACCGGAGAACACACTAAAAAATATAAGCTTTTGTATAAAAGCTCTTCACATTTTGGTGTATTTTTGGTTTCTAAAAACCAAGGATTTAATAGCTGCTTACGTGATCGAACAAGTTAACGTATCGAATAACAAATAACGTATCGTGGGCATTGTTCCATAAGAAATGTTATATCAATCTAAAAAAAATTTTTCAAATGAATTCATTATCAACAAAGTTTGACCCCGGATTCAGTCGATGGGAAATTTGTTATACACTCATACCTTTTTATACGGCCTAGATAGGTTCTGAAAATGTAGGCAGTAAATCGAAACGCCGTAGAAAGAGTAACTTTTGCTTGCCTCACAGTTTCATTCACCATTTTTAAGGGTGATTTTTCAATATTTCAGTTGTATAACGAGGATACTTATTTTCGCCGTAAAGAGAAGGTATTCAATAATTTATACAGGCCATTATAGCGAAATTACGCAAAAAGGCTATATAAAGAGGTATGGGTGATTAGAAAAACAAAGGCAATTTAGATTCAGTGATTAAATTTTATATAAATATTTATGTTTGAACCCAATTTCGATTTTTACAAAAGGGTTATCTACTATCTAACTGAATATCTAGAGAGGAAACATATTTAACTCAGGTGTCAGCAATCGAAACCTTGGGAGATTTGGTTCCTGCCTACTGACAATTAAAATATATACACATTGAATTTACCCACTTTTAAGTAGACGTTTGCTAGACATCTATGATCAATTCAGCATCAAATTTCTCTTAATTTGTCAATTTTAACGGGAATCAAGTTAGATTCCACCAAAATGAATGCGGCATCGGGGTAATATATTTATGGAATACGAAATTAGCATTGAATTGATAGCGACTTTGAGTAAAAGTAATGTCGACTAAAAATTGACGTCGATGTCGACGACTCCAAATAGAAAAATACTGAATTTTATTAACTTACTTAATTATAAAAATTTTTTTAAAACGTTCGATTTTTCCATTTTTGTTTATTAAAAATTTTTATTTTGACAGTAAGTTCTGGCAAACCTTCGATAACAAAAATTAATAAAAAAAAAAAAAATAGCGAAGACAATAGTTTTCTTCTTTCTTTCTCTCAAAAGTGAATCTTTTTCAATAAAATTATTTTGATAAATGTGGCAAATATATAATGTTTCACTTTAAAGATCCCAGTCTAATCAATAAAAAAGCCGAGCTACTCTAAGGAAGTCTCTGTCTCTGTTTACGACTATAAATTAAAAATTATGAGTCTTAAAGAAGGTCGTATGAGCTGCAAAAACAAGCAACTTAGTGATTTACTAGTTGTAGTTGCTACGCCAAAAACAGTTAAGAAAATCCACCAAATGGTATTGGATGATCATCGGTTGAAGGTGCGTAAGCTAGTTGAAATGATGGGCATTCCAAAAAGTATTATACTTCGCATATGAACTGAAAATTTGAAGAAGAGAAAACTGTGAGTAGAAGGGGCACCACATAAGTTCAACATAAGTTCAAAACTCGACATTTTTGACTTAGATTAAAGAAAACATGCAAAATGTGTCTTTATTCTATAACAAAACAGTCGAAAAATGACTTCGACTCACCAACCATGAAGAGAGCAAAAGAAAAAGTCAAAGCAGTGATTTGCATTTTCACAATCGGAAGGCAAATACAGTTCTATCCACTGACAACGGATAATTATTATTGAAAAAAAGAAACACCAAACAACGGCGAATATTATGTTAACTAATTGCAATATTTAAGATATAAATTAAGGAAAAAGGCCGCATTTGCGAAAAAGAAAGTGTTGTTTCACTAAGATAACGTTCTATTGCTTCATAACGATCATTATAGGCAAAATTTTGCTCTCTCTGATACTTTTCTATTTCCAAGCATGAAAAGGTAACTCGCTGGTAAACGATTTGCCAAGAATGCACTCTTTTGTAGATGGCTATTTTAAGGAGCTGAAGAGTTCTTACTATATGGAGATTATGTTCAGATATATGTAAGTATTTTGTTCCAAATTTATTGAGTTTTCTTTGTTAGATAGGCTAGCTTTAGGGATCTCTCACTTATCTCTCGAATTTTAAATTCATTAAATAAATTCCATATGATATTTTCAATATTTTATGTATAATATTTATTAGTTTTTAATATAATTATGTTAATTAGATTAGCTTTACAAATACAATATTTAGTTTATGTTCTGAGTTTTGGCAATTATTTCGATTTTTTGTATGCATGTAGAATCCTTAAGTTATTTTTTACATATTTAAAATTGTATATTATATATTGTATTTTTCTAAAAAAAGAAAAAACAAAATATATTATGGAAAATTATGAAAAGCTGCCAATTGAAAGAAAAATAAAAAACTAAATAAATTAGACTAAATAAAATTATATTTTTAAACTTTTATTTTCGAAGATGAATAAAATATTTATTTTAAACATAAATTTTAACTAATAAAATTTGTTTTAATGAAAATAATTTTTCTTTTTTTAATAAGAGCACATATAAATTGTACATTAAAAAACTTTTTTTGTTTTTGAGAAGATCTTAATGATAAAAATTAATTTTTTTTATTTATAAAATACATATATATTTATATATTAACAACTGTTTTTAAAAATATATTTAAAATATAAACTGAATTAAAGCATTTAATATTATATTCTAAAAAATATTCAAACTTATTTCAAGAACTTAATCAAGAACTTGTTGTCATAAGCTTTGGTAATACAATTTAATATTTCTTAAGAAAAGGTTGCTGTTTTTTAACAAAAAATAAAATTTCCTTTTTTCTACTAAATTCTCCTTAAGCAAATATTAAGAATTTTCTAAGGGTTTTGTTTTATTTTACAGTGTTGTGTCTTCTATTTTATTTAAAGCAGAAAAAAATCTCAATTGAAATTTGAAAATTAGAAAAATAAAATTTATTAAAATTATTTTAGGATTTTTTATAAGTCCTTTCTATTATTAATTTTATCTTAATGGAATAGTATATAGAAATAAAACTTTAACATTTTTTTGAAAATAGAGATGTGTATTATCAGATCGTTTTTATATATATAAATTACATTAACTTAGAAATTATTAAATTGTTTACTTTTTTGTTTCGTATTTTCTTTTCTTTTTTCCATTTGTATATATGTATGTATATAATCTATATAAAATTATTTATAAATGTTTTGTTTTTTGTTTTTATTTTAGTATGTATGTATGTGTATAATATAAATAGTAATTATTGAATTAACTATAAACTACTATCGCAGTCCATTTGAGTATGTCATTTCTTTTTGATACGTTGAACGATCCATTCCAAACCTTGATAGAGCCTGCAAAAAAATTAATATTTAAAAGACAAAAAATTAGCAGCAACGTAAATAATACACAACATTAAAACGATTTTTATAACTGTTACTGTGGGTACCATAAATAATTAATTATCAAGCTTAACCATCAGTACTACGTTGCTATCTATCTTATCAGAAAAAGCAATATAAGTAAATTCTTTATAGTAGTTCAGGTTGTAAAAAAAAAACTACACCACTAGAATAATTATTTAACGTATTTTTAACTTTCTCTTTAAAATTATTTTTATATTTTATAGTTTTAAGATTTGTAAGTTAAATAATAAAGATTGTTTTTTTTATTTCACTGAGCAGTTATTTATACAAAAAGTATTCAAAAGATACCGCAATAATATACTTTTTCACGCTGCTAAGTGTATTTGCCTTCAAAGCATCCGCGAGACATCTAGTTATTGATGACACCCATTCGCCATGTATAGAGTCTTTAACGGACTCCGTATCTTTTTACAGTTCGTCCCCAAAACCTGCCTCCCTTGGCTGAGGACAGTTTATCTACTCCCAGTGAAATAAATATAGCGTACAACATTTAATGCATTTTTTTAAACCAAATGGATTTTTTTGAGAAATTTTTTTAACAAATCAAAAACTCTGTAGGAAAGAACTCAATGTAGATATAAAACTTATGTATTAAATAAGTTTATCTTATTATAATTAAAGACTATGTTTTTTCGAACAAAATTAGTATAGCTTACAAAATAATATTATCAATAATATTAGTGTTGTAGTGTTGTACAATATACTTATTTCGCTGGGTGTATCATATCTGCAGGCCGTACACTATATACTATATATTATACTCTTCTAATACTATACTATACTTTACCATACTATAATATACTATACAGTACTATATTATACTATACTGTACACTACACTATACTATTCTACAAAAATTTTTCTTCTTTCGTTCTATGCGTGTAATGTCAAACTAAAATTCCTTAATCCGTAATTTGTCTTTTGCCGATGTTAAGAATATTTTTCTAATACATAGCAGAGATAGTGAATTTACTTTATTTTACGAATAATGGAAATCTTCAACTCACCCTTCACCTGTTAACGCACAGCAGCCTTGTATATGCCATTGATGTTTTTTGATTGAAGTTAAGTCTAATTGTCGTGATATTTCAGCCGCTGACATTGAGCCTTTCAAGTCCTTATGATTTAAAAAAGTAAAGTACATTATAAATCATTAATATAATAAAAATATATTAAATTTCCTACCTGTTTATTGGCATATACCAGTAAACTCGCTTTACTTAAATCCTCATGTTGTAACATACGATACAGTTCTTCACGCGTCACAGCCAAACGTTCACGATCCGTTGAATCGATAACCATTATAATGAACTTCAAGATAAAGAAAAATAATTATTTGTTAAACTTAAACTAAATTATTATCTACTGTAAGTAAAAACTTACTTCTGTATTTGTATAGTATGTACTCCATGCTGCTCGCAAACTTTGTTGTCCACCCAAGTCCCAAACAAGAAAATGTATATTTCGCCAAACAACCTCTTCAACATTTGAACCAATTGTAGGTGATGTGTGGACGACTTCATTCATAAGAAATTGATAGAGTATTGTAGTTTTGCCAGCATTATCTAAACCGACCATTACTAATTTGTGTTCTGTAATGGAGAAGAATGGAATGGTTTCTTATAATTCAGAGTTTTCTACAAAATTTTTAGGAATAAAATTGAAATTACGACCATTTAAGAAAAACATTTAAAACATTTATTTGTCAGAGTTCGAATTTGCAAATAAAATAAAAAAAAAGTTCATTTTTGTTTTATAAACGAACTGTTTCTGTAACATCAAAATAAATTTTCTGTCGATCTCAACTCTGATTCTGACAACAATCAGATGATGTTTTTAATAATAATATTGTCTTAGATTTTTTATCATATTCAAGATAAATTTTGTTTCTTTAAAAAAAATATACAAGTATTTTAAAGTTATTAATCAAAAAAAAAAAAAAAAATATTTCATTGGAAGATAAGATAGTTGAAAAAAGAAATTAAATTAGAATAATAACAAGCATTATTATTCATTTTCAAACTATTATTTATTTTTAAGGCCATTTAAAACTTGTTATTGGAAGACCATTATACTTAAACTATTTTAATAATAAGTATTGAAGCTCTAACAAATAAGTTCAAATGCACTTCATAACAACTTTGGCCCGCATATTACGCAAGATCGTTGTCACTTTGTATTTTAAAATGACAATGAAAGAAAAGCATTAAAATATTCCGAAGAATTAAATTATAATTAAATGTTAATTGAAAACGTTTTTATAAAACATATCATAAGGAAAAAAAAATGTAGAAGTAGATGCTGCATGAAGTAGTGTGTTATAACAGCAGAATTGTGAATCACACCCTAACGGTAAGTTTTTTGCACAACTTAATTTGACATTTCAGTGTTTGACAAATTCAACCATGGCGAGGTACACAAGCCTTTTACGAAAATGGTCGTTCAAATCAAAATGCATTTCGTGTACTTCGTGATTTTTTTGATCAGCATAATCGACGAAATGTGTCCACAATCGAGAGAATTGTGCACAAATTTCAGCAAACCCGGTCTGTATAAAATATGGATACACCTGTAAGGGACTGTTTAGTGTGCTTTATGGCGTCATTGGACCGTACTTTTTGAAAATGGGGTTGGCCAAGCAGTTACCATGAATGGTGCTCGCCATAGCGAGTGTAACGAACCTCTTATGGTCAGATATTGAGGATATGGACCTGGACGATAAGTGGTTCGAACAGAATGCTGCCACTTGCCACACAGCGAACGAAACAATAGCTCTTTTTGCGCGAGAAACTCAATGGCCGTGTTATTTCATGTCGTGTTATCTCTTGTACATCAATAAGCCAAGAACAATTCAATAGCTAGAGGATAAGATAATTCGGCACATTAACGACATTGAACCTCAATTACGAGTCATTGAAAATATAGACCGACGGATAGAGGTATGCCACCGAAGCCGTGGCTAGCATTTCGCCGATATTTTGTGTCACACATAATTGTCATAGATCCTTCTGTCATAATAAAAAATATTAAGATAATTCTCTGAAAACTTTTTGCTCGTGCGTTTTAGTTGAACCACTCTTTATATAGAAAAGAGAATATTTAAACCTAAACTAAAACCTATTTTTTCAGACACATTTATGCACAGAAAATATGTGTCCTTATTTCAAATTAGATACAAATGTTTTACATATGCCTTAAATAATTTTTTTAAATAGAAATAATTACAGCATTTTAAAAGACCAATGAACTTTTACCTCTTTTGTAGTTGTTGTTTTTCAGCATGTAAATTTTATATCAAGCCATTGTCATATCATTTTTATATAATAATTCTCGTAGCTAAAGGGTTCGCCAAATAATTTTTTATTTTTTTTTTTTTTTGAAAATGCTATAAAAAAACTACTGAATATTTTCTCAATTTTTTTATTTTTTATTTGAAAGTACAATCCTTCCAGTTAATAATGGAAAATAATTTCATTCAAATGGCTGCCTCGGCTGGCCATGCAGTAGCCACCACGATCGGTCCAATTTTTAAGCACATTATCGATTGTGTGCAGCTATATTTCACCAATGGCTTCACGAATATGGTCCTTTAAAGCGTCAATTGTCTCTGGCTTGTTGGTGTAACACTTATCTTTGACGGCACCCCACAAATAATAGTCCAACGGTGTCAAATCGCAGCTCCGAGGTGGCCAAACGACATCAGCTCTGCGTCTGATAATACCATCTTCAAAATCAGGGCATAAAACATCAAGTGTAGCTTCGGCTGTGTGGCACGTAGCGCCGTCCTGTTGAAACCAAATGTTGTTAATATGCTCCTCTTCAATTTTTGTGAACAAAAATTCGTTCAACATGACCCGATGACGATCGCCATAGACTTTAACGGCCACTCCTTGCTCATTTTCGAAGAAAAATGGCCCAATTATGCCTCGACAATTTTGCTTGTTTACATACCCGCCAAGATCAAAATGGGCTTCATTTGAAATTATAATTTTTTTCTTTTTGTCATTCTGCAACATTACCATGATTTTCAAAGTAATGTCGCAATATTTCCCAGCGTTGTTCAAGCGTATACACAACCATATTCCTTCAGCGGAAGGATAAAACTAATTATCTGTCAAATTCGACATGAGCTAAGTGTTACCATTCACGAAATAAGCACTAGTTGAAAAAAAACGTTAGATGGCGGACTCTTTATTACTTTTTTATATTAAAAACTATTATTATTTCCGATTAATTAAAAAATAATAAAAACTCATTATGTAATAATTTAATTGTTATTTATTACGAGGGCAGTTACAGAATTCCGTGACTTTTTGTATTTCTAGAGCAGTAATTTACAATAACGATACCCTGCTTCTGTAGACTATTATTTAAAAAAGAAAATGGACAAAATGGAACTTCTTATGCTGGTTAAAAATGGAAACAACCATCACTGTTGTCAAAGAAAAGTTTGACAAATTTTATACAACCGACTGCACACAATCAATTTAAATGGTTAAAAAGTAGTTAATTAAGCTTCGTTGAGGTTGCAACAGCATGAATAACGATAAACGTTTAAAACGCTCCAAAAAGATTATTATGCTAGAAATTTTCGATAAATTTAATGGAGTGATATTTAAAAAAAAAGGAAAATAAAAGTTCATGAGGTGACTGGCTGCGCTGTAACGATCAAACTTTAGTATTTGCTCGGTTGCTCACGTTCAAACCTAAGCACAACCTAGTAGAGTAGCCAGTAATGCATCCATGACTGATGCGTTATCGGAAACTCAACTGTGAGTAAAGTCAATATAAATTTTTAATTTAAAATAAAGTAAATGGATTTTTATACTAAACTAGTATCAATCAAATTTATTACTTGACATTTGTCAAAGAAATATTTCAATATTTTTGAACATTACTCATTAAATACAGTAATGTATGTAAATGTAATCAAAAATGAACATGGAATAATCTTCTTTTTCTTTTTTACAAAATAAAGATCATTATCTTCTTTATAAATCAATTTTATGCCGGTCATTGATCATAAAAATTGTTTTCTTACATCTTTGTTCTTAATTATCAAAAATAGAAAATGGATGCCCTGTTCTACATTTTAAATCTGAAAAAAAAAAAAATTGTTTGAAAGAAAAAAACTATAATTGTTTCATATTTTATTTCTTGAAAGTTTTAAGTCTCGTTTCATTGTATCGGGTGATTATTTAAGAGCTTTCGGATTTGATTTAAAAAACACGCAAACTTTAGAAAAATGTATGAAATCTTTATTTGAGTCGATAGAACGATCTATATAATTGAATGTTTAACCATGATTTCATGTAAATGGTTGATAGCTGGGTCCAATTTGGGCACACTCTCTCCAACATATCAGCCGGTATCTCACGAATAATAGTGAGACCTTTAATAGTGACTTCCAGTTCGTCAATCGTTGGAGGCTTGTCTCTATAGACATAAGCCTTAACATAGTCCCACAAAAAATAGTCTAAAGGCGATAAATCGCACGATCTAGGTGGCCAATTGACCAGCCCCTAACGCTAAATAAACTCTTCACCGAACTCGTCTCTCAATTGAGCTGTTATTTCTTGTGCTGTGTGGCATATGGCAACGTTTTGTTGAAACCACATGTCAGCCAAGTCAGCCTCTTCCATTTTGGGCAAAAAGTTTGTAATCATCGCACGGTAGCGCACGCCAGTAACGCACAGTAACGTTCCGGCCATCGTCGGCTTTGAAAAAGTACAGTGCAATGATGCCACCGGCCCATAATTCACAGTAACCAGTGCATTTTTCGGGATGCATTGCCAGTTTTTGCAATGCTTTTAGCTGCTTTTCACACCAAATACGGCAGTTTTGCTTGTTCATGTATCCATTCAATCAGAAATGAGCTTCGCCACTGAACACAATTTTCTGATAAAAAAGCTGATCTTCATCCAACTGAATTTTGAAGATAAAATTCAATAATCTGCTAGCGTTGTTTATTTGTAAGTCGATTCATGGTTAAATTATAAACCAAACTGAACATGTTTGACAGTAACATGTTACATGAAAACAACTGAGCTGCCAAAAAGAAAGTTGCTTAAAAACCAGTCGATATAATCAATATTAATAATTGGTTTGGATTTCACATTTTAAAAAGGACTCACACCCCAACACTCATGACATTGGTCGTGCTCTTTGACACTTGCGCGTCCACTTTAGTTTGTCATGTAGCTCCAGTATCTTTCCATCTTGCTTGACGGTTGCTAATGTAACACCAATCCCCAAAAAAGGTCAGGTGAGGCAAATTTATGACGAGTATAGTTAATCACCACTTTGTGAGGTATTTGGAGTTTAAGCGAGCGTCGTTTTCCGCAAGAGTCGTTCTACTGGTGACCACCTGACGTTACTTTCGGAGAAGTGGAGCAGGTCCAGTCATGGTTTTAGCGAGAGTAATGTTGTGGATCTCGATACATCCAAAGCGTTTGAGAGAGTTTGGCACTAAGCTCTCATTTAGAAGATTATTGCTTTCGGTGTCGGCAGTCACTTCTCCTGATTTATATCGAGCTTTCTTAGAGATCGCTCTATAAGAGTGGTTATAAATGGGGTCAAATCCGATGAGTTTAGGATAAAACCAGGGATGGTTATTTCTTAACAACTCTAATTCTAATATTTCTTAACGACTTTCGTCTTTTCACTTCTAATTCTATCTACTCTTCAACATTTGTCATTTATATTCTTTTATTGTCGTAGGCTGAGACTCTTGGAGATGGGGCGAAAAGGAGGAATATGAACGACAAACTCACAAGCGACCTGGTGAAAATGGTCGTGCGAACAGGGGCGATTTTACTGAGCGCAAGACACAATGTTGTTTATTGACACACAGATGTGGTAGATATGGAGGAATCAGTTGTTTTTGTGAATTGTGAATTGACTGCGATATTCGTTGGAACGATCATATATATCGTGTGACGAAAAAGTATTCAAGTGCCTCGGTTTTTGAAGACGGTGCAAGAAATACTTTACGCCATATAGTCTTCTTAATATTTACAAGACCTATATCCGACCTAAAATGGAATACAAGTCTCATGTATGGGCGGGTGCTTAAAGTATATTTTAGAGCTTTACGACTGCGTACAAAAGAAGGCGAAGGTACTTATACATGAAAGTATGGTAGCCTACTCTATCGATTCATTAGAGCATCGTCGAAATGTGGCGTGTGTTTAATTGTTCTATCGATACTATAACAGAATGTGTTCTAACGAAATTAAGGAATTAATTCCTAATAATCATAAATTTTTACGTAGCAGCCGTAATTCACGTAGTTGATTGTGAATCGCACAACGCGTTACAGGGAGAATTTTTTCTTTAATCGCACTGTTCGTTTGTTGAACAATCTTCCCTCGAAAGTCTTCCCAGCCACTTACGACATGAGTAAATATAAATCGAACGTCCATGAGTAGGGTAATAGACTCAAAAGAAATAAAATAGGCTTTGAATTAAAAATACTTAGTTTTTCGTAAGTAGCAATTTTATTAAGGGGTACGTACTACTATCTGACTGACTATAAATTTCACTTTTTAACCAATTCTAATCGACAAAAAAAAAAAAACAAATGAGCTTGCGAGCACAAGGAGGACTTTTTTAAGCAAACTTTGTTGGTTATTAAGTTTTCAATAAAACATCGTTGTCTACACTACAATTCTATTATGTCCGTTAGCAAATCGGTGCACATTTTTCTCAAATGCTTATTATCATGTTATCGGACTGAAATTTGTTACAAGAAATTGTTAAAGGTTTAAATGAATAACTTATTTAAAAACTTATTATGTTTACTAACAACAAAATCTAACAAATTTTTATTTTAAAATTTTTACAATTAAAACAAAAAATGAAATTTTATTTTCAACGGTAAAAAATCTTTATTTGAATCTCATTTACAAAGTAACATTCTGTGCAAAAATATTTGTTTATTTATTGCTGTGTTTACTTGACATTGTATGTTTAAATGTCAGGTTGAGGACCAAGTGAATGGGTATAATTAATTGTATATTGCGTGGGTCAATGACTGTGTACAGAATGTTAATAAAATACTTTCATTGCCAAACTGTAAAGTACTCGTATTGACAATTGTGACAAAGAGTTAAAAAAGTATTAAATTACAAAACGTAAACGCGTTTTGTATTTAGAAAACACGATAATTATAATTTAAATATGTATTGAAAACAAAATGATGACAATCTAAAATGGAAAACTAAATTTGATTGATGTCATATAAGCTTACTAAAGAATATAACATAATATCAAATATACTCGTAGCTTTTTATATAGCCTTTGCGGCATTTCACTATAACGGCCAGTTTGAATTAAGGAAACCTTTACTTTGCGGTACATATTACCTCCTTATATGGCAAAATCGATATTTACCGTTCTTTAAGAAAAAGTGTAAGGCACGCAAAAGAAACACGTTTTACGGCATTTCGATTTAAGACCTACATTTTCAGAACCTATATAGGCCGTATAAAGAGGTATGAGTATAAACTGTATAAAATGAATATAATGAAAGCTTGATGTAAACCTAATATATTGTAATTTCTAAACATTTTTTATACGTAATTTTGAATTCAATTTATGCTACAAAAAAGAATAAACTAGAAATACCTGGGATGTGATACTATTTTGCTATTAAGTACAACAAGAATCTCTTTTTGAAATATTCCAAACACCTCCATTGGTATTTGAATTAAATAAAAAAAACAGTTTTTAGTCTTTTAATTGTTATTTTTATTGAATTTTAAAGGACGTAGGATAGGGTTATTTATGAAATAACACATCGGGTAAATGGCCTCCTTTTTTGCATGTACATACGCACTTGTTTGTCGCAATTTTCCATGACCATTTTGCATAAATGTGGCAGCGTTGATGCAGCGTTGAATCGCCTTCTTTAACGCATGGGTGGCTGTGGGCTTGTTGACATAGACCAGTGATTTCAAATAACCCCATAAAAAGAAATCTAATGGTGTTAAGTCACACGATCTAGCGGACCAATTTTGATCACCGAAACGAGAGAGTACATGGCCTGGAAATGTTTCATGCAGTAATTGAATTATCTCACGGGCTGTAATGCATGTGGCACTGTCTTGTTGAAACCACATATTGGCCACATCAATATCATCTAATTTCGGCGGAAGAACAGTGTTATCATGTCTCGATATCGAGCACCAATAACAGTCATTGCTTGACCAGTCTCATTTAAAAAAAATTAAGTCCAATTATGCTTCCAGCCCAAAATCCTTACCAAACAGTGACACGTTGTGCATGCATGTAGGTTGGCAGAACTCCAAAACCGGCAATTTTGGTAATTAACAAAGTCATCAAAGTGAAAATTTACTTTATCGCTTAGGATGATTTTGCTCGAAAAATCACCATCCATTTTTTGATGTTCAATAATCCATTCAACTAACTCTCCTCGCTGTGCATGGTCATTAGGATTCAGTTGTTATGTTAATTGAATTTTGTAAGCATAGAAACAAGATTTTTGTCAGTATACGGTGTTGAGAGCTTCTTGAATTAGCAAATCTTGACCAAGACGCCGAATTAAGGCTCTTGGAGGGTCACTGATACTTTCACACACTGCTTCGATATTGAAATTTAAACAGCTTGTTTTTGGACTACAGTCTCCCTGAAAATTTCAATTAATCTCTTCACAGTTGACGAAGTTGAAACACTATTCCGACCATATTTTGCATGATATTTTCGAACTACGGCCGCCAAGATTTCATTATTTTTGAAATATTGTTCAATAATGAAGACACGTTGCTCTATCGTGTAACGCTCCATTTTTACTAACGCTAAACTTTCATCTATCGAATTGTGTTCTGTTTACGGTTGCCAACACTTTACTACACAAATGGCGACAAATGAAAAACTTGCGAAAATTTTGGAACGCCTTTTACTATTGCAATGAATTAATGTTTTATTTGCTTAATGCCTCATTCGCGAAACAATCCAGGATAGTTAACTTGGATTGTTTTCTATTTCCAAACTTTAAAAAATTTGTCGGTTGTAAAAGATTTACCAGCAATGATGAGGTGAGAGAGACGCATGCTCATATACAAAATTTGATTAAATACATTTAAGCATTCAAACAACGTATTTCGAAAGCTACATTATAATCAAAAACAACATAAATTCAACATTTCTTAGCAAAAAAAAAAGAAAACATTAACGTTTTTATAGACATTTCGTCATTGTTTTATTTGAATTCAAAATGTTAAAACACATTTTTGTCATAGATTATAACATTGTTAGCACTATATATCCGCAAATTAGAATAAGAATCAAGTTTATTTGTAATATATATGTATTATTTTTAAATCAAATATATCAAATACGTAATTTATTATATAAAGAAAAATAAACAAAAAATGAGAAAAGCAATTTTTTTTTTTTTGCTAAAAGAATCTCATTTAACATAACCTTGATTAAAAAATTAAAAATAAACTAAATGATCAAAGTGCTTATTCATTTGATATAAGCACCTTATAATTGTGAATAAATGCATAAGTATTTAATTTGTATATGAAACTAGATTTAACAAAACTAAACACAAGACTTTATAAGGGGGAATAAACTTTTTGAAAACTTTTTTCCTGTCTTACTATTTTAAATATCATTTACCGATTTAGATTTCTTTGTCACTGTCATACTGAATTGAAACTTATGCATACGAAAAGAAAACATGTGCATGAAAATATTTCAATTTGTTGTCTCTTTTAACAGCACATTGGTTTCAATTTTATGTTTAGCACAAATTGTCTGCCAACAGTGTTGATGGGAAAATTAGCAATTTGTTAAAGAAATACATAATTTAATAGCCCCATTAACAGTTGGTTTTAAATATGAATATTTTACAGAAAACTTTTGAAATTTGATTACACATTCATGTTTATACGAGGTCAGTTTGATAAATTTCTAAGCAACACTATTATTGTTAGCTGTTATGTGTTGCTGAATTATTCGTGAGCGAGTTACGTCTATATTAGTTCTTTTCGTTTCTCAAAGTCGTTGAAAGCGGGCTCAACTTTTTATTGTATGTAAAAAGACCGTCACTGAAACCAGACGTAGTCGATAACATCTGTGGAATGATGTTGGATAATAGTGTCCTGCCCTGCAGAAAATACCAATAGTCAAATATTAATGCTTTACTAGTGGCACGAACCAATGTAATCCTTTAATTTATGTAAAGCTTGTCATTGGAAATCTACTAGTAGACTTTAGCACTTTTAACGAGATCGTTTTTTGCCGATCATATGGAGATATTTGAACCAAATATTCACTAGTCCGTTTTAGTGACCATTTTGAGGCGTTCGTTGACAATGTCACCAGAAATACACTAGAACTGTTGCCTCTAACGTATCTTTACTCAATGGTAAAAAAAACGTCATCAGAGACACACTTGAGCTGTTGGCTCTAACGTATCTTTACTCGCTCATAAAAGGAACGTAGTCGACATTTGAACTAGTGCAGTCGGCTTTAGAAAAAAGGTACTGACATCGACACATATGGTTCTAGGCTGTATTAGCTCTGTTAGAATTTCAACAGAGTGGGTCTACACGAATATTTGAATATGAAAAAGCTATCCGCGCTATAAACGCCGCTTTTACTTACATTTGAACATTATGTGCAACCCTGTGAATACTTCAAGTGTTTAGTGATGTTCAGAATCGTTTTGAACGAGTTTTATTTAAATTATGCGCCATCCTGTGACCACATCAAAGGAATTTTTGACGATGTTCAGAATCATTTCGAACAAATTCTTGTGCCGTTTCATAACTGTGGACAACCAAACAAAACAGTGAATTCTTTTAGATAAACCGATACCATGACTACATAATTTTCTTTTGTGCACGCAATCTTTTTACTTTTATTTCGGATGCATGCGGGTGTAGTCGCTATAAAAATAAATTAATAAATTGTTTTATGAATTGTTACAGCATTGTCATCAGCATTTGTGCCTTCCGACTGTTTTTTCTTTTTAAATTGGAAACAAAATGCTTCGAGTGGTAAACCATATGAATCAAACGAGAAAAAACTTATTTGGGAGGTAGCGTGGTGTAGTAGTTAAAGCGCACACATAACAACACAAGCGGCCCAGGTTAGAGCGCCATGAGGACTTGACGAAAAAAAATTTATTTGTGGTTTCGAGTTTTTCAACTTCCCTCCAGACAATTCTATTTAAAAAATTAAGAAGAAGCTTACCTCTGGCGATGGTGACAAGACAAACATAAGACGAAAGATCAGGGAAAACAAACGCCACCTATTGGGAAAAAAATCACAATGCTAAGTAAAGATCACCAACACCACTTAGCAAGCATCCTCACAACTACACAATCATATGCATGGGAGCTAAAGTGGATTAACCCAGTTACGCCCGGCGTTCTCATATGGCCACAATATATAGTTCCGATACTTTATATTCCGTTTAGAAACAAATTTGTATTGAAAAAGGGTGTAACTTTAAAATGAAGTAGTTATTTCTATGGTTATATGCTTAAATTTATTAAAATTAGAGGTCAATTTTATATATTTTCTTAAACTGAATTATACACCAAAGATACGTTATTGTTTTTTATGTGTGGGCGCTATTACCCATTTTTAGCCCGGATTTACATATATAAATATATTCTTTTAATCAAATTCTTATAAAATTATAAATATATAACAGTATTTGACAGAAAGGTCACACAGTTGTCGACATATGAGCCCTTTGGCCATATTTGGGGTCAGCCATTTCTTTCCACACCTAAAATTTTTTTTAAATTTTAATAAATTTCCTTCCGGTTTATATTTGCGTCCAAATTGGTTAATTATCTACTTAGCTCCCTGGAGGATTGACGGAGAAGAGAAAAAAATTACTATTTTAAGGGCTTTGAACAAAAAAATCTAAATTGAGAGAAAACTCTAAATTTAAGTACAAAGCTTTCTGATCGTTATTCACTATGGTATAGGCATAAACGATTCGTTTAACGAACAATCTAAGCAGCATATTACGTGCAGTTTCTTCTGTAAACTACATACGTTTTCCGTGAAATATGTATTCCAAAATAAGAAGATATCAACTAAGTCACTTAAGTGGTATTCTATATGTGCGTCTTAGGTAAAATGACTGCAAAAATAAATAGTTGAAACCCAATTGATTAAAACCTGACTTAACATTAAGAACAGATGCTGTGGTTTCATATCTTAAAGTTAAGAGATTAATAAAAATAATTTATTTAATTAATTGACTAAAAAATGTATATTATAAATCAAAACACTTTTCTGTCTAACATATTATGACGAATTTACAAAACTACCCTCGTATATACTTTAACTTAATAACTAAACAATTTAATATTCCATAACAGAACTTAATTGCTGTATATTCTCACATGTACCTCAAATCATAAAGTAATACATTGTCTTTTATTTTATCATATAATTTTCTTTATAAGTACGTTTATAAGAATATCAACACAACTGTTTAAGCCAATTTGTTGTGCAAAAATTTGTACACTATCAACTACAGAGAAAACGTGTTAACAAATATTTTTCCTTCCTCTCTCTCTCTCTCTCTTGGTACAAAATTGATTTTTTTATTTATTTATTTTTGTTGTTGTTAATTCTTAAAGAACAAGGTTGAGTTTATTAAACTCAATACAAAATACAAAATAAAGCAAAAAGACAAAAAAACAGCTGTTTCATACTGCTTACAGTACAAGTTGTTAAACAGTATGACAGCAAACATTCGTTAGATGACATGGTAATCTAATCCTGTGGCAAGTAATATAGTCTGTTCCAATAAAAGCCAAATGTCAATGTCTGTGGTAGTATAATACGAGTAATTTGAATTATAATGAAAAAAAATCATGATCATATATATGTTGGTGTTATTTATTCGTAAAAGCTAAAGTTTATCAGTGAATTTAATTATAACAAAATTATGATGTTGTAGACAAAATTTATTTTCTACACTTGAATGAATTTAAGTAGGCAGCATAATCTTTATTCTTCAATCTGTTTACACAAAATTAAGGGGATTTTAAAATATTTTTCATAAGAGGGAATTTTGTTTTGATAATAAAATTCGTAATTAAGAAAAACTACAAGATTTACAGTTAAATAAATTATAAGCTTGGTGCTAGAAAGAAAAAACCTTTTTTTAAATAACGTAGTAAAAATAAACCATGTGAGCGTAAATGACATTATATAAGAGACTTTTATAATTTGTATTACTCGTATAATCTTCGTAACATTATTTTGGATATTTATTTTTATCTTTTTATTAATGAATTATAATTCGGAATATTTTTCCACTTTAACGTATATAAAAATAAATGATAAATACAATAAAAGAACACCACTAGTAAAAATTGAATACTTATTTTTTAGTATATACATATTTATATACATAAATTGATTAAAATTTAAGGTTTATGACAATTAAATCATCATAAATAATCATTGATACTATATAAATAAACGTATACGTTAAATATAAATATTCCTTGTTATCAACGAAATTATCAACAAGAAAGGAATTGATAATTTTGAATTTGTTGGGTTTTCTCGAGATACCGCTCGAAATGTGCGAAAAAATGGTCGAGAGCTACCTCAAAAGTATTGTCTACTGCAATTAATCCAGAGGCGGATATTTTAATAGCATTACATTTCATACAAGGTGGCAAATTCAAGCATTATACAGAAATTATAGTTTCATCGAAATCATAGCTTTATATGTGTTTTATTTAACTTTTCTTCTGATAAACGTATAACACTCTATGTAGATTTGGAACAATTTCAAATACTTCTTTTAGAAAAAAAAGTAATAACGTTTCTAAATATGTAATTACTTTGACGAAATCAATTATTTAAGGAGCATAATACAAGAAATTTGGGGAAAATAACTTTATTTCTCAGCACTTTTTCCAGCTATATTCAATAGCTTCGATACCTCTAGCTCATGAAAATAGCGTTAAACCGTAGATTCGACCTTTTCATTTTTGGCAAAACTCTTGCCACCAAGGCATTTTCTCAAGTTTGGAAATAGGAAATAATTCAAGGGACCTAAATCCTTGAATACGATGCTTGATGAAACAATTCGAACTTTAATTCACTGATTTCGTCCATCGCAAAAGTGGATGTGTAAAATGTTGCATTGTCTTGATTACACAACATTTTTTCGCCAGTGTGGTCTTTTTTTCTTACCATAATTTAATGACTTAAATGCTGTAGTAAGTCAGAGTAGTAATCCCTGTTGATTGTTTTCTACCTTCTCGAAGATAATAAAATGTATACCATGCGCATCCAGAAAAAAAAAACAAATGCCATGACGCGGATAAAAATGGGTCAAAAAAGTCGCACTCGTGATCGAATAATTTCGATAGTAAATTCGATGCGAAAGCTTATACGTTTAAAAGTAAGACGATTTGGCCCCTATATTTGCCTTCCTAGGGCACGGTTATTACAATCCAGTCCACTGCTTTGATTATTCCTTTATCTCTGGTGTGAAGTAGTTAGACCCATGTCTTATCCATTGTTATGAATCGAGGAAAACCCAACTTTTCAGATTAAAAGCGTGGAACTCGCTTGTGGATTGCGACCAAATATGGAACAGTTCAAAAATTCTTCTAAATATTTATGCATGAATATATTCCTAGAAATACATTGTGCTGTGATATGATGGCCGAAATTCTAAGATTATATATTATAATAAATTTATAGAAAAATTTCAGTTTTAAACAAAATTAATTTTTTTACGTTAAATACTGTATTGTACTCTAGACAGACCATACAATAAATAGGCTTACAAGTTTAAATAAAATATTTTTATTTTTCTTTTTGAATTTTACATTTTATAAGTGAATACAAACGACAAGAGAAAGTGTTGGTATATCTCTGGTCGTTTGCATTCATTAGGGAATTTTATAATATTTATTTAATAAACTGACCTATGACAAGCGATGATAAAATCGAAACTAACATCATTAAGCCTTTAAATGACATAAGAGTTGACAAATATAAATGTGGCAGCCATATGTTTAACATATGCAGTAGTTTATGACGATTGCGTTAATATATATAAAAAAAAACTTAATGATGTGTTTTTATTATTTTTTTGCTTCTTTGCCTGTTTTGTAGTCTATTGGATTGGTATGGAAAGATAAAAAAAATAAATTTTTTATTGAACGAAAAAATGTTACCAAACAATTGAGTCGAAAAATTTTGAGTAAACAAAATAAGCATTTTGTAAAAGCCACTAATGTCTTATACTAGTAATACACTAAATGTTTATTAAGAATTTTTAAATCAATACTTTTAAGAAAATTACTTTTTAAATCCAATTATTAATATTTACAAATATTTGGTCGAAATCTGTGTACGTACGAACGTCATTCAGAAACACTGAGGAGTAAGGTTATTTTGTTTTGATTAACAAAAATTACAAAAAGTAAAAGGTGCTGTATAAAAACACATTAGTTGAGTGTAAAACTTTTAAGTCAATAACTCACATATTTCTTTGCAATATAATAACTTGCTTAAGCATATGAAATAACATACCTTGTGTGGGCTTACTTGTTTTATTTTCGAACATACATATAATATTAAGCACTTGATTTGGTTAATATCTCTAACGAAACCAAATAATTTTAAATGTGTCATATATGGCTAAACAAATACTAAATAAGTTTAAACAATGAACCATTTGTTATTATAAATAACACATAAATGTTTATATAATAATTGCTGCCGTATATTCTAAGATACGTATACAAGTTTTAAGAGTTTAAATATTATTCAATTTTTATAAAAATACTCATTTTATAATTTATGTAGTAACGTCAGAACCAATATTGTGTTCATTTTAAACCGACAGATGTTATATGGTACGTTCCATTAGATTCTTTGCACAAATGCCAAACAATCTTACTAAGCAAAAGTATTGATTTACCATACTAAGCCATTCTATTAGAAGTAACTTGACGTAAAGTCATAGCTATAACCTTAAACAACTGTTTGAAACCAACCTTATGGGCATTACTGTATTTGACTAGAAGTGACATACCATAACGCCATAGCCGTATTCGAAGATATCAATTGAATCTTGATTTTCTGTCAACCGCAAACAGCTGATTGGTCAATAAACGTGTTTATTAGTGTGGTCTTTAGTTGTAAGGAAAAACTTTTTTTCAATTTAAAGACCGTAACTCCCCCTAAATTTTGTGTTTTTGTGTAAAAATACGTTATGCAAAAAGTTATGGTCTCGAAAAAAGGAAAAGCGTGGCACATCGCCTCTCAACGCGACCCATTTTTGAAATAAAATAATATACGAACTAATAAAAATAACATCTATGTCTCTTTTTTTATGATTTGTAGGTATTTATGTGCGTAGTATAATACATTTGAAGATATGTATGTGAAAAAATATAATTTTTATAAACATCGAAATTTTATTTTTAAAGTTTTCAAGGCAAATTTCAAGTACGATGCGCCACGTTTTAACCTTGCCCAATCGTGATAATATAATATTTTTCCCACCATATTTTTATAATATAACAAACAATTTTAGGGGAAGTTACGCTTATCGAAAAATAAGGATCACTCTAGTGTTTATGGATTTGTTTCCTTTCACAAATACTACCACTAATTGATAAATTGATAATTGATAAAAGTAAATACGTTGTTATGGCTACGGTTCCTAATTGAACCACCTTAAGACTGACTATGTCAAGGGTGACGGGTGGTAAAAGATATATTTAGACTGGTCTCATTTGCAATAGTAGAAACAGAAATCTAGGCAACCTATATCTTACAGCTCTGATAGTTGCCTTGACATTATAATTTTTTCGTTTCGCCTTCCGTAAAAATTTTTATGAAACGGTCAATAACGGCAAGATTTCTTTTATAGAAACATTATTTAGCCGAAAGTCTAAACGTTTTCGCGGTAACGTTTGTATACTGCGTTCTATACATACAACACTTTTTATTTAAAAATAATTTGTTTTTATTATCTGGGGTTCTACATTTTTTGAGTCGAATAACAAGAATTTATCCATCCATGTCAATTTATATCATTCCTGGTTATTAAAAACAGGTGATCTGTTTACATGCCTCGTAAAAAGCCTATAATAGTTGAAAACAAATCTAATTTTCACACTATGACATTATATGCTTTGTGATCTATAACTATCAACCTACAACTGAACTGATTTAATTTTTTGGCAGATGCGAAAAAGCGTATAAAACGTAATCTGCCCGACATGCATCAAAGAATTTTCCTAACGTATGGCAAATTTTAGTTTACAAGGATATATGAAATGAGTAACGTGATTCACACTGCCTTGTTTTTTTTTAACTAAAAAAAATGTTAAAATAGTTACATAGGAGCATATCTGAAGCAAATAGAAGCATATGATAACCAAATTTATCACAGTAGTTAACAAAATATTCATTAAATCTATTGCCCCTTTTGTCGTTCTCTGAAGCTGTATTCACCATTCGGTTCAATCAATATAATTGTTCTGACATTTTTTTTTAAATGCTGTCTAAGCAAATTTTTTATCTGAACCGAATGTATGAATCCAGCTTCAGACGATCAAACTAAGTTGAGAATGACAATATAGACATATATTGTGTTTAAAACCAGTCTAACAAATTATTATTTTTTTTTAAATTTTAGGTAAAATTTTTTTCGCAATAGCTAGGATCAATTATGCACCGATCTTCAACAAATTTACACGATGGTAAGAATTTAAGGAAAATTTCCAAATAACTGTAATATGATAGCAAGGCGTCTATGGATATTTTATTTGGCTCAAAAATTAGATCTCAATTGATATATTAAAAAAAGCGTCTAGGACAAATATTTGTAGGGCACACAAATTTTTAGTTCTGATTTTATTAATATAATAACTAATTTATGCTTTAAGGAAAGAGAACAATCTTTGCTTAAAGGTTGTACACCACTGCTAAAAAGCTTATTTTCTATTGACGTATTTGCGAAATAACGACAAAAAATTGTTTAAATAACTTTAATTTTTATAAAAACTGGTTTCAGTTTATTTATTAAAAAATAACATTTTTTATGAGAACCAAACAATTATTTGAAATGAATTGGTTCTTTGTTGAAAGAAACTGAAAATGGCAAAAATTAGGTAATTCAATCAAAAGCCAAATTAAAAGCGAAATTAACTCAGAAGAGAACAAGAGCTTAAAACAAAATTAATAACAAGTTCTTATATATATAAATATTTATATATATTTTTTTCTTATAAAAAAAGGTTCTTTATAGTTTAGAAAATAAATTATTATTTTTAAAATTGTGATGTTAAACAAAATTTACGAATTAAAAAAAAAATAAAACTTTCCATATACTCAAGTTATGTATATATGTTTATTAAACAATAAGCACATACATACATATGTCTTTCATGACATTTTTTATAAATTTATTTATATATTTTTGAATTCGAACAAACAATAAACGTGTCTTACCAATTTAAACCGTATTTTCTAGTATTGTGCGCTTCAATTAGCTACCACAATTATTCCCTATTCATGGCCTTGTTTATTCCTATATAATGGTTATGAATACATTAAGTGCAGGACTGAGTGGTATCTAAGGCACTCTACAAAAGGTTGAAAAATATACTTTAAAAACAAATAGAATTTTATCAAATTGTATATTTTTTTTAAAGTCAGCTTTTTTATCAAACATTACTTTCATTAGGTGAAGCAGAAATTTGGTCCATGCATGGTTATGGACTTATTTGAAAAAAAAGCATAAATGATTCGCTAAACTTATACAACAACTGAGTTTTTGGTTTTGAAATGTCTAATTCTCACGACAGAGAAATGTATTATCTAAAAATAGAGTGCGGTCTAACCGGCTAGAGTCAACATAATGCTGGCCATCTTAATCATAATTTTAAAATAAATTTTGTAAATATTTCTCAAACATGAGACAGTATAACTATCTAAAACGCCTCTGAACCATTGGCCATACTGGTTACAATGCAAATTCTCACTGTGAAAACCGTAAAACTATCCTTTCCACATATACTTCACGAAGAGTTACACCTAGTTAATCTGCAAAAGCTGAAGTATCAAGAGTGTACCCTCACTTGGTTTCAGAACTGTGTTTCTGGCCTGACTTCGAGGGTTTATCAATTCAATTATTGCTTGAGAAATTTTCTGCTCGTGTACTCTTTCGTTTTTGTGAATAAAATAAGACTTTTCAATCGTAATAGAAATCTGAAGGTATTTGAGATTTGATTATTTGAAGTCAAAGTTCTATAAGAACAGAAAAAAAAATCAAAGTTACATCAAACATTTTCAGCCACATTTATGGAACATAGTCATTGAAAAATCCGACCAGAGTACGTATGTATGACTTTGTCATTACTAGCGAAAATGATATTAGTCGGAAAATTAAGCGTGGAATTACTCTTTCCAACAGGTGCTACTATAACCTTAGGGGGCAGTTGAGTATTAGAGCCCTTTCACGACACAACAAATCTAATACTCTACAGTTTGCTCATCCTCCCAGTGTTTCTTTACGGCATGAAGCATAGACACATAGAGTGTTCGAGAGGAAAGTTTTTCGGAAGAGCTTCGATCTTGTGATTTGGCATCCGAACAAACCATGAGATATATGATATCCTCAACGATGTGGACGTTGCTCAGCGCATCAATATTCAGCGGCTACGCTGGCTCGGCCATGTCATTTGAATGAAGGTGGAGGCACCAGCGAGACGAGTGTTCTATGAAGAAGTCTCTGGCTGTAGTTATAGAGGAAAACATTGTTTGCGTTAGAAAGACCAAGTCAAAGAAACCCCTATAATCGATTAGTGTGACCAACTAGAGAAGGCACGTGCAGCAGAGGCGCCTAGAGAAAAGTGCTGAGGCACGCCGGAGACCAACACATACGCATGTATGTGTCAGCATAGAAGTAGAGTCTTTTTGACCTAAGTTTTATTCCATAAATAGCCTGTCCTATGTACTTTATGAACGCCGACCTAAGATTGCTTCGCTATATTTTACTCTATTATACTTTGAAGTCAAATATGCACCTTGCTTTAATTGGCCAGTCACTGAAAAAGTGAATGAAATTTTACAACTGACACTAAACGTCAACTACATGACAGTATAAAATCATGAAGAATAGGACAAAATAACAAAAGGACACGATGTTTGAATGCCACAAAGAATTTTAATTCACCGAATTATCATTAAAAATTGACAACAAATAAGGTTATGTTAAGTGTTTAATAGGTTCGAAAGAGAATTATTATAAGCTGCTACAGCTTCGCGAAACTATCAACTCTGATCTCCATTGATCACAACTGAACCATTTGAAAGGTATGGTTTTAGTTCGATCATGACAATACCAAGTCTCACGCATGTTATGTTGGTCAGGGCAAAACGCACTGCGGCAAGAAGCATACTTCGTGCCTCAGACATATTTATTGACCCGCGAAAGATTAACTTCTCTTGCTTAATACTTAGCATGTAAAAGCTAAACCATGCACCCGTCTGAGTAATATTTGTTTCTGTGGTGGCAAAATTCTCTTGGTGGTAAAAAATTGCCAACCGAGAAGCGGTGCAAAATCACTTGTTCAAGTTCTTCGATAAAATTGGATATATCTACTAAATGAAAATAGAAAATTCTACTTCAAAAATTTACTAAAATGCTGGGAGTACTTTTTGTATGACCCAATCAATCTATAATGTATACCCATCTCTAAAATGACCACAAAGATAAACTCAAAAGCAATACTATCAAATAATTTGGGTTTAAATTATTTTGAATTCTTGGCTAAAGAAAGTCAACCACACTGGTCGCTGAACCATGTATTTAAACAAAAATCTTCCTATTTGTATGTGTTGTCATGGCCAGGTACGAATGTCAATCGCGTGCATCTTGTTTTTATTGCACAAACAACCTCGAGAGTAATACGTAGGTGGTGTCTGGCAATCAACAGTACTTTAGAGAAAATGACTCACAGCCACTCAAGAAATATTTCGATAACAATAGGATTTTTAAAAGCGATGTAAGAGTATTTAAGTATTTACACAAATAAGAAATACAAAAACAATTAATCCTCTCATTTGTATACTGTATTGCAACAAAATGTTCTTATAGTAGAGTGTCTATTTAAGCTGTAGTTTAAAATAAAATTTTCATTTTATTTCGTTTTCCTGTATTATTAGTAAAAGAATCATAATACAATTAACCCACATAACTACTTGTATTACAATGAAAATGCTTTTCTTATTTACTGTTAACGTAGCGAAATATTCATTTTTTTTTTTTTGTTATAATATATTGTTATGATAAATGTGGGTCGCACGCTATGGATATTGAAGACAACGTCACTTGCGGCGGTAAAAGATCTTGTTATACTGCTCGTATGTACATATGCCTAAAAAAAACATTTCAGCTTGAAATTATTAAATACTTTTTTTAAAAAGGGAATAATATATTAATTATGAAAATTATAAGTCGTCTTAACTGAGCCATAGTATATTATTTTAATAATCAATTAAAATAAAAACACACGGAAATCCAAATAATGTGTGTAACAGAAAAACTAAATATTTCGAAAATTTTATTTTAAAATGTATTTTTTCCAAAATTTTTCTTATAAAATATTTTTCTTTTTCCATTTATCCCCCTAGACAGCATTTCGACTTCAACTTTTGTTCTTTCTTTGTTGTGCTAAATTCTTTTTTTCCAATGACCTTGTATTGTATAGTTTTTTCTAGCCCTTAGACTTTTTCAAAGGCTATTGACACCTTTTTGTGCTTTGCCAGCAAAATTTATTCACAATAAATTTTATGATTTATTGTGCACTTTTAGATTACAATTTTCTTTCATATAAGTTTGTTTACCGTTTACATTGCTCTTTTTTTAAATTATACACGAAACAACATTAAAAGCGTCATTGCAGCTGAATCACATTTTATATATGTATTTATTTCTTTTAAAGTCATTACCCGCACCTCCTGGTGACGCATTTATTTCCATATGTATATCCAATAATATAAAGAAAAAGAGAAAAAATTAGAAAGAAAAATTATTGTCTTCACGATTTCTTTAAATTTAACAAAAAACATTTACTTTAAAAAAGAAAAATCAATTTACCTTTTAAACATAATCAGAATATCTATCTAATCGCACGTTTAAACTAGATAACCAGAACAAATTTTTGTTAAGCATATTGTCACAGAAGTAAATTAAATTTTTAATAACCAACTTCTTAATTGTTTTAAATTTTACAGTCGGATAATGAAAGCATAAGTTAGTAAGCAAATTGTCACGCCCTTAAAATGTTTTAATAAAGAAAATGCTGTTTAAGGTTTTGAGCCATAGCCATTACCATTTTTCGACTGCTTTTACATTTCGAATATTTTTGAAAGGAAGAAAACAACTTTCTAATTGTATTGGGTTACATATAAAACATCATTGATTTTTGTCACAAGACATAAACGTCTATCCGGTAACACTAATTCGATTGTGTTATGCAATGTTCACACGATAACGTTTTTCGTAATAAATCGAACTACATTATTCGGCATTAAACATTTTAAGAGCGAATCACCTTAATTGTAAAGCAATTCAGTTTCAATTACCCTGTTAACTCTAATTTTTAGCCGGTGTTTGTTTATGCTAAATGTGTTTATTTAATTTCCTTACCTTTTATTCCATTTAAAAAAAAAAACACAATTTACCGGTAAATAACATAACAATAAATAAGATTTACAAGGAAAAGAATTATCAAAACCAATTACAAAGGTGTCATGTAAACTTGGTTATTCGTACAAGTAATTCAAAGAACAAACTAATTCGAAATCCCATGTGAACATGCTATAGAACAAAACGTACCGGAAATATTGTTGTCTGAGATCCGTAATTCACTGGTATAGTTATTCATCACATAGATGTTGTGTTGTATTGGCTACAACATATAAAAATACCAAACATTGGATTTCAGACAAGTATTGTAAATCGTAATTGCAAATTTACACATACAAGCAATAAGTGTTGTGAGGGGGCCTATGACGCAAGCAGTCAGAAGATTGCGGAGGCACTAAGCATAAATCTTCTGAAAGTTTTAATTATTTTAATACGGTTTGCTGCTAAAAGAAGATACTTGATTGATCGAATTATTAGCATAACGAGCGTTAAAAAAATGGATTCAATACAAAAGATTAAGCAAACATACAAAGAAAGCATCATAATCAAAGGTCGGTGAAAAGAACATTAAAACCTTGGTTTACGGCAAACAAGGTATATATTTATACATTATGAGCAGCTACATTCTGGCCCAACGATCTATACTGATCTCTACTGCTAACAACTTGAAAACGCGACCAGAATTTCATAACGTTTTATCATGACAAGCACACTAATCTTCTGAGGTTTTCCAACAGGACAGGAAAGTTTTGACTATAGCTCGGATCTTGTATCGACTGACTAACATTTGTTCCGGTGTTTGTGAATCTCTCTATGTGGTAAAAATTAGCTAACCGAAGACTCGCTAAAAACAACCTGTTCAAGTTATTCTTTGACAAGCCGCAGAAGTTCTAAAACGATGGAGTTATGAAGTCTTTTGAAAGCCGGCAAATATGTAATTGATTAAAAATAAGAAATTTTTATTTAAAAAACAACCAAGAATTTAACTTTTAGAAAGGGAAATGTGCGCTCTTCTAGTACTCTTATACCACTATTGTCTTCATCTTTTTTGGTAAAATTGAGAATTATCATCTGATTAAAGGTTTTATTATTAAACCTATTTAAGTAGAACTCTGACTGATAGTTGCATGGAAAATCAATGTCCCCGAGATTTTTCATTGATTTTCCACACAAAATACAGCATTTGCAACGACATTGGAAAAGTTGAAATGTCAGTAATAACAACGCTTTAGAATTAGAATAACCATCAGTGCTGACAGCCTGACGGCGCTGAAGTTTAAATGATACACGTTGTGAAATCTAGGCTGGTCATTGACTGTAGAACGGCCCTTAAAGAGCTTATGGATCGGAGAGATCCGACGACTCATTACGTGATAAGCGTGACTACAGGATATCCATGGCGCTATAGCCCAAGTTGGATGATGCGAGAAATGGATTACTGTCTCTTATGATCGAGGACCTTTCTATAGCATAACGGTACGCCGGATTTCTGTAGAATGTATGAGGAGGCATATTATACTGTCTGCTGCTGTCCAAAACTGCAGAACCAAATTCGATAGTTCGGTATTCGATTCCAAAAAATATTTGGTGACGTCTAGGGCATTAGTCGGGGTAACGTGATTGGGCTTATTAGGGGAATTCAGTGGCTAAGGGAAGGACAGCGTGCGAGATGAGCGGTATAAGAATAGCGTTAGGTAGGTAGGTAGGTAGGTAAGAAAGGCGGTACCGAAAGCACCCCACCCAGAGACCACAGTGGTTCATTGTGGAAAGAACTTTTCAACGGATAAGAAGAATGAAGAGAAGAATTAGAAAGAAAATAGAGAGGAAGGACAGAGAAGGAAATAGGAGAAGAAAGGGGTCAGAAGTGACATACAGAAAAAGAGACGGATATCCAAAGAGGGCCAGGCATCACCTAAGGAGTCAGCTCAGACCTAATAGAAAGCACTCCAGGACACATATCCTAGCCAACGCAATGTCACCAAGGCCATTGAAAGAGCCCCGGTCAAACAACTTTAGCCTGTGCACATAAAGAGGCGGGCAGTGACAGTGGATGTGTTCCACAGTCTCCGGCTCCCCTCTATCGCCGCAAACTCGGCAGAAAATAGGGGAGCCTGCTTCCCAAATCCCAGTCCTAACCCTAAGAGCGCAGTGCTCAGTCACAAAGACTATCAGAATCCTAAGAGATTCCCTCTTCAGACCATTCCGTCCTAGAGCGGTCAGGTCGCGGTCACAACAGTCTGGAGACTCTACAGTCTCTTCTGCTCCTCTACAACTTCTCCACTCTACGATGGGCCCAGCTATCAATTAAGCCTCAAAAGAAACCCAGCGTTGGTTTCACCGACGCATCTGCCTGTCCTACCACAAGCCGCGCCCACTCTTGCCAGTTCATCTGCAATCTCGTTACCCCTTACGCCAGCATGCCCCGGAACCCAGCACAGTTTAATACTGCACACATCCAGGAGCGACGAAAGGGTACTCCTGCACAATGCAATCAGCCTTGAGCTGACATGGCGACCAGTCAGCGCCTTAATAGCCACCTGACTGTCCAGATAAAAGACCACAGCAACCAAGTCGCGAAAACGCTCAGCTGCTCTGAGAACAGCGAAGATCTCGGCCTGAAAAACACTGCACTCATCCGGGAGTCTAAAGGGAAATTAAATGTCACTGTCCGCCATGTAGACTTCCGCGCCAGCTTTCGTCGGTCTTAGATCCATCTGTAAAGATGGCGTGGCTGCTAAAAAAGTCCATCAACCCCACGCCAAGACTCTCTATCCGGAAAAACTGCCGCAGGGCACATGCCGAAATCGCATTCCCTGACCTTGTAGTCCGTTGAACCAGCAGAGATCACCAAATGCGCACTCCAGTCAAGTCCCCCCAAAATGGCAGAGTATCCATAACCCAGAGCCTTAGCCAGGCCCCCCTTCAAAAATCCTCAAGAAACTCCTAGCAGCCCTTCCCTTCATCACAACCTCAAGGGAGGTCAGGCCCAGGATAATGTCCAGTGCTGCCTGGGGAGTACTTCTAAAGGCACCAGATATGCCCAAAGCAACACACCTATATACCTTATTTAGAAGCCTCCTACGACTGGCATTTTCCAAGGCTGTCCACCATACGATACAGCCATAGGTAGGTGGTAGGACGGAAAAACTTTAGAAGCATTTTCTTAGAGAGAATTTACAATGGAGCTAATTTGGTCCTTTGATTTTTATGCAATGTCTACCTTCCGTAGCTACCTATCTACCCGACCAATTAGAAAACGCTGAATATGAAATTAAGAACTCGCATAAACTCGCTTAATTTATCTACAAAACAACGCTGCATGTCAACAAATAAAACAAACAAACTTGTTCAGATATTTTAGTACGTATACAAACAACAAAGCAATATACCGAAAATCAATTTGGTCTAAAAAATGTCTAAATACATACAAATAAATCTTACCTTCATTGCCAAACATGCTCCATATTTTTGATATTAACAAGCCCATGTTGCAATAATTTCAAAGATGCTGAGTGTTTTGCAAGAAATTCGTCGTAGGGGTTTCAAAATCACCAATTTGTTTAGTTTTAGGTTATAAGTGGCGCCAATGTTTATTTTTTTGATTTTAGTTTAGTTTTCTTCTTTTTTGTTGTAATTAATTTTGTTTTTATTATTGTTTGTTTTTGTTGTCGTCACTTTGTTTGGAATTTGTGGGAAATCAATAAATATTTGTTTATATATTTTTTTTTTTTTGTTATTATTTCCGTTGTCTACCATCAAGCAGTTGCAGCAGCAGCAACTATGAAACCATACACTACACTAACAACAAACAGATTGTGTATATATGTGTGTGTGAGTATATGTGAGTCCAAGTGTAAGCACCTTTTGTACCAATAACAACAACATGAGAAAGACCACAATAACAACGCTACACTGTTGGTTGATGACGATTTTAAAAAGAAACCGTATGAAAAATATAGAGAAATAAAAAATTACGTAAATTAACTTATAAATTGTGATAAAAACAAATAAAAAATAATTTTTGTTATATTTGTATTTGGAATTTCGCACACACACAGAAGCAAGTTTCACAACAATTTTATTTTGTTTCAACAAATAACTTTCACTTATTTGTTAGGAGCTTTTTAATATTATATTATAATTTTAGTTATTTATTATCAAACACTTCTTTAATATTTGGCCAAAATTAGTGATCTATTTTGTTCAAAGGTAGGTATTACAATGGAATTTGTTTTTTAGTAAAACATGCAATTTAAAGCATTTTACTAAAAGAAGATCGTTTCGGCAGTTATTTGTTAAATAATTAAATAAAATGTCTTATTTTTTTCTTATATTCTTTGTTATCATCATTTGAATAAATTTATCAAATATTTTGTTACATTTATTACTGCCTTGTATTTTTCTCCTTTCTTCTTTTTCTTTCTCTCATTTACACACTTTTTTGTAACACCAACAAAAAGCACATACGCTTATACACTTGCTACCTCAAATACATACAAATCCACCAAACCGAAAAAAAATTACTGTAACCTTTCAAGATTTTGTCACCTTTTTAATTTCCGTATTTTAATACATTATTTTTTTATTTATTTAAAACATTTAAATTTCCAATTAGTATATTATTTAAATGCATTTAAATATATTTACGGAGAAAAACAAAATTTATAAGAAGTTTTTGTAAAACAAATCGCCTAAAAACTGTGCGAGTTTACTTGAGAGAAATAGTGCACGCACGTAAAATTCGTTAAGAAATAAAAGCAAAAAATGACAATAGTTAACACAAAGGAAATATAAAATAAAGCTAATTTGTAGAGACACAAAGAAAGAGAGAAAACAAAAATGGATAATAAAGACAGACGTCAAAGTACGTGCTATTGTGAATGATTGTTGAAAAAGTGTTATATTCAGATGTGTCGTAAAATCTAATTTTGCTAGATTTGGATTTAAGAATGATAATAAAAATATTTTGGTGACCTGCAATCCAATGTCATTGGTTTTGTACTCGAACTAAAATTAGAGTCGGTTTTAGTTGTCACAGATTACCTTGTCATTGGTTTTGTTATCGAAAAGCTAAAAGTTAAGTATATGTTTTCAAATTTATGTTTAAATGATATAATGTAGGTTAACGGTAATTGTACATATATGTATACCTGAAAACACAAAAATATAAAACAAGAATTTTTTAAATGTGAATTTTATGGGAAAATATCGAAATTATAAAGTGAAATAAACCAAAAATTGATTACCGTTGGCAAAAAATGATAGAAACACTTAACAGCACGGATTGACCGCGTAAGGTTGTGTATGGATAGAGAAAGGTAAACAAAATGTATATCAGTGTATTGCGTTGCAGTGTTTTTCAGAAAACTAGCGCAAATCAAATCTAAGGCTAAAGGAGGTAGAGGACCTTTTTCTAAAAATTCAATAACTGCTACTCAAAATATACGCGATTGTATTTTCTTATATGTAGCATAATACAGTTTGTATATCCCCTTGGCACTGAGATCTAGTTAAATGGTATAAAAACATTAAACTTAAAAAAATAGCGTGCTATTCCCTAACTTATTTGATACTCTCATAAACATTTTGCTATTTGAAATTTGAACGAACGATCGTGTCAAATTTCTCATCATTAAACCAATAATAAAAATAATGCCACTTATGGAAATTCAATTATGGCAATGCTTTTTTGAACTGTTATACTTTATAACAACAACAGACAAAACCAATCAGCTGTTTATTTACAAGCGCGTAAAAAAACAAAAATTGCAAGAAGGTAATTTGTATACAAATTCATTTTTTCTTATTATTATTTAAAATGCTAATAATTTTAACACATTTTCTGTGTAGATGCGTAAACGAGATTTACAATCTATTCCTTTGAAATTAGCCGAACTGAAGGAATACGATGCGGTTAAAGCTGAAAGAGCACTCAATAAAAGTAAAGGCTCTTCAGCTGAGGAAAACGCTTCAAAAGAACCATCGCCAATAGCAAATGTTGGACCTAAAACTAAAAAGGAAATACAAGATCGTTTAAATGCTACCATGTAGGTGTGTGTGTTTTATGTTTAGTGAAATTTAAACATCTCGGTTTCTGTTTTGATATTTTCAATATAAAGACTAAAAATATTTTTTTTACGTTATTTATTAATCATACCGACATCGTAAATGACATTTAAACAAGCGTTTTATTAATATTTTGGAATTGCAATGTGTAAGCTGCTGTTACATTTTGTTGTAAGTAGGTATTGTAATTATTTTATGATTTTTATACCTATTTTGAAAGTAAAAATTGTAACCAAAGATCAAAATCTCTTTAAATACTAGAACTAACATCATAAGCTTTTGAACAAGGTTACAGAATAAATAGGCAAGGATTTCTTCAGAAACATAGACAATTTGGTGATTGGTTTTCGAATGACATCACGCTGTCATTAAAAATAAAGGCGAAACACTGACAAATAATAAGTAGTTTTAATTCTATATAAGAATTGATTTAATTTAAAGTGTATAATTTTTATATTTCAATTGTCGCTTAATAAATGATATTTTTCTATCTGTTATATTTTAAAACTAATTTTACTTTTGAAATACGTTACTATTTTATAATTTATTAACAATTTTGAAAATATAAGTGCTCTTTTATTATCAGCTACAAGATCATATTAGTTAATTTATAGTTTCAATTGTCGTCCAGTGTAGTATTATATCATATTAAAAATATCTTTTGTTGTTGTTTTGATATATTTTTAAACAAATCAGCAGAGTTAAAATTCCGAAACAAATGATTTTTAGTCCAGCCAGAAGCAGCTAATTTTTGGCTTATCATTAAAGGTTAGTGTGGCCTGATATTGTCATGATAAAACACAACACCTTTTACGTTGGTCAATTCTGATCGCTTTTTCTTGATTGCTTCGTTCAAACAGTGGAGATCTAGTAGATAACATCCTTTCAAACCCAACATAACCTTGTTTGTCTTCGATCTAGGCGTTTAAGTCTCTTGTGGAGGGTCATCGACCTTTGGCATGTCTAATTTTACATCCCACGTAGTGATAAAGCGGTCTGTCTACAACTCGTTTTATTGAAATCACGAAAGTTAAAAAAATTAAAATTTGTTAGAAATGTTATGTTAAACCTAGATTTGAAAGAGGGCACAACTGGCACAACTGTGTTATATGCAACAAATTAAAATAGACAATAATTTTTCTATTGCCTCGATAACATATTTTATTCGATATTTATGCATACATTTTAAAATAAATACATATGCCTTAAATTCACAGTTTATTTGCATTTTATGCATTTGTATAAGAGTTAAATTTACATTTACTAATAATATTTATAATTAATATAATCTTGCTGTTAGGTACACATTTAGCTATAAACTTCTCTGGAAGTAAAAATTGTCGGTAGCCATTATTCATATTTTTTTGATTTAGAATCCCATTAATCCAAGTGTTTCCTGTAAATTTTGATAAATGTTGTACCTGTAATGATATTCTAAATTAATAATGCCCTTATATTCATAAATTTAAAAAATTCCTACTCACTTTATATCATTTTTACTATTAAGAGTTTTCATTATAACGTATGCTAAAAGAGCACCTTGTCCGAAAGCCATATAACCCTTGTTGAGGAAAAAAATTGGTTTTTCTTTGTACTCATCGATCATGTTCAAAATTTCTTCATTTTGAATAAGTCGAGATCGTTGATTATATGATCGTTTATTTTTATTATGACGTTGTACTATTTCATCATGACTGTGGTTATTTGGGTGATTAAGATGATCTTTTCGAGCAGCTTGGTCTTCACTGAAAGCTATATTATTATCGCGGTGACCTTCACGGTTTCCGCTTCGACGATCATCTAGTTTTCTTATATTTTCATCGCGCTTTTCTACTAAAATGTATTCCGTTCTAGAACATTGAGATTCAATGTCTATATCTAATAAAATATTCTGCCTTTCATTAATGCTTCGATATTCTCGATTTTCATCCAAACGTTCCCAAATGTCACGTTGTCCTCTATAATTTTCATGGTCTTTTATTCTGCGGTTGGATGGCTGACGTTGAATTTGGTCTAGATATTGCAGTGTTTCATCCTTAGATAAAATATCCTTCATATGATCATATGATAAAATATCCTGCCTTTCATCAATGCTTCGAAATTCTCGATTTTCATTCATTCGTCCGCGAATGTTACGATGTTCTTTATAATTTTCATGCTCCCTTATTCTGCGGTTAAAATGATCACGTTGGCTTTCATCGCGATTTTGCAATGCTCCAGCTTCAAAATCTGCTAGTCGACTATTTAAACGTTGTGATTCATAACTTCTGTTTAAAACATTCTCTCGCTCACGTAAATTATCATATTGACGCTCTAATCGACTATTCAATTCGCTACTAATGCCAAGTCGATTTACATGTCTTTTAGCCCTTAAAATAATTTCTCGATGCTCTTCAAGTTCTCCTTCTTTGATCTTAGAATCATTTTTGGAAATTCGTGCTCGATTATCTACACGATCTCGATTGTTTTCACTTTGACGTCGTGTTCTTTCATCAAAAAGTCTGCTTATATCATATCGATTATCTTGGTTATCCAATTGTCTTACATTTTTTCGACATTCCCTCTTTTGGCGTTCTTGTTCATTTTCACTATAAAGCTGAGGTATTCCTTGGGGTCTTCTATTAGGTCGTTCATTTAGATTTAAAGATTCTCGATTCATATCACCACGCTTGTTATCACATTCACTAAAATCTTTGTTTAGACTCAAAGAAAGACGTTCATTAAATCTGCGGTTTTCGCGTTCAGATAATCGCCTTAAATTTTCAAGTTTTTCTGACAAACGCTCTGTTTCAGTAAAACGATCTTTATACCGTCGTGCTTCATGATTTCTTTCTAACTTATCACGCTCTTGTCTGTTTTCTTCAGAGTGTCTTTCAATATATCGATGATTTTCGTTTAGTTGTTCACGTTCAACTAATTGAGGTTTATATTCCTCTAATCTCCGAGACTCATCACGTTCAAAACGACTTTTATTTTCGGAAACTCTTTCATTAGGAATTCGGTTGCTGTCGTCGTTGCTTTTATCCCGTTGATTATTTGCTTCAATTCCTGTTAAGTCTTCTCGACTGTTACAGCGCCGCTCATTATCTGTATGTTCGCCAAATGCACTCCTTAATCGATATGTGCTTTCATCTCGTTCATTTAAATGGTCTACATGGCTTAATTGAGAAAGCCGGTCCTTAAATCTAAAAGCATCTCGATTTTCATCCTGATGACTTTGGCGTTCATTTAAGCGTTTTGATGTGACTGAGCGGTTTTCTAGTTCATATTCTATGGGGCTTTGTTTCCTTTCGAAAGTGCGTTCACTGAAACGTTTAGATCTACGAATTTCATCAAAGCGTCTGTCAACGTATTGATAGTTATTACGCTTATCTACTGTCAATAAATTCATTTTAGACATTCCACTTCTACGATTTTCTTCCTCTATAGCTTTATTATCTTCTCTTAATTCTCTGCGATTTAAAATTAAATTGTCAGCTTGAAGGCGAATTTCTCGATTTTCTCTACTCGATTCGGAGTTTGATATTTCTACAAGGTTTTTACGTCGGTCAATAAAACGAAGAAATTCTTGATTTTTATCCTGTTGATTATCACGTTCATTTAAACGCCTAGTTGTGACTAAGCGATCTTCACGCTCATTTTCAACTGGGTTTTGTCGCCTTTCAACAGTGCGTTCACCAAAACGTTCAATCCTACGAATTTCATCAAAGCTTATGTCTCGATAGTTATCATGATTATTTACTGCCAAAAAATCGATTTTAGATCTTTTACAATCTTCATTTGCCACAGCACTAATGTCATCAATCACAACTCGATTTTCGTTTCTTATGCGGTTAGAAACTCGGCCGATGAGTTCTTTGCATTTTGAAGTTATATAGTCAAGTTCGCGGCGATTTTCTAGATTTTCTCTACGACTGACATGCCCGCGTGATTCGAAGTCTGATATTTTTACACGATTTTCGTGAACTTTTCTAATAACATTCTCTGGATGTTCTTCTTTTATGCGATGAAATCCCTTACCGCCATTCGATTCTCTTAAATAATCGGCATCTGTGCTGCGCCTTTCAATTAATTGTTCATAACAATAATCTCGTTCACAAGTTGGTAGCAATTCCTGTCCCAAAGATAAAGCTAAACATAAAACAAAGGCAGATATTTTCAGTTGCCAAAATTTATATAACATTTTCACGGAAGTTGCTGGTTTTTGAATTGGATTAATTAATCGATAAAATGTTTGATTGATATGTTTTGTACTTATATCTGAAAAATATTATTTTGTAAGTTAATCTTTCTCTCTATTTAAGTTTCGGCTTTTTTGTATTATTGTTATGTTCAAGGCTTTGGTAAAAACTGATATCCTTATCCATTTTCTAGTTCCTTTTATACCAAATTTGCTTTTAAAAGGAATTTTAGAATATTTTCCTTTTCATTGAACTTCAATTAGAAAATGATAAATTCAATTGCCTTATCGCACATGTGCACCACTGCAAAGACATTCAATAGTCGTATGTGTAGGTCTTTTTAAAGGAAATGTATCGTCACTTAAAATCTAAAACAATATTCTAAGCAATTCTATAGATAATTTAAAATAATGAAAAATAGCAGTGAATAGTTTCGAAACGTAAATACTTTCAAAAACAGTTTGGCACCACCTTACCAAATATACCGCTAATATGTATTATGTTTATCAAAGCATATAGTGTACACCTAAATTGCTATTAAGTACTAAAAATATGTTCCATTTGATCTAGCTTTAACCGTTGCTTTAAAACTAGCTCTTTTTTTGCAGTATATAATGACTTGGAACTCCTCTACGATTTTTTGGTCTTAACCCTTGACTAGACTTTTGCTTGAAATGCACTCTGATATTATTATTCACTGTAGTAGCGCCGTTTAAGAAGAGCGTAGTACAGTATAAAATTTCTTAAAGTTACTACTACTCTACATAGTTGATATGTGTTTAGCTGAAAATCTTGTTCATAGACTAATTCACTCTTCAGACTGAGCTCAATGTGGGTTCCAGCCTAAAGTTTTTCGAGTAATTTTATTTGAACGTTTCCACTGCGTTTCATTTACATTTTTTGCAAGCTATCGCTCATTTGTTTGCATCTTCTGTGTAGTTTGAAGTAAAAGAGAGATGTGGGGCCACCATAAACGTATGATGTTTCTCAAACAACGGTTTAGAAAGGCTTGCTACCATATAAAAGTGTGTATTTGGTGTTGCAATTGAAAAATGCTGATATTCTGCAAACAGCTGGAATAGTTGACATTACTTTAACATGTTACTTAATTCAATTTAAAACACAATTGCATACTATTTTGTATTTTATATGACGATATAACTGTGGTAGGTGTTTGTAAGTGAAAGCTTTTATGAATGAAAAGTTTTGGCTTAAGGAAAGTTATGACGTCATTTCTGTAGATGATGACCCTACAAAGAATTCGATTTTGTTCATTTGTAAAAAAAATAAATTAAATAAAATAAAGAACACATGTACAACATTAAGTGTACAAGGATAACATAAAATCATTCTCGCTATACTCGCACTTAGCAGAGTATAAGTACTTAGAAATTAGGATAATTTACTAGGGTCACATTTTATTACTTAACTCATGAAGTTTGATTAACCTATAAATTATTAACTTTAATCATTCTTTGTGAGACAGCTCAGTCTTGGAGTTTTTTCGGATTAAAAGTCGTTTAAAATCTGTTCTGATAAAAAGGTTTATATAGGAGCATCATTCTAAATTATTGATCTTTATACATTATTTTGTACTATCATTGCTCCTGAACTGCTAAACACATATATCTGATCAAGTGACTGTGTGGTCTGGTATCCGAAAAGGTAAAGAAGGGCCACTGCCTCCAAAAGCCCAAAAAATTTCGGCTTCTGCTATTCGGAGTGTATCTGAAAAATCAAACCAATTGTTGACAGCATGTTTAATTAATTATTATGGATTAATCGCTCGTCAAAATTCGTAGTAGTGACAATTTCTCTGCCATTTGCATAAGTCTTAGCCGGAAAAGTCTCTAATTTTACGCATGTGCATTTTTTTAACTGATCGGAACTCCAAAAACTCATGGAAAATTGCCCCAACTAAATCATGCTTCCTAAAAACTTCCATCATAATACTATAGCTTTCCACATCGGGTTTCGTAAAGAATACTATTTTAAATAATAAAGTTAAACTTTCTTGTTGAAATGGTTCGGTAACACACTGTGCAGTAAGTTAAAAAAAATATTATGGTTTATTTACAAAATACAAAATATGACGTCAAAATAAGGACTGACTACTTTAAAAGGGTTTCTATTGCCTATACACACAAGATAACTTACAATGAAGACTTCTTTGCAGTGGTGCACATGTGCGATAAGACAATTAAATTAATCATTTTTATAATTGAAGTTCAATGAAAAGGAAAACACAAAACTTACTCTTGAAAGCAAATTTGGTATAAAAGGAGCTTGAAAATCTGCAAGGATATCAGTCAATACAAAGACTTCCAACACAAGTAACACAAAAAATAAAAAATAACGAATAAATTATTTAAAAAAGTATATGTTATATTTATTTAAAAAAGTTTGAAAAATTAGAACTTTCTACCGCTAAAAATTTTAAACGACCACCCGAAGCTCATCAAATCTTGTGACAATGTTTTTTCGTTTCTGGCAGTTTAAAACAACTGTCTCACTTTTACTATTGGCCTCCTGTCTTGGACAAGATTTGTTACGGACTTGTGATCGGAATTATTGTTATGAACGTTCAATTGAAGGACGCGATATCAACTCCGAGAATTTAAGAGAGTGGAATCGCGGTGAAAAATTCAACAACGGTAGGAAACGAGAGAACGAATTCCGCCAAGAACACATTGAAAATCGAGATGATGTTATTAAAGGAGTACATGAAAATCGTGTGGAAATGTCAGACCTCGAATTTCGTCGTCTTGTTAATCGTAGAGAAAATCAAGAAATTCGCCACGAACTTGACAATAGAACTCCAAATCGCAAAGAATACACCCGCCGAGAGTCTAACCACATACGAAATGAAAGCCGTGAAACTGTGACAGATGAAGACCGTAGTAGTGAAAGTTCTAAAATGGATTTATTGGCAGAAGATAGCCATGATAACTATAGAGATGTTGACAGAAGCTCTGATAAAACTCGTAGAACTCAACGTGTTAGCGAACGCACTGTTAGAAGAAGACAAAACTTAGGTGAGAATGAACGTGAAAGCCGCTCAGTCACATTTAGACGTGTAAATGAGCGTGATAATCAACAGGATGAAAAACGAAAATCTCTTCGTTTTAGTGACCGACGTGAAAATCGTATAGAAATATTAGACTTTGAATCACGGAGGCTTGTTAGTCGTAGAGAAAATCGTGAAATTCACTGCGAAATTGACAATTTAACTGCAAACCTCAAAAAACGCATCCACAGAGAGTCCTACGGCATACGGAATGAAAATCGAGTTATGATGGATGACAATAGTGCTATGGTTGATGAAGGCCGTAGAAGTGAAAGTTCAAGAATGGATTTATTGGCAAAAGATAATCGTGATGACCATCGAGACGTTGATAGAAGCTTCGATGAAACTCATAGAACTGAACGTATTCGTGAACGCATTGTTGAAAGGAGACAAAACCTAGCTGAGAATGAGCGAAATTACCGCTCAGTCACATCGAGACGTTTTAACGAGCCTGATAATCAACAGAATGAAAATCAAGAATCTCTTCGGCTTAGTGACTGGCTTTCTGAAACAAAACAAGGCTTAGAACAACGCAGAGGACGTGAGATTAACACAGGAAATCGAAAAGCTCGTCGTTTAAATGAACGAATGACTGGTGAAAAGCTAGAAGAATTACATCGTATATTTGAAGAACGTATAGATGAAGGAGAGCACTGTAATCATCGAGAAGATTTAACAAGAACTGAAGTAGGAAGTTAACACGATAACACCAATGCCAACCGACTTTCTAATGACAGAAAACCTGAAAATGAAAGGCGTTTTGAACATTTAAGAAATGATGGATCCCGACGACTTTCCTTAAAAGAATGGGATACATTGCACAACTGTGAACGCCGATTAGAAAATAATAGACAAAAGCGTATAATTAGATTAAAAAGAAATCATGAATCTCAAAGAGCTAATAATCGTTTTACTGAAGTAGAAGGTTTCTCAGAAGAACGTGAAAATTTAAGGCGATTATCAGAACAAGACAATGAATTGTCAAGGCTTAACGAAGATTTAAGTGAACGTGATAACAGGCTTTGTGATATAAATGGAGAGTCTTTGAATCTTAATGAACGACATGATGAAAAGCTCCAAATAATATCGCACATTCGCAATAAAAAGGCACAAGAACGAGGACAGAGGGATCGTCGGGAAACTTTAAGACAATTAGATTACCGGAATAATAGATATGATGTAGGCAGACGTCTAAATAAAAAAGCACAACGTCAGAGTGAAGACAAGCAAGAGCGTGAAGATTATCGTGTACGAATTTCCGGAAAAGATTCTCAAACCAAAAAACGAGAACTTAAAGACCGTCAACAAATTTTAAAAATTGATAGACAGGTAACTCGACGTGATCCTAGCAGAGAGTTAAATAATAGATTAGAACGTCAAAATGAAAATTTAGCTATGAGTGAAGATATTTTAAATGGAAATCACGAATCTCAACGTTTAAATAATGAATTATCAGGATCTGAGCGTGAACGTGAGCGTATTAACCACAGTCTAAGACAATATGAAAATCACGTAAGCGAAAGACAAGACATTTTATTAGATGAAGATATTGCGTCCCGACGTTTCCAAAAGAAATACGAGTTAGTGAAAACGCGCGATGAAAACACTAGGCAACTTGATGACCGCCGTGAAGAATTGAGAAAGTTGGAAAAATGGGATAATAATAGAGCTTTTAATGAAAAACAAGCATCTCAAAACGATCAACTTAATAGACACAATGATGATGAATTGTTACATCGTGATGAAAACCAACGACAACAGAAGCAACGCTCTCGATCTGTACGAAATGACGAAAATCAGAACTATAGAGAATATCGTAATATGATCAATAAGTACAAAGATAAACCAATTCTCTCCCTTAATAAGAGTTACATGGCTTTCGGACAAGGAGCTCTTTCGGCATATGTTATAATGAAAACTCTTAATGGTAAAAATGATATAAAGTGAGTATTAGTACTTAAAGTAAGACATCTATTTGTATTATTAAAGACAAATCGTTACAGGTGCAATATTTACCAAAATTTACTGGAAGCCTTTGTGTTAATGGGTTTTTAAACTGGAAAAACTGATAATATGGTTACGAAAATTCATTATAAATTTATTAAATGCTGTAAATAATATTCTTAGAAAAGTGTATTTAAAAAGCAAGACTATAATATTAAATACTAGATAATATGGTATATAATATTGTTATATATAACTAATGAAAAGCTTATGTAAATTAAAATTAAATTAAAATATACACAAAAATATAAAAAAATATAAATAAATGCACTACAAAATAATATTTAGTTTGTTTTATTTATATGTGTATTAAGATAAAGTGCTGCATGTAGCGATACATACATCACTTTAAACTGAAATTATTATTATTATCCTTGACCAGGCACTATTGCGGACACTAAGACCCATGGGATCTATTGTGCCCCTTCCGGTGTATAGTTTGTCTAGCAGATCTGATGCTTTCCATGAACATCAACAGATCTGGGACCATAATGGCAGATATGTCACCCAGTGAGACCATTTATCCACTTAAACATCTCCACCTAACCTATCAAGAACCCCACATTCACATCCAAAACATCTACATCTGTGACCACCATCCTCTTCAGATTCGCCTTTAATCCACAGTAACCCATAACAAACTGCGTTAGGTGTTTCTAGTCCGGCCTGGCATAATGAGAACCTCAGAGCGACATACAAATCGCTGCTTTAGAGTGGCGATTTCGTCTTTGAGCATTCCAGTGTTCCAGGCATCTGGCAATTTCCCAATTCTTAGCTAGAATGAAGATGGCAGCAACTGGTGCTGCACAGCAAGGTTCCGGACCGATATAGGGTGTCATTCAACCTTTTCTGGCTAATACATCCGCTATTTCATTACCATCTATATCACAGTGTCCAGGTACTCAAAACAACTGAACCTTATTCCCAAGTGATAGCTTTTACAACAAAAATTAAAAATTTCAAAAGAAGTGTTCGTTGGATTATTTTTCACAACTTTCGACGTGGATTATCTCAAGAAGTATGTGTCGATGAACTTAGTTCTTAGTATGGCAATAAAGCACCATCAAAAACCACAGTATAGCGCTGGTATAGTGAATTCAATAGTGGACGTAGTTCGGCCGCCGACGTATTCATTTGTCCAGTCTAGATGCCATTCGATTCGAACCTAGTGTCTTTAAGGCAGCTTAGCCATCAGAGAATATATTAATGGCCTTAACCTTGATTCCACTGCCTAGGTTAATCTCCGCACATATAGCAATGGCCATGATCTTAGCCTAAAAGACATTTAGCGATTTTCCCAGTGTGATTGCAAAAAAAGACATGTAGTATTGTATTATATCTCACGCAAACATTGTGATATGCAGACTAAAAACCATTTAATCCCGTTGTTCTAATGTGAAACATAGGCCCTTAAAGAATAAATTCTATTCGGATCTATCAAGGGCTAATAAATTTACTTCACCCCGGGTTTCATCATTCGTGTAATTTCGCTGTCGAGTTCTTTCCTCCAAGTATGAGCTTGCTTCTTGGTGGATTCCTGTCAATCAGGAGGATTGTGCGTAATTTTCAGCAAACCGGGTCTGTATGAAATGTTGAAACGCCTGTGCATGCTCGCCCAGTTCGTTCTGCAGAAAACATTGCTGCTGTTCGCGATAGTGTGGCAGAAGAGCCGTCAACCTCGACTCGTCGTCGTGCCCAATAATTGAACATCTCACGAACAACACTGATGCGAATTTTCAATATAGGTTTGAATTTACACGCTTACAATTTTCAATTGACTAAAGGGCTGAAGCCTACTGACCATTTCAAGCGTCGTCAATACGCCGAACGCTTATTTGAACAGACAGAAGTGAATGGTGACGAGGTACACTTTCACCTCAGTGGATTCGTTAACAAGCAGATGTGCAAATGAGAATCCATGAGTGATTGTTGAAAAGCCGATGCATCCACAAAGAGCGACTGTTTGGTGAGGTTTATGGACTGGCGGCGTCATCGGGCCGTACTTCTTCGAATTCAATGGCCGTGTTATCTCATGTCGTGGTGATGTTCATTGGCCGCCACGATTATGTGATTTGACATCTTTCTTTGGGAATATTTAAAGAAAAAGTGTACATCAATAAGCCAAGAACAGTTTAAGAGCTAAAGGATGAGCACATTAACGACATTGAACCTCAATTATGTCTCAGAGTCATTGAAAATATGGACCGACGGATAGAGGTTTGCAAACGAAGCCGTAGCGAGCATTTGGCCAATATTTTGTTCACACATAATTGTCGTACGAGTAGATAGTTCTATCGTAATAAAAAATATTAAGACAATTCTCAGAAAATTTTTTGGTTTATTTACAAATAACATCGTGCGTTTTGGTTGGTCGACCTAAATGGATTCTCTCACTTCGTGTTGCTTTAAGAAATTTGTAAAAATAAGACAAATTCAGAAATGTTGACTTTTAATAGAACTTGTGTAACTTGTTTGTCATCTGTTAAGTCTTTTTGAAAGATCTCGTACTTCTTAAAAATATTTTTTTGTATTAAAAGATGACAAATCGAACGCCATTGTCAACATTTTAAATGGTTTAACGCACTTCATATATACGGCCTTTCAATGTTGCGAATTTCCAAAAGCACTAAAATTTCTTCACATTTGTTAAATCGGAGACCTGCAGTATTTTCGTGTTGGCCATGTTTATTTGCAGGCCTACTTTTTATGGCTCTAACTGTACCAAATCCACTATAACACCTACAGGCTTCTACTATTTCTAATACGAGTGCGGTAAATTAAAAAAAAACAAATGTGATTTTGTATTGCATTTATTATATTTGAGTATATATATTTAATTTTTTAATTATATTTTACATTTTTATATATAATTTACATTAACTTTGCATCCGTTAAACTCGTTGCTCACAAATAATATGTATTCTGATATACTATATTGCGTTTGTATTTATAATTAATTTTATAATCTTGCTTTTAGGTACACATTTTTCTATACCATCTCTTAAAATATTATATACATATTTAGTATCATATTTAGTATCGTGCCAATTGCTCGGTAGCCATTATTCGTATTCTTTTTGATTTAGAACCCCATTAATCCAACTGCTTCCTGTAACTTTTTATAAATGTTGTACCTGTAAAGATTTTTTTATATTAATAATGACATTATGCATTTCAAATACAACAAATCTACTCACTTGGTATCATTTTTAAAATTAAGAGTTTTCATTATAACATATGCCAAAAGAGCTCCTTGTCCGAAAGCCATGTAACCCTTATTGAGCGAAAGGGTTGGTTTTTCTTTGTACTCTTCGACCATGTTATAGAAATCTCTATAGTTCAGAATTTCATTATTACGAACAGATCGTTGATTATGCTCTCTTTGGTTTCCATCTCGATCGTTTCGAGGCGCTTGATTTTCATCAAAAACTCTCTTGTTATCCTGTATTTTTAATTGTCTCAATTTTTCACGACGGTCATCAAGTTCCCTAATATTTTCATCACGCCTTTCTATTAACTCATATTCCCTGTGGGAATGTCGGGATTCGATATCTTCATCTAATAAAAAGTCCTGTCTTTCGTCAATGTGTCGATATTCTCGATTTCCATTCAAATGCTCTCGACTGTTACTTTGTTCTTCATGATTTTCATGTTGCCTTATGCTGAGGTTAATAAGTTCGCGTTGAGATTCATGATTTCCATTTAAAATATTTTCACTCTTAGCTAAATTTTCATTTGGATGTTCTAATCTTTTATTCAACTCCCTCCTAATGCCAGGTTGATTTACTTGTCTATTCATTTTTAAAATTTCTCGACGGTCTTCTAGTTCCCGTTGGTTGATTTCAGAATCATTTTCGGAAATTCGAACTCGACTATCTTCACGCTCTTGTTTGTTTTTACTCTCACGTTGTGCTCTTTCATTAAGACGTCTGTTTATATCATACCTATTATCCCTGTTATCTAATTGTCTTAAAGTTTCTTGACGATCCCTCTGTCCTCGTTCTTGTTCATTTTCATTGCGAATGTGCGATATTTTTTGAAGCCTTCTATCATGTCGTTCATTGAGATTCAAAGATTCTCGATTTATATCACGAAGCCTGTTATTACGTTCATTTAAATCTTCGTTAAACCTTGACCGTTCACTTTCTTGTTCTGATAACCGCCTTACATTTTCACGTTCTTCTGAGAAACCTTTCACTTCAGTAAAGTGATTATTATGTCTTTGAGATTCATGATTTCTTTCTAATCGAATAACACGTTTTTGTCTGTTATTTTCTTCAGGAAGATTTTTGATGAATCGTCGATTTCTCTTTGAACTTTCACGTTCTTCTAATCGACGTTCATAGTTGTCCAATGTATCCAATTCTTTTAAGGAAAGCCGTCGGGATCCATCATTTCTTAAATGTTCAAAACGCCTTTCATTTTCAGGTGCTCTATCACTAAAAATTCGAATGGCATTGGTATTATCGTGCTTATTTTTTGTTTTAGTTCTTGTTAAATGTTCTCGATGATTACAGTGTTCTTCTTTATCTGTACGTTCCTCAAATATACGTTGTAAGTCTTCTAGCTTTTCACCAGTCTTTCGTTCATTTAAACGACGATTTGCTGTGTTAATCTCACGTCCTTTGCGTTGTTCTGAGTCTTGTCCTGTTTCAGAAAGCCGTTCATTAAGCCGAAGAGATTCTCGGTTTTCATTCTGTTGATTATCACGCTCATTAAAACGTCTCGATGTGGCTGAGCGGTCATCACGTTCATTCTCAGCCAGGCTTTGTCTCCTTTCAACAGTGCGTTCACGAAAACGTTCAGGCTTACGGGTTTCATCGAAGCTTCTGTCAACGTCTCGATGGTCATCATGATTATTCTGCGCCAATAAATCCATTCTAGAACTTTCACTTCTGCGGTCTTCATCCGCCATAGCACTTTTGTCATCAATCACAAATCGATGTTCATTTCGTATGCGGTAGGACTCTCTATTAATGCGTTCAGTTAAATTGTCAACTTCACGACGAATTTCACAATTTTCTCTACGACTAACAAGCCCGCGTGATTTGGAGTCTGATTTTTCAATACGATTTTCAAGTCGGTCAATAAAACGAAGAGATTCTCGTTTTTCATCCTGCTGATTATCACGCTCACTTACACGTCTAGATGTGACTGAGCGGCTTTCTCGTTCATTCTCACCTGAGTTTTGTCTTCTTTCAACAGTGCGTTCATTAACATGTTGAGTTCTATGAGTTTTATCAAAGCTTCTGTTTATGTCTCGATAGTTATCATGGCTATCTTCTGCCAATAAGTCCATTTTAGAACTTTCACTTCTACGGTCTTCATCTGTCACAGCACTAATGTTATCAATCACAAGTCGGTTTTCATTTCGTATGCGGTTAGACTCTCGGCGGGTGTATTCTTTGCGATTTGAAGTTATATTGTCAAGTTCGCGGCGATTTACTTGATTTTCTCTACGATTAACAAGCCGACGAGATTCGAGGTCTGACATTTCTCCACGATTTGCACGTACTTCTTTAATTACATCGTCTCGATTTTCAATGTGTCCTTGGCGGAATTCATTTTCTCGTTCCCTATCGTTGTTGAGTTTTTCAACGCGATTCCACTCTCTTAAATGCTCGGAGTTGATATCGCGCCTTTCAATTGAACGTCCATAACAATAATTCCGATCACAAGTCCGTAACAAATCTTGTCCAAGACAGGAGGCCAATAGTAAAAATGAGACAGTTGTTTTAAACTGCCAAAAACCAAAAAACATTGTCACAAGATTTAATGTTATTTAGGCGGTTGTTTTAAATTTAGCGATAGAAAGTTTAAATTGATGAAATGTTTTTGTTCGGATTGATATTCTTGGTAATTTTTTGTTGCGGAAAAATATTTACTTTTTAAAACAACTCGTTCGTAAAGTTTTTTTGTTTTGTATTACTTTCGTTCGAAGTCTTTGTAGCGACTGATATCCTTGCTGGTTTTCTAGTTCCTTTTATACCAAATTTCAAATACGTTTTATTTCTTTTCCCAGAATTTCAATTTTAAAAATGATTGATTTAATTGTCTTATCGCACATGTGCACGAATGCACAAGTTGCTATTTCTCAAATATGTGTTCTAATATGGATGAATTTAGTATGTGTTATAAACAACTACATACATAGCTGTACATAAATACATGTGAATGAAAACTTTTATGAATGAATTTCTTTGATATAAAAACTATGACGTCATAGAAAGGATTCAATGTGGTTTATGCAGGTTATAATATGATAACGATTGAAAAATGGCTTCTTAGTGAAATATAAGTTGGGTTGGTGCTTTGAAAAAGGATACAACTTGGTAGAGTGTTTGTTTCTTTCTACGATTTTCTTCAGCCCTGTGAATTATACGAAAAATGCATAGTGTGAATGGAAAATAAGGACATTTGCTTTATATCCTTGTATTGATATATTGATAATAAGACCAATTCTAGGAGTAGTGCAATGCGCGGGCTCTACTTGGTATGGTTTATCGCCTTAGTTATGTTTTAATCACGGATGCGATTATCCTGCACATTTAAGTGGCAGGAATTTTAGTGTCCTTATACCCGAAGGAAATTTATGGTTGCACCATTCTTGGTGCCGTAATATTGCGGACCAGGTTTGGTTCATCGATGGCTCAAAACAGCCTGCCGGCGAAAATGGTGACATTGAGGTTAATCTCAACTTCCAAAGCTACAACCGCTCATTGAGTGAACTTAGAGAACAGTGGTCGAAATTTATTTGGCCGAATGTGAACAATTTTTAAAAGACTAACTGTTTTTCAAATTCTCTAAAATTTTGTTTTTGTAACAAATTGTTTTTTGATTATGAAACCATTTAATATGCTTAACAATTAAAACTTGATCATAACGGTAATTGAATAAAAAGGAAGTAGTGATTAAGTGGATAATGTTATTTTCTGGTGTGAAATTTATTTAGCCGCAGTTATGTGCAATGAGTCATAATGGTAAACTCTATTAAAAAAACTTTAAATCTTTCGATATTATTTATTAAGTTCACATTATTTTAAATAATTAAAAATAAGGGCTTTAGTTTTTGGGGATAGATGTGTTAAAATGGTACGCAAAAAAGTACTAACTGAAGTGGAAAAAGGCCAAATAGATATTTTGAAGAAAAATAGCCTTTCAAATAGAGTAATCGTAAGATAAATTGAAATATCAGAGAATATTGTAAGAAGTTATCTGAAATTAGGCTATAAATATGGAGTAGGATGTACGAAAACTAAACGAAATACGAAATTGACCCTAAGTCGAAAAAAAATACAATTAAGGAACGGGCCACTAAAAATCGACTTATGGATCAGAAATTGTGGCTAAAGTAAAGCTCCAAGTTAGGAAACGCCGTATACATCAGATTTTGAGTCGAAACAATGAAATGGAAGAAAGCTACAAAAAACCACAGTTGACAGCTAATCATAAAGTGGTACGGTTGGCATTAAAAAAGACGTACATGGCGTGTACTGAAACTTGGCAAAGACTAATTTTTTTGGATGAAAAAAGTTTAATCTGAATGGGCGAGATGGTTTTAATTATTATTGATTTAATTAATCTGCAAACAACCATCCAAAAATTAGCCAGAACTTGGCTGGAGATTAATCATGAAATGGGGTGCTATTTCATACCTCAAAAAGCTAAAATTATGCTTCGTTCCACCAAAAATGGGCTCCGGGATGTATGTTGAAATACTGGATGATATTTTAAATGAATACTTGGTAAGTAAAAATGAAATTGAAATTATATGTCAACAAGATAACGCCAGTAAGTCAAAGGAGTTCTTTTCATCACGGAATCTTTTCATCCGGACTTAAACTGTGTGTGCAAATCGGAAGCAGTGTTCAACTGTTTAAGAGTTAAAAACTTAAATTTTGCAAGCCTGACTAGACTTGGACATAATTATGCTCCGGAAACTAATAAGCACGCTTTCTATCGAATTTTTAAAATTATTAATAAAAATAAAGACTTCACGACTATTGAATATACAAAGTTTTTAAGGTTTTAAGAAAGGGAATGAAATTGAAATTGTTGCTATGAAAATCGAATAACTTTTTAAATATTATTTTATTTTTATATAAAGAAAATTAGAATTTATATAATTTTATTTTTAAATAAATAAAAAAAAAAATTATATGGTATATTTTTATTAAGATAAATTATAATAGTATTCACATAAGCAAAATTGTCTCTTCGAAAATTTGCCCGAAATTGTTGTCTTCGAAATCTTCAATGAAATCCGAATATGGTTTTACAACAAACCGTTTTGCCCTTATTAAACTTTTTACTACACATTTTTTTAGTTATATTTTAATATTATAGTATTACTGATTTCGAGGTCTTCCGTGGTAAGTTGGAATTCCTAATTTCAAATCGAATGAAAACGTATTATAGGGTGTGCTTCAAAATGATAAGGTCACCTTAATATTTGCTCAATTCATCCAAACTATAAAATGTTATGTATGGTCTGTCTACCTATGGTTCTACGTTCAAATTTGTGAATAATAAGCCGGCTTTGCTTTCAGAGATGTACCATTATATTATATTTATTTAAATTTATGTAAATAAGAGCAAAATGCAATGCATCAAAATAAAGTCATTGATTCATTTATCCAAGCTTTTATTTATTCTGAGCATTAATCAATTATTTTTAATTTATGCACTTCCCATTTCCTTCTATTGTCTTCAAAATACAGGTTGGCATTGCACTTACTAAATTGTCCAGAACGTTGGAGCGGATTTCGCTTCGGCTGTTGACCATTGTCTGGTCGACTTGCTGACATGAATTGCTGCGTTATCTTGCTGAAACATGAAAGTTTTGTCAGCATTTAGGGCCAAATAAGGCAGCAAACGTTCAGACAGAATGCCATGGTACTCCAATCTATTCGAGTGGAAGGAAAGTAGAGTTCCAGGGAAGCATATGAGCTAAAGCCAGCCCAAACCATCAAACTGCCACCGCCGAAATTCCGTTTGGAAAAAAGGGCTCTTTCTTTAAATCTCGTCAATAGCAATTGAAACCATCTGGTCCATCCAGGTTAAATTTTTTCTCATCAGAAAAAATTACCTACAAAGCCAAAAATGTATGGAATATCTTATAACCTTTTTAAACAAATGTTTACCTGATGCCAATTAGTTGCCATGTTGTTTTTCGCAAACTCCTTACTCTTAATCCTATGCTGCTTAGTCAGACAGGGAATTTTTTTAAATTTTACTCGAATAAGGTTTGGCTGGGCGTTGATAGCTCGTAGAATTGTGCTTTTTGAAGTTTGTAATTTCAATTCCTCTTTTATTGTTACCGCACTTTTCATGGACTTCGAGGCCTTTCGTGAAATTAGCCGAGTTTCACAGGCCTTTTAATTTTCCATAATTTTCTCTGTTTTTGAGAAAATTTTGCACAACACACAAAGATCGTCCCAGTTTTATCGCCATTCCACGCATAGGAAGTGCCACAATTTGTCCTTGTTCATAAGGTGACAAAGGTTTCCCACGACCCATACCGCGCAGATAATATTTAAATTATAAATTATTACAAAAAAAAAAAAATAATAATAACACTTGTGATACCTTCTGATTAGATTAATTGCTTATTAATCACTGATCTTATCATTATGACGCATTGAATTTTGCACTTATTTATATAAATTTAAATAAATATAACATAACGGTATATTTCTAAAAGCAAAACCGGTTTATTATTCACTTTTTTGAACGTAGAATTTTTTTAATAAAGTGACCATACATAATATTTTATAGATTGGATGAATTGAGCAAATATTAAGGTGACCTTATCACTTTGAAGCACACCTTATTACCCTGAAGCTGAAATACATCAGATTTCATCCATATATCACTTAATTTCAAGAAATTAGAGTTACTTTTGAATTTTTTGGTAAAAATTTTACAGCTACTACGACCACCAAATTTAACGTAATTATCTATATCGTTATACCTGCGGAGCTGCTAAACCATATAGACTGTGATTTTGCTTATTATTTAAGCAAACTTACCTATCCTTCTGGGTGAGAGTCTTTATTAATTAAAATTAGTTTTTAAATATTTTTATTAATGTTTTGATAGTATATAAATTTTATTTATAGAATTCCTAAACTAAAGTTAAATAAACAGAAAAATCCTTTTAATTAAAATTTTAATATACTTACGAATCTTTAAATTAGATTTTATGACACAGTTGTAACAAGTAATAGCAAAGTAATTTTAAATTAATAAATAATAAAATTAGAAAGAAAAGGAACTGTGTACAGCTGAGATAAGAAACATCAATTACGTTCCTTTGCAATGATTAGAATTAAATAAAATGGATTGATTAAGTATAAGTCACTGAACAACCATAGCAAATGGTAAAGGATACAAAGGAAACGCATTTAGGCGTAAAATACAAATTGTCTTTTATATAGCACAGCAAAAAATCATCAAAAGTACATTTTTCAATTTAAAAATAATGGGTTTTAGTGATGGCATTTATTGATAATAATAAAGTATAAATACGAATGATTTGTTGAATATACAAAATAGTCGTTAGTTGAACTTGCTTGAAAGAAGTTCTAAGGGTAGAGAATTATTTTTTAAAGGAGTACTTCGTAAAAAAATAATTTATTACCAATATATTTAAAAATGTAGTTAAATAAGGTAAGAGTCGTACAATTCAAGAAGTAAGCAGATATTTTTTGTTTGCTATTAAATTTATTGGAAAGTTTATGAATCTAAGAACTGTTTACAACAGAAATCTGACCTGAAATCTATATCGTAAACGCATATTCGTTTGACAACAAATCAATGTATTGTTGCCCGATGTTGGGAATCAACGCCTGTACTAATAAATAAAACTGCGGATGCTTTCAAAATTTCTCGTTAAATATTTTTTAACCAAATTGATACAAAAAAAAAAAAAAAAAATTAAGAAAGTTTCTAAACCTAATCGAAGACTTTTTTATTTTAATTTTAGAACATTTCGTACAAAATTGGCTATAAAATATTTTAAAGCTAAATTAGTTAATTTTATTTTTAGAAACGTTTTCAAAGCTTTCCAACTCAGTTTGTATGAAAACTTTAACACAAATTTTGAGCCATAAAGTGTACAGGAAGAATACTGTGAGTAAAAGGCGTATACCCGGTTCTATTCGATTCCATTTTGTTAAGTGTTAGCAGTGAATCGCAAATGTAGATTCAATCCATTAAATTGTTCACTGTTAATTCATATGGCACCCAAACATCGAGCTTATTTTTATATCCAACTTTCTTCAAATGGTTAATAACTATTTTGTGATGAATGCCCAGTTTCCTAAGAATATTCGCGCTGCTTATTTGCCGGTCTTTCCAAATTGTTTCTTATAATGTGCATCTTTAACATTACAATTATTGGATCAAAAAAGAGCAAACCATTTCACTGAATTTTTTCCAGTTACAGCAGCCTGCGACACTTTTTTACACAGAATAAGACACTTTTAATAATGTCTTCTAACAAAGTGAAGCTTAAAATGTTACCTTTCAAACACGTTATATGTTTGCGTGATCCAATTAACACTATAAGAGATCGGAAGTTTTGTGCCAACTACCGACAATTCATAACCAAACTTCGAATAACAATATGATTTTAAATAATAATTTTTAAAATTAACGTTTATATTTTCCAAACAAAGTTTTGTCATTCTAACTTTGTAAGGGCCTTTATTTTCAGTTGTAATTTTCTATAAAAACTTGTTTAACTTCCCTGTGTTGAACGTCATAGTGCATCATCGTGACAAACGCTGACAATGGTAAGGCATCGATGGCTGACTATTTTCTTTGGTGTCATGCATGACTTTTGTTTACATTTTCATAGATGACAGAAGTTGATTTTGTCTTACAGGCGTCCGTTTATTAGTGAGTCAGTCCTAACAGACAATGTCATCAGGAATCATTAGTGCTTTAATCATTTATGGAGAGGTGTAGTAGAGAAAATTCTGCATCGTTCAGCATGTAGTTGACTTATAACAGACAATGTCGCTGAATTTCAACATATAGCCGACTCATAACAGACAATGTTGCTAAATTTCAGTGTTCTTTATTATGGTGACATTATAATAACGCTGTCGTACATAATTCCCTTTGTTTGTGTTATAATCACAAGGATAATACTGATTTTTTACTATGAAAATATCATAGCCACAATGTCGCTCAAATACGCCACCGGGTTTATTATTTTGTTTGCTTTTCAAAAATTATTTTTTGGTGTTGTGATAGATGACATTCTTTAAAGGCTATTGCTAATCCTTTTAAACCTCTTTTATTTTCAGGTTATTATTCTCCTCCAGGAGGAGAGATACATTTATATTTTTATTTTTAGCTTTAACAAATATTTTTCTACAAGTCCCTTATCAGATGAAAAACCCTCCAATTTCAATATTTTAACTTTACAATTATTTCTTAATATACGATTAATAAAATCATGCTCATCATTTATTTTTTGTTCGGTTTTGAGTTTCTATACTGAAAATATTAATTTATTTAATAAATCTCTTCTTGACTACCCTACTAGATGAAGATGTGAATCACAATAATGTTAACAAATAATCATCATTACAGCATACAATATTATTATAAAATGTATGTATGTTTTTAAAATAATGATTTTCATGAAAGAAATCAGTACGATTATATAAAAATATTTCAAATATACGTATTTATACTATACCTAAAATATACTACTTGTTGCTTATTAACTCGTTAGACATACAAACATATTAATCAATAACTATTAAATATTGAAATAACAATTATAATACAATACTTAAATGAACTAAAATTTATTGTTCTCATTAATAATTAAGAAGTAAAATCAGATTATTTATCAAAACTACTACATATACATATATAATCTATAAACTAATATTTATAAAGAAAAATATAAAAATATTTTTAAATATTTAAGCAAAATTTTTATGTGTCATGTTGCTGTTGTTTGGGATTCGAATTGTTTATTTTTCATAAATGTTAAACAACATTACACGAAATTATGCTTTAAAATTTATTATTTCGAAGAACAAATAAAGAATTAAGTTTTCGTGTTTGAAAAGTGCAAAAATGTTTGTTTTATTTTGCCACTAACTAAATATTGAGCCCGTATTTATACATAAATTCCGAAGAAAGAGCAGTTGGATACATCGTAACATGTAAAATTATTTACCAAGGATAAACGAAATGAAAGAGTTGGTTTAGAAAAACATGTGTTTAAATGTAATATAGAGTATTGTTCATGGTTTCTGTATTTAACTGCGAATTTTCACATAGAAAAGTGAAAAAATTGTAATATTAACCCAGAGTAATACTTATATGCTTTTCAACATTCCATTAGAAAGTACCATCCATTATCGATAAACATTAAAATAACTCAATAAAGAATTCTATAAAATTTTATATTTTAACCCTCATATTCATAAATAAATAAAATGTATTTAAATTTAATTAAAATTTAAATCATCTCTGGATAAAACAATCTTACATGTTTAAAATTGACGGATAGAGGATATGAGAATGTTTGAGACATTTCCGCAACCTTCCAAACTGTAGGCAATTAAGTACATATATAAGGAGACTGATTTGCCTACGTAGTTTTAGTTATCGTTTGGCTGTCAATAAATAAAGTTGTGTTAAAGCGGAAATAAAAGTGTTGTATTCAGGCAAACAGTATAAAAGTTATAGTAGAATAAAAAAAAACTGCAAAACATCAAAATAAAGTGGTGTTTATTTTATTTGTAAAGCAATTTAAACGAACTCAAACGTTTTAAAAAGGTTAAAACGTAACAAAATGTATTGTAATGAAAATAAACAATACCTACAAAAGAGATACACCACATCAGCCTAAAACTGTATTGTGGAATTTTGGTAACACTGGGTTGTGTCAAGATTGTTAACATGTCACTCTGGCAATGCTGTACTTATTTGTATATTTGGCAGCATTGTTAATTCGAACATCTTTGTGTGTTAAATTTGAAATTAACGGAAATCGAATGTTGTAGGAAGAACAATAACATTCGAAAGTAATGCCAATTGTATATAAAGGCGGCCCCTTATGCATTAGTTTAATGGTTATCGTGTTGCAGTCATAAAATATAGTCGTGTTTAGGCATAAATAAAAGTGTTGTATAAACGAATAAAAAGTGCAAGATAAATAAGTTTGAGACTGTATAGTTATAATTGCATACTGTAAAAAGTGAGAAAATAAAAACTGTAAAACAAACAAAAAAGTGGTGTTTATTTAATTTTGACGGAATTAAAAAGAACTCAAACGTTTTAAAAAGGTTAAAACGTAACAGTATATTAAGAAACACTTTTGAGGAGAAACAATTAAATAATAATTAAATCATAAGAATACTCTAATAACTTTTAAGATTTTTTTATTGCATAAGATTATACAAACTTCGAAAATAAGTTTCCTTTTATCAATAACATCGTCTTCTTTATTATATTTTTTTTTAAGTTTTGATTGCATGGAATACATATATCAATTTGAGTTTAATTATATTCGAAACACCTCCAATATCTCGAGTTACGGGTAAAAACGCAGTTTTCGGACCTTCATGCACATATGTAAGCTAATAACTTAGCCAAATGTTACCATATTTGAAGTTTTATTTTATGATTTAGAAATAAGAGAAAAAGATCTTTTAAGTGATATATATATATATATATATATATATATATATATATATATATATATATATATATATATATATATATATGCCGTGTAACATATTTTTTACCCAACTTTTTCCATACTTTTCAAGTTTAGATGCGTTTTTCCTACTAAAGCAACTCAAGAAAAAGTCATAAAATTATTTATTTCTGGCCTCGTACACTTTCCTAGCCTTTTCTTGCGTTTTAATTTCTTGTGGCAGAGATCACGCATAATGATCCCCACAAGAAATTAAAATGTAATAGAAGGTAGGGGACTGTAATAGCGTAGGAAGCAATTTTCTATTATGGTACTCATGAGTTACGGTTTAAAATCGCGTATGAATGCGGGGAACTACAATAGCGTTTTGAAAACGACTTTTCCCTACTTTCAAAACTTATTTGAGAATCTAAAATATTCCAACCCATAGAGTCCGATCCGTGAAATCGTGACTTAGAGTCAAACAGTTGACGCCCTTGAATGGCCACCTTAGTTGCCGACGTTAATATAATCAAGAACGTCTGGGTGGCTAGGAAAGTTTACGGGTCCGGAAAACAATACAACACAAAAATGCAAGGAGTCAAACACACTTGGTCCACCATTTCGTTAAATTATGTATATTGAAAAACTTTAAAATTCAATTTCCAATTTTCGAGGTTATTTCAAACAAAAGCAGTCCCACGCGTTACTAATTATCCTTAATACTGTTTAGAATATAGTATTTAAGAATGCTATATAGTTGTTTAAAATACTAATTAAACTGAAATTATAGCTGATGGCGCCATCCTGATGACCAATTTTTTCAATTCATTTTTAGTATAGTTTATCAAAAAAAAAAAAAAAAAATTAATTAAAATACTATCTTGAATAGTACAGCAGTCAGTTGTTTTTTTTTAAGAGATAGGAGTCTACTACATAGAAATTTCAAGCCCATATCTCAATTGGTTCAGATAATATTTAACATTAACCATCAGTATATGGGGGGGGGGGCTATCCTAATGACGCGCAGTGTATTTACTTGTGGTACAAATGTGAGGTTGCTCTGCATCAATTAATTGAATTCTTCTACATAATATTAAAAAAATTATTTACTAAAAACAATTTCAGTAAGAGCTGCTTTTTTTGCTATTCTGGACCTGATTTCGGTATTTATTTATTTTTTTTTTAAGTCTTCAACTCATTATATACAAAAACAAAATAATATCAGAAGGCTGTTTGTTGTATTCAGACGCTGAATACAAATTTAGGCTGCTTATACTTTTCCAACTTTAATTTAAAAAGGAAATATTTAAATATCCGCATAAAAAAATTTAATCCATAATCCATACAAATAAATGAGTTAATTTTCAAATTGTAACTTTTTAAAAGTTTTTATAATTTGCTTTTTATTTTAATTTTTCTTAATTGTTTTTTAATACAGAAAACATATGATCTCTTAAATACTAGAATCTTAGAATAGAGAAATGTTGTATCTATATTAGATAAAATACAAACAAATGTATAGCAAACTATAATTTGAGCTTCTGTTAATTGTAAAATGTTTTTGGCTCTTCTTTAAAATTTATTTCATAAGAGAATCATACACATTAATAAATATGTAATACATACTTAAGGTGGTGGGGAGAAGTAGAGATAAAATTAAATGAAATTAGAGTTATAAATTTTAATAAAATGAATAATAATAATTTAAAAAGGTACATACACTATGCCACAAAAGTCAAAAGACTAATAAATTTCGATATTTTTTCTAACATTTTCTTACGGCTTATGCAAGTTGGATTATGCTCCTAAATAACAAGATATACACTTATCTATCCAAATTTCTGGAAATGCATTATTCTTTCTTAATAGGTGAAAATTTAACGTTCCCGGAAGCGATGAAATATGTAAAGTATAGAGAAAACACATCACTGCTTTAGCAACAACAAATCTAGGTTATAGTGTTAAGATGCATAGAAGAAATAACGAATATTAGTATTTATCTCGACATTTTTATGGAGAAATTTCTTTCAAGCATGGAAAAACTGCAACCTGATAGTAACCATACCTTTATGTATGACAATGATCCCAAGCATTACTCTGTTGGTAAGGTTAAGGCTGCTACATAAAGTCAACTTATCCACCTCATCTCCTGACCTTAGCGTTATTGTTCACTTGTGGGTATATTAAAGGCTAAAGGTACAAGAAAAATATCCATCATATTTAGCACCTCAAGTTAATTCTAACAGAAGAGTAGGAGAAAGTTTCAACAGAATTTACCAAAAAACTAAAGTCTAATCGTCGAAATTGGTGAGGAGTTGATTTGATTGAATTTTTTTAGTTTTAGACTATAACATTCGTTATCGAACAATACACGATTCGTTAATTTGTTTTATCATGTAAGCTGCAATTTGAACACTGGCGTAATCGATGCCAAATACACTGAAGAAGGTTGTAAAGTTATGAGGAGATCCCACTAGACTTAGGAAAACTTATAAAGCAATGTTTGATGTAATCGTCCACAGAAATTAACTTTTTATTTATTTTTTTACTTATTTTGCATTTCATAGTGAAAAAGTAGTTAAGTTAGTAGTTAAGTTATTAAACATTATAATAAGAAAACTATAAAATGACTTGTAGCATGTGTATGTATTATAATTCAATATACATGTACATATATTTCTGACGAGTATATTCTATAGATTAATTGACCCTAAATTGTTAAATTATTAAATTGAAAACAAACTAAAATAAAAATATACATACTACTTGATATTTATGATCTTATACACGAATTTTAAGAAAACTTGGATTAAGTTATAGTTTTATTGTAATATTGCATATTCATATACAACGAGTATTAAACGAACACAAACTTTAGAAATTTTTGTTTTTTTCGAAATTATTTATAAGTAACACTAATATTATGTTTTAAAAGGGTTTTCTTTTAATAAAAGTCTAGTTTTCTTTATTTTTGTTTATTCTGAAACACAAGTTTAGATTTAGAACTACTATATAGTATAAAGAAGATTGTGATTAATTGTTAAGCTACTTTGTTAATTATAAACCTGAACTCAATAACTCTAAATTGTAAATATTTTTTGAAAGTTTTTGTTTTAATTGTTTAATGTTTTTGTTGCTGTTTTTGTGTTTTCTTCACTTATGTATTTTTGTTTATTTAAAACCTTTGGAAGGAAACTGAACGGTTACGTTTCAATATATTTTTATGTTTAATTTTATTAATATTCCTCATAAATTTGACTTTGGCTTTTTTAATATTTTAATTATTAATTTTAAATTTAAGATCCCTTTTGAGTTTTACTGCTAGTAATTGATTTTTTTTTTTTAATAAAAAAGAAACGTTTTATTTGAAGTTGTTCTTACTTTTATCTCGAACATGTTCTTGAAAATGTTAATGCTTAACTATACTCGGTAAAATTTTTTTAAAGATTTATCAATAAAATTTCAGTCCATAATTTTTGTTATCTGTTATTAACTTTTTTTTGGTTTTCTTTTTGCAATATAAGACCAAAACAAATATTTGGCACTCTGCTACTAAAACCCCAGCTTACTTTTACAATATTTTACCGTAAAAACACAGATTTTTCTAATTCATACAGACCAGGATTTGTGTGTAAACAACCCCTTAACTGCTTATTTAGTTTTTCAGTTAATTTATTAATTTACTAACCCCTATCGTGTTTGGCCTAGTCTCGTTGTCGCATTTCTATATTTTTGTAATAAATTTATGAAAAATGTTATTTATTAATTTTAAACTACGAAAAATATGTTTAAACACGGCAACGTTTACATGTCAAACGCAATAAGGGTGAATAAAAAAAGGAGTTTTTACTTAACGTTGCGTTAATTGTTTATTTTCCAGTGAATCTCATTGATTGTTATTATCGGCCAGCAAATCATCTAGAGCACCATTAAGACGTCCCTTGCTAAGAGCTTCGACCAACATGTGCAAACGTTGTTCACGTTCTGTGTGACGTCTTTCTAAAGATGAAACCTGTATGTAGAAAAAAAAAACAAAATACTTTTAGTTTAATTTAATTTGGGTAATTTTTTGCTATTTGGTTTTTCAGTATAAAAAAAGCTTCGTGGCAATGCCAATAATGTTCAGTAAAGTGTGCCATTTCACCATAAACAGACTAACAAACGAAAACGCTTGCAAATCATTGAATTTTATTATAGAAAATGCGTGCTGTGACGACGAAAATGATTTTTGGATCAGTGGGTACATTAACAAACAGAATTGCCGAATTTGGTGTGAAGAGCAGCTAGAGGCAGTTCAAGAACAGCCTGCACCCTCAAGAGATACACTATTTGGTCCGGATTGTGGACCGGCAGCATCACTAGCTTTATTTTTTCAAAAACGATGAAAACCGCCATGAACCTATTGAGAGGCGTGTTTGGTGGTTAATTACTCTCACGTTATGGAACAGTCCATTGGTCGCCAAGATCATGTGATTTGAACCCAATAGACTATATTTTGTATAGATACGTTGTCTCTTGCGTATAAAAGCAATTGGCGAGATACCGGCCGACACGCTGGAAAAAGTATGCCGAAATTGTGGTTAATAGATATACCAGCACATCTTAAAAACGTACTCGTAAATGGCAGGCATCAATTTATAGCCACAAATTTTTTCATTTCATTTTCAAATTTCATTTTTCAATTTTCAGAACCCATACGGTTAGGAAATCACCTGTTACAAAATAAAATAATTAAGAACATCTTATCTATACGACATTTGTTCTTATAAAAGGTAAAAGAATGCAAATCTTGAATTTTTAAAAATATCTACAGTCGATTATGATATTCCTTCTGCATGGCTAGTGAATTAATAAACTGGTGGCATCTTGTATGTGTCATGACAAAATATTTTTTGTATGTTTTGATCATGCGAAGTGTTTCAATAAAGATTGTTTTGAAACTATTTAACTCTAAATGTATGCAAGTAACATCGCATAAGCAACGTTCAGGAACCATTGAATGACGTGGAAGTGGTTAAATCTGTTGACGAAGCAAGGTTATATGATAATGATGTTTTTCATCAAGGTGGCTAATGTAAAACGTAGGCCTAAAGTTAGATTTTGCTGCACTCTTGTCGAAATCTGTTATCGACAGAGTAGGTAACGTTAGGTTCCATTGGCAGCTATACAGCGTTACAACTCACTTGGGTTCCAAGGGTAGGTCCCATTGTGCTACCATGTGTGTCCACTCACTATTGTACCAAAGTCCTCACAACTTTTGACCACTCAGTGGCTTTAATAGTGTTGTATTCAGTGTTGTTGTTGAATAAATATGCGAAGTTTTGTTTTATTTGAATGAGTATTTAAATTTGTATAGGAACTTTTTTGTTCAACTTCAAAACATCGACTTGGTTTTGCTCTCCACTGTATACCTTAACTAACTTTGGTCTCCATCAATCTAGACAAATTGTCTCTGACTGATTCATTCGTTTCACAATATTTTTCATGAAGCCCAAGTTTTATATAAAGAAATCGAAGGAGGACCTCCCTCGGGCTAATGATGGGCTTAGAAACGAATAAAAACTACCTATTGAAGTGTGCCTCTGTGGTATGGTAGGTAACATACCCGCCTAGCAACCAAGAGGTTCTCGGTTCAAGCGGTATCACCTCATAACATTGCTACCGACTAGTTATGAGTACATACTTACGCTACGAAGAACCTCTCTAACTAATGCATTTGCCTTTCGGAGCAGGCATTAAACTGTAGGTCTCTTTCAACGAGTGTAAAAATAGAATCGGGTGCAGATCATTGATTGAGAGATTATGTTTGGTATGTACTGAAAGGCAGGGATAATGATCCTTTTCCTGAAATGTGATGATATGGGGGGAAAAAATAAAAAAATGCTAGATTTCATTAAGAGATGCGTTTTGAGCAGAAACTAATAACAGTGGCCATTTCATGGGATGTAATGCAAATGATCCTTTTTCTCAAATATGACAATATGTAAGCGGTTAAAATATATTGAAGACCATTTTGAGCGGCATCTAATATTATTACAATATTTCAATTAATTACACATTTGCTGGCATGGCATGGCATGTGTTGTAATGAATGAATATTTTTTTGTCTGCAGATATAATTGATCCAAAACGCCATAAATGATATAACAATGGAATACTTTTTGATTTTAACTACGTATGTGCATAATTATTTTCAATTATTATGCTACTATTTACAAATGAGTGTCTTCTTTTTTATTTTCCAAAACTATAACAGTAAAAGTAACAAAAATAAGTAATAAATTAAAAGCAAAACATTTTACCAAACTTTTGTTACATCATTTAGAAGATAATTATTTTTATGACTTTATTTTTAATGCATAACATACGAGTTCATCACACTATTTAATTTTATAACATTTCACACATTCGTTAATTTTATTTATTCATTCGTTCATTCATTAAAATGTTTTCTTTCGCTTTTTTTTTTGTTTGTTACAATTTTAAAAAGTTCAGTTGAAACATAAAATTAAAAAGTAACAAATAATGATAATGTTTAAAAAACTAAAAATGATAATAATAGTAGCGGATAATAATATATTATTATGCAATGCATACAAATTAAAATTTAAAATCATAAAAATTGTTACAATTATTGCATAAAAGAAGAAACACTATCTATACATACAAGTACAATACAATCGACTAGCAAATAGGTAGCGCACGCATTATATCATTAAAATTTTACCAAAAAAAAACAAAGCAAAATATAAAAAAATATCGACAATAACGGAATAAAATGCAATAACAATAAAAGAATGTGTAATTGTAAGTCGACGAATGATGATGGCACATGGCATATCAAAACATTTTAAAAATAATTTTGTTAGTTTTTAATGGCTATCGATAGCATTGTTACATTAGTAATACATACACATGCACATACATACCTTAGCCTTTAAAGCATAATAGTCAACGGGTACTTTACGACGTTTTTGCAAAGCAAATTGTTCATCACGTTCATTGAGACGCTGCTGTAAAATGCGTACGGTTTCGTGACAACTAGCGAGTTCACGTTCATGGGCAGTCTGTAGGGTTTTCAACTGTTTAATCGAAGACAAAGAAAGACAGAAAAAAAAACAAATTTTGTTTAACATAATTTTAAGAGGATTTGTTATTCAGATAAGTTTGGAATTAAAATTAAAAAAGACTTGAAGATAACTTACATCTTGTAAACGTTTTTCATGCAATGATTTATAATCAGCTTCTAATAATTTATATTTATTTTGTGCCTCTTTCAAAGCTTGATTTTCAGTATTGGCCGGTATATGATCTCCATTGGCTTTTGAGGAGCCGCTGTTAGCGGCAGTGCTATGATTTCTTTCAGATTTGAATGCTAAACAAATTAAAATTGAAAGAAAAATAAAACGCATACACCTTACAGACATGTAAAAATTAAAATTTTATTTAAAGTATAATTTTTAATAAATAACCCCCCTGCCTATGTCATATAATTAATCATTTAAATCTAAAAATGATGCGTTAAGTTCGTTGAACGTTGTGCATATAATTTAAGCATCATTTTTATAGTTTTACTGTTTAGGCCCCCTTTAGAGAAGTTTAATTGATTTTTTTTTCTTCAAGAAAGGTTTGGTTAATATTCTTCTCCAAAAATACAAAAACATGTTTTAATTTAACATATAATGTAATTTCTTATAAGTTTTCTTCGTTATTTTGATTTTGTAAAGTAATTTATTTAAAATAAAATTAAAAAAAAAAATTTTAAGTTTCTTTAAAACTTTCGCTTTCAAAATTTGCCTTTTGATTTAATCCGTTTAGAGAAATGTTTATGAGATGTGATGGCTGATTATAATGACATAACATATCCATTAGAAAATAGATTTCTTATACTCTCACGTTTATTGTTATACCCACAGGCATATTTAATTAAGTGATTAATATTTTATTTTCTAAAAATACATTTTAGATTTATGTTTAAATGGTTACATATACTATTATCTAGGCCATGTCAAAGATAGAGCTACAAATAATTTTGGGATATTTCTTTTTTATTTAGAAAAAAACAGTGTCAAGTTGTAAGCAATAGAGATTAAAACTGATTGTTGCCCCAATCCTCGTAATTTCTTTTCCAATCCCATAAAATCTTTGATATTGACGTTTTTCGCATGGAATTGAGAATATTTTACTTGGTCCCTGCGCTTTCTCACAACATTCATACCCAAACTTTACCAAATTTTTAATATTTTTCGCCGACTTTTTCGTTTTTATTAAAAAACATCATTAAATATTAGTTTCTATTTAAAAACCATCAACGAACCCAAATAAATGCTATAAAAACTCCGAACTTATAATTTTAATAATACTGTGTTTTACTGTTTTTGAAATGCTTTAGTCGCTCAAAAAAGAAATAGTTAATAAAATTCAATGATAATATCAAACGATCCGAGAATGATTAAAGTGTGTGCTGAGAATGAGATGATTGTCATATGAAAAGCCTTCCAAGTGTTGGATGCATCGATTGCTTACACTTGACCATAAGCACTTCAAAGGAGTTTTTGGTAATGTTTAGGCACAATCGGTAAGAGTTTGTAGGATTTATCAAAACAGAGGGTTTATTAAGCTCAACATGTACAAAATGGTGGACCTTTTGGCCATGGAAACACTTGGGTGATGCAAAAACGAAACTCGGCGCTCGTCATCGTTTTCATTGACGATTTCAGCCTCTATAATGTGGTGTCCTGAGTGTTCTTCAATTATTGAGAAAGCTTATGTCCGGTACCTGATCGTTGCTGCACAATCCCTATTGCAGCAAAAGTCTTTCCTTTTTCTCTTTTCCTGTTTTTAAATTGCAAAAATAACTAGGTGATAATAGATTCGGGTCAAACCAGAAGCTTATTCCACCAACCACTTATTTTAAGGTCCTTGAGAAGAAGTCATATTATTTGAAAAAAGAAGTGTTAAAATGCTAATGTATCGGCTTAAACTATTTAAAAAATGGGAATAATCACACTGAACTTGTATAATTATATTTGGTATTGTTGTTGATCCAAAGATCGAAGGTAACGAGTTGGATAGGCTTAGGGGGGCAATTTAAAAGAAACAGCGTGGCATGAGGTCCTCTATAACATAATGATTCCTATGACATTCCATGAAGGAAGACGAGGACTTTTCTCAATTCTATTCTTAGATTCTATTTTTAGACTCATTGAAAGGTACCTACAGTTTAACACTGGCTCCGAACTGCAAATACATTAAAAAAGTTTCCAATAGTAGTAATCCTCATAACTAATTAATAGCTTATGTTATGAGGCGATAACGCTGTAGATTTTTTTTTTTTTGCAGATGGTCTGGCCTGGGATTGAAACGAGAATCTCTTGGCTGGTAGGCGGGTGTCTTACCTACCATACTACAGCGGCACACCCCCTGTTACATACTTGGCATATATTTGAGATGATGTCTGATTTGTGGAATTAATAGCCCAATTTGAATTGAGCCGGCTACACCACGTTGTCAAAGAGTATCGAAAAATTCGTAAATTGTGCTGTGATACGCTTGACTCCATACGAAGTCAAAGATGCGCAATTCACTACAATTGTGTTAAACGAACACACATGTTTCAAAAATGAGATTTCAAATAACATTGTAGGTGAAAATAATCCTTTAATTTGTTGCCTATAACAAAGGCTGTATTGATTTAAAAACCAGCTAAAGTAAACGGTGGGAATGCTACGAGTCGGCACTGGATCCAGAAGTTATTGGCTCGTTTCCGTGTCAAAGATGAATTTCGATTTGGTCGGAATTATCCATTACGATTTAGTTTTATTTTTTTATATGCACTTATAAGTTCATGCATATATTTTTTGATTGAAATTCACACTTAAGTAGGTATAACTAAACTTTAACTGAAGATGCTATAAAATTCGTTGCTAGTATTTTGTTTTTTGTTATTTTTGTTTTTATAAACAAATCACGAAGCTATTTACCTTAAACTAATTAAATGATTTTTACATAATTTTTGACAATTACAAAATCTGTCTTATTACATACACTAAATACATGTATATGTACATATGTATGTATAAAGTAAAAGGTCTTACAAAATAAAAATAATTTAAAAATTTATATAGATCGGATATAATTTATTTGTAGTGTGAACGCATTTCTATGAAACTTAATCACGTTTGAAAAGTTTTTATATGAGAATTTAAGCCATTGAATCTATTTACAAATTGTAGTACATAATAATGACTTAAACTATAATACTAACTTATAAAAAAACAAATTACCAACCATGCCACCTTCTATTTTTTATTATTATTTAAAGAAAATAATATAAAATGCAAATAAAGCTAATACTGTTTTAAAATAAAAAACATTTTTTTTGTAATAATAACAACAAAGCTGTCAATATTATATTTCCGTATAATCATTATTTTATTTAAAACTATAGTTTTTTTATTTACTTTTTTTAAATTTATTTACTTTGTTCCAGTGTGCGTTTTTTTAATTTTATTTTTTGCTTATAAGTACGTGTCTTCAGTTAAGTCAGAGAAAGCCAATAAATCAGTCATAAAAAACCTAGGCAAGCTTACTCAGATACTCACTCTCTTACTGCTAAGCTTTGCTTGGAACACAAAACAAAAGCAAAAACTAAAGTAAACACCACCAACCTTTTATGCATTTTAAATTTTAATCTTGAAAAAAATTTGATGTAAAGTAACGCCTTTCATATGAAGCGTTATTTTTTACATTTTTTGTTGTTGTTTTCTTTTGAAAAGAAGAAATGGTGAAAGACTTTAGAAATTAACTTTTTATTGGAAATGTTTTGTAAATTATTTATGCAAACCTTGAATATAATATAGTTATATAACGTTTACTTATTATTGTTATGTATTGTAAACTTTAATGGAACAAATTTTTATTAATTTTTTGAAAATGCTTGTAAAACTTCAATGCTGTCAATTTAAATAAAAAATTCTCTCAATAAAATCTATTCTACGCAATGAGAAGCCTAATGCTTTTTAGAAGAAAAATTAACCAGTAGATATCTTTAGAGTTTTTAAAACACAAATTTCGCATAAGCCGTTAATTAGTGCTAATATTCGAGTATGAGCAAACGGGGCATGTAGCATGTGTAAAGCCTTTTCATATGCAAATACTCGTTCAAAATGTGATGTAGTTGATTGTGCTTGTGACACCTACTGCTGCAGAAGAGCAGTGTGTGCGAAATGGGGTCTCAGTCCTAGCGTATGGACTGCCTCGATAAAGATGGCAATGTCAGATTACAGGTGCGTTACGTTCCACCTTTACAAGGACTCATTTTGTAATACTTGGTTGGCTCCCTTCGGAAATACTTGTCGGGCAACGGACCAAACTTGTAGCGGTGACTCTGCACGCCCTATCACGCTGGCATTTTATAACCTCGGGACACTCCTTTATTCTATCTGAGAAATGGGCCTCTGACTCTATTATCCCCAGTGATTCTGCGGATGTGTATCCAGACGATTCCAGACTAGAGAACAGAGTGGGCAGTGGTATTTTTTCAGAGAGGGTCACCTTCCGGACTACTGCAGTGTGTTTCAGGTCGAAGTGATGGCCATTTTTCATGCTACAGAGGGGATCTCTGGTAATGGCGCTCTTACTGACGATATATATACCTGTTCCGATAACCAGACGGTGTGACCTTCAACTCTAAGCTGGTCAGGGACTGTCGTAATTCCCTTATAGTATTAACACGACAGTTTTGTGTACATCTTTTTCCGGACATTCATCTTCAAGTGAGGGTGCGTGAGCCTCTTACTTCCGTTAAACTGACGATTAAGCGGAGGCATATGTTGGACGCTAAAAGAGCCTGGACGGAAGGTGATTCATGCTTTATTGCCGGACACACCTGTTCCAATTTGGATATGAAGCGTACCAATCAACTGTTCAATCTTCTCCGTTGTATCCATCCTCGCTGGCCATTGTGTCGTGGGTAGGCACACACAAAGAATGCGCTTACCTGCAATTGACTTTTGCCGTGCCTGTAGATTGGTTGAAGAGGAGCAGACCGTAGTCCAATTTATCTGCCAGTGTCCGTCTCTCGCAGGACGGGGACTTTTCACACTGGGCTCTCCCTTTTTCGATGGTTTATTGGAGCTATTGATCCTTGACACAGGTTAATAGCCACACTCATTAGACTGTCGGGCCGGTTTCCGATCTAATCGAGTGCTCCTTGATCAGCGAGGCTGCCACTCCCTCCTATCCTACATTGTAATCATTGAAATTAATTAATTAATATCATAATCCGACCAAGACAGCTTCGTGGTCTTGCAGGTAGAAGTCAAGAATAGCCCTCGTCAGCGACCCTATGGGAGATGCCACCGACACCGTCCTCCGTCCACTTGATGTCGATCCCGCGTTAGCCAGCTCGCCTGCTCGCTCATTTCCATAGAATCATGATGTTCCGGAATCCAAACAGCGGTCGTCTCAGAAGGGAGGCTAAGGGTGTTCTTACAACATCTTATCGACCAATAGGTGGTAGTATGTGACCTAAGGGCAAGGATGATATCCACGCAAATACAGATGCGTCCTCGCATAACACCTCTAGATACTAGTACCCCAATGGCCAATAATTGCTCCTGAAAAAAGCTCAACTCATCAGAAAGGCTGTAGTAGTGATTCAGGTTAGCCTCCATCGAGACGTTGATGTCGAACGGATCACCCTGATTCCATTCAGCTCCGGGATAGATTCTGTTTATGTGGTATAACGACTTTTGAGACATTTGTTTCATGGCTGACAGACATTGCGACATGCAGGGGAAACCATATTCTGTAAAGGCAAAGGTACAAAGACAAACATGGTCAAAACGAAAATTAAACAAGTCAAAACTAGTAATACAGTGTCTTTCAGCTGACAATACCAAGTTTGAGGAAGTTTGGGCAGCATTCTTACGGTGTCAAGCGGATCCAGTGTTGATATCCAAAACAGAGACAACCTAAACAGCCAATTTTTTGATCGACTAAATCCTATAAGACGGCGATCTTCATTTAAGAAATGTAAAAAGCTTTTTTTTCCATTTCTAAAACAGAATTCAACGACTAAAGTAAAAGCCAAACAAAGAAGAACCAACAAAACAAATTACAAAGAAGCCATATGAATAAGGTAATTCATATCATTAACATACTATAACATAAATATATAGATTGTGAACATGCTATAACATAAATAATTGAAAATGTTTTTGTTTTTACAATAGGCTTTTATTCTTAATTCGATTTAGAAATTTAGCATTTTTTTAATATTGCGAAGAGAAAAAAAATCAAATCAAAATAAATTCACAGAACAAATTAACAAAAATAAAATGTTAACAACACAAAAAGAATTTGCAATGGAAAAATATTCTTCATTTTTCTTTTCACATAAATTATAGTTTCTAGCTATTTCCCATCAAAATATTCACTTCATTTAACAGTCGTCTAATTATATAAGTATTTTCTAACGAGTATTCGTTGTTGCGCATATTAAGAATTGTTTTTCGTTAGTTTGGCAGCCCACAAATAAACAAAACTTTCCTTCTTACCTTCTTTTTCCTTTTGTATCTTTTTAATAGTCTTTTTACAGTCGTCTAATTCACGTGTCAAACGTTGAAGAGCCTTATTTTTAATAGCTAAATCTACACGCATAGCGCGTATCGTGGTTAACAGATGAGTATCCTCCTTTGGATTGACAACAGTTAACGAAATAGTTGAATCTGACTGTGAAATTGGCAATTTTGAGGCTACTGCAGTATTTAAAGAATTTGCTGTGACCACAGGCTTGCGTATACCACTCTGTTTGGAATTGGGACGAGAATTATTGGGTGTAGAGTTGGCGGTACTACTAGTACTGGAGCTTGCTGAGTGTTGACTAGAAGTTCCAATAGTATTGGTACCACTTTCTCGTGTTGTCAAAACAGTTTGGGTACCAAGAGTATTGATACATTTTTCTCGTGTTGTTTGGGTACTAATCGTTTTGCGATTATGATTTGATCTGGTTGGCCTAGGCTGCTCAGTTGCAACGGCAACAGATGCAGTGATAGGGGCTATAGTTGCCACTACATACTGTTGCTCAGTTTGTGTACAGTTATTGTAAAAGCGTTCAGCTTTTTTCGAAACAAAATAGTCTAAAGTTCGCACTTGTGATTCAATTTTTTCATTCAGTTTTGTATTGATTTCTTGAAGGCTGCAACAAAAAAATTTTGAGTTAACAACCTAGATATCTTAAAAATCAAAAAATTGTCATAAATCTTACCTTAAAACTTGTGTTTCCAAATCAGCAATATGAGTTTCATATTTGGCTTGTACTGAATTAAAACGAGCTTGAACGTTGGCAAGTATTTGTTGTGCTTTAAAATCTTGTTCCTTAGCATCAGACTCCAATTGTGCAATGCGTTGTTCTAACAACTTACGACTACCGTGGTTCTCTTGATCATGTAACACGCCGGTACTTTTGGAAGCAACTAAAAAGTAGTATAAAGTACAATTTGAAATGTCTTTCTAATAATGTTCAAAAGGTCCTTATTAAGAGGATAGAGATAATTTCTTACTATAAACTTACCAATTAAGGCTGACACTGAGTCCGGATGTTTCCGCATTAGTATCCTTTCCATTTCTCTACATTGTCTCTGTAGGTCTTGTATCGTTTTAGCATCGCGATCCTTTTGCTCCAGAGCACGTTTCTTTTCAGCTCGGGTCTCTTCCAATTCGTTTTGAAGAACTTTTTGCAAATTCGTAGCTTCATCACGATCATGACGAGCCGCTTGCAATTCAGCCCTCAAAACATTTGCACATTCATTTAAATGTTGAACATCCAACTTCAGCATTTCTGATTCTTCCTGCAACTGGGTATTGCTCTCACGCAATTTGCGATGCAATTGCGAGACCGTATCATGTTGTAAACGAAACGATTCTAAACGTTCTTCGGTGTCCTTGAGCCGTTCTTGTAGTTGTTCGATTTCCTGTTTGAGTACATGTTCACGTGTTACCGCTACCAGAGAATTCTGTGTATCAATGGGGGAGGTGAGAGTGGAAACACAATGTACGGGCGATGAATTGACTGATTTGTGGCAATAAGTGCGTTTAACCGTACTAATGCCAATTGATTTAACTTTTGGCGGTGTTGTTGGATGAGGTGCTGAAGCGGTGTGCGTGGGGGTGTCGTTGCTGGCGGTAGTGTCAGTAGTCATAAATGTTTGGCTACTGACACCGCTATCGGGTGTAGTCATCGATGAACGGCGCCCATGATAACTACCGGAATTACAACGTTCAGTTGCTGTTGTTACTTGATTTATTGTCAAACGTAAATGTGGACTTGCCAAAAGATTTGGCGAAGTGACAGTATGTTTTTGTGGTTCTTGCTGTTGTTGTTGTTGTTGTTTTTGAGTTTGTGCCATATTATTGGTAAATGTGGAAACATCACAACTAGGACATCTACCAACTGCAATAAGTTCATTTAACATTTTAACATGTTGTTGTTGCTGTGCATTATGATCCACTTCTGTGCGTGTCGAGACTGTTAATGTGGGTGAAGACGAATATGTGGTATTTAATATTTCATTCGATCGCTGATTGTTTCTGCCAGCGACATTATAAGTGCAGTTATCACCAATATCATCATCGCCATCGAGATCATCATCTTCATCGGTATCGCGAACAATTAATTCAATTGTTTCAATACCCTCTGTTATCTCTTCAATCTGGAAATAAATAACAAAACAACGATGCATTTGGAATTAATGTACGACACATGGGCATGATGTGAGGAATATATAATAAGTTTAGCATTAAACCCAAAGCGTTGTGGTGGATGTTTACACCTTATCTATATATTCTATAGATTTTTCAATTCATTTTCAATTATTTAAAATAATTGCTTTTTTCAATTGTCTTTCAATTTGTCTTACTCGGTTGGCTGTTAATGTGCTTGCAGTTAAGCTTCTACAGCTTCTCTTTTTTTTGTAGAGTAATGGAATTTTAAATTTTTCTTTACTTTTGTTAGCCATTGTGTTTCCCATTTAGGAATGTGGAATATTTGTATCTTTAGACGAGTAAATAAACACTTTCGCTTTCATTTGTATTCATGTTTGTTTACACATTTACTACGTGAGGCTATGTGGGGTCAAAATTAATTTTAAATAATTTCTTAAGAGAAAAAGTGAAGATGCTTTCGTAAACGTCTTGAAGTAATATGTATGTTGTATGGAAATGAAACTTTATTTTTATTTGTATCTGTACATATGCATATTATAACATCACTAACAAAGGACTGACTTTAGAAAATTTTAAGTTTTCCTAATCGCTTGGTAAGAACACAAGAAGAGAATAGTAAAGGGTCCGCTAAATAATTTTTTTTTTGAAAATGCTATAAAAAAAAAACTAGTGAATATTTTCTCAAATTTATTTTTTTATTTGAAAGTACAATCCTTCCGGTTAATAATGGAAAATAATTTAATTCAAATGGCTGCCTCGGCTGGCCACGCAGTAGCCTACACGATCGGTCCAATTAGCTTCACGAATATTGTCCTTTAAAGCGTCAATTGTCTCTGGCTTGGTGGTGTAACACTTATCTTTGACGGAATCCCACATATAATGGTCCAACGGTGTCAAATCGCAGCTCCGAGGCGGCTAACAATGCGATCTTCAAAAACAGGGCGCAAAACATCGAGTGTAGCTTCGGCTGTGTGGCACGTAGCGCCGTCCTGTTGAAAACAAATGTTGTTAATATCCTCCTCTTCAATTTTTGTGAACAAAAATTCCTTCAACATGGCTCGATAACGATCGCCATTGACTGTAACTGCCACTCCTTGCTCATTTTCGAAGAAAAATATTCCAAGTATGCTTCTGGACCAAAATCCACACCAAACAGTGAACCGCCTTGGGTGTATCGGCTTTTCAATGTATGCGTGCGGGTTTTCTGTGCCACAAATGCGACAATTTTGCTTGTTTATATACTCGCCAAGATCAAAATGAGCTTCATCTGAAAAGATGATTTTTTTTTTTTTGTAAAATCGGTATCTTCTGTAAGTCGATCGCAGGCCCAGATTCCCAGCGTTATTGAAGGATAAAACTAATTATCTGTCAAATCAGACATGAGCTAAGTGTTACCATTCACGAAATAAGCACTAGTTCAAAAAAAAAAAAAAAAAAAAAAAAACGTTAGATGGCGGACCCATTATAACAAGTTTAGTATTAATTCAGTGGTACCCCAGGGTCCTATTCTGGTTCCCACTTTATTTCTAAAATGTATCGTCGATTGTATTCACCAATCGAATTCTATCTACTTTTTTGCAGATGACAGCTGCATTTGTCATTAATATTGCCTTGATTGTAGGCCGAGACTCTTAAAATATCTAAATATGAATGACTCACTAAAAATTGACATACCGAAAATCTTCGAGTGGGGTCGTGCGAACAGTCCTCAAAAAGAATGTAATTACCAGCGCGGTTTTTAAGAGACAGAAAACCAGTTTTATGGTTTTAAATCAGCGTTGGCAACTCACTGCATAACCCAATTAACCCACCTGGGTTTTATTGGGTATCATATTTAAAACAAAATCGGGTGGGTTTTTTTATTTAAAGGTTTTCGTAGTTTATTTACAATAAAAATAAGTCTAATTTACGTATTGGGACTACAAATTTATTTGTTCCGCTTTTGAGCTTCAAAAAGTAAATTTTATTTATTAATTCTCATAACATTCCATGAAGGAACATGCTCAATGAGCTGTACCCGATTCTACTTTTAAACTTATTGAAAGGGACCTAGAGTTTAACGTCGGCTCCGAACGGCAAATGCATTTAGAGAAGTTTTCAATAGTAGTAATACTCATAACCAGTTATTAGCTAATGTTATGAGGTGATACCGCTGTCGAAAAACTTTTTTGTTTTTAAGATGGTTTGGCCTGGTATTGAATCGACAACCTTCTGGTTGGTAATGAAATAACAAACTTATCAAACCAATGCTTATATCTTCTCCCCACCTCTTAGTCAGTTTCCAAGTCCCGTCTCAGAAAAACTTCTTTTAAAGTGCTTCAACTTTCAAGCGGATTTTGTATGTCTTCAAAAGAAGTGATTCGGTGACATGCTAAAAGATAAACTCATACCTCTTTATACGGCCCGGATAGTTTCTGAAAATATAGACCGTAAATCGAAATGCCTTTAAAGGAGATGAATGTGTTGCGTTGCTTCCCTTACACCTTTTTTTATTGCTTCATGACTGTACATCATACGAAAATATGGAATAGAATTACACATACAACTAAAAGACGTCCAATATAGCGCGACAAAGAAGAATTCCTTATATAATTAGTACTAAAGTAATCTCCTGACGATAGCATCATTGTTAAACAGTTATAGCGAAATATCATGTAAGAAGGCCCGTATAAAGAGGTGTGAGTAATGTTCGGAGAATGCAGCATTTGATCCTTTCTAATAATTGTTTTAAGTTTTGTGACATGTGGTCGGGTGTTTTCATGACTTAATCATGTATGTCTTTATATTCCATGCATGATTCAAAAGAAGTAATTGCAGTCTGTTCAGATCACCGAGTTTTAGCTGCTCATAGTACACAATGCCGCCTTGATACCACCAAGAGTGTAAAATTGTATTATAAATACTAAAACAACGTGATTGTAAAAGCAAACATAAAATATTGTCGACTTGAACGAAATTTGGAAGCAGTTATAAAACCCAAAAAAAAAAAACACTCAAAAAATCCAATAAAACCCACCAAAAAACCCAATAAAACCCGTTAGGCTGGAATTTTTTCAAATCCAGGTTTTTGCCAACCCTGCTTTAAATACATACTCTAATCAATAAGGATTTCAAAGTTTTGTAGGACAAAATGCCTTAACAGCAGCAATGGAAATGCCTTGGGATCGAAATGTGCGTATTCTACTTATTAATACAAATTAATTTTTTTTTTTGTGTATTACATATAAATACATGCCACAATGAAGTGACGCGCTGTTTACCAAGTTCTGAAGGAAAGTTTTGAAGGTTACAAGTTGTCGGTTTCAAATTGTCGGTAGGTGGCTCTAAAATGTAATATCATTAGAAATATGAATTACATCGGGCAACACTTAGTTGAAAGACATTATTAAAATCACTTTATTCTTTAAAAGTTATCTACGCTTAAAAATGAGTAAAACTGCGAAACTTTACCCTCATATTTTGCTTTTCTATTATAGAAAAGGTAATAATCATCGCAATCTGCTGAAAACATTTGTTAAGTTTACGGAGACGATGCTGTACGTAGAAGAACAATGCGAAATGATTTTTTGCATTTTTGGTGTAATAATTTTTATGTTAAAAATGCGCCTCACTATGGCCAACCAATCACTATACAAGTCGATGACTGGCGATGACCAAGCAGCGTTGACGTTGCTAGGGAACTAGACATTCATCACCAAACAATTTTCAACTTCTTGAAGAAAGCTGTATAATCAAAGAAGTGCAATATTCGAGTGCCACATGAATTAACAGTAAAAAATTTAATGGACCAAAACGGAACGAAATTGAAAGATGAAAAGTGAACTTCTTTCCATTACTGAAGCGAATGACTACGGCAAAATGGATCACTTACGATAATAATGTGCGTAAAGGATCATAGACGAAGTAGGGTGAAGCTTCGCAAAGGTGGCAAAGCCCGAATTGATGCCATAATGGTAATGCTGTGTATCTTGTGGATTTAGAAGGGATTTGTTCATTATGAGCTTCTACAAAACGGGCAAACGATTGATTCTCATCTCTACTGTCAACAATTAATGATATTGAAGCAAGCAATTCAATGAAAACAGCCAATATTGACCTACAGAAAAAGTTTTGTGCTGCATCATGACAACTCCAGATAACCCTGCAGAAACTGTGAGAAATGGGCTGGGAAGTTTTGATACATTCACCATTGCACTTTTAGATTTATTTTATTCTGTACAGAGCTCTCTTAGTGGTGTAAATTTAAATTCCTTAAAAGCTTGCAAAACTTAATAGGATCAGTTTTTCGCTAAGAAAACCCCGAATTTCTACAATAATGGAACAGTAATATTTTTTTTTTTTTACTTTCTACGGAAAATATTTTGAGACTTTTTGTTATTGTCCTTATAAGCAGATTAATTGAGCTTGGGTGTAAGTTTTTTGTAATGTTACATTGTAGCTGGACCAATCCTACCTTACCTAACCTAACTAACTTAACCTACTTTTATAACACACCAAGAGTGTTGCCACTGAAAAAATTTTAATTTTACAAAAAAAAATATCTTCAAAAATCTACCAAAATCGATTAAAACCTACCAACTTTAAAAAGCATTTGAAAAACATATTATCGAGATGAATAAATTTTTTACTTACATCTTTACATGTGTTATGATATACTGGGAGTGTCAAAATAAAGTTTACACCCTCATTTCCATTACAGTCTTTTAAAATACTATAACTTTAAACATTTTTTTTATAATATTGCATGTTGCTTAAATGACAGCTATTTTGAGAAATAGATTCCACCAGATTTTTTGTATATCTAGATGAGATTTTCTGCCATTCTTCTATTAAACAAAAAGTCGTTTTCTGTATTTGATGATCATAATGCTCCCAAGAATGATCGATTGGATTAAAATTCGGGTATTAGGAATGATGCTACTGTTTCTTAGAAGTGCGAAAGGGGAACCATTCTTTTACATTGGTTACCAAATTGTTTTTTTTTAATCTTTTTCCTTAATGGTTTTTTTTATTAAAACTAAATTTACAACTAAACTTATCGCCATTTATCCAAAACCATTACCAAAGCCCCCACTGGTCTTAACAGTGGTTAAAAAAATTTGTTCTGAAAGTTCTTCGTTTTGGTTCGTCATGTTTTTATGACTTTTTTCTTTCCAAACACATCAAATTTGATTTCATTGCTTAGTAGGACATTATTCCCGAAAGAAGACTCTTTATAGGAAATCTTTCCGATGTTTTTTAGAAGCTCATAACTAAGTTGGCAACATTGCTTTATTTAACAACCGATTTATCAGCTGATAGTTGCTTTTCGTTCAGTTTGATCTAACATTTCATTATGGATGGATTTACACCGCCGCTAATTCGGTGAATTGGCTGAACACAAATTGATATTGAAAGAAACTTTTGATAAAAGAGTAATTTCACGTAATGGTCCAATTAATTGGCCACCAAGATCGTGTAATTTAACTCCATTGTATTACTTTCTTTGGGGTTATGTAAAGTCACTAGTCTTTATAGTGTAACCAGAGACAATTTAACACCTGAAAATTAACATTCGAGAGCTATTGGTGAAATTCGGCCGTATATACTGCGAAAAGTTTGTGAAAATTGGTGTTCCAGATTGTGCTTTATACGCGCCAGCCGTGGCGGTCAGAAAGCCGCGCTCATATGTAAACATTAGTGCCATTCAATTTTCTATCCAACAAAGCCCGTTTCATTGATGTTGAAAATATATTACATTTTTGTATTGTATTATTAAACTTGTGTAACTGTAAAACAAACACTCGATAGAATATGATACTTTTGCAAGTGGTTATAACTTATCCTACTGGCTCTAACGCTAACATCTGATGCTAATAAAGCTTCTTCCGACATTTGAACATCACTTTTTTTACAGAATTTTTTACATTGCGAAAACTAGGTTGTAATAAGGTATTTAAAATTGTTGGCCGGCCACCACCCGTTAAATTATCTAGTTAACTGTATTTATACCCAACATTTTTTTATTAGTTTTGTTGTAAAACCATGAGTACAATTTTAACGAATCGTAAAATATTTAAATTTATTTTTTATTTAAGACCATGGAGATCGATTATTCGAGTTTTTTCAAAACCCGGTCTTCGAAAGGTAGCACTTAAAAAAAAAACGATTTTCGGTCACTAATATTTCAAATAACCGGTTAACCGGTTCTTTTATTTAAATAAAAGTGTTCTTAATTCTTGAAGCGCAGAGCTGGACCACGTCGTTATAAAAATAAGCGGAAGCTGACGGAGAGCTTAAAATTAAAATGGCTATCAATACTAACAATAATTCTAACGAATCTTATTAAAACTATGCCGAAACGGTGTGCGGAGGCCATAAAAAACAAAGTTTATTACACAAAAGTACTGAAAGTTGCTTAAGTTTCGAACAGCTACTCAAGGAGCTAATTTCGTTTTTGTTTTATTACTTGGTAGAGAATGGAATTAAAGGTTTGTTATTATAGTTATAATTTAGGTGCCTAAGATAACAAAAATTAAATGTTTTACTTTGAATAAATCTGTTAGTAATATTAAGGACTCGTATATTGCCTCGACAAGAATATTTGCTTCGATTTCGAGCTGCACTGTATGTAAGTTCATACACCACGTACTTAATAGTGTGGTATGTTGGGTAAGAACTCACCTTCCAACCAGGAAGTCGTTGGCTTAATCCCGGGCTACACCATCTGACAATTTCCAACACCGATATCACCTTACATTACTAGCGACCGGTTATGTGTATTTACGCTGTGAATAACTTCACTAACTAATATATCTGCCATTTGGAACCGGAATTTGTAGGTTTCTTGGCTCTCAATGAGTCTAGTTGATCATTCTCCATATATAAAAATCAATATTTAGTTACAGAAGATCAGAAAAGGTTACTGCTACCTTGGTCGTCACGTTCTTTGTGAGACGTTCAAGGTTGTCATATATAAAAAAATAATTTAATTTATACAAATAGTTAAACGATAAGCATGTTTTCAATAAAAAATATACAAACGTATAAAAATTACACTTATTTAAATTAACCGGTTATTCGTATTAAATCAACCGATTTATTCAGTACTCGAATAATCAAGATTTTGAAAACACCGTATTGGACAAAATCAATAAAACCCGTTGAATAATAACCGCCCCATCTTCCTATCTAAAATTAAAATTAAAACTACATTGTAGAAAAATACTTTGTACACTTTATTTTGACGCTCACTTTATATTAATACCTGTTGCTTTTGTTAGTACTTTTTAAGTTTTTTATAACAACTACTATATACCTTGTAATTGCACTCATTATGCAGACTTTCCTGATACTTGCTTTGTTTGATTTTCGTTTGTAAAATACAAATAGTATGGCGAACCATTCGAAAATTTTAATACATATTGTGTAGGTTTGTTATTTTCAAACTTTTGCAAAACTCTACCAAAATTATATTTAGCCTATAAATCTAACAAACGAAAAATATTCTACCAATTTTGGAATTCGACCAATAGTGGCAACGGTGATTCATAGTCACAGTGAAGTGAAATACAATTACCCTGAAAAGCGTAAAACAGTTGTTGATGAATACAAGAAGCTTTTTGGCAGATTTACTTCATTATGACAATGCACGTGTTTAAACGTACATATGCTATGTAGTCAGTACATTAAAAATCCATTAAATGAGCTACAAATTAATACTCCATCTAGCATACTTTTCGAATATAAGATATTGCTTATAGTTTTTGTTTCCAAATTAAAAAAATAGTTGGGTGGTAAGTGATTTGAGGGCAATGAAAAAAATCCCTCGTTTATGGAAAAAAAAATAGTTTTTTACGAGCCAGACGAAACCAATTAAATAAATTGCATTTAATTTGAATAGAAAGTTTAGAGAATTTAAACGAATTTACTTTTTAAGTATTTTTAAAAGGCAATTTGTGTGTTAATAATTTTTTTCTTGAGATTTTAATGTTTTAAATTTATTTCGTAATTTTAATAGTGTAACAATAGCTTGACTTGCAAAAACTTTCTTCTTTCATCTTATAAGTTATAAAAAAGCCACAACTAGACGAGTATCAATATTAGTGAAATTGTGTCCTTAACACAATTTAAATGTGAAATTTTCTACACTCGCACATATGTACATATCTACGTTTACTTATAATTTGTATTTCTTTTTACGAACAAATAAAATACTTTCAATAATAAAATAGTTTAAATAATAAAAAAGTACAATAAAAACAAAATAGAAATAATAAAAACGCTCCTATTGAAAACAATATGATGGGGTTCAATGGATGACTGTGAGCCTGTTGTTATTGTAGTTATTTTTTCATTTTTTATAACGGTCTATAAAGTTATTTAGAAATACGAGTACACTTGTATTTTATTTTTAACAATTCTTTAACAAACAAAATTTAACATTTTTATAGAGTTACTGACTGATTGAGAACGACTGCGGGAATACTCTAAATATGAATGAGCAAACGAACATACTTATATAGACATTATTACGTTTTAAGCTTTTGTTAAAACGTTCGAGTACTTTTAAATTGCGTCAAAACAAAATAATAAGCACCACTTTGTTGCTGTTTTACAGTTTTTATTTTTTCACCTTATCCTTATACTTTTTATCTTAATACAGCAATTTAATATTTACTTTTATTTACGCTTAAACACAACTTTATTTTATGACAGCAAAACGATAATTAACTAGCTATGCATAAGGCGCCGCATTTTATATACTATTGACATTACTTCCGAATGTTCTTGTTCTTGCTACAAGATTCGAATTATCTCCGTTAAATCAAATGTAAATCACAAAGATGGTCGAATTGATTGATACCAAATATACCAAAATCTCACAATACAGTTCTAAAGACGCTGATGTGGTGTATTTTCTTTTTAGGCATTTTTATTTTCGTAACAATATTAACAAGAATTCAAAACATTCTCGAACCTCTCATAAGCTTTGATATAGACCCAACTATAAAATGCTTTTGCTTATTTCAACTACTGTCAAAAATTCAACAAAAAATCTGTTCTTGGTGGCTATAATGTACTTTTTGATAAAAGGTGTCCAAAATTGAGGTATTATTTTAATTTTAATAAAAAAAAATACATTTTTCCAGATATTAAAAATATTTTTATTTTAGTTTATTACAAATAGGTTGCAGTTAAAAATGAAAAATTATTTCGGCCAAGTAACCTCCCTACTGGCTCGGCAGGCTCCCAATATTCTACCAAAATTATCAAAACACGTTTTCAATAAACTGCTGTCAATGGTTGATATCTGTTTGATAATGTTGGCCTAATGCTCTTGTGAATTGTGGTGGGATTATTGCTGTACGCTTTCGATTTTAAAAAACCCCACAATAAATCTAAAGGTGTCAAATCGCTAGATCTTGGTGGGCAATCTACTCCTTCTCTACGAGAAGTAATGCTTTTTTCGAACTTTTAATTCAAAAGATCCATTGTTTCTCTTGCTGTATGATAAGTGGCTTTATTCTGTTGAAACAACATTTTTTTACGTCTAAATTACCAATTTTCCGCTACAAAAAGCTTCGGATCATTTCCCCGCAGAGATTTCCATTTACCGTAATAGAATTTCCAATTTCGTTTTCAAAAAAATATGTTCCGGTGATTCGTACGGACCATAAACTACACCAAACCTTAACTTTTTGTGGATGTAATGGTTGCTCTAAGATAACTCTTGCATTCTCTTCACTCCAAATGCGGTAATTCTGCTTGTTGACGTAGTCATTGAGCTGGAATTGGGGTTTGTTGGTGAAGATTATTTTAATTCTCATTCTCAAGAAATTAATTGGCGACGTAATGCGTGGTCAGTTGGTTTTAATTCTTGGATCAGCTGGATCTTATAAGACTTTAAATGGAGATCACGATACAAAATGTTGAATAATGTGGATCGTTTGATTTTTAATTGCTGCGAACAATGACAAATGAGTATTTTTGGATCTTCTTCAACACGATCACTACAATGATAAATTCTGTTTCTGTTATCATGAACGAATGCAGTTTCTTCAAATTTATCAACTACCAGCTTGATGGCACAATTGGAGCATTTTTTTTTTAACCGAATTTTGTTAAAAATTTCCTAATTACATACAATTACAATTTTTTTTTTAATGTTTTAATAACAAAAACACGTTGTTTCTTCGTGTAACGGTCCATATTAACTAACCGGAATGCATTCAGAATCTGAAAATAAAAATTTGGAGTAAAAATTACAAGAAGAAAAAAAAACTGCAGCAAAATTCAAATGTTACCTCAATTTTGGACACCCTTTAGTTATGTTAGTGAGAATATGACAATTGCTATCTAGTTGAATTGAATGGGTAATTCGCATTTTTGGTATCTGGATGAATTTATTTCTTATTAAAATACTTTTAAATATTTTGGGTAAAAATTTATGTATTATCAACAAAAACAACACAGTTTAAATAAAATTTTAAAAAATCTGCATATACTCGCTACCCATGCTTAATCGTCGCTGTTTCAGTGACGAATAAAAGCAAGAGCATCCATTGTACAACGTGTTTCATTTGTTATTGTTTTGCATATAACACCCATACAGCTGTTTACGTACGTAAAGTGCGATTGGGTTCACCTAAAACGTAAGCAAATAATACTGAACGAAGCTGAACAAAAAGTTTGTGAAGTACATTATAGTTATACACATTTAATTGTGTGTATTCGCATAGTTGTTTAAGTTAGACGATGCATATTATAGTTGAGCCTTTATTCAACATTAATGCTACAGTCTTGGCATTGTGATATTTAACGAGAATATAATATAATAAGAGATTAAAAGCTTAAGAGTGTATGAGTAGTGCCGCATTAGAGTAAGACAGACGGTGAAATCAGCCAATTGTAGTAGTAGTAATTGTAATCCATTAACTCTTCATGATCGTCAAGTTACAGTGTTCCGAGACTGCTGCTCATTTATATAAGCCCTGAGAAAGCTCATACTTAACTATGTTGCACAAGAAGACCTAAGCTTGGACACCGATAAACTCGGTGCCCCACCTTCATTAAGACAATCACATAATATCGACATCCATATGACATATCCACTCGTCTTGCAGCAAAATATCCATAATCACGTGTCATTACATTGGGTCACTAGGATTACGACAATCGCAAAGCATCGCTATCCATTCGTCCACTCGCAATTCTTCTTTAAAATTCCAGTCAGCTTTTATATTAAGATTATACTCAAATGAAGTGCCATCACAATTATCGGGACACAACCCATAACGGCGAGGATTATCTTTGTGTGTGTCGTTAAAAAAATGTTATTTATATTTTTAGTTTTCCGGATATTTGCACTAGGAGTTTTTATGACAAGGTCTTACGAATGGTGCCAGCAGTGTTAGCTCTCTTGCCACTATTTGATAGGTACCTAGGAGCGTTTTTAAAAATGCATCAAAGCAGAAATACTAAGTATTTGCTCTGATGATTCAGTTTCCTCCTTAAAAAATCTATACGTTGTGCTTGAAATTCATTGGATTCATATGTTCAATGAACCTATAACACTCAATCAAAAGGTCGGTTATCATACTCAGCTATTCTTAGATAGTCTCCCACAAATCTTAAATCTTCTTCTCTCATAGTTGCCTACCTAAAGTTCAGACTGTCGCAAACTCGTCTTGCCTGAAAATATTATACGACTCTCGTTATCATAATTTTTACTAAGCAGGTCTTTCTAAGTTCCTCTTCCCCTCGGACCCAATGGCAGATTTTTCCTTTTCAAAATCTTTGATATGAACAAAAGAGGTGCAGGAAATTTTTGTCAGAAAAAACAACGCTATTTATGTGGCTCTATAACAGTATCAGGCAAACTAATTTTAATACATTTTACAATTGTGGTAGTAATTTGAGAGTCTCTCTCTCGCAGGCCACTTTGAATTGTATTTTTCCACTGGTTTTCTCTTACTTTCCCTTGTTTATTTTTTGCTTATTTTTGCCTAAGCGTGTGAGTACGTACGTGTAAAAACAAAAGAGAAGAGCAGTTCTTTGCCGGTCGATGCTCTACAATCTATTGTTAGTCTTAGCCTGACTAATATTTATTGCAGTTTGTTATGCCGAAAATTCTGAAATACTGTTGAAATACTGGCAGTTCGCCTTTACCAAAATAAAAAAATTTTCGAGCAAAACTATTGTATTTGAAACATATCAATGGATGAACATAAAAACTCAATCAAAATATAGCGTAACACTTTTTGGACCACAAAGTTACTTGCAATTTCTACATTTATTACTTGTTTAACATTGGCAAGTGTTTTTATTAATTTTTTTCTTCTTTTTTGTCAGTTTTAACTTCAGTATGGCCTCTGGCAGTGCCTAATGTTTAGACATACGCTTAAATGTAAGTTGATTCGAATAGTTTTTTTTTTTTTGTCGATTTTAATAACAATTTTCTATGTTCGATAGCACAAAAATAAAAATATTTTACATCCATTATACACACAGAATAAATACACTGACATTTGTTGTTGCGCCTTTATTTGCCATGTATCTGCTCTTAACACAAGTGCACTAACAACAATAACAACTGCGACCAGTGGCAGTTTATTATCTTCATCTTAAGTCTTGACACTTGATTATTCTCAAACAACAGCGTTTAATTAGGGAAGCGGCGGGAGTGGTATGTTTTATTAGAGTACATGTAGAAATTATGCCACTGCCGTAGCAATGTTAAGTGTAAGGAATATAGAAAATCTGCTTCTGTAAATATCATATCACAGCCTGATTTAAGCTAAGGTGGTAGTCTAATAACCGAAAAGAAAAAAATTGTTCTCTAGGTCTACGGGAACTTAGATTCATATTCGGTTAATGAGTGTAGCCATTAGGGAGGTATAAATGGCAGCTGTGGTTCCAACCTCAATGGCCAGAGGCTTTTGACTCTAACGCTGGACTTGAAACGCTGCGGCATGTGTTAAGAGCTGCTTGACATATTGTCCACCAAATGGACGATAAGCTCGTTGACTTATACGAATTATATACATAAATACAGTCACTCAAAAAACCGTCTCAGTGTTTAACTAGTGTTAACAAATATAAGTACAACAAAAAATCTAAAGACCCAATCTTTATGTTATTTGATCTAATTGCTCATTAGACTTTTATTTACAACTGCAATTAAATATCTTTGTTGTAATATATACCGTTATCGAAAAATACTATATAATAGCTCATTGAGACGGTTTTTTGAGTTTACTTTATTTAATAAATTTTATAACGTTTTCAAGGCTTCCTATTTTGTATAGCCGCATTTGTAAGTAAAAGCTGCCTCTATACGGTGCGGCATATTGTCCGTTATATTTTGGCAATACAATTCCACGCTGTTCGCAAATACGTCCACAATTCTTCCAAATTTCCAGGCGTACCAAATTCACCAATTTTAGCGTCAAGGTAAAAGTTGTAATGAGATTTTGTTACTTCTCAATATTTCCAAATCCAGCGTAGGTAGAGTACGAAAGTCCTTGCCAAATTTAACACTTTCATCTCAAAGAGGCAGAAAAAAAAAAAATATTATCGGATTATTTGAGGGTTCCCACTCAGGCCACTTTGCAGTGTATTTTTCCATGCCTTAAAATTTTATCTATTTATCTGTGCCTTAAAAAAATTTGCGCACATTTACCAAACAATTGCATTCGTTCATCTCTTTGATGACTAAAAGCAAGAGCGTAAGAATACGTGTGAACGTAAACAATTGTTCTGTAAAATAAGCACCATTGGTTTAAATACTAGTTTTAAACCTCTCTATCGCCTATAGGAGAAAGTACTAATCTGTGCATTATTGACAATTAGAGTTCTAAATCGTATTGATTTATAAGATCACCGCAATGTGACTCGTGTCTCACAGTTTTTTTTTTTTTTTTTTTTTTTTTAACAGGTGCATGCGAGGTTTGTTTTTAAAACCTCGGCTTTCTTTCAGAACACATATTATAGGATATATAACTAAACTACTTAAAAAAACTATATATTTTTTATATATTATATTATATTTCACCCCTTTGAACCACCTCTCTGTTAAAATACCCATACGTTGTGTTGTGGGATGGTCACTTTTAATAGCCGTCTTACAATAAAATTTTTTTCATTAAGATTAAAAAGCCAAGATAGAAATAGATGATAGTCATTGTTAGAAAACTATTTAAAAGCCACAAATTTGCATGTTGTGCACATCGTCATCGTTATTGGTTGCAAGTGGGTTTATATTTGGTTTCGAATTTAAATGCTCGCAGTTGGAATGGAAATAAAAAAATTTTTGCAGTTTATTAACTTTAATGATGCATTATGAAGAATGCTTGCTTGAAAACTAAAGCAAAGTGAAGTGAGGGCAAAGAGTTCAACAAACAAACAAATAACCATTCGTTTATATATAGAAAAGCCAACTAACCTAAAGACCGAAATACTTAAATATGTGGTTGTTAGCCAGCAATATATTTAGACAATAAAATGGGAAGAGTGTATATAAGTAAGATGTAAAGGAGTGGTTGAGGCCAATGAATAGCAGGATTTTGAACAAGTTGAAGGCTAATAATAGTGGCAACTTGAAAATATGTTGTATTTTAGTTTAGTCACTTCCATATTAAAGGGTAATTACGATAAAAGTGTTAAAGATTTTTGTGAGACATTTAAAGCGATTGATTAAGAGAAACCATAGAAACACAAAAGTTTCGAGCTCGATAACAATTGAAATTCGGATTTTTTGTTTATTTTTCGTCACTTCTCTGAGCCGAAACTGAAGGCGTCACGTGGGTGTGTTCCCTTCACAGATGTATTCTCGTACCACGGGAGTCGGGAGCCCCAGCGATTCCGATATCTGCCCCACTGTTTGGGTAGGCTCTCCTGTGGGAGCTTCGTGGAAGCTGTGGTTAAGACCTAAAAGGCAGGCAGCTCGGTGTGGTGTTAAATCTCCTCAACCGTGTGCTGGAGTTTAGATGGTCTCCAATACTTCACCAAGGTGTGAAGTTTAGTGTCCTAACAACGCGACTCTGAATTTGGTACTAACTTGTAATTTTCACTTGAGATTATTATGGGTGAGGGCCGTTGGCAATAAGGTACCGTAGGGTACACCAGCGCGGCTAGATTCAGGTACACTTTTTTAATGTTTAAACTCATCTTTTTCTGTTAGCTAGCGACAGCCATTAAAATAGATTTTGTAACACTGTTCTGTATCGAAGGAACTACTAGTGTGGGGTAAATGAATCCGTATGTAGTGAATTACATATTTCCTGCTCAATTTAACAAAAACTGAATCTTTTAAATATGTCTTACTGAAACATAAACTGTGTCGCACGTGGCTACTGAGCACACTCGGAGGATGTATGGCCTATTCTGGTACCCTCATGAAAAAGCCTGAAAACTTTTCAAGGACTCAAAGTCAGAGTCGAGTGAGATCGAGTCAAGGCCTTCCTTAACGTAAATGTGCAAATCACTTTGTCCTTGCGATAGTTAAACGGTACAGATCGTGGAAGAGACGTACACCAAGTGTTGTGTTGTTGATTCTCATAACTAACTCGACAAGATCTGGCCAAATTTATATAGGTAGAGAACATGGCAAATGTCGAAAATGCCTAGGAATTATACATATAAGAATCCTTAAAGATACAAGCAAACTCGGAGGTTGTTTCTAAAGTCTTGTACTTTGATCAAATTTATCATGGTTTATGGTTTATGGTTATGGCTTATGGTTTTATCCAATTCTTATTGCCAGAGAGAGCTCTTAAGTCTTTACAGTTTAGGGCTCTACTCTTCGAAAGTAGAACTATCTGAATTTTCATTGCATCACAGGCAGCATTGGTTGCAATGGAAGTCCACACTCTTTCTGCATTAAAGGTTTTAACCACAACCTGCATTTGTACGCCGCACCCAGGCACTGGCAGAAAATAAAGTCCCTGGGCCTGCTAGTGCAAGTGTTATTAGAATTAAGTTCTTAATCAGATCTCAAGGGTCCTGCTTTACTTTTTTGGATAGCAAACCAGCTAAAGCCACGATGGGTCAAACACAAGGTGCCCAACAGAAACGCCATGGCAAAAATGAATACAAATCAAATCGACCCATTATCACTTATGCGGTGATAGCTTGGTGTAGAAAGGCTGAAGAAGCTATCACCATGAATAAATTAGAGAGGGTGCGGAGTCTCGCCTGCTTTGGTATAACGAGAACGTGTCAAACAGCGAGGCCTTGATTGGTTTGACACCGCTTCACGTCTATGTGATCAGGGTGGCGTCATGTTCGGTGGCAAAGTTTTTTGCCAAAGAATCTCGAAATGCGTCAGGAAATCTGTCTATTCTACGCTGGGTGGTCGGAGAACTATCTTCTGTCCTGAATGTTATAGCATTGAATTTGTGCCTTGGCGGGAGATTCAGGGTTGAAATGCCGGAACGGGACCTTAGATCAGAGTGAGTTTTATCTAAACTGATATACCGATGGCTCCAAAATGAATGACTGTGTTGGTTCTAGTGTTCATGGGCCCAACCGAGACTTGTTGATCCCACTGGGAAGATCGCTTAGTGTCTTCCAGGCTGAGATCATGTCTATTGCTATATCTGCGGAGATCAACCTGGACAGTGGACTCAAGGGTAAGACCATTAAAATATTCTCTGACGGTCAAACTGTCTTAAGGGCACTTGGCTTGATTCGTATGACATCTAGACTGGTCAAATATTGCTATCATATGTTGCAAAAGCTTTTGCTTGGAAATAATGTCCAGTTGTTTTGGGTATCTAGACACTGCGCGATAGATGGTAATTAAATAGCGGATTCATTGGTCACAAAAGGTCCAGAACTTTGTGATACAGCAGCACTTACTATCATCCTTAATCTAGTGTATATTTTATATATTAAATTCCATAACACTCCATTAAGCAACACGGGGACTTCTCTTAGTCAATAAGCTGCACCCGATTCTATTTTTAGACTCATTAAAAAAGACCTACAGTTAACGCCGGCTCCGAACGGCAAATGCATTAGAGAAGTTTTCAATAGTAGTGATACTCATAACCACTTACTAGCTAATGTTATGAGGTGATAACGCTGTTGAAAAAACTTTTTCTTTTTTGTCGGATGGTCTGACCTGGTATTGAACCTAGAACCTTTTATTTGGCAGGCGGGTGTCTTACCTACCATAACAAGGCGGCACACCTCAATCTAATCAAGGATTGGGAAATTGTCAGATGCTTGGAATACTAAATTGCTCAAAGGGGAGTTCGCCACTCTAGGGCGGCGATCAGCCCACAATTTGGGATTCGCTCAGATGTTCTCAAGAGGATGGCAGTCATAAAAGTGGATGTTTGTAAACTGTGGTCATAGGGATCAGATACAGCGGAACTCTGGGTGACATATCCACCATTATAGTTTCAAATCTGCTGGTGTTCTGCTGAACAAACTATAAGCCGGAAAAGGCACAATAGACCACATGGGTCGCAGTGCTCTGCATTGGTGTCTGAACGGTATGATAGTAATGAAAAGAATTGTAATAAAGAATTAGAAAATAGAAAGATAAGGTCTTTAAGAAATGTAAGTAATAGTGTGACCTTAAATTGTCTGATAGCATTTTATTTATGACCCCAGAAGCAAAAATTCCAATATTTCTTATAATTTTTTTTAGAAATATTACTGTACAGAAAAGGTTTTTGACAAATTTTACCAGAAACAAATATATAATTAATTAGTGCTAAAAAATCAATTTGTGTCTTAATTTGCATTTTTCTTATTGTAAAACTCTTTCGATTCGTTTGTACATAAGAGAGTATATGTAGATGCAGATGCCGCCTTTTTGTGGTATCACTTTTCATTGAAAGTGACAGCAGCTTTCGGCATTTACATAAATGTTGTTTGTTGATTTTTAAATCTTTTTTTTAATTCTTCTTCTTTTTTTAGAGTCTTCTCGTTAAATTCAAAACAAAAACTATATGTTTTGTATTTAAATTTTGTATAGCATTAGTTTTAGTTTTATTTTTGTTTTTGCTTTTTGTATTTTTGTATTTTTGACAAGTTTTCAGAAAAATGGAAAGTGGTTTTTTGGTTTGGTAACTTAACATGTTTACTACTAAAAAAATTTTTGTTGTTGCTGTTGTTATGGCTTTCTTGTCTATTTATTTTCTTAATCTTTAACTTACAAATATGAACGAGATGAGTAGTATTTTTTCCTTAGACCGGTAGTAAAAAATAAATAATTTAATATGTATAAAATAAAATTTACTCAATTTGTTATTTAAATGCAAAACACTTTATAATCTTATCATAAAGTCATTTAAAATCACTATCAATTAAATAAAACGAAATGTATGTAAAGTAACTATAAATAAAGCTTATGGATTTTTAAAGTAGTATTAAATTTTATATGCATATTTCTATAACTTCCAATTACATATGTATATCGCCACAAACAAATCAAAACGGCGAAACACATATACAGTACACAAGAGAAGTTTGAACACTTTGATTTTGGTTAACGAGTTAAGTTGTCTTTCTGTGGCAAACCTGTCTCAAATTCTTATTCTGGGGTTGAGGACTATCCAAACATTCGGTGTACGTTTGAGCTGCATTGTTTATACACCTATACCTCGATTTGCACGATACTTTTGTACACGATTTTCTTGGTTTTCGTGTAAACCGAGATATATGGAATAACCTCTATTTACACGATTTTTTTAGATTGAATTTATTAAATTAAAAAAACGTTATCACGGGTTTAGATTTGCTTTGACCATATTTACGATATTGCGATTTGAATCGTACATTTTTTTGTCTTTTAAATTCGATTTGGGTTTCTTTCGATTTACGTCGTCTCATTTATTATCAAAAACCGGGATGCCTGTGCTTTTTTTGGTATTGAATGGTTAAATTTTGTTTGTTTCTTGAAGTGTAAGGAGTGGAAAAATTTGAGGTTATGAAGTAAATTGGCTTAAAAACAATTTTTTTGACAATTTCAGTTTTATTCATACCAATATAGAATAGAAATAACCCGACAAATAGATAGAAATAACCGACAAATATTCCATTATTTATTCCCATACATGTATCTATTTTATATTGGTATGAATAAAACTGTTTTGTCAAAAAAAAAAAAAAAAAAAATTGTTTTTAAGCCTAATCTCAAATTTGCCCACCCTTTATATACATACAGTGTGCGACAAAACATATGTACAAACTTCTGGTTAATACAAAATATCTCAATAACAAAAGCAAACATTTTGAATTTTAAAAAATTTTATTTATTTAACAAAGTTAATCATCTAAATTAACTAAAAGATTAAAAAAAAAAAGAAAATTCCTACTTAACTTGGAAAAAATTATTTTGTACGTTGAACACAGTTTTTGAATGCGACAAAACATAAGCATGTCTTCAATAAATTAACTTAAAATATTAATTTTACTACTATTTAGTTGCCTAGCCTTTATTTTGTGAAAGTTCTTTACATAATCATGTTATGGACTCGATTAGAATCGATAATGTTTCACCAGAAATTTCATTCAATGCAATTTCCACTTGTTAATAAAGTTTTTCCTTATTTCTGCAATTATCGCGGTTTGTTTCGATATCTACAATATTCCACAGCTTTTCTGTGGGATCGAGATCTGGCGATTGCCCTAGACAATTCAAAACGTTGATTTGTTTCTAGATTTTTTATTGTTGTTCTGTTGATATCTGTAATCAAGTGGCATTTTCTCCTTTGCATGTGGTATCAGTATGTATTCTATTATATCCTTGCAGACGTATCGATCCATTACACCCTTTATTCTGTATATTGGCCAAATTCCATGGCCAGAAATGCGTTCCGAAACTAAATCACTTCCTCTTTTAGGTTTTACCGTGTCTGTGGTATACCAAGCGATAAGACGTTTTACTTTTTATTCAGCTTAACAGGCTAAATCTATAAGAACGTCTCACATTAAACTTAGATTCACCAGAGAAAAGTACGGATTTCCATTAAAAGTATACTAATTTAATTTAATTGCTCTATTGTAAATTCAATTGTGACCAATCTGTTTTTGGCAATAGTAAATGGTCTTTTTGTATTTTAGAGATGCATCTAATCGATACATTTTATTTTAATTGTTTCGTAATAGACATTCCTGAACAAAGACATAACTTTTTATTAAACGGAGTATCACCTGATCGTTCCGTTTGTTGGTTTTCAGGAATCTACCACCTCTGTGCCTGGTCGTCAATGAGCATGATGAACGGAAACGTCTTATAATAATATGGTAAATAAGACTGTTATGAATTCCTAATTTGTTTGCGATGGATGTCACTGATTCCTCTTTGTTATAATCATTTATTCTTTTTCCTTCTAAATCTGTTAGCCATTTTCGTAGAATATTACAAAATAATATGTTGGTTAGGGACAGAGTTTGACAGATTCGATACGATTATACCTATCTAAATACATATCATATCTATCTAAATATTTCGTGCTATTGTTTTAACGCATGCAAAATAGATGTTCTGTAACTTTAACATAAATTTTTTTGGTAAAAGGGGTATATTATCATTATAAATTAATAAAAACAAATTAAATTTCGAATGAGCTTTTCTAAGTTATGAAGATATATGATAGTAAATACAAGCTCGTGCATATGTTTTATCGCATACTGTATATTTCACACTTCGTATGCATCATAAATCTACTAAAGTACAGTAAGATTTAAATACGTCTTCCAGAAATTAAAATTCGTGTATCAGCAACACCCATGTATGTATGTAAATTAGGGTGGCGGGCCAATTTTAGTTGTAAAGTTTGTTTCGTAACTCCGATCACAAATGTTCTCCACAACAACAAAAATATATACATATATATTGTGGAATATTTTCGATAGATTGCATTTGTACACAAGCTGCCAAAATCTTGTTTCATATGAATTTAACATATTTTTATAACTTGCGGACGGATGTGGAATGCTTACCTCTGACGCAATCTGCCTACAATTTTGCACAACGCATTTTTTGACTACGCAGAAGATATCCGCGAGAATAGCAGTGTAATTTCGCATTTTTAAAAATAAGGCGCATACTAATAATGTACATGCATATGTTATTACGAATTATATTCAATTGCAAAAATAAGCAATTCTTATTATTTAAGTTTAATTCTCGGGTTAGTTTCTAAGCTTTTGGTACCACAATGATTCAACCCCTGGATTAAATAGCACCCCATTTTTCTAGGAATGTCTGCCACCTAACCTATTATTTAAGAAAATTAACCAAATAAGAACATGTTAAAAAACGGTAATTTTTAAAGAATTTTGAACGTTTTTTTTTATTTACACGAATTTTCATATAATTACTCGATTTAAACGATTTTTTGGAAAACATATTGTCACAACAATAAGATTAGGAACCTCTGCGTTTATTACTTCGCTAAAATAAATAAACAAAAGCTGCAAGAACAACTATACGTGCTGTTTACAAATAACCAAATCTACAACAACAAACATTAGCAGAGGTAAAGTAAATAAAAATAACACGGCAACAAGAATAATCAAGCGGCAAAGAAAACAAGCAACAACAAATTTTAAGAGCTGAAAGAGGTAGATGTTTACATACGCATGGCTACAAAGGAACTAAAAAGAAATTAAAAGAAAGAAATGGAATCTACCTGAAGTATCGAGAGGTTCGAGAGCTTTCGATGTATTGTTTACTCAGCCATATAAAAAGCACATCGATGCGAACTACGATCGGTTTTTAAGTAAAGATAACTCAGTGAAAGTGTTATTGGTGTGAAGAGAGTTTATAAAGAGTAAACTCGTGAAGTTTGTAGTGAAGTAAAAAAAAAACCAGTTTGGTTGGAGCTAAGTCAGTAAAGAGAGTTAAGTGTGGATAACCTCTGGTTGAAAAGGTTGTGATCGAACCTAAGTTATAATTACGATCGGGCTGGAAGATCTTTAGAAAGAAAGATCTGTCGAGTAATTGTTGCTGTTTGCAAAGTTGTAAACAGACGGAGTAATTAAAAATAAAAATAAAAATTGATTACAAGCAGTGGTGCACATAACTGTGTTGAATAAAGGATTTTCAATTGAATTCAAACACAAAGTTTATTTTATTTAAGCTACAATCTACGAACTCGTAAATACACGTTTTTAAAAAGGTAAAAACTTAACAATATTTAAGGTTTAAGTCGAGGAATAGGTGTAATATGATAAATCACACCACGCTTAGTTCCCAATAGGCAGCATATTCCAGAAATCAAATTTTTTTCTCGACTTAGACTACCTACCTGAGGCTAGGTATACATACATATATCTCGTTAAACACAGAAGATTAAAGTAAGAAAATCTATACAACTTTGCTTATCCTATTGTGATAAAAAGTTATTTCTCAATAAAAAATCATTTTGTATTCACATCTGTCGTATGCGCTACCACTCTTACTTTCTTCCACAATAGCCGCTTAAAATAATAGAAACAGAAAAGCAATTAATTTGACTTAAAACTGAAAATAGTTGTCGCATAAGAGTACATGTAGCAAATGCAAATGAAATAATAAGTAGTTTTCTTTTTCCTCTATAAAAGAAAATTGAAAAACTAAAGAAAAGTTAAAACTAAAGGAAAACCAATATGGCTGGAATTTTACCATTGAAAGAATTGGATGCTAGAGCCACAGAGGTGAAATACAATAAATGTATGTAAATAAATGAAAGTCAAATAATAATAATAAAATGGATTGTAAAATTAGTAAAAAAAATAGAAATAAAAATAAAATATTTGCATAAACTAGATTAAGAGTATCTATCACACAAACGAAATACATATCTAACAATATAAGAGAAAAACAAATTAAATGCCAATTATGCATATGAATATGGATTAATACCAACAGCATATATCAGAATATTAATAAGTTTTCTTCTGCCCTCAACGATAGAATGAAAATGAATGTTTGTGTCTTCAAATATCGGTTATGATTATTATGATGGAATGTAAATTATAAATATGCAGACGATGTGTTTGAATATTTGAATATGTCATAGTAAAAGCAACAGCAACAGTAGCAGCAGATGGGTTCAAGAGAAATAAAATCCGAAAAGTAAACAAGAAGTGTGCAGATGTTTTGGTTCTGCGCTAGTAGAATATCAAATATTTATTTGTATTTTGCATTGTTAGTGGTGTCAGTTAAACAATGCAAACAACAACCTATGAAAAGGTTTCAGATTATTTATGAAGATTATTAGACATTCTACTATTTGCTTAAGGCCATGACTGACTATCCTACAAAGTCGTGCGATTATGTCAAATAAAAGTTGGATAGATTCCTGTCCTACATAATAAAATCGCAATAAAATGTGAGATTGGATGCCGCACTGTCATACAAAAAAGACACAAAAATATATGCTTCAAAAAAGCAACTCTGATCTCTCAGAAACTACTATTTTACGAAAATGTACGAAAGATTATCAAATCGGACACACTTGTCAAAAAATCTCTCATACATATGCAGTTTTTGTGCACACAATAACACTGTCTGAACACACATACAATTTTTGACATATCGAACGATTAAATCAGATAGTCAGTCATGGCTTTTAATAATTTCATAAAATTTTATTCGTTTAGAATAGAAACTAGATCTTGATTTTGTTTTGAAGCTTTATTTATGAAATTACCAATCTGGATTTACTAACAGTACTCAGTATAATTTACGAAAACTTGCTTTAATCTTTGTGCCGTTATTTTGCCCGTAGCGCCCACCTACCAACCAATACGTTCTCGGTTCAATTCCAGACCAGAGCATCTGACAATTTTCACCAGAGGTATAACATTGCTAGTACGATTAGTTATGAGCGTTTACGCTATGAAAAACTTATCTAACTAATGCATCTGTCTGGGCATTGTATCTGCTTGGTGTAGGAAGTTAGTATGAGCCCTTGTAAGAGAGATGCAATGGTCTTCACTGCTTAGTCTAAATCCAATCGTCAAATACTTGGGCCTTATTTTTGACCCCAAGCTAAGTTGGAAGGCTAACTTGGCTGAGAGGGCTTGTAGATCGGCGTGTGTTACCTACTGCTGTAGTGGGTGCTATATGGGATCTCAGACCTAATCTGCTATACTGAGCGGTCTTTTGATGGACTGCCATCCATAAACATTGCAACGTCAGGCTCCTGGATAAGGCCAGGAGGCCTACCGCAATTGCGATTACACGGGCATTGCGTACTACCACTACAAGGGCTCTTCTTGTAGCTCGGTTATCCCCAGCGATGCGGTGTAGATTTATACTGACGGCTCTAAATGTAAGAACAAAGTGGGCAACGGAATTTTTTCCGAAAAGCTCAGTCTAAGTTTCTCGCATTTTTGGACTCCGAGCTCTTTAGGGACTGTCGTGATTCCCCTTGGGTAATTGTGTAGCTGATGAGCTTGCTAAGGCGGTCACACTCCTTTCGCACAGTCACCTACCTATAAGAGTCGGTGTACCGCTGTCCTTCGTTACGCTGTCTATTCGGCAGAAGTACTTATTGGACGCTAATAGATCCTGGGCAGAGGGTGAATGTTGCTTTATTGCTAGACTCACCTGGCTTAGATTTGATGGTAGACGCACTAATCAGTTGTTTCAATTGGATCGTGAGAGGATCTCCGCTACTATGTCTATCCTCTCGGGGCATTGCATTATGGGTAGGCACGCGCAAAGACTACACCTACTGGCGGATGATTTCTGTCGAAGTTGTAGATCGATTGAGGATGAGGAGAGTGTGATCTACTTCATTTGCCAGTGTTCGTCTCTAGCTAAACTTAGATAAATCATATTTGGCTCGTCATTTCTCAATAGCCCATCGATGTCAGGCTAGTAGTTAGATTCATTAGACTGTCGATCTGAACTGGTATACTGTTGAATAGATCCCATGGATCGCAGTGCCCCAAAACTGTTTCTGATGTGTGAAGTTTCTTTGGGTTCATCCAGTGCTTGGGAATACACAACAAACCTTTTGTGGCTTATTTATAAGTCTTCTTGGCTTGAGACGCGCGGTTAGATCGAACCTATCCTTTTAATGTGTAGCTACGGTTAAAGGAGGTTAAATCTTCAAACCGTATTCAATTTTTTTGTTATACTTTGACACTATTCACGAACAGTGACTTGTTACAAACAGATTTATAAATAAAGTTTTCCAGTGCACTACATTTCGCTGAGATTTATTGATATAAAATAGACAAAAAATTTGACTAAAGGTCTTCGTATATTTCTTATTACCCTGTACATTGTTACAATAGAATATAAATTTAAATTTTACATTAAAATCAATTGATCACTATCGATTAGTTTTTAATGCCTAACGTATCCAAGTGCCATACATAACCAAGAGACACAATAAATAATTAAAAGAAAACAAAAGAAATTAAATGGGTTAAATGGTTATAAAAATAGTAAAAATCCTATTTAGAAAAGAAAACAATAACAACAAGCATCGTTAATAATTTAATGGTTTGTTAAAAAGATAATTAACATGAAACAATAAATAAAAAAATTAAAATAAATCATAGTAATGCTCGTAATGATTTTTTTTCTAATTAATTTTTAATTTTTTTGCTTTAGGAAGTACCATTAAATTTAGGAGAGAAATAAAGAGAATTTATTATTTACTCTTAACATTCATCTCAACTCTTTAAAAGCAACAGGTGAACTTATGAATACAATTATTTTTTCGTAAACAATAAAAAAAAAGAAAATTAACATAAAAAACGTAACCAACTTAAAAAAGCTGTTAAAAATTAAAAAAAAAAAATTAAATGGAACAAGACGCCAGTGAGGCGGAAGAGAAGTTTTCGCTTAAATGAGTTAAGAGTTAAGTTTGCGCTCCATATGAGAAATGAAAAAGATTAATCAGGCCTGGCTTTTATGACAATGATGGGCACATGCGCGTTTTTTTTAACCTATTTACATACATACACACTTCAACAACGCTCCTCTCTACTTCAACTAACGACATAAGAAATAAAAAACAAAACAAAAACAATAACAAGCTTAAAGCGCATGCGGAAAGTTACAGCCAGCCAGTCAGCCAACCAACCACTCTGTATGTATGATATGAGCATATTGAGTATATTAATATGCTGCTGCTGCTGTTTTACGCTACCAATCGATCGCTTGTGGTTATTATATTGGAAGGGGGTCTTCTCTTGAGAGTGTAGTGTATATTACAGCAACAATCATAACAACAACATAAAGAAATCATAGTAAAATGTGAATGAATTTTTCCCCAGCAGCAGTATAAAAGCACACAACCAGCAATGGGACATGTCTCATTAGTGTTTAGTAATAGATCTCGCAAAGATGTTTGCTAGGAGGAGATCTTCGTCGTTGTCATCGTTATCAAACAATAAAAAATTTTCGTGTTTAAATATCGCGTTATTAACGTGCTGCCTTGCTGTGCTAATCGGTAATGTAACGTCCATGTCATTAGATCGTCTGAGTGCGACACGACAGGCACGCCAGTATCAACAGCAAAATGATAAACAATTAGAATTTAGTGAATTTATGGTGCCCGAGGCAGAAAGTGAATTTCTACAAAATGATATGGAATTAGTGCCAGCCGTAGATGGCCAAAGTGATATGTATCTATTGGTACCAGCTGCTGCTGCTGCTGCTGATGGCAATAGTCAACAGCAGACAGATGAACAGCTGGAACACGATCATGTAGAACATGATGACAATACAGAAAATAATTCCGATATGTTGATGTTAGAAAGTGATGATACACCTGCTGTACAAATATTAGCGTTACCGGAAGACGTTTTGGAAACTAAAAATGTAAAAGATGTACAGGGAGAGCAAAATGAAAATCATGCTGAAGAAGATGTTCAAGTATCAGACAGTGAAATGAATAACTTAGCCGAAGCTGTACAAGAAATTCAAAATGAGATTGAAACTGAATTAGTAGGCCAAACATCTGAGGAGCAAACCCCTAAAAAAGATGAACAACAAGTGATTAAAGAAGACGCCAAAGAACAAGATATCAACGAATTACCTATGGAGCACAAAGACAACGATTTAGAAAAATCTTCCGAAATTGTAAATAAACCAGCTTCGATAGAAGACACCAATTCGGAACGAGAAATGATTGGTGTAGTAATGGAAGAACCAGAAAAAATCAATGCTGCTAACCCGGTTAATGAAGCTATGGATTCAGCAGCTGAAAAGTCCGAAGTTCAACCATCTGTAATGGAAATGAACAATGGAACTCAAGATCAAGGTGTCAATGAAGCTATGGATTTACAAGCTGAAGAATCTGAAGTTCAGCCAGTCGTAATGGAAATGAACAATGAAACTCAAGATCAAGTTGCCAATGAAGCTATGGATTTACAAGCTGATGAATCTGAAGCTCAACCAGCTGTAATGAAAATGAACAGTGAAACTCAAGATCAAGTTACTAACGAAGCTATGGATTTGAAAGCTGAAGAGTCTGAGGTTCAACCAGCTGTTATGGAAATGAACAGTGAAACTCAAGGTCAAGTTATTAACGAAGCTATGGATTTGAAAGCTGAAGAGTCTGAGGTTCAACCAGCTGTAATGGAAATCAACAGTGAAACTCAAGATGAAGTTGTTAACGAAGCTATGGATTTACAAGCTGAAGAATCTGAAGTTCAACCAGCTGTAATGGAAACGAACATTGAAACTCAAGATCAAGTTGTCAACGGAGCTATGGATATAGAAGCTGTAGAATCTGAAGTTCAACCAGCTGTAATGGAAATGAACAATGAAATTCAAGATCAAATGACAGAGCTAAACGAAAATCAAATCAATGAAGCTTCAGAGATGTCACAGGAAAACGAAAAAATTGAAGAACAACCCTATGAAGCATCACAGGTAGTAGTTGATAATGTAAAGCCAATGGATGACACCGATGCGGAAATTGAAAATAATGAAAATATTGAACAACTTCAAGACGATGAAGTAGCTGAAGATATAAAAACTGAACAAGAAATTAGTGAAGCTCAAGGGCCAACAAACGAAGAACTAAAAGCTGATGAAGAAACTAAAGCTGAATCCAGTAATGAAAGCCATAATTCTGATGAACAAAGCAATACTACAGATGAGGAGCCTTTATCTACGCAAGCACAAACTAATAACGTTGAAGCCGAAGTAAATTCTGTCAATGAAATTCAAGCTGATGATGAATCTCAAGCCGCTGTTGAAGATTCTGAAAAAATGTCCAACGAAAATCAAGCTGCTGTAGAACAGCAACAGGTAACAGAAACTGAAATTTTTGGCCAGACCGCTGAAGAGAAAGTAGAAGAAACTCAACCATCCGAAGAAATCCAAAATAACAATGAGGAACAACCAGCTGAAGAAACTCAATCAGATGATAAAATTCAACAAGTAGAGTCTGCCGAAAACATTATCCCCATCAACAATGAAGCTAATGTAGACTTAAAACCTGAAGAAATGCAACCAGCTGATGAATCTGTTGAAAAGCTTGAATTAGTTGCTGAATCACAAATTGCCGAGGAAGCTGATACAGCTGACGAAGAAATTAAACCCGCTGAAGAAGTTGAGGCAATGCAACCCATTGTAGATCAACATGTCAAAGAGACTGAAATGGTTGAAAATATGCAGCCAGCAGAAGAAATAGAGCCAATGGAAGAAGTTAAACCAGTTGAAGAAACTCAACAAGATGATGAAACTGATGCAGCTGAAGACAAAATTCAAAATGATGAAGAGATCTCTGCGGTAGTAGTGGAGAAAGACCAAGCTGTAGAAGAAGGCCAAAAACTTGAACAACTTCAACAAGTTGAAGAAAATCAAGCTGATCATACTGTTAGGGAATCTGAACATGTTGAATCTGCTTCACCTTTGGAAGAAGCTCAAACTCAAGTTGAGGAAGAAGTTCAACCTGCCAAGGACATTGAAACATTGGCAAACGATCAACCTAAGGAAGAAGAAGCTCAACACGCTGTAACAGAAATCCAACCAATGGAAGATATTCAGTTTATGGAAGATGCTCAACTTATGGATGATGCTCAGCACATGGAAGAAACTCAATCTATGGTAGAAATTCAACCTATGGAACAAGCTCAATCTATGGATGAAGCTCAACCTATGGAAGAAGCTCAACCTATGGAACAAGCTCAGCCTATTGATGAAGCTCAAAATGAAGATGTAGCTGAAACTGAAGAAGGACAATCCATAGAAGAAACTCAGCCTATTAAAGAAGACGTTGAACCTATGGCTCAAGCTGAAATAATGAATGATGACGAACCCGTGAAAGAAGTTCAAACTATGGAAGAAGATGAAGTTAAGCCCATTGAAGAAGTTCAACCTATGGAAGACACTCAAACTGTTGAAGAATCTAAACTTGAAGAAGTTCAAGTTGTTGAAATCACTGAAGCATACTCTTCCCAGGAAGAAGTAAGGCAAGAAGAAGAATCCCAAACTCCTGAAGAAACTCAAGCTGACAAAGACTCGCAAGATATCAATATGGATCAAAGTGTTACCGAAAAAGCTGAAACAATCGAAACTATAACTGAAACTCAAAATCTTGCTGAAGAAGAAACTCATTCTATGGACAACCAGGCTGAACAACAGAAACCTGAAAAAGTTGCCTTAGTCCCAAATGAAAATGTAGCTGTCGAAGAAACTGCCATGGGTTCCGAAGAAAGCCACGAAACTGACGCCAAAATTTCAGCAGATGAACTTATTAACGATGATGATGAAATTGAAGACAAACAACACGAAGAAGCTAAACCCGTTGTTTTAGCCGATGAAAATATTTTACAAAATGTTGATACTATCGTGGAACACCAAAAAGATAAACAAGAAGAAACCCCAGCTGTTGAACAACAAAAACCATTAGAAGACAAGGACAGTGATAATATTTTAAATGATGATACAGATGAAAGTGAAATGAACACCAAAACCACTTCCATGTTAACAACTATTATTCAAGTGCCCACTAAAGAAGAACTAGCACAACAACAACAACCAGCAGAATTCGTGGAAACAGCTATGAAACCATTAAATGTCTTGGATAGTGTTCTCAACTATGTGAATGCCTCCTTTATGAATCAGATGAACAATGAAAATAACGACAACGATGTCATTAAACAGGAAGTTAAAGAAGAAGATGAACAGGCGTTTAGTTCGAAATTAAGACGTTACGATGGTGCTCAAGTTTGGCGTATTGTAGTGCAAAATGATAGAGAGAAAAAATTGGCCGAAGAATTGCAAACAAAATACGGTAAGTGAAAGACTGAAAAACAAAAATAAAAACCAATTTAGGAAACAATTATTTTTGAGATTATATAGTATATCGCATAGAGAAAATTAATTAAAATGTATGGTTTAAAAGAAGATGGAAGAGGGTCAAAAGACTGCTGTCTTAAACAAGCTCTTTAGATGAATTGATAAAATTTATTTTATTTGAAAAACAACACTAAAAGCGAAAGAAAACAGTGATTTTGCCAAGAATTTCTTATTTAATGTTTTCTTAATAATATTATTTTGTCTGTGGTACAAAGGATTTTATTAATTATTATTTTTTTTTTTTTTTGAAACGTTGAGTTGCAGTGCCATACTTACATTGTTATTCTCAACAGGATGTAGAAAACTATTTACATACATATATATTTTTCAAATATTTTTTAAAAATATATTTACATTCAATATGTTCATCAAAAAAAGCAGTTAAATAAGTGCATACTTTAGTATAGGGTACACCAAAGAGATTTTTTTAAATCCATGTGCTCAAAATATAATTAAAGTTATAACACCCTAATGCTAAAAAATAAGCAAAAGATAAAAATACTCATAAGACCCAACTCCCTAATAATTTCTTTTTCCCCGTCACTAGGGAGCAAATTGGCTTTCTACAAAGCATCCCTTGTTTTGTTTCAGTTTCTTTAAACAATTTGATCTTTCAAGATAAGTAGATGATGTATCCACCGTAGCTTCCTTCATATTATCTTGCGTAGTGGCAAAGATCCTTGCTAATTGGTCTTAATCTTTACTTTAGCATTGTAATTTTTTTCCAGTAGATGCCGTAATTTTCCTGATCATTTGTCTGATGCTTGTCATCATCGCCAGAGGTACGCGGAAAGGTTATGGAGGCTTTTATCTTTATTTTTTAGATGGAGTTGTCTGTCTGGAGGGAAGTGGAAGCCTTGTTATTATTATTAAACATTCGAAACCACAATTTTTTTTCGTTATGTCCTCTGCTCTGGCTCGAACCTGGGTCGTTTGTGTTATTATGCATGTGCTCTAACCACTCCATCACGCCACAGCCATATTGAACTTTTATTAATCCACATCTTTTATTCATAACTTAATACAATTTCTTAATTAATAATAATTACGGTGTCTATATAAAATAGTGCTCGAAAATGCATCTAAACTTGAAAAATGTGGAAAAATTTGGATGAAAAATTTGTTTGCTGGAGAAATACACCCAGATCTCTCAGGGCTACTTAAACGACATAGATATCATTTAAAAGGTTTTCTTATTTTTAAGTCGGAAAAAAATTATAATCGGGTAATACAATCTTGATCAAAAAATTCCCGGAATTTATTCAGAAAATTCAAAATACAAGTGTATTCATTTAAATCTATATATTGTCCCTTTTAAAGTAATTGCCATCGACTTCAACACACTTATGCCAGCGCTTGTCCAATCCTCAAAGCAATTATTTATCGGTTTTCGGTATGTCCATCAGTGCTCTATGCGATTTTTCCATTATTTTCTCTCGCAATGGATTTTTTGCTCGATCGAACAGAAACAAGTCACAGGGAGCCAAGGTGAATTCGGTGGCTGTTGGATGTTATTGCATGTTGTTGCATTTGCATTTGTTGCATTTTTCGTCAAAAAATTTCGAATAATGATGGGAATGTGCGACGGTTCGTTATCATGGTGCAAACTCCATAAGTCTTCTGCCTACAATTCTGGTCTCTTTCGGCGAATTCCTTCACGCTAACGTCTCATAACTCCCGAATGATACTCTTTGTTTACTGTCTGGCCTTCTGGCAAAAATTCATGATGCACTACACCGTTGTAATCCATGAAAACAGTGAGTATTGCCTTCTTTTTTGACTGAAAACGACGTGGGTTTTTTGGTCTTGGCTCATTTGGTGAACGCCATTCACTTGCCTGATGTCTGGAGATTGCGAGTTGTACTCATAAACCCACGTCTAGTCTCCAGTGATGATCCTTTTGATGAATGTGGTATCGGATTCAGCCTTGCAAATCATGTCCTTTGGAACCTCAACACGGTCTCTTTTTTGCATGAAATTGAGGTCTTTTGACACCAACTTTGCTTCTACACGACGGAAACCCAAATCATTAGCCAAAATGTTTTGGACGCTATCTCTCTAATAGTTAATTTGAGTTTATCGACCAACATTTCTTTTACTTTATCAATGTTTTAGTCGGTTTTCGATGTCGATGGTCTGCCACTACGTTTATCATCTTCGATTAACTCACGAGCACTTTTGAACCGTTTGTGCCATTGGTAAACGACCGTTTTCTTCAGAGAATCGTTGCCGAAACAGTTTTCCAACATTTACAACGTTCGCGCACCATTAAATCTGTTTTTCACGCAAAATTTAATACAAATTTGTTGTTGCAAATTTAAATCCAGATCCTTGTTCTACTCGCTGGCGCCTATCAGAAAAATGGTATCACTTGCTATGAATTTTTCTTTGTCGCACCGTGTTATTATTGTCCAAAATAAGAGCATCAACATCATTTAGTGAAAAAAAACAGCCTACATATTTTATATAAACCAATAATTACCTAAGAACATCTCCCGTTGTCAGTTGCATTTCCTCTTTTTATGATTTTTGTAAAACAACTAAATACAGGGTGTCCGCCGGAAAGGTATACTACTTTGTTTGTTTATAATTTTTGATTATATGAAAGAGAATGGATCTTATATTGATAAATGTCTTATTTAATGTCGGCAATTATGTATGGAATACAATATCAGATAAATGCCCGCCTGTAGTAGCCTCATAAATGCGAGACATTTTTCATTACATTCTCACACATTTCACACGGTATTTCATTAATTTCATCACGAATATTTTGTTTGAGTTGCTCCAGCGTTTCTGGTTTGTTTGCATAAACTTTGCTTTTCAGATATCCCCACAAAAAGAAGTCCGGAGCAGTCAAATCAGGCGACCTTGGAGGCCAATCAACATCACCATTCCTTGAAATAATTTGTTGTGGAAAGAGGTCTCGCAGTAATTCCATTGTAGTCCTGGCTGTATGCGATGTGGCACCATCTTGTTGAAACCACATGTTAGTTAAGCCCAAAGTATGCAGTTGTGGCGTTAAAAAGTTTTCAACCATATCACGATATCGCTCCCCATTGACAGTTACCGTTACGCCGTTTTCAGTTTCAAAGAAATAAGGTCCAATGATTCCTCCTGACCAAATTGCACACCAGACTGTCACTTTTAATGGATGCAAAGTTGACTGATGAATAATTTGAGGGTTTTCCATTGCCCAGAACAGACTATTCTGTTTTTTCACATAACCATTCAAATGAAAATGTAATTTCACGTAACTTTCTCATCGTCACAGTAATCGATGATTGAATTTCATAAAATGGTTTAAAGATTAAAACACGTTGGTTTACTGAATATTTTATCATAATAAATTTGCCACGTCTCTACTTCACGACTGCCAAATATGAACTGTCAAGATTAATGCTTACCAAAATGGCAGCAAAACAAAGTAGTAGACCTTCCCGGCGGACACCCTGTATTTTACTTTTTATAACAAATTCCTTTATATACAGACAGAAGCGGTTTTTAAAAGATTTTTTTCTATTTGAAATATAAACTCATAATTGCCTGGTTTTTATTTATTTTCACTAAGTGATAGTAGAAACAGTAGGTGCATTTAAATGAAGGCCACGTTTTTTTTTTTTTTTTTTTTTTTTTTTTTTTTTTTTTTTTTTGTTATCATTTCAAAACAATATAATGAAAGGTTTGAAAATCATTTAAGCAGAGTGACTACATGGTGGTACAGTAGCAGCCTTAGCCGCAGCAGCTTCCATTTTTATGATGAACTAAAAAATATAGTTAAAAAGGGAAAATGTAGTGGTTGCTTGGTTACATTTTTTTATTTTTTTGTTTTTGTTTAGTTTATATATTTAAATATATAATTACTTGAGTTGAGGTCAAGGCTAAGAAGTCAATTTTAACGTGAATTCCAAGCAGAAATGCTATTTTATTTTATTAAAGAAAAACAATGTAAAACAATTTTCTTTTCATTTTTCGTCTATACAATAAGAAAAGTTGTAAAGAAAGAAATTAAACAAAAAAAAAAAAAAAAAAAAAAAAAAAAAAAAAAAAACAAAACATTTGTAAGGAATGTTTGGTTTAGAAACTAAGCAAGAAGACCAGTTGTAGATAAAGTAGTGAATAAATGTTTTTAAGTTAAATAAATAAGTACTTTTTTAAAGGAATTTCGTATTAGAAAAACAAGATTAAAAAAAAAATAAAACAAATTAAATAACAACAAGAGGAATAATAAAAGAAAATAGGTTTTTTGATACATACATACATACATACTTTACACGAAAATATAGTTTTACAATAAGTTAGCTAAGAAGGATTAATTACCTACCGACTAAATAAAATTATCTTAATATTTTTTATTATGATAGACGGATCTATGACAATTATGTGTGAAATAAAAAAATATCGGTCAAATGCTCGCCACGGCCTCGGTGCCTTATCTCTATCCGTCGGTCCATATTTTCAATGACTCTGAGATATAATTGAGGTTCAATGTAGTTAATGTGTCGAATTATCTCAACCTTTAGTTCTTGAATTGTTTTTATAAATATCCCCAAAGAAAGAAGTCTAACGGTGTCAATTAGCATCGCCAATTGTGGTCGATTGCGTTGACCAAAACAAAAAAAAAAAAAACACGAAGTGCACGAAATGTATTTTGATTTGAACGCCCATTTTCGTAAAAAACTTCAACAATCTTAACACGCCGCTTTATTGTGTAACTGTAAATAGTTGAATTTGTCAAAAACTAAAACAAAGAAATGGCAAATTAAGTTGGGCAAAAAAAACTTGACTTTAAGGTGCGACTCACAATTAATTGGTTTTTTGATGTTATTTTTTGGGTTTTATAACTGCCTTCAAATTTCGTTCAATTAGACAATATTTTTTGCTGGTTTGTACAATTACGTTGTTTTAGTATTTATTATGCAATTTTGCGCTCTTGATCAAATCAAGACGGCGTTGTGTACTATGGGCTGATAAAGCAGACTGCAATTACTTTGTTTGAATCATGCATTACGAGAAAAACGGCCGAAATACAAAGACAGACGTGATTAAGTTAATTGTTGGCATGGCAACGCTCAGCCTAACGCCGCAAACGTTTCCAAACGGTTGCCAGAAACGATCAAACGCCGGTCCCGTCGTATCATCCAAATATTGGTCAATCTTATTATAGGTTGTATCGACGGCTGTATTAGCTTGACGACAAATTATTACTTTTAAAGAAGTATAAAATCGCCTTTAAAGTTGGATCGCCTGAAAAAACGAGCACATTTTTTTAAAAGGGATTCGGAAATTGGTTCAGATGTGAGGGTTGACAAATGTGTTAATTAATTATATATTTTGAGTTAAAAAAAGGACCAAATATGTAATTTATACTCCCAATACGTAAATTATATTTATTTTTGTTGTAAATAATCTACAAAAACCTGTAAATAGAAAATCCCAACCGGGTTTTTTTAAATATAATACCCAATAAAATCCTGGTGCATTTAATTGGCTTGCCCAGTGGTTTGCCAACCTTGCTTTCAATGAGTCGAAAATAGAATCGGGTGCAGCTCATTGATTGAGAGAAGTCTCTCCCTTTTCACTTGAGATATCGGGGATATTATATATGTATGATACAGTGTTTTGTTTTAAAAACTTGTCAAAGTCAATAAATTATGGCATTATAATTGACTATTGCAAGAATGACCCAAAATATATGATTTTTTATTGCAATAGCAATAGTTTTTCCCTAAGCTGGAACCACACGATTGTAGCAATACAAAAATTATTGGCACGTCGGCTCGAATAGATAATCATGCGGCAACAAAAATGTTAAAAATTTGGGCAACGAACATGACATGAAAACTTATTGAGTTCTTGTGGGACAATCGATGTGAATAATACGGGTCGATATTTAAAATTTTAATTTATTTTAGTGAAATAAATTGGGACAATTATGATACTTTAAGGTAATAAAGAAGAATAAAAATTGTGTAATATTGGTGCATTTGTGATCTCAGCTCTGAACATACTATGTGTGCTTTTATTCTATTAAGAATTCTTATGCGACCAAAATGGACGTACGAATCTTTCTAAAGATGTTACCACCTAGCAATAGAGCTTTTTATAAAGCTAACAATTTGATTACAATTTAAACAACACCACTTACACCGATACAGTCATTTAGGGTTTTGAAAAGCCTACATTAGAAGAATGAAATAAACTCACCATAGAGCTAAACAACAAAATTCTGAATAAAATAAGTTTTTGGTTTCAGAAATCCATTGAAAACTATGAATGGAATTATTAAAACTGTTCTTCTGTATGCAGAAACAAAATAACCAAAAGCTTACATTTATGTGCTTAAACTTAAAATAATTAAAACTCATTAATATTCACAGAAAAGAACTCGGTCAGTAAAGTGTACTATTTTGAAATGTCATTTACTTAACATCATACAAATAATAAATTGTAGGCTGCAACTTAAACTCTTACTTGTGTGAATTTCCATGAATTCATTATAAATTTAACCTACTTTTTCGTTATAATTTAAAAATAAAAAAAAATTACTAAAAATAGAAAAATGTCCAAAAAAAAAGAGAGACGAAAATAGAAAGAAAAAGCGATAAACTTGCTGGAACTGAATTTCAGTTATTTATTTTATTTTATTTCCAAAGAGCGACAAATCAAATAAATATTTTTAACACCTTTGAAATAATTTTTTTTTTTCGATAGAAACTACTTTTACTTACTTCTTTTCACATATGTATGTATGTACACTACCAACGTTACTAAAAACAAAACTTATTAAAAAGAAACACGAAAAAACGCCTACATCCTTTACTGTTATAGGGGCCATACCTCTAGCGATACTCTCTCAACACCTTAGAGCCAAAATATTTTTAAACCACTTTTTTGTCAATTTTTTTCTCACTGTGTTTTTCTCTTTTGTTTTTTTCTACAACAATTTTCTAGATGGACAATTATGGAAAGAGGTCAAACAAGAAGTTGACTACTTGTTGAAACCACATGTATTAGCTGATGCTGAGCGTCATGTTAAAGCGGCCAACTTAACGCGCATTGTGCTCATAGATAATTTACAAAAAGTCATTGAAGTAGAAAATCCACCAGCTGAAGAAATTGCACAACTTCAACATAGAAATGGTAAGTTGAAATCATCATACATATGTATACACGAGTATGTATGTACGTATGCATATTTCTAGAGTGATTTTTTTCCAGTAATTTTAGTTTCTAAAAAGCCTGTTTAAGGAGAGCCAAAAAAAACACTTTTTTTTCAAGGCAATTAAATTTATGGTTATAGCTTCTCAAACACCTAAAAGTTTTTTTCAAGTTTGACAGTAGATTTCTTACATTTTTTTTTCTGACGTTATTCACCTGCAGGGTGTCCTTTTTTTCCCTTATCACTCTTTCGTTTGCTTTATTAAGGGTGTAAGAAAGTGTTAAAAGAAAAACTTTTATAAAAGTGCTATTGCCACAAACAAGTTGCAGAAACGTTTATTGAAATCCGAGACTGGATAAGTTTTATTTTCAGCTTTTATAACTTGTCTGTTTTGTTAAATTTACAAAATCAATTGACTTGAAACCGTTTTACGAAAGGATTAAAAAGCAGTTGACAAAAATAGGGGGCTTGTGTTGTTAATTGTATATTGATACCAGACATTTTTGGCTACGTTTTGAAAATGGGGTTTGTATTTAATAATAAAAAATCCAAATTACATGCTACATTAATGGGGGAAGTAGTGCGAAGAGTATTCGCGATTTCAAATGATTGTCAGTTTTCAAAGAAATAAAAAAATAATAATTTTTTTTTTTTTTCAACAACAAATAGAAGTACCCTATAATTTCTGCTGTTCACCTTAAAGGAAAAAAATATAAATTTGTTGTGCCGCTGTGGTATGGTAGGTAAGATACCCGCCTATCAACCAGAAGGTCCTCGGTTCAATACCAGGCCACACCATCTGAAAAAAGAAATAGTTTTTTCTACAGCAGTATCACCTCATAACATTAGCTTGTTACTGGTTATTATACGTATTACTACTATTGAAAACTTTTCTAATGCATTTTCCGTTCGGAAAATCCCTTTCAATAAATTTAAAAATAGAATCGGGTACAGGTTATTGACTGACAGAAGTCCCAGTGTCCTTTCATGGCACGTTACGGGAATTAATATATATTAGACATATGTTTGGGTGACGACAACCTATTCCAACATATTATTTTTGAACAACTATCCTCGTTCCAATTTTAACAGATGTAAATTCTAAGTGAATTGGTTTAAAATTATATTATATCAGTCCCCATATAATACTGAGCTCTCGTTAATTATCGGAAAACGCTGTAGTTCAATAAGACTTTTTGAAGTAAAATTTTTGAGAAGATAAAATAGTTGAATCAGTAGCTGATGAACGTACAACTAGTGGGTCATCTATGAGTACAAGTTCCTTTGAGCGCGTTATCGAGGTTGATTGCTGACAATGCTGGTCATGGTCTAATATTCTAATATCGAAGATTTTCTGGCCTTCTCTGTCACTTTCCTGACTTTTGCGAGGAATTCGATTTCAATCTCTTTTGTTTGTGACTTTAGGTCTTTAAAGAATTTTCGGGCCTCCGAGTTTTTTTTTTTTTTTTTGATTCCACGTTCATGTCGAGAATTTTTTGGTCCTTGGAAGGAATACGGTTAGGTTTTTTAGCTTCTATGTGACTGCCATACTGTACAGCTGCATAAATTAAGTCATCTTTATACAAGTCACATTACTGATCTTCACTATCTTAATGTTGTGTCACTGACGAATCTATTCGCACGGATTTAACGAGTGCGATAAACTTTTTCAATGTTTACATGAAAACTTTTTGGGTCATGGCCCGTCCATAAGGCCATAGGAAGTAAATCTGCTAATTTGCGGATAATCTGCATACAAAGCCTAAATTATTTTTTAGCACTGAGTAAATTCTCCATGTCGATTGCAGCTTTATGCTCTTGTGCCAAATGTTTTGAGAAAATTTAACTTAGTTATTCTAGCCGAATTATAATAATTACCCCTTTCGGAAATATTTGGCTTTTACGAAGCATTTTCATCTTACTCGGTTTGCCGCAGTTGTTTTCATGTCCTTTCAAGTAAGATTACACCATCCTAGGTCTTTAAGCATAGTGTATCTCCAAGTGTTTTTTAGACAATAAGGTTTTAATGTTGTGTTCTTTTTAACATTAGCTAAGTTTGTCTATAGTAGTAATAGAAAAAATTCATGATGAATAAGTATTCCCGAAATGTTCTACTTAAAAAAAGAAAATTGTGTTCGGATCAAAGGACAAAGGTAGTACACAAAAATTGTAGAAACGGGCACAAATTCTTATTTTACGAATTAAAGTCTACCTATTGGGGGACGCCTTAAATTTATTTTGATTATTTCTAAAATTATTTTTTTCACATTTCGGCATTAATGTCAATATTTGTGGCATGTTGATGGTTTGGTTAATTTAAATCACCTTAAAATAAATATTACGTACCAAAAATGTTAACCAAAATTATTTTGTTTATATGTTTTTTTGTTATGACCAAAATGAAAATGCTTTCTCCAAAATAAATCCTAATAAATTCAGTTAAAAAAAAATCCTTTCATTGTATTTTTTTCGACACTTGCGTTCTTGGTAGAAGTGTCAATAATACAAAAAAAATTTATGTTTGACATGCAATTTAATATAAATCATACGAAAACACTAACAGCCCCTCTTTAAATTATCAAAACGAAATGAATCAAATGCAATTTAAACGGACGAGTAAATGCAATTTAAACATGCAATGTCATGCGCTGCTCTTTGAAAGGTCTGGAAAGTTAAGTTACTTTAATATGTTTTTTAGTTTCCTTTTGTATTCAAACAAAAGAGAAAAAAGAAGAGGAGAAAGAAGATAAAAAAACAATTCTTAAGAATTATTAAAATTTCTCTGTATTTTCATAAGAAAAAGTGATTGTTTTATTTATAAATTTTAATTTTGCATTTCATCATTTCAAAAGTGACTTTAAGGAAATATCATGTGCAAACACTTACAAAATATTTCTCATTAAACTGTCAAAATGTTAAAAAAAATTTTCTTTGTCATGTCACACTGCCGTTATTTCCAACAGTTGCGTATCACAATGATAATCGATTATAAATGCGAATCTTACAAATATTGCGTCCCATTAGTGTAAATATGAAAAAAATACCTGCATTTAGTATGCGTTTGGTGTATTGCGGCTCTGGTATTTGTAATAAAAAATAATAAAACTCATTGGAAACAATGGCTCACACCCCATGAATTTCACTATGTATTTGAATGACACTACTGTTTGATCAATATATTCCTACACAATCATATTGAATAGCATTGTTGTAATTTAACTTCCCTATTTTTATTATGGTGCGATTTATCGTAATTTGTTTATCGAGTTAGTGTCTAGGAAAAGTTAAGATATTTTATTCTATATTACTCACAATCATCATTCCTTTATTTACTGGCAACACGTTAAATTATTTTTAATTTTAAAATTTTAAAACTTTTATGAAAACAAACCTGCTTTCATACCGAAATGCCATTATAGAATCGAGACTTATACTTTCATCAGCTTTGATTACAGATGTCACGCCCCTAATTTTATTTTTTAAATGGATAAAAATTATGATTTGATATACAAGTTTAAAAGTATATACATATATGCATGAATGTATATTTAAATTGCTAATTGAATTTAGTGTGCAATGTATGCTCAATTTAACTGTACACTATATTCATACTGTACTGTACTGTACTCCATAGCATAGTGCACTCATTTTAAAACAAAAGAAAATGATGATCTTTTTGCTACCGCATTTCAAAACATCAAATTTCAAAATAAATTTCAAAACATAAAAATACAATTTATCGATATAGTATTACTACTATAGTATTACTACTGTACAGTATAGTATTACAACTGTACAGTAGTAATACTATATCGATATGGTACTGTACAGTAGTATTACTACTATACCGATATAGTATTACTACTGTACAGTAGTATTACTACTATATCGATACAAGGCAAACATTACTATTTTTTGCTTTGTAAAAAAAAGTATCGACAAAATTTATACTCTACAGTTTGCTTTTGTTTGCGTAGGTTAAACTTTTACATCACATTTAGGAATAAGAGACTTTGTAAAGCATGACATTATACGGTTGCTTTGTAAATGATGTTTTGGAACATATCCACACTATAATGCTGTACATGTTTTTTACTTACAAGCCAGCATATGCAATTTAGAAATGAATAGAGTAAAACAACTAAATGAATCAAAAACTGTAGTGTATAGTAATAGCAATTTTAAGACAAAAACACATCTCTCTTTACAACCACTTAACTTATCTTTATCAAAACTATGTAAGTTTCATGCCCACAATATTAGTTGTATCCATCCTTTGATTATCGGAATTAAGTTGCTTTTCGTTTTAGTATCGCTAGAACAGTAAAGACGACTTGAAGTAGACCTTGAAGTATAGATCCAGATATAATTACAGCATTTATAGTCTTATCCGTCATATTCATAAAAATTATTTTCTATTTATAAAAGGTTTATAAAACATAATTTATAAATCGAAGATATTATTGTGAATATGGCGGTTAGTCATTAATGTTTAGGTAGTGTGAACAGATGAAGTAAAGTATTTCTGGCACCATTTAAAAAAACGTTGCGCTTAAACACATAAAAATTATGCACAAATTTCTCAGCCAAAAATATCGCTCACTATCGTCATTTAAAATGATATCGCATTTAAAATAAATTATGCAATAACTTTCTTTTTTATTTTACAGGACATGCTTTGACCTGGCAAGCTTATCATCGTTTAGAAGACATTCACAGTTTCATTGAGTTTATGGCTAAAACTTATCCTGATATCTGTTCAGTTGAAACTATTGGCTATTCCATTGAAAAGCGGCCTTTAAAGATTCTAAAGTAAGTTTAAAATTTAAAGCCAGTAAACAAATTTATGAATAAATTTGAAATTTTTCTGTTCTTATTTGCTAAAGGATATCCAATGGCAATGCTAATAACCCCAGTGTTTGGATTGATGGCGGTATGCATGCCAGAGAATGGATTAGTCCTGCTGTGGTCACTTTTATTGCCAATCACATTATTGAAGATTGGGAAAATTTGCCCGCCTACATGCGCAATGTTAACTGGTATATACATCCTGTTGCTAATCCCGATGGTTATGAATATTCCCATACCACCGATCGCTTGTGGCGTAAGAATATGAGATCTCATGGCCGTGTATGTCCTGGTGTAGATTTGAATCGTAACTTTGGCTATAAATGGGGTGGTAAAGGCACATCGGCTAATCCCTGTGCCCAGACTTATAGAGGCAGCAAAGCTTTCTCAGAACCCGAAACCTTCTATATATCGAAATTCATTAGTAACTTCCCTAGAGATACATTTAAGGCTTATCTCTCATTCCACAGCTATGGTCAATATATTTTGTATCCTTGGGGCTATGACTATCATGTTACCAAAGATATGGCCGATTTGGATTTGGTGGCTCGTCAAGCTGGAACTGTAAGTGTGCTTGTACTAAAACTATAACTTGAGAAAGGGTTGTACAAACTCTCTTTTATTTTTCAGATCATTACCAAGAGTACTGGTGTCAAATATACTGTAGGAAATTCAGCTAATACTTTGTACCCAGCAGCCGGTGGCTCAGATGATTGGGCCAAGGGTATTGCTGGCATCAAGTACGCTTACACTATTGAAATGGGTGATACTGGTCGTTATGGTTTCGTTTTACCTGCCGAATTCATTGAACCAAATGGCAAAAATGGTTTGACATTTGTCGAGACTGTAACTAAGGCCATAACTATGGGCAAAAATGCTCGTAGACGCAAGTTGAAGGCTCACAACAAAATCCACTAAAACGAAATGCTCACAAAAACACAAAACCCACTAATTTAAGTGCCAAGATTTATACAAAGTATAAATCTTATATAGATTAGCGACAACTTTTTTAGTTTAAGTTTTAATTTATTTATTGCAAAATTTAGTTAAATTAATTAATTTATTTATTTATTGAACAAAAAACTATTTATTTTTTTATTTATTATAAAGAAAAACTAAATTATTTATAATTTATTTATTGACAAATTTATTTATTTATTTATTTATTTATTTATTTAGTTTTTAAATGTAAAAACAAAATAAATGAATTTAAAAAAAAAAACGTAAATATATTTATGAAATGAAATTATAAAATATAAAAGAAATTAATTTTTTATAATCGTTTTACCCGTTTGTAAATCTATTATTTTCTAAAAAAAAAAAGCTTTACTTTTCTCTATGCTTGTCTTTTAATTTCGTTGGAATGTTTGCTTTTTCATTCGTATGCTAAATAATGCATTCATTGTTTTGCCAAAGGACATTTTCGCTTGAATTCTTCTAAAATATTTGTATGTGGCATGAGTGATTGCTTGCTGTTGTTTTTATTGTAGTTGCTAGTATTCTAAGTTTTGATATTAAATCTTCTTGCAACGACGAACTTATACAACCGCCGCAACAAAAATCGCTTTAAATAAATATGAAATTCTAAAATTCAACAGTAAAATACCGAGTCACTAAAAAAACGGCGTTGTTTAAAAACTCGGTTTTAAATAAAAACACTAGTCAGCTGCTTAAAAAAGTTAAGTTATGATGGTTAAGTAAGAAATAAAGAATGTGGGCGTCAAAGGTAAATTTTTCTTCACTTTCATAAACCAATAACTACATACATATGTATATAATAAAAGAGAACGTTCAAATCATTTGTAAGTAATACTTTCTCTGTCTAAGCACAAAGGAAAGTTAAAAAAAATAAAAGCAAGAAGTTAAAATAATATTTTAGCAGCCTGTTAACTTATTTTAGTTTTTGAATACCCTAGTAAAACATTCACCTTTTCTAGCCATGTAGCATTTTTCTCCCAAGTCTTAGCAAGATTGGCAACCCACTGGGTAACTCAATTAAACCCACCCGGGTTTTAGGAGGCTTCCTTAAGATGGATTTGTCTAGAGGGTGGTTAAAGTCTCTTTTCATAAACACTCGAAACCGCAATTAAATTCTCTCGTAATGTCCTCTACTGGAGATTCGAATCTCGGCCGCTTGTGTTGTATATGTAGCCTGGGTAGCCATCAGAGAACAATTGTATGTAATTGTATTTATAGGTGGTAGTATAAAATGAAAGCGATTCAATTGGATCCTTTATATTTTTCGTTTTCAGTCCATGTACATATGTATATACCAAAATTCGGAGCACTAGTAGAATTTGCCTCACAGATTGTACTATAACAAGCGGATTTGTCCGTCACACGCGACAACACTAAGTTTTTTTTTTAACAGTTCTGGACGTTTTAATTGAATTACTTGGTTAAATCTTGGTAATTACTGACAGTATCGACTCAATCGTATAACCTGGTCATACATAGATGCTCATAATGAACTATTTCCTTTCAATCCCACCATACACGACTTTATCTTTCTTGGTTTTAATCCTGGCTTTGCCACCGTCTACGAAGCTTCACTTCGTTTCGTCCATAATCTGTTTCGCACATTATTGCCGTACGTCATTCACTTTTCATAGCCACTAATCATTCGGAACTAACAAATAAGCTATAGTGTTTCCTGATGCAATTAATATTACCAGAAATACTACATTTTAGAGTCATTTAACGACAATTTCTAACCAAAATTTTGGGAACACCGAATATTTTTGATTGTCAAGATTTATTTTCTTAAATCAAGACTTTTGCAATGTCGATTTGGCAGCTCTAGCTATAGGAGAGATAAAGCCTCTTCCTTTTTTTCAGCATTGAATAAAATGCATTAGATTTCTACTTAAGCACTACATATTAAGCCATTTCTTCAAACTTCCTTGCTCCTGAAGGCATTTTTTATTTGTGATGTAAAAAAATAGATTGCAAACAAATGGCTTTGTTTTAACTTGGTCCACAAAACAGCGAACCAGCGACTTTTGCTACGAAACATGCAACTGGATAGTTTTGAAAATAACTGGAAAATGGAACAAAGCAGTTTTGCTACTAATTGCGATTTTAAGGTCATAAAAATATGGAAAAGGGCATACATTGATACAATTAGTATATATCTTCTTATAAAGCACCAAAGGAGCAGTCAGAATCAATTGTTATCTCGTTTTTTTAATGTTTTTAACGAACGAGTGTTGCATCTCAGCTACTCATTTATTCAATTCCTGTACATTCATAATATAATCGATATTCTACTGTAAACCTTTTTTCTTTATCATTTTTCTTTATTTTTCGGAAGTTTTGTTTAAACTCTCTAAAAGTCATTGGTGGTGTGCTTTTAAAAGAAAGTATTTTGTCCTTGAACTTTAGTTTTTGCTTCTGCATGTTGGGAATTCAAAATTGATATGAGGAAACATTTACTTTAAAGTATGGAGAACGGTATATTGATATTAAAATCGAAATAGATTGTAACATTTTTAATAAGCTTGTTTGCTTCACATTATGCATTAATATTATTCATAATAATATTTTTTAGCGGTTTAAATGTATGTATTTTTATTTAAAATAAAAGTTAGGGAATAACTTACCAAAACCATAGGAATAATAAGAAAATATTGCTTAATTTAATGTGCATACATACCTGTAACAATAAGAAAAGATAAATTTATAATTATAATTTAAATGTATAGTATGCAGGATGGTAATTTAAAAATTTAAAAAAATTTAAATGCCCTAAAAGTAGAGATTTTATAAGCATGTGGATTAAAATGGTTTTATTAACTACTCTGAAAATGTTGAATTTGATTGCAGAATGTTTAAATGCTGTTACGAAAATAAAAATACAACACTGCATTGTGAGATTTTGGTACATTTGGTGTCACCCTGTCAATTTGGCAGCACTGCCACATCGATCATCTTTACGTTACATTTGAATTAACGGATATGGAAGATGGTTGATATTTTCTGAACCTTCTAAACTGTAGGCAATTAGGTATATAAATGGCTGCTTTACCTACACGTCAGTTAGTTATCGTTTATTTGTGGGCGTTTAATTAGCCAAAATGGTGATTTAACTTGGCCGTTAAGAAGCAGTGATTTGACACTGTTTTCTGTGTTTCTGTTCAAGCCAAGTGTTATGTCGACAAACCGGAGACAATTGCATTTGAAGGCCAACATTCGTGATGCCATTGCCGAGATACGACGCCATACACTCGAAATAGTTGTCGAATTTTAGTCCGATCGAATGGGGTACTGTGAGGCCAGCCGAGGCAGCCAAATGAATGAAATAATATTTCATTTCTAATCGGAACAATTGTATTTCACAACAATAAAAAATTGGCAAAATTTCAAACCGTTTTGGTTTTATTGCACTTTTAAATTGCCCACTTTCTGTAATCAACATTAAAGTTTTTATATTTTGGTTTTGGATTTACATTTTAAAAGGTTCATTAACTAATCTCTTCAGTGTATCATAATGCGCCAGTATGGTTAATCACCAGCTTGTGAGGTATTTAAAGTGTAAAGATTTGCTAAGCGATCGTCAATACAGTTTTCGTAAGAGCCGTTCTACTGGTGACCTGCTGACGTTGTTCTCGGAGAAGTTACTCATAGTCTTGACGAGAGTAAAATTGTGGCTCTGGATATTTTTAGGACCTTTGAGAGAGCTCTCATTTCGAAAAATATTGCTTTTGGTGTCGGTAGCCACTTCTCTCGATCGAGCTAAGATAGTGGTTATACATGGGGTCTTATCCAATGATTTCAGGCTAAACTCAGGGGTACCGCAAGGCTCTGCTCGTTCTCCCACTCTATTTCTAATATTTCTTAACGACTTTCTTCTCACTTCCAATCCTATCTATTTTTTCGCAGACAGCAACATTTGTCATTCATATTCTTTTGGTCGTATGCTGAGCCTTTTGGAGAGTGGAGCGAAAAGAATAAATATAACCGATACACTTACAAGAGACCTGGTGAAATTCTCCGAGTCTCGTCATGCGAATAGGAACAATTTTAATGCGCAAAAGACCAATGTTATTTATTGACATATAGACGTGGTGGTGTGGTGTCATCTGTGACTATAGGCAATGTAGATATTGAGGCATCAGATGTTCTTGAAGTTCTGGGCAGGCGAATTCACCGCTACGTTCGTTGGAACGGTCACACATTTCGAATGTCGAGAAAATCATGTGTGTGGCAATCTCAAGGCACAATCGATTTATTGCGTCAAATGTTGGATGACCAATCAATTAGCTGAAATGGTAATGTCAGTTGGCCCCAAAGAAGCTGCGATTTGACACCGTTCAACTATTTTTTGTGGAGCGCCGTTAAAGACAAGTGTTATGCCGACAAAACAGAGATAATTGAGCATTTGAATGGCAGTGGGTGTTTACTTAAATACGGTTGGTTTTGCCAAACCTAATACGTTTTAGAGCAAACTATTAGTCAAAATGTAACTACATATTTTGCAGAACTAGCAAAAACCAGAAAGACAGTTAGTATTCAGATATACTAGACAGACTTGTGCTGAGAAAAGAGTTTTGCTATTAATGCAAAATACATAGAGATTTCACATGTGTGGAAAAAACACGCATCAGGGTAACTAACGCAACCTTTTCATTTAATTAATGCATTTGCTGTGCTTAATTGATGCGACAGGTAACGTCAAGAAATTTCATGAACATCACCAGGGAAACCAGAGATATGCAATTGCATTTTTTTTCTCATGCAACCAATCAAGTCAGATGTAAGATATTCATTCGTTGCATGAATTTTTATGAATTTTCGCATCAATTTGTTGGCGCATATTTTTGCATATTTTGCTCATAACAGCATTTTTATGGATATTTCTGTGGGTGGTCTTTAGATATATGGAAGAATTTTTTTTCAAGTTAGAGACCGTAACTCCCCTTTAAAATGTGTGATTTTGTATAAAAATATGTTTTGTAAAAATGTATGGACGACGGATAGAGAAAAGGCGTGGCGCATCGCCTCTCAAGGTGACCCCTGTTGGTGAAATAATCAAAAAAAAAATATTATTTTTTATTTGCTTTAGAATATAATAGTGATATAACTTTATTGTTTTCATTTTACACTGGTATCCACAACTAAAGCAACCTGATGTTACAGAGCGACGTTTTGGCCAATTTTCTATTATCAAAATAATGAAAAACGTCTAAAACATGCCTGGTCAAAACTAAAGCAACTTTTGTATTTCTGTTAAAGAACTTCAAAATAAAATTAGTCGTATCGTAACCTTTATTTTTAATGATGGCAGTACCATGATGACGGTGAACCATACCTCGTGGTCACGATTAAATATGGTGTTTGTTCTTCTTAGAATCCCTTTTTTCTTCTATGATGTTCCATAGACTTTAAATAGGGTTAAGGTAGAGCGATTGAGGTGGCTACCAGAGGACTCTTACTTTGGATTAACCAACCATTCTTTAACAAGTTTTAAAGCATATTTCGGGTCATTATAATGTTGGAAAACCCAAACCGGACGCATATTTTCTTGAAATGACATTTTCAATGTATAAAAGTTGAAAATTATTGCATTTGAAAATTAAAGTAAAATGTTTTGTTGTTAAATGGAACAACAAATACATATACCGATAAAAGATTATGCTTTATTTTACCAAAAATTTGAAGTTCGGTATTCAGATCTCCAATTAAAGTTAAATTTTTATATTTTATTGTATTGTTTTTTGTATTGTAAATTTTTTATATATGACTTAAAATATATTCAAAAGATATTGAATTGTTGATAAACATTTTTTTAATTTAAGAAGCAATTTTTGTTTTTTTTTTAAGCACATTTTTTAGATCATATTTTCGGATTTTTACTGCATATTTTATACCAGAAAACACTTTTTAGGAGCATATTTCTGGTTTCGCTGATCATAACTTAATTTATTTTCTTTCAAATTTATAAACAAAGTTCATTTTGTGTGGTTTTCCATACAGGGTTGAGACTAGGGTTAACACCAGCAGAATATACTAAGTAAGATATATAATTGGTACCTACTGTAGCGTACGTATTACAGAAAGTTTAAGAAAATATTCAACATAAATCATAAAACAACACATGTATACATTGCATAAGCATATTAAATCAAATAAAATTAATTAATTTAGTGAATGTTATTAAAAGAAATAGCGCGAAAACACATAGAAAACCTAATCGTGCTGAGAAGACTAACTGTCTTCTTTCTTTGTTATCTTTACAATAACTTTTATTTTATTTTGTCTATTTTTTGCATTTCTTTCCTTTCTTTTAAAGTCGATTTCATTTTTTTGCATTTCTATAATCACTAACAACAGAAAAGAAATTCAAATTAAATATCTATCTAACGATCTTATAGACAAAATATTATGATGTTCGGTTTACATATTGACTACCTGTATCGTATTAATGATTAAATATTTTAACTAATGCTTAGAAATTTTGTCTTTCGATTATGATCTTGTAAAATTTGCTAACATTTAACGTTCAACTCTTTTTCGATAAACATCGTTTTAGTTTCGGTCTTCAGCGTGCATGTTATTTTGCGAAAAGTGTTGCGAAAAATGTTGTTAAAACTTTCTTCCTTTACCTTCATCGTAATTCTTGCAATAATTTTAAAATGTTCAAATATTACCAATTCTCAGGAAATCTTATATGTGCCCAGGACTAAACTTTTGGCGCGTTGGCCATTTTTTGGCGGTTTTCGTAATATATTACGCGTTGTTCGACCCAATGTACATGTGGGCAGGAAATCAGATTATCGCAGTGATTTCGATGAAAATTATTTAAATTATCATGGTGCCCAATTGTGGAAGATAATGTTTAGTCAAGAACTAACAAAAAATAATGTGACTAGAACGGAAGAAATGCAAAAGTTTATTGAAAAATATGGTAAGTGTGCTGAGAAAAAAGTATAAATAAACAGTCTTAAACAAAAAACAAAAAAACAACAAATAATAAGCTATTATTTTCCTATTATTAGTTTTTTAATCAATAAATATTTTAATTAGAGAAAGTTAGTTAGAAAGCTTAGCAATGTATGTTTAAATCTTTACCTTGTGGGATACACTTATTCACATTATTTTAAAAACTTGTGTTAACCATAGGAGTTAAAAAAAAGTTAAACTATGAATTATTTTAAATTTTATCAATTTAACGAACGTCACAGTATTTGCTTAAAGTCTATGTAGGTATAAGCCTAAGGTCAAAAGCGGAAAATAAATATCTCAAAAATCTAATAATTTCAACATTAAACGAGCATAGTGAAGTTTGAGAGTTTTAAAATAGACCAAGACCTGCCTAAAGAGCACTATTATTGGGTACTATTATTACAAGCCATATAACAAATCATATTATTTCTTCTAATAGAATAATTACACGAAACTTTAAATATTTTGCTAATTTAAAAAAAAAATCAGTTTTTTAGTAGGCAATCGTTTTAAAACCATAGAGATCGCATGGCATGTGTGATTTAATATTCCAATTAAGTACATTTTGGCGATTTAACTTCGCCGCCATGAAAATTTCCACCCTACAAATAAAAAGGTTAATAATTTCTTGGGTAATTAGGAAAGGTAATATTAGTTACATTTAAACTATATACTTCTAGTTTCTATAGCAGCCGAAAATTTTAAAAAATCTGTAGATTCCGCTGTAGGAAGCAGGATCTGTATATAAAAATTAATTGTGATTTGTTCGGATGCTTAAAGCTTGAAAACGACTAGACCAAATTGGACACTTCCTTCTGCATTTTGTTCGAAATAGCTACGCAAAGGTTTAGGAAAAAAGAAAAGTCGAAAAATTCTCAATAGGTGTCGCTGTAAGCGGTCATATCTTCGTCGATTCAGTGCACATATTCTAAGTTCTGCAGCAAGTATGAACGGAATTGGATAAGTGGGCATGGTACTTCTCACACAAAATAGATGTGGAAGTTTCTGAATTTGGTCTAAATGACTTGACAGTTAATACAAAATATCAGCTATAAAGTTAGCGTGGCATCTCCCATACATAGTAACTATTAATTTTTGTATATCTTGAGAACGGTAATAGTAAGTTTCTAAACTTGGTTTAAACAACTTCTTGGACACGACACATCATCAGTCAATAACTGGGCTAGATTGAATAAGCTTACATTCATACTAAATATACAATTTTGCATGTGTGGAAAATATTAACAGCTAAAGCATCGTTATCTATCCACATCAGCCCAAAAACGGGAGAAATTGGATAAGTGGGTATTGCATTATATACATATAGATTTCCAGGCAGCGCCGGATGGATTAAGCAAGTTTAAGTATAAATAGATCAATAATTGAACACTAATTGATATTTCACCAAAAAACGATTAATTAGTTAAATTTGCTTTTGTTACAGTCAAATTAGAAACTTGAACAAAACTTGTATACATATTAACTTGACTTAGGTTAGGTTAGGTGGGTTCACTCTGAGGCCCTATGATTCATTATGCTACCCTTTAGAGGATAAACCCATGAAAGAGCCCGAAAAGCCAAACATGTGGAAAGTTCAAGGCAAATGCTCACCTAAACCTCACAATTTAGTACATGAAGCAACGATAGCGATATATGTATCCCTTAGTCTGAGCTCCCACAGAGCGGCGCAGTCACAGAGAGGGTATTGCTCAGATTCATTTTCTCTTAATCATACAGTGCCCAGTAATTATGCCCATAAAAAGCTCGATTTATACCTTTCCAAGCCTAAGAGGAGATAAAGTCCTTTTCATAGACAGAGGAGGCCAGAGCATTCTGAATATTTACAAGTGGTGATATTGGTCCACTTGTGTTCGACAGCGAGGACCCCCTATTATCCCACTCATCAGCAATATCATTCCCTTGGATGTCCGTCTAACTCGGAACCCATATTAGTTCGACATGATGCAGCTCCAGAAGGGCCAGTGAGCAAATACAGTTGATAAGACATCTCGATCTTACAACGATACATAGAACATGTTAATTAATAACGCAAAGAAAACTTAAAGAAAGAAAATTACATATAGGGTGGGTGGGCAATTTAATAGTTTAAATTTGAACCAGCGGTTATTGCGAATCTGGCAATACGATTTACGCTTGAGCAGCGTTGAGATTTATTGGAAATTTATCATCACTTAAATAACTTTTCTGGATGAAGCTCATATTCATCTTATACGTACCCTATACATACATTGATCGAGAAAACCCCACGAAGTCAACAAATTTTATAAAATGATAGCAAAAAAATGAGCTGATTTTGAATATGAAAATCTTCAAACTTTAAATGGAATATTATCTTATTTAAAACAAACGTAAATTGTATTTGTGTGGTATTTCATTTTAAATGTCTTGGTAGCTAAAGGGTTAATAATCTCCAAAAGCAAAAATACACTGTCAGAATAAGACAATTTAAATTTTTAGAAAACATTTTCGTTTTGTTTAAATTTCACAAATTGTATTTTGTTTAGATTCACATGCAAAATATAACTTAACTTTTTAAATAATGAATAATATTAATAAGGCACACATACACGTGTAGTGAATTCATTAAGACAATACAAAGATGGAAAAAGAAAAAAAACAACAGTACAAAAGATAGTCTATTGATCTCAACACATAGTTAAGGTCTCAAATAAAACTTAATTAAAAAGTCCCTGCTAAGCCAGAAGTAAAAACAAATTGACCCAAAGCGAAAAACATGGCCAAAAGAAGAAGAAAAACGCTAACAAAAATTTGAAGAAAAAAATTGTTATGCATAATTTAAGCACAAATCAACAGATATGTTTTAAACCGAATACTCTTGAAAACATAAAGGCAAATATAGAAAAATAATAATATTCTACCAAATATAGAACCAAAAATATATAAATATTACAATAACAATAATACTTGCAAAGCAAATATAAAAGAGTGAACTATACAGAGCTGTTGTGTTGGCCCTGTTACAAATGTTTAGAATTTCGCTTTAAACAGTTTGTTTAGGAACATCATCAAGAGCACAAGATTTTCAATTTAAAAAGAAAACGAAAAAACTAAGTTAAAATCTTATTTATACACAAAGCAAAAATGTTATCATTATTAAAATTAACAATCAAATTTGAAAATATTCTTTTAAAATTATTAATTTTTACAATATTTTTACCAACTACCTGGCCACGTCAGTATTATTCAATTGCTCGTGATAATGATAGCGATGTAATGTTTTTGATGCGCAGTACAACTGGCGGTCTATCCTCGGTTTTTTTTGCGGGTGAAGATCTCTATGATAACACCATGGAAAGTTTACAGTGGTTAATACCCACCGATATACGATGTTTTAATGTATTTTCACCGCAATCGGCTTATCAGATAAATATGCGTTATCGTAATGATCCATCGGTTAAACGGTATTTCGGTTATCAATTGTGGAAACTACATGAAACCGATGTGACGAATAAGCAATTGAATTTGTTTTGGAAATTATTTGGTTAGTGAGTAACGTAAGTTTTAAACAATTTTCTGTCAACACGGTAATTGTACAATAAAAAATACAGTATTATTGAAAATGTCAAGTATTGGGTGGGTTAAAAAGTAAATTCGGTTAAAGCAAGACCAAATAAAATTAAAAAGTATTTTTTTTTCAATTCTGTAATTAAAAACAATTCCCAAATTTTTTTTTTTTTGTAAGTGGTGATATACTGTTTAAGAAGTAAATCAGATGTCTGGAAGTTATAAAGTCCCAAGCATTCGTTATTGTGGATTTTTTTTAATCGGTAACTACCCTTAGCAAATAGGTAAAAAAGTAAAATACGTATCTTCAGAGGATAAATGGACATTTCGAGAAAAAACAATATACATATTGTTGTGCAAAGGGCCTAGAAGAGAGCCCATATAGCGGTATGTCTGATATAATTACTGGATTCCCGAAAATTGAATTTAAAAAAAAAAACACTTTTTTGAAAAATCTAAAATTTTTTGGGAGAATGAGTGGCCATTTCTCTTAAATATGAAAGTGCTTATATATACCGTTATAAATATATCGTGGACTAAGGGGTCTAGAAGATAACTCACATAGTGGTATGTCTAAAGTAATTACCGGATTCCAGAAAATCGAATTTAAAAAAATCACCTTTTTGGAAAATCTGAAATTTCTTGGGAGAATAAGTGGCCATTTCTCTAAAATATGGAAGTTATCATATATACTAGTATATACATGTGGTGGTCCAAGGGGCCTAGAAGAGAGCCCATATAGTGGTATGTCTGAAATAATTACCGGATTCCACTTATCTTCTGAAGATATTTTACATTTTGTATGCAGTAACTGTTAACCTCTTAATAGTACTCTGTTAACCCAAAATTTTTGCATGTTAAGAAGATATGATTGGTGTCTTGGCTTTTCTGATTTGAATTAATCATTACACACATTCTATTACACATGTATATGCCATCCATGAAAGAATTATTTAAAATCACAAGAAAATATTTTATTACAATATAATTATTATGAGAGCGAAGTAAAAATTACGCCATATCGTCACCTTAAATGCGGACGGGCGTAAGAACACAAATGATAGTCCAACGGTGTCAAATCGCAGCTCCGAGGTGGCCAAACGACATCAGCTCTGCGGCTGATAATGCGATCTTCAAAAACAGGGCGCAAAACATCGAGTGTAGCTGCGGCTGTGTGGCACGTAGCGCCGTCCTGTTGAAACCAAATGTTCCTAATATCTTCCTCTTCAATTTTTGTGAACAAAAATTGGTTCAACTTGGCCCGATAACGATCGCCATTGACTGTAACGGCCACTCCTTGCTCATTTTCGAAGAAAAATGACCCAATTATGCCACTGGACCAAAATCCACACCAAACAGTGACTCGTCTTGGGTGTATCGGCTTTTCAATGTATGCGTGCGGGTTTTCTGTGCCCCGAATGCGACAATTTTGCTTGTTTACATACCCGCCAAGATCAAAATGAGCTTCATCTGAAAAGATGAAGGCCTACTTAGCGAAGCGTATACACAAACATATTCGTTCAGCGGAAAACTACTAATAGAAATAATAATTTTTAAATAATACCTTCTACGTAAAGGAGAGAGAGTTGCAGTAACTTTTTGTAGTCTTTTATTTTTGTGGTCCAATACAGGAGTACTCCGAGGGCCATGTGCTAGAAGTGAAACAGAACTCGGTCGAATAACTGTGCTTGGCTTGCCACGGCGAGGTCCAAATATTTACATTTTTCAAAAGTTCCAAAGCTTGGAGAGTCCATTAGATAAGACCGTTTATACGCCAATTAGAATTAAACCGAAAACTAGTTTAGTGGTTTTTCCTTAAAAAAACCCCGTTTTAATCCAGGTATCTCTATATTAATATTACAATATTGTTACCAAAAGGCTCATTAAAACTGGCACTAAATTATCTGAATAGAACATTAAGCATTAACCATAGTTGTCGCCTCACTCACCTCACTCTACATCAACCTTCTGGTGAACAAGTGTTAAGTTTTACTGCTTCTTAAGGTCATCATAGACATTTTACATATTCGAATGGCAGTCAAGGTGATAACTCTATGCCTAATAACAACTAATGCTGAAAGTCTGGGTCTCCCATATAATACAACCTCTGTAAAAGTTGCCGCTCATTTTTTGAATTGACAGGTTCTAGAATGTTTGGAAGTTTGTTTAATCTGTTTCCAATTCCTTTTACCAATAAAGGTTGGGCAAATTTGAGATTAGGAAGTAAATTGGCTTAAAAATAATTTTTTTTTACAAATTCAGTTTTATTCATACCAATATAAAATAGACATATGGGAATTAATAAGGGAATAAGATGTCGGACAAATGTCCACCTCTAGCACGTCGGCAGACGTCCGCTTTTTTCACAAAATTTTGAACCACATTTTTCAACAAAAGCATCTTTAGTGATGAGGCCCATTTTCAATTAGGCGGTTATGTAAAAAAACAAAATGGTCGCATATGTGGCTCACAATATCCACAAACAGTCCTCGAAAAACCATTACATCCAGATGATACAGTTTGTGGTTAGGCGGCATTATCGGCCCGTATTTTTTCGAAAATGAGCAAGGAAACGCCGTCACCGTGAATTCTCTTCGCTACCAAACCATAATAACTAATTTTTGTGGTCACAATTGGCTAATGTTGACATGAGTGACCTTTAGTTCCAACAAGACGGCGCCACAAGCCACACAGCCAGCTAAACAATTCAGTTATTGCATGAGCAATTTCCCGGTCGCGTAATTTCTCGATTTGTTGATGTCAATTAATCTCCACGTTCTTGTGATTTAACGCCGCTGGATTATTTTCTCTGTGGCCATTTGAAAGACCGGGCTTACGTGAACAAACATCGAACAACTGACACTCAGGAAGATGAAATTCGGCTCCACATCGACGAGATAAGTGAAGCTTTGTTGCAAAATGTGGTTCAAAATTTTGTAAAAAAAATTGTTCACGTCTGCCGACGTGAAAATTTGCCCGACATCATATTCCATTATTAATTCCCATATTTCTATTTTATATTGGTATGAATAAAACTGAATTTGCCAAAAAAAAAAAAAAAATGTGTTTTTAAGCCAATTTACTTCCTAACCTCAAATTTGTCCACACTTTAGCTCTATTTTCGTTTCACATATGACAATGGGATTGTAGATTTTAAATTCTCTTTATTTTAAAAGTATAGCTTGGTTCCCTTAAGTTTAATGTGATGATATATCTTTCAATATATTTTTTAATATACATTTATAACTTTAATTTTTATATCCTTCAGGTAATGAAGTCTGGAACATTAATCAGGATGGTATCGATGTTTTAATTGATTTCAAGAATACAGCTAAAGCTAAGGAATTCATGTCGAAAAGTGATTTTACCTACAATATTATGATCAATGATTTAGAAGTGGCTATTGATGAAACCTATATTGAAGTGAATAATAGTAATCCTAAAATGCCTTGGCTAGAGAGAGAAGGTAAGGCAAAGTAGAGAAAACAATTAAAAGATAAAAATTAATTTATTTTGCTCTACAGGCACAATTATGAACTGGAATCGTTATCATGATATTGGCGATATAAAACAATTTATGCAGTATACCCTGGAAACATATTCGGAGTTAACTGAAATTGTACAAATCGGTTTAACAAACAATAAAAGACCTCTGGAGGTCCTAAGAATATCTAATGGTGATCCTAATAATTGGGCTGTATTTATTGATGCTGGTCTACAGGCACGTGATTGGTTAAGCCCGGCCGCTGTTACTCTTGCCATATCTAAATTAACCTACCTTTGGGATAATCCCGATTATGAAATAATGCGTCATATTGATTGGTATTTCCTGCCAGTAGCCAATCCCGATGGCTATCAGTATTCACGTATAACAGATCGTCTCTGGACTAAAAATAGACATTTTGATACAAAAACCGGTTGTTTCGGTGTAAATTTGGATCGTAATTTTGAGTACAAATGGGGTAGTTCAGGTTCCTCGGAAAATCCTTGTAAGAATTTATACAAAGGACCGAAGAAATTTTCTGAACCTGAAACCAGAGCCATTAGAAATTTCATGTTAAATATGAAAGATTATTTGGGTGCTTATGTATCGTTTGGTGGCTATGGCCAGGAAATTGCTTATCCCTGGGGTGATGCTGATTTTATTACTGGCAATCAAAGAGATTTACATAAACTTGGTCGTAGAGCAATGGCGGTAAATTTGTTTAATTAACTTCCGCAAAAATATTAAATTCAATAATGTTTCTTTATATTCTAGAACTTCCGCAAACTTAACCAGGCTGAATATCGGGTGGGTTCTAGTTATCGTCTAAAATTGGCTCGTGCTGGCAATTCGGCTGACTGGGTTCAGTATTACATTAATCCTCCATATGTCTATAATGTGTTCCTTAAAGATCAAGGTCGTTACGGCTATTTAATGCCACCACATTATATTGTGGAATCGGGCGAGGAGGCCTTTGAGTTTATGAAAACTATAGCTTTGGCCTTAGGTTATAATTAAGATGACTCAAAAGAAAAAAAAATTATACTTTTAAGTTAGCTTTGTAAGTATAAGGATAAGTATAATTTATTTTTTGTGGAATTAAAAAAAATAAAAATTATGTTAAAAAATATTTCATTTATATTGGCGATTAATAATGTAGAGAAGTTGGTTGAGCCACAATTAACAATGTTGATGATCTGATCTACCATGTGAGCTCATAAAAATATTTATTTCCACAAGTTAAGCACTTCATGCAGCCCTTAGCGGACAATTCAACTTTTTCCGAGAGATTGCCAGTAGTTCATTTTTTGCTTTATAAACTCGATTGTTGCGTTTATCCGATGACATTTAACGGCATTTTTTGAAATAATAGTTCGAATCTATTAGTAGGGTTTAGCCCTGGCTACAGAAAGTCGAAATTTATCGCTTTATATCGAAGACCAATTATATTATAGTCAGCCATCACGTGGTCTTCCCCAGGGGAAAAAAGCCCATGTTCCTGGGACCTGAAGTATGCAGCCTTAAACTATTCCTGAAGTTTAAATTAAAGGCATCTAAGGTCAGAAAAGTGTAATCAAGCGCCCGAAAAAAACCAAATGGTTTATTTTTGTTTGTGAGTTGTTTTCGCTTCAAGAACGACAATATCGATAGAGCACTGAGACAAAAAGCTTTTAAGGCCCAATTAGTCTAGAAGTAACGTAGACGAGATGTAAAAGTAACGTGATCAAAGTGTGGTTAGTTGGTGAAGTAAAAACGTGTCAGCTGTTTTCAACTGTATATGTGTAAACAACAACAAAAAAAAAGAAACAAAAAAATTATAAACTAATTCATGCTCTTGTACCAAAAATATTAATTTTTCTTCATCCGTTTTATTTAAGTTTATTATTATTTAATAAATATAAGTTAAAACGCACACTTAGAAATTTTTCTTTATTCCATTTAAGCGCGAATTCTTTGTTTACACTTTTATGTCAACGCAGATTCTTTGGTTACAATTTTATGTCAGCTGATGTTGTTTGTGAAATAAAAACGTAGAAAAATTTTGCTAAAACAGAAACACCACGCCTGCGTTACGTTCGCTATAGAACAACTAAACATTTACCAACCATTTAGTTATCGTATCAGCTGATACGTCACGCCTACGTTACTTCTAGACTAATTGGGCCTTTAGTCCGATCAAAAGACTAAATCGTGGTATAAACGTAATATATAAGTAATATTTTTAAATTTTTTAGATATTTTTTTAATTTTACTATAAGTAACGAACGTTTTAACGAATATTTTGGTAACATTGACAGCTTTGTGATATGCCTATAGCACACAAGATTTATCGGATGATTTTTTAGTAACTTTCTTTCTGTTCTTGGCAGCTCAGCTGTTTTCGTGTAACATGTTACTGTCAAATATGTCCAGTTTGGTATATAATTTAACCATGAATCGACTTACAAACGAAGTACGCTCGCAGAATATTGAAATTTATTATCAAAATTCATGCTCAGTTAAGAAAATACATCGTCCACTTTCATTTCTGGTTGAATTAATACGTGCAAAAGCACAATTGCCGTATTTGGTGTGAACAACAGTCAGAAGCATTGCAAGAACTGCCAATGTATCATGAAAATGCACTGTTAGATGTGGATTATGGGCCGCTACATTATTGGACCGTACTTTTTCAAAAACGCGGACGCTACCTTTCGATGATTACAAATTTTTCTCCCCAAAATGGAAGAGCTGGACTTGGTTGACATGTGACACATGTCACACAGCACGCGAGCTATTGTAATAGCCCAATTGTGAGGCGAGTTTGTTGAACAACTTATTTCACATTTGGGGCGAGCTAATTGGCCGCCTAGATCCTGTGGTTTAACGCCTTTAGACTATATTTTGTGGGGATATGTTAAGGCTCATGTCTATAGGGTTGACGTACTGGAAGTCAATATTGACGATTTTATTCGTGAGATACCGGCCGATATGTTGGATAGAATCAAAATTAAACCCAGCGTAGCCGCGGTCAATATTCACATGAAATCATCTTTATATATTGAACTATAAGGTCGTTCTATCGACTCAAATAAAGATATCACACATTTCTTTATATTTTATGTTTCTTTTTTAAATTAAGTCCGAAAGCTCTTAAAAAATCACACGATACTTTTTCGAGACCTAAGGGTGAAGTATTTCCATTTCCAAACACGAGTTTAACTGTTAAGAACTTTTAAAGAAACTTAAACCACAACTAATAATTTAAAATGTCAAACAATGTAAAATTTAAAACCAAATATGTTTTTATTGTTTTTATTTAATTTATAAGAAAAAATTAACTATTTCACAATGGGTTAAAATAAAACCACATTTTATAAAATTAAAATCTCTCATATACTTTCAGGCGTAATATTTAATGTTACCACTCACTTTCACTCAAACCACTTGAACTTTTAAGTTCATAAAATAAAAACTGTTTTAAAAAATACTAAATAAATTCGAACAAAATACACTTTCATTAATTGTTTTTCGCTTTTTTTTCTTATGCTATTGCTTGATTAGTTTCTTTAAGCTTCAACGAATACTTTCTTATAAAAACATTTTTTTTATTTTATTTGCAAATTTAATTGGAAATAGCCCAGCAAGCAAATAAGCAGAAAATTAACTTTAAATAATAATAAAACCTTTTTTTGAATAAAAAAAAAATTGTTAAAAGAAATAATACAAAAATAAAGAAATTGCCTTATGCACTTTCTATTTTTTTAAAATTATATTGAATGAAATTAAATTTTGTAATGAAATGAAATTACTTTTGAACAATCATCACTTGAAATAATGCTTAAAATCGCAAATGTTAATAAAGACATAATATTTGAAAGAAGTATAAATAAATTGGAAAGATTAAGAAATTTACAATTTCTCAACTAATTAATTTAAAAATAATAAGAAATGGTTTAATTATCAATCACTAAATGTGCCAGGAGCACAAAACCGCCAATGAACACTAAAATACCAAGCTTGACAACAACTTTATTAACCACAAGATAAATGATAGCACATATATTCGATTTAAGGCAAATTTTACCTCAAGTCATTGTCATATAACGGGTCCGCCAAATAAACTTTTTTTTTGGAAAATGCTATAAAAAAAACACCTGAATATTTTCTCAAATTTCTTTTTTTATTTGATAATACAATCCTTCCGGTTAATAATGGAAAATAATTTCATTCAAATGGCTGCCTCGGCTGGCCATGCTGTAGCCTACACGATCGGTCCAATTTTTAAGCACATTATCGATTGTGTGCAGCTGTATTTCACCAATGGGTTCACGAATATTGTCCTTTAAAGCGTCGATTGTCTCTGGCTTGTTGGCGTAACACTTATCTTTGACGGCACCCCACAAATAATAGTTCAACGGTGTCAAATCGCAGCTCCGAGGTGGCCAAACGACATCAGCTCTGCGGCTGATAATGCGATCTTCAAAAACAGGGCGAAAACATCGAGTGTAGCTTCGGCTGTGTGGCACATAGCACCGTCGTGTTGAAACAAAAGGTTGCTAATATCCTCCTCTTCAATTTTTGTGAACAAAAATTCGTTCAACATGGCCCGATAACGATCGCCATTGACTGTAACGTCCACTCACTGCTCATTTTCGAAGAAAAATGGCCCAATTATGCCTCTGGACCAAAATCCGCACCAAACAGTGACTCATCTTGGGTGTATCGGCTTTTCAATGTATGCGTGTGGGTTTTTTGTGCCACAAATGCGACAATTTTGCTTGTTTACATACCCGCCAAGGTCAAAATGAGCTTCATCTGAAAATAAGATTTTTTTTCGCAAAATCGGCATGTTCGATCGCAGGCCCATTTAGCGAAGCGTTGTTCAGGCGTATACACAACCATATTCGTCCAGCGGAAGGATAAAACTAATTATCTGTCAAATCAGACATGAGCTAAGTGTTACCATTCACGAAATAAGCACTAGTTGAAAAAAATGTTAGATGGCGGACCCTATAGTTTGTTTTTTTTTGGCTAAGGGCAAATAGGTATAGACTAGCCTGTCATGTTCTTACAAGCGACGTATATTTCACTCCTCAAGCCAGCCTAGAGACAACTTATTACCTGCAGGCATTAAATGACTCTCTGTTAGAGCTGCTCTGATATTCAATGAGCTCAGCAGACTGAGGCGTTATCGTATTGGTTTTAGTACCATCTTACAGAAAATAGACAGGTCAATCCTTTAGAAATAAACGGACAGTACCTGCACCGAATTTTAATAAAACCTTTAGGAGTAGAATACCTACAGACGACTGACGGGCAACCACGAAAAGCCTCAGTTGTTTACTCTGATGAACTTGTCTTCTTGATCTCTTTTAGACTGCTTAACAACTGCACCATCTTCCAGATAGATGCCAATTCCATCAGCAAAATCGCAGGACGTGATTGAGAATTAAGTCTTTGAGCTTCGACTACCAAGATTTACATAGATAGTCCTGCATCGATTAATGCTTTTAAATCTAAACTATTTGGGCCAAAATGCCTTCACAACTGTATTCATTGACTGGTGCTAGCCATGAGAGGCCTGTCAGGGATAAGAACACAACTTACGGAACTTCATTATTATCATTATCATTATTCTGACTATTGCAGGACACTGCAACCCATGGAATCTATTGTGCCACTTCCAGTCTAAAGTTTGCTCAGCAGATATGCTACCTTCCGAATGAACACCAGCAGATCTGAAACCATAATGGTGGATAATTCTCCCAATAAGACCTTATGTATCCCTAAACGTTTCTATTTAAACTTCTCAAGAACCTCACATTTACACAATATGTGTTCGGCTGTCTCTGATGCCTGTGAGCACTGTCTACAAAGATCCACTTCTGTGATCGCCTTCCTCTTCCGATGCGCTCTCAGTTCACAATGGTCAGAAGGGAATTCCTTTAAGAGTTTGAAATCCGGCCTACCATACTTGAGAACCTCAGAGCGACGCCCAAATAGCGGACTATTTGCCCCTCTAAAATCACGAAATTTCCTTTGAGCATTCCAATGTTCCAAGCATTTGCAATTTCCCTATCCTTGATAAGATTGAGGGTGGTAGTAAGTGGTGCTGCACAGTAAGGTTCCAAACCGGTAAAGGGAATTACGGGATTTGCATGGACATGAACACGCATTTACATTATCTTAGTTGCATATCGAATTTAATAGTTGATAAGCGCTGAAGAAGATGGAAAGCAAATGGTCTAATATCATCACCTGTAGAACACACAGAAGTCTTTGACTTACTTTTAGAAAGACTGTAATCAAAACTCTCTTGGCCTTTAATAGAAATTCAATTAGATTATTTGTGAGTATAATTACTGGTTAAGATGTTTATGTGAACAAGAGAAAGAGTCAGTGCAGCACCTTTCATATGACTGTCACGTTCTACAAAAGCAGAGACTAGGGCATCCTTGGTAGGTCTCTTTCATGAAACTGACTGTCTCGGAATTGTGTCACTTATAAATATAGTTTATTTTTACACAAGTACGCTTACCGCATGGTTCTAATCGGAGCAAATTCGGACAGATTAGTGATAGAGACTAGCTTAGCCTTTTTTCATCTACAACTCAAAGATTAATTCCAACTTCAGGTCTTCAGTTACGAATTAGAAAACATAAGAAAATTCCAGGGTACAATTCTCTCTAGCTTTTTATATACTTATGCTTTCAGAAAGAAAATGTTCATAATGTGGACCGAGACAAATCAAAATTGCTGAATCAATAGGATCAATATAAGCTTAAAACAGTTATAAAAAGCATTGAAACACGTACAAAACCAGACACTAGACCAAAATCTTTCTGATTAAGTAAAGTTTTGCCTCGCTTAGTGCATGGCACAGATATATCTTATTACCCAGTACGACCTAAACGACCTGGCTGACGGAATTATCAGAATTAACACTTCTAGACTATTTTTTCCGTGACTAGTCTGTGCCTCTTTTTTCTCTGCCACTCCTCTAAGGAGCATAATGGCTTTTCAGAAAGCATCCATTGCATTGTTTCAGTTTCATTAAGATGATTAATCAATCCACTGTAGCTGCCCTCACATGATTGCGTAGTGGTGGAGATCCTTGCTATGTGGTGGTGATGATCTTTACTTAGAATTGTAATATTTTTCCGCAGGTTTTGTGAAAAGGTCAGCGGGGCTTATTCTTTATTTTTAAGATGGCGTTGTCCGGAGGGAAGTAAGAGAGTCTGTTTATTAAACACACGAAACACAATTAAGTTTTTTTCATCATGTCCTCTGCTGGGGCTCGAGCTTGGGCTGCTTGTGTTGTTATGCGTGCGATCTAACCACTACACAACGGCACCCCGGTCTGCCCCTTATTTAGCACTAATAAGCTAATTACTTTGAATGAATTAGAGGATTCGAAGCGCTATTGCTGCAATAATTCCGAATCATCTTTTAACATTGCTGAAAAGTCAAGGTGACCATTTAAATAACGTGTATAAAATAACTTTTTACTTAATACATTATTTATTTTATCATATTTTAATCTGGTCACCTTACAGCTTTTATTCATATAAAGAAAATAAATCATAATCAAATAAAATAAAATAAATATTTAAACTTTTGTTTAAAAAAATTATTTAAAGATTTATTAACAGCGACTGACACGCATTGCACTAATACCATATTTAATATTTAATTTTAATTATCATTTAGATATTTACTAAAAACAAAAAAGGCTTAAGGTAATATATGTATTTAAATATTTATAATCTTAAATTGATAATAATATAATAAAAGAGATATTTATGAGGGAATATTTATTTATTTTTACTTTCATTATGAAATAGAAACCAGCATCAAATAAATAATAATACACCGAGAAAAATATTGTTATATTTTAACTTGTATTTTGTGCAGTACTTTTAACTTATTAATTTTAAGAGGAAATTTTTTTAATAGCAATTCAATTTACTAGCATACAAGTGAATGAATATTAATAATAAAATTTAATTTAATTTACTCGAGGTCACAAGCTGTCAAAACAAGCGTTTCTTTACTGTTCTTATCAAGTACAAAACAGTTGCTTTAAACAAAATTAGAATTAAAGCATATTAAAGCAGAAAATACACATATTTTGAAATAAAACATTAATTTTGTTGTTTTGTTTTGTACAAAAATAATTGTATTTGTTTAAAGCGCGGTTGCTAGAACCAACCTTTTTTAATCTGTCATAGTCTCGAAAATATGTTTTACCACATCATTAACATTTTAAGTGTGTTTTCGAAAAAAAATTACCTCGAAAAATTCAAAAAGTGATTTTTTGAATTTGAACAGAAACAATCACCTCTATCATGAATATTTTTTCTAACTACAAGAGTATGTAACTTTTCCCTGAAAATAATTTCCCTTTGTCTTTTAATTCAATAGGGAATATTCCCGAAAAAAAAAAACACAATCAAGCACAATTCCTCTTATCGGGAATATATTTTTCCCTTGAAATATTCACCGTTGCTGTTTACAACCTTCCGTCCATCAAAAATCCTGTGGTCTGGTATCGATGAAGTGGTTAAGCCAGTTTTTATTTATTGCTCAATGGCGGAAGAGAATTTGAGAAGCAATTTGAAGGCAATTTCAAATGTTGTTTTCGTTAACCTCGTGAGGCATCCTCCAAAACCCAAATTTTTCACAAATCCAATTCAAAACTTTCTCCTTCAAAAGTCCTTTGAGACGCCCTCTGGCGAACTCAGAAGGTTTTCAGCTGTGAGTTGTATCGTCGATATCAAAATCGCGACTTCTGAACTTTGCTGGGAAGCTGCGATCTTCCAATCCAATTCAAAACGTTATTCTTCAAAAGTCCTTTGAGACGCCCTTCGTCGAACTCAGAAAGTCTTTAGCTGTAAGTTGTATCGTCGATATAAAAATCGCGACTTCTGAACTTTGCTGGGAAGCTGCGATCTTCCAACGTTGTCAAAGAAAGCACTGTCATATCACTGATCGAATTTTTAACACCATTATTGTCGAAAAAACTTATGTATATATTGTTACGAAAATAAGCCATGCCTAAAGAAAGATACACTAAATTAGTACAGTGGTAGTCTTAGCTATGAAATTTATTGGTTTGTGTCAAGGCCTTGTGCTATTAAGAGTGCTATCAAGGCGAATTCAATAAGGAGGCCCTTATTTGCTTCGTAAGCAACAGCAGATACATTCGCGTATGTCAAAAAACACAAACATTCTGTATTTTGTTGACAACAAATATTTTTGACGCTACAGCTTTTTGCTTACGACAGTGTTGCATTATCTTGACACACCGAAATTTTGTTTTACAGAGTTGTATTCGTTTTTAATCTAAGGCCACCTTCTTAAATTTACCTTGAGTGCTATTATTTGCATTTTAACGGTGTTGTCAACTTGATTCCTTTTTGTGTATTATGATTTTATTACCTTTGAATTTAACGTAAATAGAAATTTGTAGTAATTACAACAATATTCGATATTGATGATGATTTGGTATAAAAGGTGGCACATCGCGCCTAGCAGTTTAGATATAATTGATAGATATAGTTGATAGTCATTAAGTAAAATTCTAATAAAGTAATGTAGTGTTTAGGCGTAAATAAAATTGTTGAGTACTTGTGTATAAGCGAATATTAAGTGCAGGATAAATAAGTTGTTGTATTAAGATAAAGTGTAAGTGTGTAAAGTGTGGAAGTAAAATAAAATACTTTAAAGTAAAACCTTAATTCGCTACATTTATTTTATTTTATGCAATTTAAAAGAACTCAAACGTTTAAAAAAGGTTAAAACGCAAAATATAATGGGATCGCCACATTTGCTGACAAATGTCTTGTAATCGTATAAACTGACAATATACGTACATTGTGGTGGCAATTGGCCGTTATCAGCATATTGCCAGGTCTGACAATATTGTTAGATTTGAATATCGTCTTTACAGAGCTTAACCACATGTGTGCCACATTTAATTTTTAGTTTTTTTTTTCTTTTGTATCTAGTATAAGTGCTCATTTTCCTCTGATGATCCATCAATACATCTCACAAAACCAGACATTCTAAATTTGTGAACTGTCACTTTATTCTTTTCTTCAGTTGCGTAAGTTATGCACTTACCACAAAGATTTTTCTTTAAAGCGTTTAATATTTGTGACCGTTCTTTGTATTAGATTGATTATGCCTTTCCAATTTCGTAATCTCTGGCAACTCCTCTCTGATATCCGTCTTCTGCAAACAACGCAAGCAAGAGCAGTGTTTTATGAATAGTACATACCAAATGATGTTTTTGTAGATGGCAGAAAAGTGTCAAGCACTTGCAGAATACACATATGCTATATAAACTTAACTTTATTTAAACCATAATGTTAGGCCAAAGGCTTAGATTGGTTTCGTAGACGTTTTAATTCTTTTTTCTGTAATAAAATTAAAGCTAAGATCTTAAACATTTCATTTTTAAATTGAAATTTTCTACTCAGCTACATTCGCTCACTGACCCATTCGGGGAGATATCATGTCGAACTGATACGGATTCTAGAGTCATGCGGGCGTTTGAGCGAATGAAACTGCAGCTGAGTGCGCTACCACTGTTTCTCGTACAGAGGTGTACGTACATGCACCTCTATGTGCATCATTGATTTTGTTAGATAAATGAGCACTGAGCAGGATGGAACACAGGCGGCCCAATATCACCACTTGTAATATATCCAAAATGCTCTGGCCTTCTCTATGGAAAGGAGTAGATCTCTTCTTAGATTTGAAAGGGGGTCGATCGTTCTTCTTTCGGACTTAATTACCAGACATTATATTATAGGCCGCGTGTCGGAGCACAGGGGATGCCCTAGTCATGGCTACCGTGTTGTCACTTGCGTGCATGCCACTTCCATGATCTGGACTGTCTTAGGGATATGTCACTATTGAAGGTGATTAACTTCGCCAATGGTACCGGTTGGCTCAAATGATGAAACTGATATTTTTGAGTCTTTAGGAGGGGATCTTTTCTTTCCTATGTCCGGCCACTTCAATGGGTCTGTCCTTGTTAGTGGTAACACAATGGACCATATGTCATCCATGTGAACTCGCGAAATGTGAGCGATCCATATAACCTAAACTAACCCAAATTGTAATTCAAAAAATTTTAATCAGCTTGTTCTCCTTGTAAACATTCAAAGTGCAGTGAGAATTTACAGCTGTTTCATTGAGGAAACATGCCCGGTGGCAAATTTGAGCGGCATTGTCACTATGATATTTTCATCGAAGAATCATCGTCAGTCGAAATTCATATGCAATTATCATAGATGGAAAATTTAATTGATGAATCCTAGTGACAATGGGAAAAACGAAGGGAGTTACATAAATATGGCAACATCATTGAATGTCACCATACTAAAGAGAGCTGAAATTTAACGACATTGTATGTTGAGTCGAATTCATGCTGAAATTTAGCAACATTGTTATTAATGAGGCAACTTTTTGCTGAAATTTAGCGAAATTATATGTTAAGAGTCGACTACATGCTAAATGATGAAGGATTTTGTCTCCCCGTTAACGAATAAAGAAACAATGATTTTTGATGATATTGTCTGTTAGAATTCTTTAATAAACGGATGCCTGCATCCGTTGGCAATTTCCTAAAGAAGGCATGCTTGACCCCACAGATAATTCTTCGTCAATCACCTATGATTTACTATTGTCAGCGTTTGTCACGATGGTAACAAAGAACTTTAAACAAATTTCTTTAACTGTAGTTTCCAACTTTCTACAACCATGAGAAAGGTCATACCGCAATATTCCAATGACTTCAATTTAAACCAGGGGTGGCCAAAGAGAGAACTGCATTTGTAGCAACTAATTTTTGCAGTGTGCGTTGAAAAACAAAATTCAAAAGTAAACAACAATACAAATAAGCAATTTTAATACGCAAAACGATTTACATGTGCTTTCATCAAATGCTATCACACAACTGATTGAAATTGTTGTCAATTTTTTATTCTCTGTTGAATATATTTGTTTTCTTTCGGGTGTATACATATAAGGAGGCAATTAAACTTCGGTCCTCAAATGTGACTTTAACCATTTTTGATTTAAGGAATTTAAAAAAATTCTTTTAAACGTTTTTTAATTTAAAAACACAACACCTTCTAGGATCAGAAATTAATACACAATCACAAAGACTACCAAAATTAAAAAAAAAACAAATTAAATTATTTTAAAAAATATACGGTTATTATAAATGCGCCATAAGTATTAATTTCAATTGGTAATGAATTTCTTGTTTTTTTCCTTTTATTCCACAGCAAGTCTTTCTTTCTTATTCGTTAATTCGAAATTATTGAAAGAGAAAGTTTTCGTGTATTTGTTATTGGTGTATATGCATGCTTTTCGACACACTTCTGGTTATTAAATATTTTTTTGTTTGTTTTTTTTTTTTGTTTTAATTTTTGTGTGTTTTTTACACTTCTTTTCTATAATTCAAATACATAAATTAGTAGTTGCCTTTTACCTTGAATTCTTTCATTTTGTTACCTGTCTTTTTTCGTGTTTTGTGTCGGCATGAATTATAAATTCTAATTAAAACAATTAATTATGTTACGTACCATAATATTGCATAATATTTCTTCCAAAGGCAGTTTAAAAATTCAAAATAAATTTCTAATAATTATGGTAAGAGTTGGAAAATTTTTCAAAACCAATAATTTCTCACCATTGATGATTTATGGATGTTTGTATGAAGAGTTACGATTTCAAGGTTGGACCCTTCAATATGATTTGAAGGGTAATATATGTCCATTGTAATGGGCATACGAGGGCGGATTGATATTGAAGCTACCTAAGTAGGAAAAAAAATTTTTTCTTTTCAAAAACCATTCATTTTTTAACATAGTCTCCTTTTAGCTCAATACACTTAGTAAGACGATTTTCCAACTTTTCTATACCATCTGAATAATACGATTTTGGGAACTCCTCAAAATATGCATTAGTTTCGGTAATCACTTCTTCGTTTGAGATGAAACTTTTTCCTGCGAGCCACTTTTTCAAGTTTGGAAACAGGAAAAAGTCACTAGGGGCTAAATCTGGACTACAAGGTAGATGATCAATCAATTCGAAGTGGAACTGGTGCGTTGTCTTGAAGAAAGAGCACTTTTTTCTTGTTTAAATGTGGTCGTTTTTCCTTGATTGCATCAACCAATTGATCCAATAATGCACGATAATACTGTCCTATGATTGCGGATCCCTTTTCAAGATAATCGATGAGCAATATTCCATGTGCATCCCAAAATACAGTGGCCATAACCTTGCCAGCCGATTTCGCTGTCTTCGCCTTCTTCGGAGCACTTCCACCAGCATCCACCCATTGCTTCGATTGATTTTTGGTTTCAGGTGTGTAGTGGTGGACCCACGTTTCATCAACAGTTATTAATCTACGCCAAAAATCAGCAGGATTATGCTTCATCATGTCCAAACACCGCTGTGAAGTGATCTGTCGAACTCGTTTTTGTTCAACACTGAGCAAACGCGACACCCATTTTGCCGATAGTTTTTTTATATGCAAATGTTCATGCAAAATGTTGAACACACGTTCATATGATATGTTTACCATTTCAGCAATCTCACGTATTTTGACCCGGCGATCATTCATAACGATATCGAGGATTTTCTTGATATTTTTTCAGTAACCACCTCTTTTGGCCTTCCTGTTGATGGTATTGCTGCAGTGCTTATTCGGCCCCGTTTAAATTCAGCAATCCAATATTTTACCATATAATCTGACAGAGCAGATTCGCCGTAATGTTTATCAAGCTTTTCTTTTGTCTCTTTCGCCGTTTTGCCTCAAATAATTCTTTCCATTTTCCAAGAAACACAAAAGTTGCGTCCTTCAAACGACTACAACAAATAAACTAATCGATGCATTTGGCTAAAGTTTTAACAGCTGATGTTTGACAGATCGTAATTTCTAAGAAAAAAAAAGTTTTTGTGTTTGTGCCGCCATCTAGCGCTAGGTGGCTTCAATGTCAATCCGCCCTCGTATATTAGATTATATAAACAATGAGATATGCTTATAAATTAACTCTCGGTTTATACCCATATCCTCAATTAATAGTATTTGAGGGTTAAATAAAAATAGTTTATTGTTTTTCATTTTGTCCAATCATTAAATTTGTTTAAGACCGTACGCCTCAATACTACTACTACTTTTTTGTGTAGCCTTATATGTTCAAAATATCAAGTTGAGGCGTTGAACAAAGCCAGTTGTCCTGTTTGGTGAGAGAATATGTGAATTACTATAGCTCTCTCTACGAACTTTATCGTATTGAGCTGACTTGGCAGGAGAATCTACACTGATTAGTTTCAACACTTTCTAAGGTATGTTGATGGTATCGTTAGTGCTTTAAGTTCGCTTTCATTGGTCAATAATAACATCAGAAATCTATCAGAAGATAGTAAATATAGTTCGTTTGTCTGTATCTTACTATATTCTACCTCCCATAGCTAAGCAAATTCTCTCTCTAAACCCAGGAGTCGAAAAATGGCTCAGGTCGTTAAGCTCCTCTACATAGCGTAACTTTGTTATGTGCGACAAGCACATTGAGATGTCCGCAACAACCCTTGAATTTGCCTCAAAAATAATTAACGGCCATATGCAAAAAAAAACTTAACAAAACTTGTTAAGCCTTTGTTAAGCAAAATTTCTTAATATTGTACGCAAACACGATTATTAGTTTAAAATCCCTTTGTTTAATTTACATATTTTTGGTCGAAACTATTAACTTTGATTAAATTAAGTCACAATGATTTTTTTACTCTGGTAGACTAAGTAGACTAAATGTATTTTTTTTTTTCTTTAAATAGGTTAGCAGATCCATAACATTTTTAGAATATAGCTTTTCTTTTCTGGAAAACAATGTTCACTTTGTTGCCCTTACTTTTTTGTCTTCTTTTTAAAAAAATTTAATATGAAGAAAGGGTGATAAATTATCTGTAAAATTGTTGCCATTCATGACGTTTTATGGCAAAGAACAAACGACGTGCAACATTTTTTGTCAGAAGAGAAAACGCCATTAGTTTGTCAATAATTATGTTAAGCGAAATTAGTCAGTTTTTTCTTTATTAATAAATAATATAAAAAATATTTGGGATAAAACAATCAATTTAGTAGGAAATTCATCATTCTATCTAGTAATTATATTAGTTTATCAAAAATCTCTTTCATAAGACCGCCCATGAAGTTAAAAGAACTTGCTTTGCCAATAATTAAGTTCGTCACTGTATATACAAACCAGGGTTGTCAGAAATCAGAGTTTTCTTTAAACCAAGCAATTGGGTCTTATTGGGTCTTTTGATGGGTTTTTTTGGGTTTTATAACTGCTTCCTAATTTCGTTGAATTCGACAATTTTTTTTATTTGTTAGTAAAATTACATTGTTTTAGTATTTATAGTGAAATTTTGCGCTCTGTGTACTATGGTCTGCTAAAGCTGACTGCGATTACTTCGGTTGAGCCACGCATTACGAGAAAAACGCTCGGCTTCGTGTCGCAAAAGTTGCCGAACGATTGTCAGAAAGACTCAAATACCGCACCCACCGTATTATTTTTATCCTCCGTCACTGCTCTAGGGAGTAAATTGGCTTTCCACAAAGCATCCATTGCTTTTTTGCAGTTTCTTTAATCAATTTGATCTTTCAAGCTAAGTAGATGATTAATCCACTGTAGTTTCTCCATATGATTATGAGTAGAGGTGGAGATCCTTGCTAATAGGTGGTGGTCTTTACTTTAGCATTGTAATTTTTTTCCAAAAGATGGCATGTTTTCCTGATCATTCGTCTGATGTTCGTCCTCATCGCCAGAGGTATGCGGTAAGGTTAGGGGTGCTTCTTCTTTATTTTTTAGATGGAGTTGTCTGGAGGGATGTTGAAGCCTCTTTATTAAACATTCGAAACCACAATTAAATTTTTCTTCGTCATTACCTCTGCTGATACTCGAACCTTTGTCGTTTGTGTTGTTATGCACGCGCTCTATCTACTACACCACGCCACCCCCACCCACCGAATATTTATGCCTTTGGCTACTGGCTGTTTCAGAGATACAATATCACATCTCTTCAAGAAGTGCAAAATCGGCTTCAAAGTTGGATCGCCTCAAAAGAAGACAAGTTTTTCTGAAAAGCGATTCGAAAATTGGCTCAGAGGTGGGAAAAGGATGTAAGCAGTGAATTTACAAACTTTTATTTTCATTAATTTGTTACTTCATTATCATTTTTGAGCTAAAAATAACAGATCTAATTAATTTATACTCCCAATTCGTAAATTATACTTATTTTTGTTGTAAATAAACTACGAAAACCTTTAAATAAAAAACCCACCCGGATTTTTTAAAATATAATACCCAATATTTAGTCGGTTACCCAGTGGTACTGCCCTGATTTACGTCGCCTAGATTTACGTTGTTGTGATTTGCGTCGTAAATTTTTATTTTTCTTTGTCTAGTTAGTTCGATTTAAGTTGCCATTCGGTTTATGTCGCTTCAGTTATTATCTGAAAATCCTTACTAAATCCTTACATTTTCTTTCGACATGTGCTAAGATTACACAGACACACAAGATTTAATTGACTAGAAGACAGTTTAAGAATGTGTGTGAAGATAAATTTAAATTTAACTAGCAAAGACGCAAACCAGGTTTTTTAGCTCAGCCATTTTTTACGTTAACAGAGCACTGTTAACGCTTTAACAGTAACAATAAATTGAAGTAAAAGAATTTATTGCCAAAATATATATGCCTGGAATATGGAGGAATAACACATCCTTGTTGGAATGGTGCTCCAGACCTTCTTTCGTAGATCAGCTTTAGAGCGAAAACTGTAAAAATTGTGGAATAGCAGAAAATGTATTTAAGAAAATGAATTTTTTAAAATTAATTTTCCCTGTGGTTCATTGGTTATCTCCATTCCATGGGAAACTCAGAGATGGCCGGAATATCACACTATATGGAGAGAGTGGCCCAAGGGGTCCCTAATGAAACTGTGCTAGTGGTATTCCTGAAATAATTTTGGAACTGGAGAAATTTAAATTTGAAAAATTTGTATTTTAACGCGTTTTGACTGGAGAGGATGAGTGGTTATTGTGGGAAAACTAGAGATGGCCGGAATATCACACTATATGGGGAGAGTGGCCCAAGGGATCCCTAATGAAACTGTGCTAGTGGTATTCCTGAAATAATTTTGAAACTGGAGAAATTTAAATTTGAAAAATTTGTATTTTAACGCGTTTTGACTGGAGAGGATGAGTGGTTATTGTGGGAAAACTAGAGATGGCCGGAATATCACACTATATGGGGAGAGTGGCCCAAGGGGTGCCTAATGAAACTGTGCTAGTGGTATTCCTGAAATAATTTTGGAACTGGAGAAATTTAAATTTGAAAAATTTGTATTTTAACGCGTTTTGACTGGAGAGGATGAGTGGTTATTGTGGGAAAACTAGAGATAGCCGGAATATCACACTATATGGGGAGAGTGGCCCAAGGGATCCCTAATGAAACTGTGCTAGTGGTATTCCTGAAATAATTTTGGAACTGGAGAAATTTAAATTTGAAAAATTTGTATTTTAACGCGTTTTGACTGGAGAGGATGAGTGGTTATTGTGGGAAAACTAGAGATGGCAGAATATCACACTATATGTAGAGAGTGGCCCAAGGGGTCCCTAATGAAACTGTGCTATTGGTATTCCTGAAATAATTTTGGAACTGGAGAAATTTAAATTTGAAAAATTTGTATTTTAACGCGTTTTGACTGGAGAGGATGAGTGGTTATTGTGGGAAAACTAGAGATGGCCGGAATATCACACTATATGGAGAGAGTGGCCCAAGGGGTCCCTAATGAAACTGTGCTAGTGGTATTCCTCAAATAATTTTGGGACTGGAGAAATTTAAATTTGAAAAATTGCATTTTGACTGGAGAGGATGAGTGGTTATTGTGGGAAAACTAGAGATGGCCGGAATTTCACACTATATGGGGAGAGTGGTCCAAGGGGTCCCTTATGAAACTGTGCTAGTGGTATTCCTGAAATAATTTTGGAACTGGAGAAATTTAAATTTGAAAAATTTTTATTTTAACGCGTTTTGACTGGAGAGGATGAGTGGTTATTGTGGGAAAACTAGAGATGGCCGGAATATCACACTATATGGAGAGAGTGGCCCAAGGGGTCCCTAATGAAACTGTGCTAGTGGTATTCCTGAAATAATTTTGGGACTGGAGAAATTTAAATTTGAAAAATTGCATTTTGACTGGAGAGGATGAGTGGTATTGTGGGAAAACTAGAGATGGCCGGAATATCACACTATATGGAGAGAGTGGCCCAAGGGGTCCCTAATGAAACTGTGCTAGTGGTATTCCAGAAATAATTTTGGGACTGGAGAAATTTAAATTTGAAAAATTGCATTTTGACTGGAGAGGATGAGTGGTTATTGTGGGAAAACTAGAGATGGCCGGAATATCACACTATATGGGGAGAGTGGCCCAAGGGATCCCTAATGAAACTGTGCTAGTGGTATTCCTGAAATAATTTTGGAACTGGAGAAATTTAAATTTGAAAAATTTGTATTTTAACGCGTTTTGACTGGAGAGGATGAGTGGTTATTGTGGGAAAACTAGAGATGGCCGGAATATCACACTATATGGGGAGAGTGGTCTAAGGGGTCCCTTATGAAACTGTGCTAGTGGTATTCCTGAAATAATTTTGGAACTGGAGAAATTTAAATTTGAAAAATTTGTATTTTAACGCGTTTTGACTGGAGAGGATGAGTGGTTATTGTGGGAAAACTAGAGATGGCCGGAATATCACACTATATGGGGAGAGTGGTCCAAGGGGTCCCTTATGAAACTGTGCTAGTGGTATTCCTGAAATAATTTTGGAACTGGAGAAATTTAAATTTGAAAAATTTGTATTTTAACGCGTTTTGACTGGAGAGGATGAGTGGTTATTGTGGGAAAACTAGAGATGGCCGGAATATCACACTATATGGAGAGAGTGGCCCAAGGGGTCCCTAATGAAACTGTGCTAGTGGTATTCCTGAAATAATTTTGGGACGGGAGAAATTTAAATTTGAAAAATTGCATTTTGACTGGAGAGGATGAGTGGTTATTGTGGGAAAACTAGAGATGGCCGGAATATCACACTATATGGAGAGAGTGGCCCAAGAGGTCCCTAATGAAACTGTGCTATTGGTATTCCTGAAATAATTTTGGAACTGGAGAAATTTAAATTTGAAAAATTTGTATTTTAACGCGTTTTGACTGGAGAGGATGAGTGGTTATTGTGGGAAAACTAGAGATGGCCGGAATATCACACTATATGGATAGAGTGGCCCAAGGGGTCCCTAATGAAACTGTGCTAGTGGTATTCCTGAAATAATTTTGGAACTGGAGAAATTTCAATTTGAAAAATTTGTATTTTAACGCGTTTTGACTGGAGAGGATGAGTGATTATTGTGGGAAAACTAGAGATGGCCGGAATATCACACTATATGGAGAGAGTGGCCCAAGGGGTCCCTAATGAAACTGTGCTAGTGATATTCCTGATATAATTTTGGAACTGGAGAAATTTAAATTTGAAAAATTTGTATTTTAACGCGTTTTGACTGGAGAGGATGAGTGGTTATTGTGGGAAAACTAGAGATGGCCGGAATATCACACTATATGGGGAGAGTGGCCCAAGGGGTCCCTAATGAAACTGTGCTAGTGGTATTCCTGAAATAATTTTGGAACTGGAGAAATTTAAATTTGAAAAATTTGTATTTTAACGCGTTTTGACTAGTGTCCTAGTGGTATTCCTGAAATAATTTTGGGACTGGAGAAATTTAAATTTGAAAAATTGCATTTTGACTGGAGAGGATGAGTGGTTATTGTGGGAAAACTAGAGATGGCCGGAATATCACACTATATGGAGAGAGTGGCCCAAGGGGTCCCTAATGAAACTGTGCTAGTGGTATTCCTGAAATAATTTTGGAACTGGAGAAATTTAAATTTGAAAAATTTGTATTTTAACGCGTTTTGACTGGAGAGGATGAGTGATTATTGTGGGAAAACTGGAGATGGCCGGAATATCACACTATATGGAGAGAGTGGCCCAAGGGGTCCCTAATGAAACTGTGCTAGTGGTATTCCTGAAATAATTTTGGAACTGGAGAAATTTAAATTTGAAAAATTATTTCAGGAATACCACTAGCACAATTTCATTAGGGACCCCTTGGGCCACTCTCTCCATATAGTGTGATATTCCGGCCATCTCTAGTTTTCCCACAATACCACTCATCCTCTCCAGTCAAAATGCAATTTTTCAAATTTAAATTTCTCCAGTCCCAAAATTATTTCAGGAATACCACTAGCACAGTTTCCTTAGGGACCCCTTGGGCCACTCTCTCCATATAGTGTGATATTCCGGCCATCTCTGAGTTTCCCATGGAATGGAGATAACCAATGAACCACAGGGAAAATTAATTTTAAAAAATTCATTTTCTTAAATACATTTTCTGCTATTCCACAATTTTTACAGTTTTCGCTCTAAAGCTGATCTACGAAAGAAGGTCTGGAGCACCATTCCAACAAGGATGTGTTATTCCTCCATATTCCAGGCATATATATTTTGGCAATAAATTCTTTTACTTTAATTTATTGTTACTGTTAAAGCGTTAACAGTGCTCTGTTAACGTAAAAAATGGCTGAGCTAAAAAACCTGGTTTGCGTCTTTGCTAGTTAAATTTAAATTTATCTTCACACACATGTTTAAGAGTCGATTAGTATATTTGAAGACAGATCTAGCGACACACAATATTCCCTAAATACTCTTAATATGATGGTGTAGGCAGGGTTGTCAGGTCTGCCGATTTCTTGTCAAACATGGCGATTTTAAAAATTATTTGGCGTCCTAATTTTTGGTTTGGCAACGTGGCGATACACAAAATTAAAATTATTATTTTGGCATTTTTATGTATGAAATTCGTGAACATGGTGTATTTTAATGTCTCATTTATAGATAGCAGCCGAACTTCAGTTGTATTCTCGGAAACGAAAAATTTGTTGTTGCCTATATGGAACTGAAACTAGTAGAAATTTAGGGTCCAGTTTACTTATGTGATGCAACTTTCGGCAACTGGCAACGAAGTAAGTTTATTACAGTTCCTATGCAAAAGAAGCTCTAAACATAAATGTGTTTGCTTGAGAAATTGACATATATTCCTCAAGGCTATAAAGTATAACATCATTCAAAAGGTATACTCTCTTTTTTCCACTGAAAAGCTTAAAACCAGATAGTATTTAGCTAAGTTATTAGCTTAAATTGTGAGGTAAAGATTTTGAAGGTATTTAATCCTTAACTTGTATGGGAATTAAAAAAGAAATCATCTCCCAGTGAGTTAGTGATCCAAGCCAGATCGCTAAAACTGTCAAAGAATGGCTGTTGCAACAAAAAATGTAGGTAAATTCACCACAAAGCCCAAAATCCAATCCATTGGAGAACTTTGGGACAAAAGCAAAAAACACCTTCGAGGAACATATTGAAGCTGCGCAATGAATATAATACGAAATAATAGATCTCCCTATAAGAAATGTTAAAAAAATATAAGTTTCTCTCTATTTAAGCGAAAAGTACAAAACTAAGTGAACACGGACTTTTTAATTTAAATGGCATCCCATTCCAGTATTTGAATGTTCAAGCTCATAAGTTTTTTTTTGTGTCTGTGCAAGGGTGCAGGTGTGATGTATATTCAAATATTAATTTGTTCAACATGTTTTTTGTTTTTCGGATATTATGACCAACATTTTTTGTAAATAATTTTCCTAAGGGTAGAAGTTATAATTTGAAGTGCATTTTAAATTACATTTTACACATACGACTTTAAAAATATGCTTATGTATATGGCCAATATGATTTGCGTGTGTATCTAGAGTCTAAAGCCTATAATAAGCTGCCACTGTCTTCAATATACTTATTTTTCGATCGACTCATTTGGCGTTCGGTTTTGTTTTTGTAGAGCTGCGGTCTAGCCATATAATAAGTTATTAAACTCCTCCATCTACTATTGACTCTTCGTGCTATAAGTACTGCCTATTCCTATGCAACGGTATACGGACCTTCGAATGTTTCTTTGCCTTTACAAGTAAGTTCGTCGACTCTCCAGTCTCAATCCTATTTCTAGACGTAGCAAGTATCTCGCGACCAGCTTCGAGAATGATCTGACAGGTATATACTCTAAGCTCGTTAGGTACTGCAATGTTTTTGTTAATGTTTTTGTGAATTTTCTTTGATTGTATATTTAAAATATTTTATAGGAAATTTTCAGTTCAACTCCAAAACATGTACTTAGTTTTGCACCCCACTGTATATTATGGCGAATTTTATACCCCTTTTGGCGAAATTTAACAATTCAGAACAAATATTTTTTTATTTACTTTCAAACAATTTTTTTTTTTTTTTTTGGTTTAAAAATATAAATTTTATTGTCAAAATGTAAGAAAAAGAGGATTTGGCGATTTTTGAAATTTATATTGGTAAAAAAGCTTAAAAAGATCTGACAATCATAAGTCTAGAGTATAATGACAAGAATTCAAAAACATAGAATGGAGAAATGAAAACGAATTGCATAAACAAACTTTTTTAGTTCTAGTTTATTAAAAGTGACGAAAATAATGCGAGAAGTGCTAGCTCTAGTGATTGTCAATAGATGGCCCAATCGCCAAATGAAATAATGAACACATCTAAAGTTTATTGTAAATCGACATTTTCTAGTCTTTCTATCAATCTATCAATTTATAATTTATTTTAAATTTTAAAATATTCTGATCCTCAGTAAACTGAAAATTATTATTCCCGATGAAGGCGATCCATAGATTCTAAACCGCCAAACTACTCCTTCTACTTTAATATTTAAATTATTGAACTGTATCATATATTTAAGTCATATTTACATAAAAAAAATTATCCCACACATTACGAACATTATTTAATTGACCTCATATTATAAAAAAGAGAGAAAAAAGTAAAAAAATTTTTCATATAAAAAATATTTAATTCTTCTTAACATAAAACATTTAATTAAACTGTTTTTTTCGCTATTTGCTTTCCAATTGCAATATAGAGTAAGACAGACGTCAATTTAAGATGACTGACATTTGTCACAACACGCATTTTAAATGCTGTAATAAAAGCCATCAAACGCATATTCATTTTTCAAGCACATACGCACACAACATTCGCCTGTTGCAATTGTACGAATGCACCAGATGCATTTATAAAAAAAAAATGAAAAACAACATCAGTATCATTTGTATTTGAATTAAAACCCCATTTACTCCCCGTTACTTGCATTACTCAATGTGTTCAACCAGTGTCATATTACTAGCAGACACAAACAAGTAATTGGTGAGTAAATTGAGTAAAAAATAAGCCGACTCGTAATAAAAATGCGTAAAATTAATGTGAATGGTATTTTAGTAAAAAATGAAAATAAAAGAAATAAAAATATCTGAAATGATCGCTTAAAACAAAGATTGCAATTTGTGGGAGAGTTGTTTTATAAATAAAAACAAATTGGAACAAAACAAAAACGATTATGATTAAAACAAGTACGAGTAATATTTACTTTATCGTACGAGAGTAAACAAATGAGCAAGATGCAACAGTGTTGATAACATGTAAAAAAATCGCTACATTATTTATAGTTTCAAATAACAAAGAAGTATAGTACATACACAGATACTTTAAATAAACATAGTATTGATACGACGCGGTCTGAAAACTAATCGACCAATATTAAAGCCATGCTAAATTCTACTCTGGAAGAGTCTGCTCCTTCGTTTACGACAATGAAATATTTACCCTTATCATGGTTATCGAGTCGTAGGCGTTTATCCACATTTTTTTTAATAGATTAACAAAAACAAAAAAAATTTTCTTTGATATATTATTGTCTTTTAAAATTTGTTGTAATAGATTAAAGAATAGTGCGACCTAGCTTAACTCTGCAGCTCAGTTATGGCTGTCATACTCGATTAAAGAAAAAATAAAGAAAACAACAAAAAAATTATTACGGCTGCCGTATTAAATTAAAGAAAAAAAAACAGTTTTGTAATAGATTATAGATTTTTTCTTGATTTATTTAATCTATTACAAAATGCCTTATGGCTGCTTCATTCAAGTAAAAAAAAATATTTTTGTAAAAGAATGAAGAATACAAGAAAAGTTTTATTATGGCTGCAGTATTCGTTTAAATAAAAAACATTTTTGTAATAGATTAAAGAAAATTTTTAATTTTTTTCCTTATTCTATTACAACAATGTCTACCATTGTGCCAGATCTCAAAAAGACCGCATGATCTGCCTAGACGAACACCGTAGTACTCAGCCAATTAACGATTCTTCACTAGAAGGGGTTTAAAAATTCACAAAAAGATCGTTGATTACAATTTTGGAGATGAGAAGATTGTGAGTAAGTCGGCGTCCCTCTACTGGTGCATAATATAGTGTAACGAATATAAAGATGCCTAAAAAGAAAATACGCTTTCAAAACTTTATTGTGGAATTGAGCTATATTTGGTAATTATGTGTCACCCTCTCTGCACTGCCAATTCGAACAACTTTGTGTGTTACTTTTGAATTAACGAATATAAAATAGAGGATATGAGAACCTCCGGAGACTTCCAAACTGTGGGCAATTAGTTAAATAAAGAGGCTGCTTTACTTACATCATAGAGTAGTTATTGTTTGGCTGTCAAAAAGTAAAGTTGTGTTTAGGCGTGAATAAAAGGTGTCGTATAAACAAACATAAGACAAACTGTATAAAGTTAGAATGAGAAAATAAAAAAACTACAAGACAACAACAAAGTGGTGTTCAATTTTATTTTAATGCATTAAAAAGAACTTGAATGTTTCAAAAAGGTTAAAAACGTAACAATAGGTTATAGCAAACCACATAAAAAAGACAACCCAGGCTTCCAGAGCTGTATTACTATACGGATACGATTCGTGGAACACCTCAGCCAAAAATATACAGAATCTGCAAGTATTTATACACTGTTGCTTACGAAAGCTTTTGAGAACTTTCTGGCCAAACGTAACCTGAACGTAAACGTAACAGGGACTTATCAGAACATGGGGAGGAGTCGGCTATTCGTATCAACATAAGCAGAGGAAAATGGAAGTGGATTGGCTACGTTTGAGAAGAGCAAACGAGGATATAGAAGAAATAATAGATCTGCCTATACCTGGATAAAGCAACTTTATAAAAAGCCTGAGCTAAAGTATAACTTTTTGAGCAGGACTGATTAGGAAAAGGAACTGTGTTGTGGCTCTTTCTTCCACTCTGGAATAAAGCCTTTGCTTACAATAGAACAAAAACAGCATCAATAAAGTGCTCACCACAATAAAGCCGAGTTTCTGCATCGATTTGTGACCGTGAATGAGACTTTAGTGAAACAGTGAAATTGGGAGAATCATGTCAACAGAAGGCGGTGACAGTTATATCTGCAGGCATGGTCATGGCGTGTGTTTTTTGGGTTATGTGTGGGATAACATTTATTGATTATCTTCAAAAAGAAAAAAACAATCAAGGGCTAGTGTTATGCTAAAATATTGGGGAAATGGAATGTGGTGTTTCATCAAGACAATGCACCGGTTCACACATCTACTATTGCGATGGCCAAAATCGATAAACTAAAGTTCGAGTTGCTTCATCAGGCAACTTATTCACCAGATTTAGCTCTCTCGGGTTATTTCCTGTTTCTAAACTAAAAAAATTTCTCGACGGTAAAAGATTTGCTAACATTGAAGAAGTTGAGTTGGCGGCTGTTCGCTGTTTTAAGAAGAAAGACAGTATTTACTATAAATCGGTTATGAAAGCTATTGAATATCGCTAAGAAAAGTGTATCGACCTACCAGATTATGTTGAGAAATAAAGAAAATGTATCGCAAATTTGTTGCATGGCTGCCATTACCGATTCATTATTAGTAAGCTTGTTTAAAACTTAAGTTTTCTCTTCGATATTGGCGCTGTTTAAACAATACCTAGTAACACCATAACGAATCAAACTAATACCAAACTTTCCTACACTCGCCAGATAAAAGCTAATGTTAGCGCTTTAAAAAACGCTCCATTTGCATTGCTACTAAATTGTACAACACATTACACAGTCATACAAAAACTCTAAATAAAAGTTGAAATAAAAACGCATCATATTTCCATATTCGTACGTACTCATTGCTTATACTATGAAATGCCGGTGACGGACTTGACTGAATTCGTTTCGTTGTATTCAATTTTCGTTTGTGAGCGTGTATAACTATTTTTCTTCTTAGTTTTTGTTTTTATATTTTCGGCTTTTCGATTTTTGTATTTTGTTTTCAATATAAAATTGACAACATTTCATTTCCGACACTTAGTCAGTCTTGTAACTTGAAGTGTCCGCGGTGCTGCTCTGTGGCGAGTGTGAGTGAGGGTTTGAAAACAAAACAAAAAGTGTTAAAATTGAAAATATTTTTTTTAATAATAAATTTGTTATTAAAATAAATAAAAAAAAGCCAAGTTAAAAAAATATATATTAAGTAATAAAATACAGTCCGCCGACATACTCGCAGAGCACGTTAAAAAAAAAAAAATAAAAATAAAAAAAATTAAGAAAGAAAGTCATTATCATTATCGTGTTTGAAAACGTTGTAAAAGCGGACGGTTTAAAGCGCATGCGCACATGATTAACGGGCATTGAAAAGGTGTGTCTTATATAGTAAAAGAGAGTGTCTTGTATATGTGTAATTTTTATAAAAAAAATTATTTAAAAAAGATTTGGGCCTTCTTATCAGATGTGCGTGCCTTAAAATATAATGATAAAAAAAATTTTTTTTTTGGTAAAACAAAAGCTTAAATAAGAAATTTTTGTAAACTGCTTTACTTTTTCTGTTGCAATCCTATTTTAAAAACAAAAGTTTATATTTCTTGTGCCTACTTTTAAAACCCGTTTCAACGTTTTACAAATTTACAAAAATTGAAGTGAATTAAGAAACAAGTTTTTCGTTTTGGAGCCTTTTTTTTAATGCTTTTTCTTAATATTTTAACGTAATAAAAATTCAGCGTATAAGAGTTACCTTTGTTTTAGTTTGAAATGCATACAACAACAACAAAAAACAACAACGACTGCATATACTCGTATGATAAAAAAAATAAATAATTATAAACTTGACTTTAAATGTCATTATACTTTAGTGTGTAATTACACTGGCCATCAGAAAGTATTGTCGTTAAAATTTGCTACTTTTTTCGAACAATTGATTTAAATAGCAATAAAATTAGCTACATATACAAAAAGAAACATTAGAAATGCTAATTTCATTTAGAGAACTTTTTTATTATTATAAGATCAATAACTTTTTATTTTGTTGACGCCAACGGAATATTTATTGAATGATTCAAAGTATTTAAGACAAAAAAATCTTTGTGTCATAATAAACCAAATAATGGATTTTTATATACATTTAGAATAAAAATTTCCAAACGAAAAAAATTATATGATAATTATAGCTTTGAAAGGAATATCATCTAATAAGCAAGTTGTTGTTAAGTTTGGTTAGTACTTAGCAAAATAACCGAAGCAGAAAAGAGAGTACATTTTTACCGAAACAAAAAATTGTTCAAAATTTCTTATTTAATTTAATTTAAATTTTCTTCATTATTTTTACTTCTCATACAAGCTCCATATACAGAAATATACATTTCTAACATACTAATTAAAACAAAAAATGTTCAAATATTTAAAATTCAACAAATTACACTGTGCGACAAAAAAGAACGAAGTTGAAATACCTGAGAAATGATACCACTTTTCTGTTAGGTGCTATCGAGTAGAACAGGGATCTGTTTTTGACATTTTCGAAACACCTTCGGGTAGAAAACTGCTTTTTTGAACCTTCATGCACTTATAAGCTAATAACTGAGCTGAATATTAACCGATTTTATGTTTCTTTTCGGATTTGAAAATAATAGAAAGATACCTTTCAGATGATGTACACTGGTGAACACAACTGAAGCAACTGATGCTATGCTGGTCCTGAAGCATTGCTCTTCGACGCTTGCGCGTCCATTAGCTCACCTTTTCAGTGCGTCATATCGCGCCGGTATTTTTCCACCTTGCTGGAAGGTTGCTAATGTAACGCCAATCCCCAAAAAGGGCGAGGCTAGTAACCCTGAGAACTACCGTCCAATAGCAGTTTGTTCAACACTCTCCAAGGTTATGGAGTGTATGATTAATCACCACCTTGTGGGTTATCTGGAGTCCAACGATTTACTTAGCGATCGTCAGTACGGTTTCCGAAAGGGCCGTTCTACTGGTGACCTGCTGGCGTTGCTCTCGGAGAAGTGGAACAAGTCCATTCATGGTTTTGGCGAGAGTAAGGTTGTGGCTCTGGATATATCAAAGGCGTTTGATAGAGTTTGGCACGAGGCTCTCATTTCGAAACTTAATGCTTTTGGTGTCGGTAGTCACTTCTCCCGATTTATATCGAGTTTTCTCAGAGATCGCTCTATAAGAGTGGTTATAGATGGGGTCTCATCCGACAAGTTCAGGGTAAACTCAGGGGTACCGCAAGGCTCTGTTCTTTCTCCTACTCTTTTTCTAATATTTCTTAACGACTTTCTTCTTCTCACTTCTAATCCTATCTACTCTTTTGCGGATGACAGCAACATTTGTCACTTATATTCCTTTGATCGTAGACCGAGCCTTTTGGAGGTTGGGGTAAAAAGGATGAATATGAACGTCAAACTCACAAGTGACCTGGTGAAGGTCACCGAGTGGGGTCGTGCGAACAGGGTCGATTTTAATTCACCCCATCTGATCTCCTTAATATTTACAAGATCCGTCCCAAAATGGAATACAACTCTCATGTATGGGCCTGTGCTTCAAAGTCTATTTTGGAGCTTCTGGACCGCGTACAGGAGAGGGCGAAGATGCTCATCAATGACGGTAGGGTAGCCAACTCTATCGATTCATTGGAGCACCGTCGCAATGTGGCGTGTGTTTCATTGTTCTATCGGTACTATAACGGAATGTGTTCTAACGAAATTAAGGAATTAATTCCCAAAAATCATATATTTTTACGTAGTACTCGTATTTCTCGTAGAGCGCATCCCTTTGTAGTTGATTGTCCAGTAAATCGCACAACGCATTATAGGGAGAATTCGTTCTTTGGTCGCACTGCTCGGTTGTGGAATAATCTTCCAGCGAAAGTATTTCCTGCCACCTACGACATGAGTAAATTTAAATCTAACATCCATAAACACTACTCCCTCTGTCCTCCTTCCAATAACCTATTTTCCTAGTATCAGCACAATGCACTGCATGAGTAGGGGCCATCCCCTGGGTGCTGGTCTTATATAAAAAAAAACAAACAAACAAAAATGAATTTATGGTTTACTTTTCTAAAAGAAAAGCTGATAATCATGAATAATATTTTTGTATAAATCCGATTTTATATAGGTTACATTATAAAGCTAAAAGAACAAAAAAAAGTAGGTCACAACTACGAATTATATCATATGGTTTAAGAAAGCTAAAGCTTAAGTATGTAACAAGTACTCCAAATTGCGTAAACTTTTACCAGCCTTTACCAGCTTTTACCATTCACATAATGTTACAGTTCGAACATAGAACCGGATGTTTTTTATTGAGGTATAAAACTTTAAGTTGGCAACACTTTTTTAACTGGCAGTCATTTTGTCAGCTGTCAAATGATTTATATTTAGTTTGGCTTATCATTTTAACATGAATAGATTGACGCCTGAACGACGCTTCCAAATGGGCCCAAAACATTATTGCTGTTGATCCCGATTTTCATTTTGTTTAGCGATGAAGCTCACTTTTGTTTGAGTGGATACGTTAATAAACTAAACTGCCGTATTTGAAGTGATGAGACACCGTTACATCCAAAAAAACTGACTGTTCGACTATTTGTCTTTAAAAACGATGCTGGTCGGAAAGTTACAATCAATGGTGACCGCTATAGAGTCATGATTACTGACTTCAATCAATTAAACAACCATTACTTGCGTAACAATACGGCGCAACATGTCAGACAGCTCGTGCCGCAAATGATTTATTGAAGGAAACGTTTGATAACAGCATAGTGTCACGTTTCTGACCCGTGAATTGTCCTACGAAATCGTGCGATTTAATTCCGCTATACTACTTTATGTTTGGAGAAAAGAAAGGCCCTATTTGTATTAACATCCTCCATGAACCTCATTCTCCGAGACGAAATAGCAGTACACTCACAAAGTACGTTCTCGACATACATCGGGTAGAATATACACAGATCATCCTCAACAACTGCTAAGATATGCTGATGATATGTATCTAAGTCCTCTTGATCTACCAGAGAAAGGATGCAAAATGTTCATGATGATGTCTCATACTGAAGGAACTCGTATCTCTCAACCCAGCCCACTCACTCTTGAGTATCCCAGAGGGAAACCGAAAAATGGCTCAGGACGAGAATTCTTAGCTAAGGTTGGGTTAAATAGGGTGGTGTTTTACCTCCCTAGAGGGAGAGTCCCACTTAGCCCAGAGATTAGGCCCATTGTGATGCCATAAGCATAGATGCTAGCCCGGAGATCAAACAATCTCCATAGGAAATCAATTTGGTTACTTTTATTCTTTAAAGTTTAGTCAAAGATAGCAAGAAATGGGAAGCCAAAAACTTCCGTCGTCTGGTATCAAGGGCCGGACACTGACGCTGAGTGGTCATGCAAGTTAGGGAGATTGAGCATCTCCATACACTGACTGAAGAATATCCAGCTTATCCGAGGCAATTGGGGCTCTTGTTCGCAAATGACGAGCTCAGTACCCACCCCGACCAGTTCATCAGCAACACAACTCCCGACGATATCCCTGTGTCCCGGAACACCTAATGGAGTTAACTTCGAATGAACCGAGATTTCCATAAGAAACCTGCGGTATTCAGGGACTACGATAGACGTCGAGGTGACGTTCGCGAGGGGCCTAGTAGCAGCCCGACTTTCCGAAAAGATCAGAAGATTATCCCTCAGTACAGCCATGACGTCCGCCTGGAATGTACTACAGTGGTCAGGCAACCTATAAGACAGTCTAGTGTCAGAATTCTTTATGAATATATCACAACCCACTCTGCCCTGCATCTTATGAGCCAGAGGTATAGATCGTAAGTTTTTAAGAAATTACTAATTTTTTCGTTTTTTGTGCTTTACGCTGTTGAGATTGTACGAGTACAAACGCCACAAATATTAATAAAATCTACGAAAAGATATTGGACAAACGAAAAATTGAAGTGACAGAGATGGTTGTATGCACTTTAACTGAGCGGGTACATCATATTTTGCACTAATGTTTGGATATGAAGATGTAATATGAGTAATAATTTATTCTACTGTAACCATAAAAGTAACCGTGAGACCACTACAAACGAGCAAATACTCCTTTATCCAATATTTAATCGAGTTTAGTAACTGTCGATGAGAATTGACTCTATTACAATACACCAAAAGCCAAAGAACAATCAAAAGAGTGGAATCGGGTCAACGTGCATCAAAGAAGACTAAGGTCACAGGAATAAGTTTTTATGATGTATGCGGTCATTCGTATCGATATTATGCATGAATATTATTCGAAGCTTTTAGACCGATTTAATAATGCCTTATAGCAAAAGCGACCTTATCTTGCGCAGAAACAAATTCTGTTGCATGTGTGTAGACACTATGAAAAAGATGGATAAATTGGGCTATGAACTACTGCGCCATCCAACATACTCTACAGGAATCTAATCGTCGCTTTCGATAACGAGTTAATTTGATCGAGTTTTCTTAGTCTGAGATTATAGCATTATATGTATATCGAACGATGTACATGATCTGATGTTAATCGTTATTCTATGCATTAACTTGTTCATCACGTAAGTGGCGATTAGACTCCACATTTAGCAATTGTGACTATTTTACCTTTACAAATTTGTGGAAGTGGGGTGGTAGAAGAGTTGGATCAAGCTTTCAGAAATGCTATTATTTAGAAGGAAAAAAATCACGGCTTAATGTATTGAGTATAGGGAGACTGAGCTACGATATAAATTAAATGAAAAATTTATTTTTAACAAAAAGTCCTGGAATCTTCAAATTACCCTTATAGACTAATTAGGATCAAATTTGCCTCAGGTTCTGATTCCAATTGTTAATAAGTTTTGCTAAAATCGATACTTGGAACGGTGTTAAATTACTAACGATATATTGTATTAAAAAAAAAAAAACAAATGTTAGTTTTACTTATCGAAGTATTTAAGAAGTATTTAATAGAATCATTTTATTCCTACAACTTTTGAGCTATCAAAACATCTTTTTCACTTCACAATATTAATTACAAAATTAATTAAATTTTCGAAACCCAGTGACAGCAAACGCTTTAATTTTGCAAGAATTTCTGTAAATCAGTGTGTTCTCATCAGATTGAGTTACGGTTATTTATCTAAGTTGTCTGTCAGACATTTCACAAGCAACTGCAAATTAAAAACAGCCAAAACGCAAAAGTTTTACTTAAACAGTTTTAATCCAAAAAAACGTAAAAAAACTTTAAAGGTTGAATTTAAATACAATAAATAGCAATTGTGTTAATGAATTTATGACACGTTTAACATACATTTTTATTAAATTTCTTCTCTATTTTTTTCTTCTTTTTTTTGCCTCCTGTACTATAAATTTTGTTTTTTGTAAAACTTTTACAATTTTTTTATTGTCGATTAAAGTCATGAAAATTTTTTTTTTTTTAAGAAAAAACAAAAAGTTTGAAAATTGTTTTTATGTTACCAAATTAAATTTTATTTTTATCAAAATAAAATAATAAAAAAAAACTTAAGTTCTCTATCGTAAAATTTTTATACGAGTGTGTCTAAAAAATTATTGTTATCCATTAACATCCGACATGATTCACTTTAGCTTTCTTGCTAATTTTTATTCGTAGGGATTTACGCTTTCAGATTTCTTAAGAAATTAACTATTTGTTGTTTTTTAATAATAACCAGGGAAACCAGAAATATATTCTTAAGAAAGTGTTTTATGCGCTTAAAATATGCAGCAAAAATCCGAAAATATGATCTAAAAGTTTAAAAATATGCTTTAAAAAACAACAAATATTTCTTCTTTCTTAATAGATAAAAAGGTTTATTCAACAACCCAATATCTTAACAATACAACACAATAAAAACCAAAACTTGTACTTCAATTTCTAAGGAGATCTGAATACATACAGTTTGTAAAAAAATCTTTTCAAGGTAGAAAAAAGTTAAAATCTTATTTTAATTTGAGAAGTCCAACAACAAATTCTTAACTTGTTTTACACATGCTGTTTCAGCGCGGGATATGATCTTGTACACGGTCCTGAAAACAAATCAAAAAGTTTTCTCGCTGATTTGCCCTTAAAACAATGGATATACCCCAATTTTTTAAGACTGGTATTTCCTGAATATTTTCATTTAAATATAGAGACACTTGGTGCACGTTTGTCGAATGTTTTATTGTTAATCATTATTTGGCATCTTTTATATACGATAACATTCATAAAAACTTCAAACCTTTTTCATAAAAGACTCAAATACCACGAAATTCTAATAATTTCTTATTTTTGAAAACAATTTTTTAAAGCAAAGAAATCTTGTAAAGATGTTATTTGATGTTAGAGTTGTAATATGTGGGTCTATTTTTAAAGATATGACGTCTCGAAGTCCTTAAGAGGTACAGCAACGGGATGTGCCCAAAATAATAAAAAAATGTTGAGAATTTATTATTGGAATCCCGAATGGAAATAAGAATTTTTTCCTACTTTGAAAAGATTTTTTTTACAAACTGTAACTTAAAATTTTTGGTAAAATAGCACGGAATTTTTTTATTGGTATGTATTTATTGTTGTTGTCTATTACATCTAAGCAAACTCTTTTATACATTGAAAATTCTAACATAAGGGGAAATATTTCGAGGATAACAATTCCTTAAAGACTAGATTTGAAGTAGATGCGCTAAGGTCATTTTTTATATATTGGCATACAAATTTTACTACAATAAGTACTTTGTTTCTGCGTAAACTGTTTTGACTTAGTTTTAATATTCACTTTTGTATTGCAATCTCCCATCTTGCCAATATTCTGCTCAACTAATATTACGAGCTGTTTCGCAGTGTTTTAATGAAATCAAAGTTTGCAGCAATAAGAACAAGCTTAGTTTTTAAATTTACATTTTTTAGTTTATATATTGCCATTTACGCACTATTTACTGCGATTAAAACGTTTAAGATCTTTTCACAATTGTAAGCGTAGTAATTGATAGCCGTAAGCCAATTTCCACAACTGCTTCAAGCGGCAATGGAAGGTTTGAATACATTTGTTTAAAAATTTTAACTCTATTTGGAGTTTTCAAGAATACTTTCTTTACATTTGCCAAAGCTTTGTTTACATTTTCGTGTTGATCTTCAATACGTTCGCATAAGCGATACAGTAAATTAGCAATGCATGTAACGTGCGTTAGTTTAGTGTCAAACATCTTTATGGCTTTGACAGCTTTTATTATATACGGAGCAGCGACAAAAAGGAAAACTCGTTTAGATAAATTCTTTGATTATTAACAGCCTGGCCCACAATGTCAAAAGGAAATTTATTCGAACGAAAGGCAGTCTCACTCACTCTCTTTCGTAACAGCGGTTCACTATCTAACGATTTATCGTTCGCAAACGTAATCCAAATAAATAACTGGATTGCCAAATCTTAATTCTACTAATAAATCGCCAATATACAAAAAAAGCGCTTAAAATGAAAATGTAACTGTGGTACCACTAGAACTTGACGGTAAAAAATGTAAACAAACTAAAATACAGTATCAAAAATCCGGTTTGCAAAACTTTAAAATAATTGTTTCAATTAAATTTTTTTAATTTCACTCGTATTTGATTTACAGAATACACCAGCCAGTTAAGCGGTAATAAACTTATTGAGATCTATATGGCGCCAAAAAAAATTATTTGACAAAGCCATACCTTGGTAGAATTTAAAACAAAAATTTGTTTTCGCTCTAAAAATATTTTAGAGCAGAAAAAATCCAAATATGCGATAAGAATGTTTAAAATGCTTTTTAAATATGAAAAAATAACGAAAACATAAGAGCATGCTAACTGAAATATGCACAAAAAATGCTGTTATGAGCAAAATATGCAAAAATATGCTCTAACAAATCGATTTCAAAATTCATAAAAATTATGAAACGGATAAATATCTTATATCTTATATCCGATTTGATTGGTTGCATGAGAAAAAAACATGCAATTGCATATTTCTGGTTTCCCTGATAATAACTATTAATATTATAATTACTTGTTTTAATTTGATTATCAATGAATTTTATGTAATACATTATTATTATTATTATTTTGAAAAGTTGTATTACATGCTCATACTTAATAAATAGAATATATTTTATTCGTTGCCTTATGTATTTATAACTTGCATTTGCTAAACTCGTATGTAATGATTTAATAATCAAAACTTGTTAATTTAATAAAAAATAAAGCAGCAGTAGGTCATTTATGAGTGATTATTTATTTATTTTTTTATACAAAAATAAATATAAAAAATATGAGGTTTGTACGAAAAATAGGTGGACTTTTGATTTCTTAAAAAAAAAATTAAATTTATTTATCAAGAGAATACACTTTGAAGATTCTAAGCACCACATACTAATGGCGTGTATTGTCGTATGGAATAATGGTTATACCAATAGCAAGAGTAGAAATTTAGCACAATTTCGCTTGATATCGTATGTTGTGATCGGACCCTAATCGATTAAGATGATATTTCTTATAGACTGTATTTATTGAAATTTAATCAAATTTGACATATTTTTCTGTTTTAGCTTCTTTAAACTCTTCCATTAGTTATGACGTCTTGAATGCATACAGTAGAATATCGAAAAATTTAATTCGCGAATTTCACCGTTCACCTGACGCTCTAAGATGTTAACTTATTAGGAAAACAAAAAAACATTTTTGAGCGTACAAAATACCATCGGGTCAATTGTTATTGAACAACCAAAACTGAGCATCAGCAACAGCTTTAGAGTTGAAAGCAAAGATAAGAACATATACATATCGACTGCATTTTTTTTTATGATGTTTGTTAGGCCTCACTAATAAACGGACGTCCGCAAGACATAATCAACTTATGTCATCTATGAATATTTGGATAATTATGTATAACACCAAAGAAAATGTATCATCAGTCATAGATGATTGACCATTGTCGGCGTTCGTCAGGCTAATTCACTAAGACGTTCGCTACCGAGAACATTTATATATTAACTTTGCTTAAGAGTGACTATGAATTTTCAACCAGCCAGTAGGAATGAAATCTAAGTTTCCTTCAGTAATGATGAATTAATCAATTATACGTGATTTAACATAACTCCATAGTTGCAACGTTGAAATTTGGTTGCTTCGACTATGGTTACGGTTATGGGACTATAATAAGTCAATAAAATAAGTTAAGTGTTTACTGAACTTTTTCAATTTTGAAAACCGCTTAGAAAAGTTAACTGTTCAAGAAAGTCAATTAACTTTGAAACACATCGGTTATATTTTCCGAGATTCTACTGTATTTACTGCTCGTCTTTATTTAATTAAAACAAATCAAAATCTTTATTGAATTTATTGAATAATCCTTGAGCAATATTAATGCTATGTTATTTGATGTTTATATAATAACCTGTTAGTCTTTAGCCTAACTTAGAATGGAATTCAAAGCACTTTGATCATATGCACTGTTTGTCACATTCCACTTTTCTATTGTTCTTACAAAAATTATGCAATTCCATTTTCTTACTTCTTCAACGTTTTCATAGGGGTCCTTCACTCTGTGTTTTTTGTTTTTTTTTTTTTTTCATTTGAGACCAGCGCTCAAGGGATGAGCCCTACTCATGCAGTGCATTGTGCTGCTACTAGGAAAATAGGTTGTGAGAAGGATGATAAAGGGAGTAGTGTTTATGGACGCTCGATTTTAATTCACTTATGCGGCAAGTGGCAGGAAACACTCTCCACAGACGAAAAGTGCGGCTAAAGAACGAATTCTCTCTATAATGTGATGTACGATTTATTGATCAATCAACTACATAAGGATCTGCTCTACGAGAAAAACGAGTCCTGCGTGAAAATAAATGATTATTAGAAATCAATTCTTTTATTTTGTAGGAGCACATTCCGTTACGAAACACACGGCACATTGTGACGATGCTGTAACGAATCGATAGAATGAGATACACTATCATGTACACATGAGAGTTGTATTCCATTTTGTGTCGGATGTTAGTCTTATAGATATTAAGAAAGTCAGATGGAGTGAAGTATTTCTTACATCAATCCAAAAAACCGAGATACTGGAATGTTTCTTTCCACACCCAAAAAATTCGGAAAATTCGTTCCAACGAACATCATAGTGAATTCCCATACCCTGAGCATCAATATCTACATTACCCATAGTCACAGATGGTACCACACCGCCACGTCTGCATGTGTCAAAAAGTAACATTGGATCGTGTGACACTCATATTCAATCTCTTTTTGGCTATCAGTGAAAAAAGAAGAAATTTGTTAAGAAATATAGAACAAAAGATAGGTGAAAATGTTTAGGTGGACATAGGAATAATAATATTGATCGGTTCAAATGTGTCCAATTAGTTTTATGCAATTTAAAGAATTATTTTACTTCAAGTTGGGCTTATGTCGAATATTTTAAGGTGTAACAAACATCACACAATTACTTCGCACTACTAGTGGTGATGTAAGATATAAAAAGAAATAAATAATTAGGCCTCCTGCTGATACATATTTCAAAAATAAAAAACTTAAATTTAATTTATTATTTTTCGAATAACAGTAACTTTTATCATTTAGGATCACACGATTGTCGCAAATGTACCAATATGACACAAATTCAATTGTGCTTTATTGTCGCAAAATATCAAAATTATCTCAATTTATTCTGCGAAAAAAATTTTAAAATTTAAATATTGTTAGGTATTGTCTACTTAGATTTTCGCACACGAACACAATAAATATTGGCACTTTTTTAATATTTTTGTTGTCGCATTATTACCTATTAGGCGGCAACCACGATTGCCGTACCAATAATTGATGTATTGCGACCATCGTGTGCCTCCAGCTTTAATTTCAATTAAACTTTCCTTTTCATTTCAATGCGAAATACTTTAAAAATCAGCCTTCGATAATATTTTAATGAAAAATCTTCTTATACAATATATTTCATAAGAGAATCTTTAAACTAATGACTTTTTTCAATATTATAGATATAAATTTTCTATTGCATAACAAAAAACAATTTCGATAACGACAAAATTCTCATTTTCATCGTTCATCAAACTAGAATTTTTTTTAAATTATTGCTGTTGCAATACAACCCATATAAACATAGATACACACACACAGAGATTTACATAAAATATGTTAAAAAGTAAAAGATGGAATACCCTGGCATTGCTACTGCACATACAACTATTGGTGGCATTAATGAATGTTGCAATAGCATTCGATATCACAAAAATAACACCGATAGCTGATAGAAATATACGAACCGGAAATAAAATGCTGTACGAAAAGGAAATCAGTGAAAATCCATCACAATTCAAGCGAAATGGAACAACATTATCTTTAGAAATGGCAGTAGCTGATATGGAAGATTATCAAAAGGGGCAAGATGAAGATGTTCTTGATGTAAATGAGATACCAGTGCGCTATGATGAGGCACAACTATGGCGTATATATAATATATCAGATAATATGCGCCGTCAAATGATGCCAGTTGCCGATATATTGGAAAATAAATATGGTAAGTATGTAAAACGAATATACTCGTACATACATATGTATGTATAATAGGGCACAATTTCAAATTGATATTGAAATTTTTTATGGTTTAACCTTTATTTGTATTTTTTGTTCCCTTGTTTACTTTTAGGTGGCACAGTTTGGAAACAAAACTCTAAATTCTTAGATGTTTCTATTACTAAAGACCATTTAAAAGCAGCCAGAAGCTTTTTAAATGCCCATAATCTTATGCCAGAGGTTTTGAATATAAACATACAGGAATTGATTGATATGGAACAAATGGTGGGTGTAAACTTAACACAAAGTGAACCGGGCCAGAGAACAAGTAAATATGATTTTGATTGTGTTTTAATCTTTAAGTAAATAATTTCTTAAGTTTATGAGAAAATTGGGCATAAAACTGAATATGAAAAATGTAGGTTTTGTGGACAATTTTGATATGAAAAATAATAATAGAAAAGTAGAAACAGCACGATTGGAATGTATTTTTCTTGTCTGTTTATTTATAAAAAAATATATAAAATAGTAAAGTACTACGAGGTAACTACCTTTTATTACTGAAAGTAAGAATATAAATGAGTTTTCCTGTCAATCTTTCGAAATAATCCATCTTCAGTTATCACAAGAGGCAAAATTTAACACTAGAAATAGATCGCATCTCCTTAGACATAGGGTCCTTACAAAACAGAGGGCTATATATCAAGATAGCAAAATCCTTAGACCCTTAAGACGTTGTGAGATCCTATGATACATGTTGAGCTTATCAATTATTAAACATACCTATAAAGAGAAGACTTAACCTTCCAATAATTGGCGTGGTAGTATTTTATTGTAAATGATAAATAAGGCTACTGTCCACATAAACGTTAAAATAATCTCAATAATAACCAGCCTAGAGCATGCGGGATTCAGGCTACCTAAATCATCGATGATGTTAACAGCCTCCTTGTAAACGTAAAACATTCTGAGGAGTGGTGTATATCACTTTAAAAATCAATGAAACAGATTTTTGCATTCTAAAATTTAAACCGTAGTGTCACTTGGAGGATGTAAAAAAGTTCCACTAAAGTTATTATCATTCATTAGATGTCTTTATCAGAACGTAAGTCACAGTTTTACGTGAGTATCGCCAGGCTGACATATCATACGGTGCCCGAATCGAGTGAAAACAATGCGTCCACCAACACCCCCCACCTATGATGAAAATCAACAATAAGTATCCCGTGATTTGGGTATAACCTGCAGCCACCACGCTATTATCACAAGGGGGCCTCACCATAGTCAGGCAAGGACCTAGGTCTCCTGACTCTCATGGTACCAGAATTAAACCTCCGGTCAGGCTACGTAGCAGAAATACTACTATCAGTGAGAGTCCCAAATGATTCTGGACTGGTGACCAATGAGCAACCTAAAAAGAAACCAACAATACCTAACAACAACAAATGAGCAAACAATCATGCGACCATACAATCAACACCCTCAAATAACCAAACAAACAACACAATCACACAGCAAGATAGGTACACCACAGGCCAGAACCAATAAAGTATGCTAAAAATACTCTAGGATCCCTCTTATTAAAGATACAGCGAGCAAACTCGCCGAGCCTTTGTAAGCTACTATCCGTCCACCACTTTCCCAGTTACGATGACTCCCATTGCTCCCAGATCCAGAACATGTCGCGAATCCTCCTGTGCCAACCCACACTTACAATCAGCAGTCAAATTAAGCCCCACTCTTGCGCAAGATTGCACCGAGCGAACCATATCCCGTCAGTAAAAATCCCAGACTCAAGCCGAAGCAAAAGTCAGAATTTCAATAAGAATTGACGAAAGACTTCTATGACTCCAATTTGTCAGATCAGAAGCAGAAATCCAATCAGTACTCAGTTGGCGGAAGTCCTGTCGACACCATCCTGCACACATTACCGACACACATGCCAGTAAGCCGACCTTTTGACCAACCATTAACAACCTTGACCGTCTCGTACCACACTGATGCCTCATATGTTGCACATGCAACAAATATTTCACCGTACATAGTGAGTACAGCACTTCTGCTAAGGCCACAGTCACTCCTATGAATACGTCAGATTCCTCCTATCACTCCAGTCAGCTTCTCCCTTATCCTCAATAGCCTGCTCACCCCTGCATATCAGTTCAGCACAAGACAAGAATGAGCAAGTCATCCGCATACACACACATTTTAAAAGTAGTGGCAAGCTGACGCAACAGGATGTCCATCATGAGGTTCTAAACGAATGGACTACAGATGGAGCCCTGCCGACAATCAAGAACTACATCATTTCAAACCGTGTCGGTGGCACCTACAACGCAAGCTCTCCTACCTTGAAAATAACTAGGCCATAGGCCAAAGTCTCTGCAGCCAACCTGATCTAGCCTCGCGAGAACTTTGTCCCGCGAGAGGTAATCAAACCCTTGAAATCCACGCATATGCCCAAGATATAATTCGCGGAACTCTCACTGACACTATGCTTGACATAAGTCCAAACATCCTCGACACTTTTACTTTCCCTGAAACCGTATTGGCAGTCGCTGATACCCTCGTTGTAGACCTTCTTCAGTCGAGACACCATGATTCCTTTAGCCACCTGCTAAGTAAGACATCGCAAAACTCTAAGCAAATTGGTGAGTGTGAAAACTGGAGTCTGGCAACGCTGCATCACTTCATTCCTGTTTAACGCTGCACTAGACTTCACTAATCAATGGCATAACCGGCTAAATGAATTGAATAAAGCAGATAATATTTGTCGATTCGCGCAAAGCATTAAATCTGATTAAATCGTATGATCTTGGCGTTTAAAATGTGAAATTAATTGCTCACCAAACTCGCCTCTGCAGAGATGCATAACATCGCTTGCCGTGTCTGTTGAAACCACATGTCAACTGAGACAAATTCTTCTATTATGGGTAAAAAAAATCGAGAATCTTCAGACGGTACCTTGCTCTATTGACGGTAACGTTGTAATCTTCAACGTTCTTGAAGATGTACGGTCCGATGATACTTGAATGAAATTAGTAAATTTCCATAAAACCAAGAACATGACGATATTTTCCAAATCAGTAGAGTATCTTAAAAGCAATGAATTGTATGATTTGAAAAGGATGGCAATCACGGATGTGGTGACAGAACATATATTGTGTGAATGTAGGGTTCTTGATAGACTTAGATTGAAATATTTAGAGAGGCATAGGGTCTCACTGGGAGATATACTCACTATTATGGTTTTAGATCTGCTGCTGTTCATTAGGAAGTCAACAGATCTGCTGAACAAACTGTAGACCGGAAGGGATATAATAGATTCCATGGGTCGCAGTGTCATGTAGGAGTGCCTGGTCAGGATAATAATGATAATGACGATTTGAATATGAATAAAAATGATCAATTGAATAATTTTTTTTTTTTTTTGTCTTTAAGGTAGACTATAATTTTAGGGCATCACAAAAAATTGAACAAGCCCATCACACCATCTCAGCTATAGTATAATCTCTGCATTGCTTTAGTTTTTATTATTATCTTTTAATTAAATATGTATTTGCATTTAAATAATTTTTTTATTTTATTTTTTAGAAAAAGCCTCACGCAGTGGAATTCACTGGAAGGATTATCATGATTTAGATGTCATTTACAGTTTTATGCGTGAAATTCGTGGTAAATTTCCCAACATTTGTCGTTTGTACACAATCGGCAAAACAGCTGAAGGCAGAGATTTAAAAGTGTTAAGGTGAGTTGAAGATTAAAAATTTTTAACAAAATATAATACGAAATAGAAATAAACTTAAATTCGTATGAGGAAATAAAAAAAGCAATTTTAACACTTATTTTTAATTAGTTAATTATGACTTTTAATTAAAATTTTATTTTAACTCGCTTAAATATTAACAACAACAAAAATACTAATTTAATTTACCAACATGCAAAGTTTTGTTGTTAAAAAATACAAAACATTCTATATTTGTATAATTGCATTTAGCGTGTGTTGATAAAAAATATTGATAAACAATTTTATTTGTTTTTTTTTTTTGTCTATTATGAAACCTAACTATACTATAAACAAAAATATACTATAAAATAAATAATAGTGATATTCACAGTAAAGCAAACTTTAAGAATTTCTTATATTGGATCATTCCTGGGTTTTTAATTCAATTACATATTTACTATTATTATCTATGGCTTTTTATAATTTTTCTGGTTGCTTTATAATAACATCGCTGTAGAACTTCTGTGATTTATTGACGAAAAACTTTGTGAAATGATTTTTACCATTAAACGAGTATTGCATAAAGCGAAGAAAATGACAGTCAGACGGAGCAAGTTCCGCGTTATAAAGTTCAATTAGACGTGACTAAACATAACGCCATAGCACAGTCGAACATAGTCGAAACAACCAAAATTCAATTGATCGGTTATGGCATTCTGGTATGTTACCACCAGTACTGCCACCAACATCTTTATGGTTGACACACAACTGGCATCTTAAATTACACTTATAAAAAAAAATTACACACAAAATTCTGTTTTTGTTTCCGGATATAAATTTAACTTTTTTAAAAGATGGTGATCCATTACCATTTTTAATTCGTTTTATATATTTCTGCAGAAAATCCAAAATTGTCAAATCTGTCTGTCTGGTTCTAAGTCAGTGATGTGCAAATTACTCTCTCAGAGAGAGTAAAGTTGACGTTTAAAAAAAAATAATTTTTAAAATCAACATGCATACGCCGCACATGTGCAATAATCGCTGTTTCAGTGACAACTAAAACCAAGATCGTAAGAAACTTTTTAAATTATTATTCTGTGCCTAAAAAAAATGCGCACATTCTTTGCACAAGTGCTTTCACATGTGTCTCATTGACGACTAAAGGCAAGAGCGTAAGAATACATATAAAATGAGACTTGTCCATGAAATAAACATCAATGTAGGCCTGCCATATTTGCCGATTTATCGGCATTTTGTCGATTTTTAGCCTTAAAATTAATAAAATACCGATTTGCCGATTTTTGCTCCAAAAATGCCGATTTTTCAAGGAAATCTAAAAACACGGCAACTTTATTTGTTTTAGTAAAATTTACAATTTTTTAGAACACTGAAATACTTGCTTCATATATAACCAAATGTTTTTAACTCAACGCATATTCGGGTACAGTAACGTATGAATACTTACAATACAATAATCGACCAATTAATAACAATTTTCATATCCTTTGTAATATAGAACAGACAGAGAGCTTCTTAGAATTGGTTTTGAAGAACTTTGTCATACTTCCGGCTCTATGGAGTTCAATATTTCTAATAGTTACTTTAAGCCAGCGTTGGTAACCCACTGGGTAACACAATTAAACACCCAGGTTTTATAGGGTATTCTATTTAAAAAAAATCCTGGTGTGATTTTAAGTTTTTTTGTATAATCAGTAAAACAAATTTAATTTAAAGGTTTTCACGGTATATTTACAAAAAAGTAAACATAATTTATGTATTGGTTGTACAAACTAATTAATATTTTAGCTCCAAAAATATTTTTATTTTTTATTTTTTGAAAGATAATGAATAAACAAGTAAATCAAAATATTGTCAATCAACGCTAACAACTTTTCCCCGCGTCTCAAGTAATTTTCGAATCTGGTCTAGAAAAGACATCTCGTCTTTTTCGCAACTTTTGCAACGTGAAGCAGAGCTCTGTCACACAAGATTATAGGTTTATCATATTTGTCCTTATATTCCGGCAAAGGTACAAACAAATAAATTGCAGTGTGTACCATGATTTTAGCAGCTCGTAGTCTTTAACGCTACATTGGAACTATCAAGAGTACAAAATAATAAAACATAATAAATAATAAGACATAGTAATTGTACTAACATATAAAAAAATATTGTAGAATTACACGAAATTTAAAAGCAGTAATAAAACCCAATGACAACATTGGCTGGGTTAAAAAAAAACAAGTTTTGCCAACCCTGCTTTAAGCTGTCGACTCTTTTTGATGGACTCCCATAGCCAATTCATCCAAAAAATGTTTAATTTCGTAAATTTCTGGTTTCAACGCAGGTATTTCTTAAAGTTTGGAGTAGTTAAAGATCAAGGAAAGCTTTGTAACACCTGATACGTGTTTGAGGATATTGTTATCTTGATAGAATTCGCTATTGTTGGCTATACCCCAATTCCCTGCACTTTGCTTTACATTTTTTCTCGAATATTGAGACGGTTATTTTAACACGAATAACCGGTTAATTTAAATATGTATAATTTTCACATGTTTTTATATTTTTTATTGCAAATATGCTCTTCGTTTAAGTATGTTTTTTAAATTTAATATATATCGTCTTATTTTTATACTGTATGTGACAACCTTGAACGTCGCACAAATAACGTGCAAACCATGGTATATCAAAAAAGGTATGCACACTTGAATAACAATAACTTTTTCTCATTTTCTGTAAATACCTATTAATCTTTTATATATGGAGAATGATGATCACTAGACTCATTGAAAGACACCTACAAATGCCGGCTCCGAACGGCAGGTGTTACAGTAAGTAAATATGTTATAGTAAGCGTATATACTCATAACCAGCCGCTAGCAATGTTGTGATGTGATACCGCTGTTGAAAATTGTCGGATGATGTGGCCTGTGATTGAACTAAGAACTACCTCGTTGATAGGCGGGTGTCTTACCTAACATACCACAGTAGTCTAAAGTGTGAAAATATTTGGAAATTGATTGAAGAGATAAGTCTAGATATATTGGGTATCCTTAAATCCTAAGCTGAAAATATCTTTGACACAAGGAATTATTAACCACCTCAAATGTGCTTATGAGATTGACCTTATTTTGCAGCAAGAAAACTTAATTCTATTTCAAGCAGTAGAACTTTTACAAAATACACTATAAAAAATTAATCACTGGATAAAGTATTAGGACGTTGCGGTGTCGAGAAAGAAATGTCCGTTAAGTCCCCAAAAAAGCCAAACGTTGTTCTAGCATTCTTACTTGCTTAGGACAACAATTTATCAATTTTAGTTGCTAACAGAACCGGTTAGCCGGTTTTTTGATAAATTTATAACCGAAAGCCGGTTTTTTTAAACTGCAATTTTTCAAATTATTCGAAAACTGGTTTTAGAAAAAAGTCGAATAATTGATCTCCCTAGTATTCACATGTCTCTAAATCACAATCTTAAAAGATTTTTTTAATGATAATGTTTTATTCGAAAAGTTTGAGAAATTTTTAAATACTATGTCAACATTAAATTTCTGCAATAAAATTACATTGTATTGAATAAGACCATAATACCTAAAAAATATGACAAAAATTCAAAATTTACCAATCAAAATGTAGCGATTACAGAAAACGGTAGAAAAAAGATAAAATTATACATGAAGGTAATTACACACGGGCTACATATACAATCAAAAATTACACACAATATGTGTAATAACACACAAGGTGACAACACTGCTTACCACCTATTCGAGTACAGTGTGCTCTTAAAGTTGATTGGTTGCGTTGCAACTAAACGTTATGTTAAGTCACGTCTAATTCCAGCTGTAAGGTGGTTGGTTATTCCCTTTTAATCCCATCAAACACTACACACAACTATGTTCACCTGCCTGAACCTATAATTTTTTTTTTCGGATAATATTTCACCCAGTTTTCACCCAGTCTCTTCAAAAATGTTTCGATTTCGTTACATTTCGGCAGCGTTTCCCTAATGATAATTGAAGCAATTAATTTTGTTTGAGTTTGTTCAAGTAAAAGTTTTAAATTTCATTTGTTTAATGAATTTGCCTTTTTCCCGTATTTTTCAATTCACCATTTGTTGTCCTGTTATCACCAAATTCGATTCTAATTTTAAAGTTATTTTGTTGACGTCAAAACATTATTTTTTTTTTTGTTTTGTTTTGCGTATTCAATAAATATTTTAAGCAGTTTTATACTTTTTTGGCACTGCTCTTGTTTGTTCTTTTTCATGCAGGCATTAGAATATTTTTAGAAAAACTTTATTATCTCATTGTAAACACTGTTGTCCACGTAAAGTCGCTTATTTTTAGTTAAGAAAGGATGAAAGTCTTCGCATATAATATTTACTAAAATGTTTTTAATGAAACCACTTTTTGTCTCTACCCACCAAGTTCAAAAAGGAAAAAAATGAAGATTCATATGAAAAAATAAAAATATGGAAAAGGCTTTCTAACTCAAATAATCTTAAAAAATCGATATCGATTTACCATTTCACTGCTGCATTGCAAAACTCACAGAAGTTCTCCTTAAAATACATTCTCTTTGGCGTTAGAAGTAAAAAATTAAGTAAAAACATTCAATATCTGTCGGTTCATGTCATCATCGTAATTTCTTACTTAATGAAACTGTTTTCATGAGTCACTACTCCAAATCAAAACCGTTTTAGCTATTTAAGAGATACACGCTTTCTTCTTAACGCATTATTAGCGAGAAGAGTATTCACCCCTATTCAACGTTTCGATTCGAATCGAAATTTGTTCTTTTTTGATTTCGATCAGTTTCTTTCGATTGTATGTTTTCTGCATTACGAACGTTACGAAGTTGTTACGTTACGTTTTTCGAAGTTGCTAAACTTGTAACGGAGATTCTTTCAATTTTTTTTTAGTAAAAAATTTATTTGACTAAAATTTATTATTATATTATTTATTTTTATTATATACGCAATGAAAATATACAAAATGTGAAAAAATTAATAAAAAATATAAATTTGTGCTTGTCCATTTGCATGAAAACAACAAACAAATATTGAGTGTTTTCCTATTGTACCCCTACTTTTTGGAGTTACTTTTTTCATTAAAATTTGGTTATTTTTCTGTTTCTACTTTATACATTCCTATGCTTTCGAGAACATTATTGCCTTCTTCTTTTTTTTTCGATTCAGTTTTTTTTTGGAAAACCAAGTTTCGTAAGAGAATGTGGAGACGTAATCGAAACGCAGTATAGGGGTGCTTAATATCTTTTCCTGAAAATTTTTTACGATTTAACGTTTACTTTACTAATTACAGTTGAAATGGTTTAGTGATAATGGTTTGGTGATAACGACGACTTCGTTGATAATTTGTTTAGAATATTTGCTAAAAAGTGGACTGTATTCATACTTTACCTATTTTCGCCCACTAGACGCAGTGGTCAATTTTATGGTGTAGCCGCCGACAGTATGTTAAAATGTATATCTTCTGCATATCAGTTTAAAAATCAGACAATAACTTTTAAGGAATGCTAATAACACAGCTTGCGAATAACGCAGCTTTTCCGAAATTGTTAAGGAAAAAATTGGTACTTTTTAAATTTTATCTTAACTTATTTTAAATAATTCGGAAACACCAAATTACTAACGAAGATCACGATCTTTATTCTCTACTTGAAATCTTAACCTATCAGTTATATGTACTATCACCATTATCATGGTTTTTGAGTCGTGGTAGATTTTCGACAATATTGCCGTTTTTTTCTAATCTATGAGAAAAATGTCGAAACAAGACAACTAATACGCCAACCATGATAGAGGCCTATATGACAACTGTAACTGTTCAAAATGAACATGGGGCATACATGCTTTTACTAAGACCACACTTTAAACGATCAATTTCTGCTAAGGTAGTAAGTTGTCTAACAAGATCTTTAATTTTTCAAAAGTTAACATATTCAAAATATATAAGGTGTGACTACGAATCAATGATAGTTTGTCAAAGTTAGTATTTACATCAAACTGTCAAAATGTTCTGCCAGAAATTACAATTTTAACAAATATTTTTAAATTTTCTGGCTCAGTGGAATAATATTCAGCGTGAAAGGCTTCAGTTTAGGTAAACTCTTAGACTTTAACCAGACCAACCAGACAGAGATTGTTCGAACAAAAAGAAAATTTGAGGCACTGTTGTAGAAGACCCAGATCGATCGGTAACGATATGCATTAATTGTTGTCCCATGTTTTAGATTAAACTAAAAATTTAAACTAAAGATTCAAATTTTTGCCTAAAATACCATTTTTGAATTATAGCATACTAATATATGTCAGTGTTTATGCCTGACAATTTTGTTCTAATGCTTTTTATTTAAAACTTGGCTTTTTTCGCCACACAAAAAGCCGACCGTCGAATAAATAAAATTTCGCTTCGTCACAATAATTTCCAGTGTCCAGTGATGTGCAACAGTAAAAATGTAGTTTTGTTAGTGGAAATTACTTCTTTAAAAAAATCAACATACATCTGCTGCACATGTGCACTTGTCGCTATTTCAGTAACAACTAAAAGTAAAAGCGAAAGAAACTTTTTTATTATTTGTCTGTGCCTTTAAGAAATTTGCGTACATTTACCATACATCCCTTTGACGACTAAAACAAGAGCGTAAGAATACGTGTGAATTGATAGGAGACAAAAGTCCAATGAAAAGCTCATGACTGCTTTAAAACCATATACAATATATAGCATATTATACAAACATAAGCCTACCAACCAGAAGGTCCTCGAAAAAAGAAAAAGTTTCTCAACAGCGGTATCAGCTCATAACATTAGCTAGTAACTGGTTATGAGTATATATTACTACTATAGACAACTTCTCTAATGCATTTGCCGTTCGGAGCCGGCGTTAAACTGCGTTAATCCTTTTAATGAGTCTAAAAATAGAATCGGGTGCAATTTGCAACAAAAATTATAAACGAATAATCTATTTGTTGCTTCGATCTCAAATTGTTGTTGGTTTTTGTGGTATAAAAAAGTGATAATGACATTTGACTTGGACTACAAAGTATTTGTATTAAGTTTTTGCTTCGATGCACCAAATAAAATACATCGATATAAAAAACATCGAATTGTTACGATGTTTTAATAAATTGCATCAAGTGTTTTTTAAACATCGAATAAATCGTCCACCACTGCTATAAAATCGATGTAAAATTACAAGAAAAGTAGTTAGTTAGTCGATACAAAAAACAAAGCTGACAACGAAATTGATTTTAAAAAACCTTTCCAAACATTATTTTTGTTGGCCTGTGTAATAATTTTTAATAACTTCCTAAAAAATAATAATTTTATATTTCGTTATTACTCTACTAATAGCAAGTGTTGTTGAAATTCAGCGAAACATACTTGAATTTCAAAACTTAAAGGAAATATTTTACAGATGTTCATTGTGGCCAATTTAAGGCGACTATTAATTACAACATAACATTGCCAGTGACCAAGCAAACAACGATTTGCAATTTATATTTTGTAATACGAAAGTATTTATTTGGGGGGAAATGGTGTCTACAGCCTCGTATTTCTCAAGAGTTTTATTTCATACAAAAGATGCTATTTTTTGCTATTATTTTTTTTTTAAATCAATGCTTGTATGACTTTAAGGAGAAAGTTTGTCTGCTAGTGCTGCTGCTGAATGCTGTCTTTAATTGTACTATTATTTGTATCAACACCTAATTTGCAGCATCAATTATTTTGTTGTTGACTATAGAAAAAAATAGTAATGCAAACTTTTTGTTATCGTAAAGCACGAGCAACAAAATTTCCAATTATGAGCAATTAACGATTATAGCATTATTACGTCGCAGCCAGCAACCAGCAAGTATTCCATATATTATAATTAGAAATTACTATAATAAACTTGGGGAAATTCAATGTATGAGTACTTATGCCATTAATAATTACACGCCTGGGTTAAGGTCAATAATCTTAAAAAAAACCAATCAAATTATAATGATTGAATAAACTTAAATTTGTTTTAGGAAGATTTAAAAATTTCATGCATAATTTAAGTTATGAAAAAAAGTTTCGTTTTAAACTGGATCTATTTATTATGAAATACCAACGTTCAAAATAAAATTTAATTTGGAAATATTTAAATAAAGGTTTTTTAGTTTAAGCGCTTTTTTAATAATAATTTACATTGTGTTGATAAAAGGGAAGTCAATATTATACAAGAAAATAAATTTGTTTAAATATTTACACATTTATTAGCATATCCATTCATAAAAATTATGCAACAAGAAATAAACGTATATTTTTGTTATGAATGCGCAAAAGTTTATAAATAAAAAAATTTAAAACTCCTACTCAGACAAACAATAGATTGTATTATGAACTCGAAAAAGTACAATATTTTATCAATATTTTAAAGATATTTTTAGTAGAAACCGTGCTATTACAAACAATAGTTTTCTGATAAATGTTATAGATCTTAAATCCTACATTTTGTAAACATTTTGAATATTTTTTCCATGCTAACGAATATTTAAAAAATTATCTGTCATTGTATAAAACATATTCTTCAATACAGAAATTTTACAAGACTTTTATCGAAAGCGTTGCATCATGAATTTGGTCCTAAGATTCATGGTTTTTATGTCCTTTTTGGGCAAACAATTTATCGCGAAGCTAAAACTCTAATCCATCAACACATCAAAATTAAGTGCGAAGTGAAGAACACATAGCTGCCGGTAGTAGCCAGTATTAAATTGGTATAATAAATGGTATAATGGTATCTTGATATCTTTGTTATATCGCACTACAATCGTTTATCGGTTTTTGCCAAGTTGAAAAAAGTACGCCAGCTTGATTTGTGCTGAGCTAGCTGACGTCAGTTGTTGGAAAGTAGCTACGCTTCTGCGCTATAACAAGACGGCGATTATAAGTGTTTTTTAGAGCGTGATGCCCATATTTTTTATCCTGTTACTCCTCTTGGGTACATGTGGCTTCCATAAAGCAACTCCATCTAACACAGCTTACAGCTATTGACTTTGCTTCTTCCCATGTTAGGTTGTTCTGTCTCAGTTCTTGGATAATTGGGCGTCTTCAGGTGTTTTTTGGTCGACCACAATTTCTTGAGCCTTGAGGATTCCACTCGAGCGACATTCTAGTGATACTTTCTGGAATTTTTCGGATGGTGTGACCGATCCATCCCCACTTTCTTTCCGTTATCTGTTTCAGTATGGGTTCCTCATTAGTCATGCTCCCCAGTTCAGTGTTAGTTATGGTGTTAGGCCAGAATATTCTGCATATAATTCTGAGGCACTTGTTAATGAATACCTGGAGTTTATGTGTGATGTTATTCGATACAAGCCAGGTTTCACTGCCATACAGCAGTACCGATTTAACACATGAGTTGAATATTCTGAGCTTAGTTCGTCAGGATATGTGTGGGCTTCTCCATACTGACTGCAGTTGTCCAAATGCCGCTCTCGCTTTATTGAGCCTGTTATCTACGTCTGTTTCTGCGCCACCGTTTGTAGTCATTGTACTTCCTAGATAGCAGAAGCTATCTACATACTCGACTAGCTGACCCTGTAGCATGATGTTTTCCGTGCTCGTATTATTTATTCTCATGGCCTTGGTTTTCTTGATGTTTATCTCAAGCCCAACACTACGAGCCAATCTTTCCAGGTCCTCCAGTTTCGACTGCATATTGGAAATCTTATGCGAGAGTAGACAAATGTCATCCGCATAGTGCAAGATAGACTCCATGTGATCCCTCTTCTTTTCGAACAGACTTTGCTCATTATGTTATCCAGCACGATGGTGAATAGCTGAGGTGATAGTGAGAATCCTTGTTGAACTTCCGCATTGGTGTGGAATGGTTGGCTGATGTTTCCGTTGTGAAGAACTGAAAGTTCTGCATCCCCATGCATCGCTCTAATTATTCGAATTATCTTCTGGGGTACTCCTTTGGTTCTTTATGGTCCTTTGGTTTATGCTTTCGTTCGCCTGATGGTATCAAACGCTTTTTCTTGAAATCGACGGATAGTAGATACAGGGGGGTACGCCATTCTATGGACTGTTCAATGATAATTCGTAGTGGCCTGATCTATGCAGCTTCTATTTGGTCTGAAGCCAGCTTGTTCGTCTCGTAGTATGTTGTCTATTCTGCTCTGGACCCTCCGCTGTATTATGACTGCAAGTATCTTATATATGGAGTTAAGTAGAGTAATTCCTCTCCAATTATTACAGTCTTTTAAGTCGCCACTTTTTGGTATCTTTACAATGATGCCCTTCTTCCACGTAGGAGGCAGCCTCTCCTCCTCCCATACTGATGTGATGTAAGGCAGTAGCAATTCAGCTGTGATTTGGATGTCAACCCGTAGAATTTCTGCTGGTAGCCCATCTTCGCCTGCGACCTTATTAGTTTTCAATTTACCAATCGCCTCTTTTATCTCATTCAGATTGGGATGATTGCATAATATTCTTAAGCTGTTTTCCTCATCTATGTTCTCAACTATTTCGCTGTCCTCAGTAGTGTTCGTGACGTTACTAATTTCATTGAAATGTTCTCTCCATCTCTGTGTTTGTGCATCATTGTTCGTTATCAGCAAACGGCTTGGTTTCTATTACACTTTTGATTAGTAAGATATTTAATCGTCTGGTGTGGTTTTCTCATATTATTCTGGCCAGCTGCTTCTTCTGGCGCTGTTGCCAGTCGTTCCAAGAACTTTCTTGTGTCTCTTCTTGCAGCTTTTTTTACTTGTTTTGCCAGCTGATGGTATTGCTGCCTCAAGGTATTGTTGGTATTCAGCTGCAGTTTTAGTTCCCTTCTTTGGGAAACCACGTTCCAAGTGTAATCTGATATTCAAATTCTTCTATTTGGTTACACTGCACCAAGTGTTTACTCCGCGACTTGATTATATATTACTTTTATATCTTCCTATGTGTGGCGTTGATTTGTTGGTAGCCGTTCACGGATTGCAAAGGTTAATGCGTGCCTGGTTGCATCATTCTGGAGTTTTTGTAGGTAGAGCTGTTTTCGCCTTGTGTGCCTGATGGTATTTCTTTGACACTTCAATTTAATCTTGATTTCACCAGTGATAAGCTTGTGGTCATTGCCGATATCAGCTCCTCTCCTCGGATGTCAGAAATAGGGCAACACTTATTAGATTATATCAGATGAACACGTATTTGAGCCATATTTTATGTAAATCTTTTGATAAAGGCACTTCTTATGTTCGCAGCTCTTGTAATATTTTATATTAATTTAATATGAGTAAAATACCTGAAGAAATACGCAAAATATGGAAAAAGCTGCAAAAATATGTATGTCGAAAAATTTGTAAAGTTAAGGCCAAAACCACATGTGGTTTGCTTGATTCTGATCAGGAAATTTCGAAACACCTTGCTCACTCACTGAAAGATTGTAGAAGGAATATCACCAAAAAAGTTGTTAGGAGATAGGGCGGACAAGCATCAACGACATAAAAGGTTGGAATCTTTTAAGAAAAATCTGCTTATTCAAGGAAGCTAGGTGTTTTGAACTGAATTAGCGCAAACAAGTTTAATTCACCCAATTGGCATAAATGAAGCGCTATTGAAACGCCCTTAGGTTGAAGGCGTTCAATACGGTCAATAAAAAATGAATTAGATATATAATCCTGGTCTACAAAAAACAAATTTTCTGGCCTTTGAGTAAAGTTATATGGAATATAATGATTTTGATACGCTGAATTCAAATCAGTTTTCAGTTTTTTCCATCGGGCTCAAATTTTCTTTATGATTGACCGATTTTAAGCAAGTATCATCAAATGTTAATGAAGTATCATCAAATGTTTCTATAAACATTTTTTGTTTATTTTCAAAAGTTTCGAAGTTATTTATAACTTAGTTGCAAAAAAAACTTTTTCGCAAAAAATTAGAGCAATTATTTTTTTTTATCAAAAAGTCGTAAAAAAATTTTCAGAATAAAAATTTTACATGTTAGGCATTTAAAATGTTGAGAATAAAATAAGCTATAAATCACGAAAATCGGTTGGCTACTGCCGATTTTATTCAAAATTAAATTCAGGTACCCAGCCTTGACCAAAATTAGCGAACAAATTTTTTCTAGCATAATTAGTGGAATTTTTTTTTATTTCCAAAAAGTTAAAAAAAAAATTCTTAGAATTCCCAAGGGCACCGATATTCCCAAGTACCTGCTAGTGTTCATCTGCCATTCAATCACGTTTAATGTTCTCATGTCGATAAACCTATGTATGTATGTAAATGTAACCGTTGAATGTCTCGCTATGTCATCTTGATACATCCGACATTTATGAAAAATTCTCGACATGCTATGCTAATTCTACAGGGATCTTATGTAAACACGTAGATATCTCTATTAGTATCACATAATACCAGACAAACAGCGCGGTTATATTTCCGTTGCACCTTTTTCTATATCGTAAACTTAAATTAGGTTAATACTCAGCTAATTTGTGAGGTTATACATGCATGAAGATAGTTAAAACCTATTTTTTATCTATAACTGAAAATTTTGTGGTGTTTCGAATATTTAAAAAGTACGAGAGATAGCGCCCACCAGTATCACTTTCAATTTATTCATTTTTGTTGCATAGTGTAATCGAGACGCGATTAGAACTGAAATAAATAAAAACCGGAAAATGCTGAAACAAAGGAATTTAAAAAGTTAGGAAATAGGTAAATATTTGTGAGAATATCAGATCTGTAAGAGGAGTACTACGGTATTTTTTTTTAAGTTAAATAGTATCAAAAAAATGCGATCGTATCAACTTTGCCATCACTGCTTTGAAATACCTGGGGAGTGATACTACTGTTCTGAATGGCGCTATCGAGTACAACAATGATCTGTTTTTGAAATTTACGGGACACCACCTAAGGGTAAACAACCGGGTTTTCGTTTTTTTATCCTTAGTAAGCTAATAAGCTGAATATTAACCGATTTTAACTCTTTCATCGTTTTTGCTATCCTATGCTACTCACTTTTATTTTAAATTAAATTTCCCTTTTTTTATTTCTTTTCAGAATCTCCGAAAATCCTCGCGATTACAAGAAAATTTGGATCGATGGTGGTATACATGCCCGCGAATGGATAAGTCCCGCTACTGTTACATTTATACTTTATCAGTTAATGTCAAAATGGGCTAAACAACCTGACTACATTAAAACGAAAACATGGTACATTATGCCTGTTATGAATCCAGATGGTTATGTCTACAGTCGTTCTGTCAATCGTTTATGGCGCAAGAATCGTTCACCCTCGAAGCATTCAACCTGTTTGGGTGTCGATTTAAATCGTAACTTCGATATCGGCTGGAATGGTTATGGTTCATCGAATAATCCTTGTAGTGATACATATCGTGGCACATCACCTGGTTCAGAACTAGAAACAGATGCTGTTGTCAATTTTTTAAGTAAAAGAAAATATAATTTGGAATCCTATTTAACCTTCCACAGTTATGGACAAATGATGGTTTACCCTTGGGCCTATAAGGCCGTAAAAGTGAAAGATGCTGCCGCATTACAACGTGTAGCTAATACTGCTGTACAGCGTATTGAAGAGAAGACCGGCTCTATTTATCGTGCTTCTGTTACGCACGAAGTATTGGGTATTGCTGGTGGTGGTTCAGATGATTGGACTCGTGCTGCTTTGGGTACAAAATACGTTTACACAATTGAATTAAGAGATCGTGGTACTTTTGGTTTTGTTTTGCCGCCAAGTCAAATATTAGAAACGGCAGTTGAAGGCTATACCATTGTAAACACTGTTGCCCAGGCCATTGCTTAGAGAAGCAGGTGGTGGGGGAATATTTAAATTGTTCTATATGTAGTTTGTAGTACTATTTTTAAATGCCAGTGTACTTTACTTTTATTATAAGCTTAAGAATTTTGCGTTTAAGTAAAAACTAAATTAGCCAATACTTACGCATAACCCGTGTGTAAAGTCGAAATCGGGTAATTTGAAATTTTACTCAATTTCGATTTTCAGGACATAGGAAAGAAAAACTTTATTTATAGATTTAAAAAAAAAACTATTTAAATTATTTGTATTTATTTAAGTACCTTTAAGCCTCAATAAATTTAATAAAAAATATTATATTAACGAAATTAATTGATTAATTAATTAATTAAATCACTGAACAAAAGAATGAATACAAGATAGCGCATTGGGTAGGTCAGTTATCGTTATGTGGCACGTCACTGTAGGTTTGGAAAGAAATCATATAAGTTTTTCCCTTTTATGTTACCAGGTTGGGTCTTATATAAGAGAAGATCAGTTTTCGGTGTTTCCTTTATGCTATAAACACAGGGCTACCAACCATTAACTACAAGCTCTGAAAAATAAAGGGTCCGCCAAATAAAATTTTTTTTTTTTAAATGCTATAAAAAAATACTACTGAATATTTTCTCAAATTTCTTTTTTTATTTGAAAGTACAATTCTTCCGGTTAATAATGGAAAATAAATTCATTCAAATGGCTGTCTCGGCTGGCCATATAGTAGCCTACACGATCGATCGATCCAATTTTTAAGCACCATATCTATTGTGTGCAGCTGTATTTCACCAATGGCTTCACGAATATTGTCCTTTAAAGCGTCAATTGTCTCTGGTTTGTTGGCGTAACACTTATCTTTGACAGCACCCCACAAATAATAGTCCAACGGTGTCAAATCGCAGCTCCGTGTGGCACGTAGCACCGTCCTGTAGAAACCAAATGTTGCTAATATCCTCCTCTTCAATTTTTGTGAACAAAAATTCCTTCAACATAGCCCGATAACGATCGCCATTGACTGCAACGGCCACTCCTTGCTCATTTTCGAAGAAAAATGGCCCAATTATGTTTCTGGACCAAAATCCGCACCAAACAGTGACTCGTCTTGGGTGTATCGGCTTTTCAATGTATCCGTGCGGGTTTTCTGTGCCCCAAATGCGACAATTTTGATTGTTTACATACTCGCCAAGATCAAAATGAGCTTCATCTAAAAAGATGTTTTTTTTTTGGCAAAATCGGTATCTTCTGTAAGTCGATCGCAGGCCCAGATTCCCAGCGTTATTGAAGCGTATACACAACCATATTCGTTCAGCGAAAGGATAAAACTAATTATCTGTCAAATCAGACATGAACTAAGTGTTACCATTCAAATAAGCACTAGTTGAAAAAAAAACGTTAGATGGCGGACCCTTTAGTACACATATTTTAGCGGCAACACGACTAACGTTGTAGCCCGTAGCCAACATAGGCTAATTTATATTTTTCTTGGCGACAACAAACAGTTTAGTGCTGTCAATACAATAAGATGCATGAATAGACGTTTTAAAAACGCAATACATGAAATGTGTATATACATTAAAAACGGGAAAAAAATGTACGTGGCACCACTGAAGAAGAACAATCGTATCTACATATATTTGTTTACATTTTTTATAGCTGTAGTAGTTAAAATAATTAAATTTAGCTGGTTGCTTGGCTACTTTTGTAACCAGCGTCTTTCGTAGTCGGGTGGCCGATGATCAAGTAGCCTTGAATGTGTTTATAGCATAATTTACAAGTGGTATTGAAATTGAGCTTTTACTTTTTAACTTCATTTTTAACGTCTTAACTAGGATTTTACGGTATTATTGTTCTCTGCCATTGGATTTTTAACGGACGTTTCCTCTCCATAGATTATGCAAAAATTTTAATTTATGATTGCAGAGTCTCTTTTGTGAATAGTTACTGTAACTTATTTCCTTGTCCACTACAGTTCGAACTTAGTATGTATCCCTACATCACGGCATGACAGACTGACTTATAGCCCGATTTTACTCTCTCAATAGACTCTGGTAGAAACCTACCGCTCGCTGATTAATATGAGAATTATAAGAAATGCCGAAACGTATTGCTACGTAAAGAAACTTCATAAAAATACAAAGAAAACACCTATTATTGGGTTGCTATCGTAAGTTTATAAGATTCTACGTTATCCATAAACATATCATAAATTACCTTGTAAGTTTATTTGTTTGTTGGTTTGTTTGTTTGCTTGTCATTCTATTACGCGAAATCGACTGAACCAATTTCTATGAAACTTGGAACACACATAGATCTAGTTAACGAAAGTGTTGTTTTTACAATGTGTTTATGAGTCGGTCAGTAAACGACTGAATCGATTTTGTTGAAGTTTGAAGAACCAGCTAACGAGTACAATAGGGTCTTTTTTTATTGGACCCCGGAGACGATAGAATCGGAAGAAAAGAAATGATACGAATTTGTTTTTTTTAGCAAAGTTCTTTGTTTCTTTGAGGGGCTAATAAGGAGAACTCTTAGTTCATAGTCCAAGGCTAAAACTCTCCACATTATTTTCCATTATCAAGTTGTAGATTTAGTAATCAAATTAATTTTACAGAAATATTAGGCTGACACCTCCCAAGAAAAATGATATTTATAGTCGTCTTAGCATTTTCTTTATAAAGACACGAAAAACAGACAGGATCGAGGAGACAAGAAATTATTCTTCCTCTCTAGTTTAGGTATTTGTGTAACAATGAATTTTGTGACAATGGTGGTATTTTTTTCTGTGGAACCCTTGTTGTAAATAAAATAATTTTTAGGCTCAATGGGGAAGTACCAAGACTTTGACGGATGCGGATGATGTGGTGCTTCTTATTAGGGTAAAACTTCTTTCCACAATAAATGAGCTTATGGAATAATCATCACTGGGTATTCTTCTGGCTAGGGGAACGGCTTGGGGATTAACCCGGCAAATATCGGAGTTCAATTCCTTCACCCGGCGATACAAAATTCCGGAGTTCAGGATACCAAAATTGGGGACACTACTCCGAAAAATTAAAAGAGGCTAAATACTTGGACGCTGGCTCGAAGCTCTCGTAGAAGCATAATGCTGAGAGATGGATAAGGAAGGCTTTATGTACCTGGTTCCCTGAGTTCAACGTCTCAGGCCAGTATGAAAACAATGCTGGGCATAACACCATTTGACATCCCTATCAAATTTGTGTCTCCGAAATCGCTCTAAGATTTAGGTAATCAGGCGGATAGAGGCAAGCTCGCATTGGGCACAGTTTCATTCTAAGAGAAGAGGGCGGGCCGATCTTGGAGCGTCGAACGGTTTAAGTGATATTTACCCTAAACTTTGTTAGAACTTACAGAACTGGAATACCTGCTAAATTTTTGGACGCCACGATGTGGCTCGAAAACAATTGCGGGCGGAGGAATAAGTTTTTACTCTGATGAACTTGGTTTCTTGGTTTCTTGGTTGTTGATGACTGCACTGTCTTTCAGGCCGAGGTTTATGCATAAGAGCCGCTAGGTTCATTCGATAATTAAGTCCCGATCCTACAGAAATTAATACCCACGTTGACATTCTGGAATCGATCGATACTTACAGTTCCAACATTAGGTCAAAGTTTCTCGTCAACTGTATTCGCTTACTGACCCAGCATTAACGATACCGTGGATCACGAGTCATGTTGGCATTCAAGGAACTAATTTTGCTGATGGATGCACACTAGGGGGTCATCTATGAGTGTGCCTCTTGCACATGTCCGTTTGGGGCCATTATAGAAAATGATAGATGAATGGGCGTTGGACAGGTGACCTAATTTTACTACTCGCAGAATATCCAAAATGTACCGGCATTTTCTGTCAATGGCAAGGAACAGGACTCTCCTGAACTTTGCGAGGCAGCCGATTAGGCTTTTGGACCTATGACTGAACATATAGATTACCCTACCCATGGATTGACGACTGTGGGAGCTGCCAGTTGAAGGGGAGGAACCAGTCGAAGACTTTCTTTGTGACTGGCTCGTTCTACGAAAGCTTAGATCAAAACATCTTGGTGCACGTCTCTTCCATAATTTGGACTGTCTAAAGGACATATAACTGACGAATCTGGTTAATTTTGTTAGTGGCACTGGTTGGTGTGTTGGCAGCATTGGCCACGTGTTTAGTATATTCAGGTTTAGGAAGGACTTTGCTCGATCTCTCTTATGCCTGACTTTGATTCCTTGATATGATTCATGTAACCTAACCTGAGTCGGGAACCAATATTTTTAGGTATTATTAACATATTTTATACTGAATGGAGGTTTACACTATAAAAGTAAAAGAGTTTTATAGAAATACCAACATATTTGTAGTCTACAAGGCTTGCTACTGTATTTTATACATTCTAAATACAGCACAAAAAATACAAGACAAAAAATACACAAGACATCAAAAAAACATAAACAAAAAACTTGTCAATTGTTTATCATTTGTAATTTCTCACCAACTGCATAGTTTTGTTTTCTTTACTATCCCCTAAAGTATTCTTTAACTAAGCGACAAACAATTCGTTTGTTAACGAATGTATGGCTTAATTGCACAGCCTCAAAGTAGACTTTTAATATGTATAGAATAAAGCTTACCGTATCGGTACCATCATCTGTATCATCACCATCCATTTGTTTTGTAGTTATATCCTTGCCTGTGGTATTATTGCTAGACGATGAAGATTTTACCGAAGCCGTGGTAGTATTTAGCTGCATATCCATAGGAAGGCTTTCCTCAGATATAACCGATTCTGAGGGTAAATTATCGACAAAGGCTTTAAACGTTTTATTGATGCCGCCATTGCTTAAACCCAAAGAGTTTGTGGGAGTGGGTGTATCGGGGGTATGAGCAATTTTTGGGCAGTTGAGATTGATTACTAGAGGCGCTTTATAACCATTAACAAATTTAGTTTGCTGATTAGGAGGCTTGACGTTCTCTATACTTTTGGTGTATTTGGAATTCATTTGTATGGTTGACTGTTGTAGTGGTGAAGGTGCTAATGCTTTTAATGAAGATTTTTTGTTGTTATAAGAGCAATACGAGTTGTGGTGCTGCAGTAATAGTTCAGCCTCTCGCAACAGCTCATCCACACTACGGTTATCAGAATTGTCAGCTAAACGTGAGACTTCTTGGAAAATGCTCTCAACATCTCCGTCGCTTTCATGACCATTGCCCGTATCTCCGGCGGCACATCTTTGCTCATCCTTGAGAAATTCCATAATGCTGCTGGTAGAAGTGAAGTCATCGAAGTCGATAATGCGTGTTGGCGATTCAGGTGGCGATGATGATATTGATGAGGCTAGTTGTGGTGACATTGTTATGTCCATTTGATTGTTATGAGTTTGTTTGGGTGTGGTAAAGTTTGGTTTTTCTTTTGACTGCTTATGCTGGTGCTGCTGCTGTTGCTGTTGCTGTTTCTGTTTTGTTTGTGAAGATATTGCATTCATTTTTGTTTTTGTAGAGTTTTCCTGATGCTGCTGCTGTTGGAACTGCTCCTCTTTTATTTGTTGTTGTTGTTCTTGTTGTTGCTGCTGCTGCTGCTGATGTTGAAGATGCCGTAGTGCCTTGTGAGGCAATAAAACTTTAGACATTTTATTTACAATTTTTTACCGAAATAAATGGACGTTTTTTGAATTATTAAAGGAAAGCCAAATGCCTTTCTTAATTTACTAATTTATAAACGAAAAACAAGAATTTTATATTTATTTTACGAAAGAAAACACGGACAAACACACAATTTATAATAAAAATTCACTTAAGCTTCACGAAAATTTATTCTTTTTTAAGCATAAAAAATAAATTTAATTATTATTGACATTTAATTAACACTTTCCTTTAGTTTTACTTCATTTTAAAATATTTCATTTTTGAAAAGCACTTTATTAAAAACATTAAATTCGTTTAAATTTTCTTCTCTATTATAATTAGATGGGGACGGGACGGTTCTTTATAACTGTAATATAAGTTTTACAGAGCAATTATATCCTTATTTCTCTCCTCCTTTTGTTGGCCGACACGAATGATAGCAAAATGACGAATACTAACTGACTGTATCGTCAGGATATTACGAATATATTTTCCCATTTCTTTTAGTTACACAAACAGAAAAAACAACACAGATACCATTAATTTGTATGTTTTTGAGCCATATTTTGGTTTTCAGTTATTATGTTCTTTGTTTTGTTTTTCTATTCGTTGGTTACAATACAGGGTTGTTACAACTTTACTGATAACAGATATAGTGTAGCCAGACTGCAATATTTAATGTGTAATTCGAGAACATGAGAATGAAAGAGAATGTTGTTGATATGTAAAAACTTTTTTAACATCTGGTAGCACCGTATTAAGTGCTATAATTTGTTAATACTTTTTTACACAGTCCTGTGTTGTTCATTAAAGAGAGAATTGTCAAATAGAACGGTCGCATAAAGTTGAAGCTACGCAGGAAATATTAAAAAATTAATAAAGATTTCTGTAAAAATAACAAAATTTAATAAAAAATATAATTTAAGGTTCATAGAATTAAAAACACATAAAAATGTTATACTTGGAAGATTATTTAGAAAGTAAGTACGCACAAAAAAAACATTGAAAAGAAAACATGCTTAGCAAAAAAAAGGGTGCTCCGTCAAAACATGACGAGCGGAGGCTCACTACAAAAATGTAAACAATAACAAACCGTTTGTGTTGAGGTTAAAATGAATTGTTTATGTTTTGACAACAACAAAACAAATCATCAATAATTAATTGTTTTTATTTCTTTTTTTTAGTGATTGAGCATTTGCCTCAAGAGCTCAGGGATCGCTTCACCGAAATGCGTGAATTGGATTTATCTGTACAAAGTAAGTATAAGAATATATTTATTTTTAGCTTAACAGATCTTTCAATTCGTTTTAATTATGTAGATAGTATGGATTCGTTAGAGAAGAAAACCAGAACGTTTTTTATGCAATGTAAACGTGGTGATATACAAGATGAGGCTGCCGACACTGAATTTCAAAACCTGCGTAAAGAATATTATAAAGTCCTAGAAGATGCTGATGAGAAAGTTACAATAGCCACACAGATCCACGAGTTGGTTGAGCGATACTTGCGTCGTTTAGATAGTGAATTGTTCAAATTTAAATGTGAACTGGAGGCCGATAACAATGGCATAACGGAAATTTTAGAAAAACGCTCTTTAGAAATGGATGGTGGCAGCAGTGCTGCTACAGCTTTACTAAGTGTAGCCGGACTCAATCAGAAAGAGAATCGTTACTATGGCGGTCTAAGTGCTGCAGTGGCACCATCAGGCAGTAATAGTCACAGTGCTGTCATAGGCGGTGGTGGGGTGGGTATAGGTATAGGCGGTGTAACTCTTCCCGCAACACCTACGGGAGCTACCAAAGATAATCGCTATCGTACGCCTAAACCGGAAAAAAGAAGGGACAGCACTTCTACACTACAAAGTGGCATACCTGAGAAGAGAGCTAATTTAGGCACAAGCATAACCACAAATACGCCACCTGTAGCTGTAGTGAGACCTATAACACCAAATATGGGTGCTGTACTTAATCCGGCCGCAGCTAATGTAGGTACACCTTCTGCTGTAACCTATAATCTACAACAAATAAGTGGTTCGGCCACAACAGCTATTGCAGCAGCAGCATCTCAAGCCATAGTAGCTACACAACAAATGCAACAAGGCAGACGTACAGCTAGTTTAAAGGCTAGCTATGAAGCGATACATGGGGCAGGTGGAGGACCTACAGAATTTTGGATTAGCCGTGATCTAGCCAGTGCTGCTGCTGCATCAGCTGTCGGCTTAACTGGTAATTCTACAGAAAAAAGCAAGAAGAAGTATGCTCAGAAGTATTTTTTCTCATCCCTTAAAAATTGAAATAATTTTCTAACATTTTACGTTTTATTACAGAAAAATCAATGCCAATATCTCACACACAGTGGCGCCTACAAATGTGGCAACTGCTTCTACACCAACAAATTTGAATATGGCATCATCTTCTTCATCTCTAAGTGTAGATTCCGTTGACATGCTAACGGCGAATACATCGGCTCTTAATGTTCCTTCTTTAGTTCCCACTGGACAACATGTTACAGCTTCATCTTCTACCGGCGCTTCAAACACCAGCTCTTCCAATAGAGCAGCTTTAAATTCCACATCATCAGTGACATCTGCTTCTAGTTCGTCTACATCAACAGCTCTAACACCAGGTTCAAATATAACACTTAACGAAAACGGTATGGTAGTAGAACAGACACCCGAGGGCGAATGGTCTTATGATCCAAATGAACCACGTTATTGCACTTGTAATCAAGTCAGCTATGGCGATATGGTAGCTTGTGATAATGATGCATGTCCATATGAGTGGTTTCATTACCCTTGTGTGGGTATAACACAACCACCTAAGGGCAAATGGTATTGTCCCAAGTGTACTGCATCAATGCGTAGACGTGGTAACCGCAAAAATTAGTATTTAATAGCCAGTAAAAAGGCAAAATGAATTACAAATAAAAAATTTTTAGATTAAATATTCAAACAAATATGTACTAAAATGAACAAAAAAAGGCAATGGTTCATTTAAAAGAATTGAACAAAACAAAATCACACAGTCTTATTACTATATTGTGAGGTTGTAGACCTAAACTGACAAATCAGCTTACATACATACATATATGCTTAACAATTTCAATTGATTGAACGCTTTTACAGTTCAAGCAGAAAACGGCTGATATGCCTATTTATTGAAGCTTTTTATTGTGATGTTCGTACCACACAAACTTTAATATACTTGACTTCGCCCAAACCACACCATTTTAGATTCAAGGTTTTGTAGCCCAGCTTCCATTAATTATTAGTAATAATAATTTCTAAAGTTATATATGATCGAAATTTGGTCCAGCACAGAATAATTTTTTTTTTCGTTTTTTATTATAAATTTACAAAATAATTTAAAACAGTTTGACTGTTCGTATTTTTCTAAGATAAAATTTCGTATTTAAATCTAATGTATTTGAGGTATTACATGTCTTTGAATTGTAAAACAAAAAATAAATATTTACAATAAAACAAAAAAACAATTTATATAGCCGGATAGGTCTTAAACTATAATTAGTTATGTTTCACTTGTGAGGTATAGACATCGTAACCTAAACTTATTAGATTATCATAAAAAATACGATACTTCAAAGGTAACCAATAGAAATTAACAAATTGCGCCACTGGCCAAATCATCCATTCGGCAGCGTACAACTTCCATGCCTTTTCTTTCATTTCCTCTAATACCTCATGAGAGTTTTTCCTCTCCAAAATACCCAAGGTAACGAAGAAAGCCGATATATAAACGGGCGAACAAATTAACTGATCCAGCAGTATCTTCTTAACTACTATTCGTAGAGAACGTCCTGGCATACGGGCATCAAGAAATTGATACCAATAATGGCAAATAATGCCTACTGTCATACCGGATACAGCCATATGGGAGGTACGTTTGTAATCCCATTTCTCAATATCTCCACAATATTTTTCATATTGTTGTTCCAGAATGTCACCGGCCGAACTGAGACTCAATGATATGGTCACATTTGTTAACAGCAGATATTTATCACTGAACGCTTTATGATGAAACTTTTTAATAACACGTACAGCATGTGTTTTTCGTACAGTTTTCCAAGCGGCACGTAATAATATTAACATTTTATTTATTTAGTGAAAAATATTTATTTTCTTTTTCAATTACTACGTCCGTCCGCCTTCTACTGATTGTATAATTTAAATTTATTCTATTTATTATAAGAATTTTGCACTATTCTTGCTTTTTCTCCACCCCGCGGCGCGCAAGCCCTAAGTGCTTCAAACGATTTTTGTTTTTCGCTTATAATTTTTATATAATATAGCGAAATTTCACACAAAATATTCAAAACGGTTAAAATAAAAGTCCACAAAAGAGTGAATGAAATATAAAAATATTGTGATAGTCAAACACTTAGAAAAACATACACATACCCATACAAAAACAAAACAACACGTGCCGGTGGCCGTTGTTACACAATTGGTGAAGATAAAGCTGCCAGATGAATGGAATTCTTAAAAATATATTCAATGTTGGATATGATTTATAGACGTACAGTTCTATTTCAATTATCGCCACAAACATGTCGTAATTTTCTGTTGTTGACCAGAAATTCAATCGTTTTCATTTATATTGATAATTTAAATTAAATATAAAAAGAAATCGTTCTACAAAACAATTGGAAAAGTCTAACCCATTTTAATAAGAATAATAATAAAAATGCAAATTTAATTTTAAAAGGTTTCTATTAACCAGAAAACCAATCGTTTTAATTTATAATGAAGATTTAAATATAAAAAGAAATGCCAGATGCTGCTGTCATAAAACGTCATGCCAAGATGAATTTATTAAAAATCTACGAAATATTTTTTATCAGTAAAGATATGTTTATCTTATATTTTAAACAATAATAATTAATTGTTTTAGTTCTAAGAACTGAATTATTATCTTTATTTTTATTACATATGGAAAATATTCATTATCCAGAGCAAACAAAAAATATGTTTATTAATTTACAACCCTTTTTCCATATCTGGGTTATTTTACTTTGGACTTTCCCTTGTTTACTTACATATCTCTTATATCATTATCAATAATTAGTTCTAAGAAAAAATTACCTAAGTTCCCATATCTTTAAGAACAAAGAAAATTATAGACATTTTATGATCATTTTATGTATCCTAATGTAACCAGAAAAAAAGTATAAAAACAACTGTAAATACTTTTGCTCGAGCAGAAATCATTATTCATTCGACAGCGAACGAGTGAAGACGTAGCGCGGGGGCGGGGGATTTTTTATTTAATTTATTTTGTGCTGCATATTTTTTTTCTACCTGCGGGTTGGAAATTCCAGATAATTTAATTGAAGCATATTGTTTTTGACAGAGTAAGCAGTGACGTGTTCGTGTTCAACTGATAAGAACACAACGCAAATATAATTACCGACGGAAGGCGACCTATCCTAGGAAGGAAACGCTAGTTGTGACTGCGGTGGAGCTACTCCGTACGTTGGAACTAAGAGAGAAGGAAGTGAATTCCCTGAGACATGGAAACGATCGTCTTAGGAAGGCCATGGAACAGATGACGGCAAGATTCAATGAGAAATTCGGCGCTGAGAGTGGTGAAGAGGAATCCACTGACGAAGAAAGTGAGGAGGTGAATATTCAGGTTGAAGACATACCTGATAAGGAGATTGCTGTGGGCGGTGTAAATAACAAGAGTGGGGGCACTAAGCCTTCAAAGGTGGCCGTAAAGACAAAGGCTGTAAACGAAAGTAAAGCTGGGCAGAACCCTAATACGGTAAGTATGTGCGGGAAGGTCTCGGTGCGTACCACTTAATGTCAAAGTAAAGTTGCTGTGACCACCGTGGAAGTCTGTACCTTGGCAGACTATGAGAAGGTGAGGGCGATGCTGGAGAAGAGTGATGTATCCTTCTACACCTATATAACGAAAACCAGACGCCTCACTCGGTGATGCTGAGGGGTCTATCGGGCACCTTTGAGGTAGATGAGGTCGCGGAGTACCTAAATGGACTGGGCATTAAGATGAAGATTTTAAGTCTCCGGATACTGAAGGGGGACAGGTGGATGAGCAGATGAATGAATTTTGCAGTAGAGAACAGCGATATCTCTTTGACTTCGATAGGATGAATACGAGGGCTTTCAACTCGATACTGTCTCGTGATTTACCTATGCTTCCGACGGATCGGAATATGACCTCCCGCGAAATTAATGACTGCATTCTGCCTATAACTGGCATCATTAGAATTGCGATGGAGGAATCGGTTCCATGAATACCAGTATGTCATGCCGGCATGCTAAGACTCCCCCACAACATCCTCGGCTTCATATCGGAGAAGAGGAGGCTTCGGAGGAGGAGGGTGATTTCTCAAGGATTCCCATATTAAAAGCTGAAATAAGGAACCTGGAGAGGGTAAGCCAGGGGGCGATTGCGGTGTCTGAGCAGAACTATTGGACGGATTATCTATGGAATATTAAGATGGACAACAAGACTTTTCGGAAGGTGAAGTGTGCTGCAGGTGTGCGGTGATGGTTGGCGGTTGCTGACATAATGAGGGATGATGGAATACTCATTGCTGAGGACGGTTGCAAGACGAATCTTTTGGCTGAACGTTTTTGTGATGTGCAGAGAGCTGCAGTGAATCTCCAATCCTCCACTATTGAAGGTATCGGGGCTGAGGAATCAGGCCCTCATTATTGAATTTGGACCGGATATTACGGCAGATGGTGTTCGGGTTGGAGACTTCGCTGGAGGAGGTTTTTCTTTGCTAACTCCCTCTGATGTTGGGCATTGTCCAGTAGAACAAACAAGAGGTTCAGCGCGCCGGATGGCATACCGAATCTGATCTTGAGGAAGACGGATACCACCACATGGAGGGCATTGGCGTTGGTGCTTAACCACTGCTTCAAAATTGATTACTTCCCGAAGGCGTGGAAAAGTGAGATCATTGTGCCTATACCTAAATCGGGACCCAACCCCGGGGGGCTGGTAACTACAGGACCATATCCTTGCTTCTAGCTTGGGTAAGCTTATGGAATGGTTTATTTTGAAGCGTATGAGAGAGTTCATGGACGATAACGGAATATTGCTGAATTGCCAATTTGAATTTAAGAGCGGCCACTCTACGTCCCATGCACTAATGGCACTTGCGGACTATGTGGCAAGGGGACTGAATAGGATGTGTCCGACGATTACTGTGAGTCTGAACTTCGCAAAAGCTTCTGATAATATTTGGCAGGAGGACATAATTCATAAGATTATGTCGTTTGGTTTCGACAGGCATCTCTGCGGAATCGTTGCGGATTTCTGAGGGATCGAATGAGAGTGGGTGATACACTCTCTGATAATAGAAGTGTTGTGGCTGGAGTGCCGCAGGGGTTACTACTGGGACCCGTCCTCTTCAACATATTGATGTCGGATAAACCTCGGCCACCTGACAGAGATTTACTACTTCTGTATGCGGACGATGTGCTGTTTGCGCCATCTGATCCCAGAACGGCAAGGGTGAATGAGAGACTCAACGGATACCTTGGCAGACTGCACAGATACTACTGAAAATGGGGTCTCTGCCTGAATATGGAAAGGACGGATTGCGTAATATTTAATGGATGTCGTGGACGGCTGTATCCCAATGCAAGGAAGTTCGTACCGGTGCTGAGGGTAGGTGGTGAGGTTGTAAGACTCTCCGACAGGATTAAGTATCTCGGAGTGATTTTCCACGAAAGTTTAGAGTATTATCGACATGTGGATTCTGTTTTGGATAGAATGAAGGGGATATACCACTCCTACTGTCGGTTACTGTACCGAAGGGAAGGTTTGCGTAAGGAGGTAAAGCTACTTATATACAGGCAAATCATAAGGCCTCTGATGTCTTATGCTTTTCCTGTCTGGTTTGGGATTTCGTCCCATCAGATGGAGAGGCTTAGGGTCTTGGAGAGGCGTATTCTGTCGGCTTGTCTTGGATTAAGGGCCCGCCAATTCACCGATGGTTCGTTCCGGAGACCGCCTTGTCGGGTCATTTATGACCATGCGGGTTTTGAGCTGATCGATGTTTTTCTTATGAGGACTGCGCTGGCATTTTGGAACGATCGTCCGCCCTAGAGAATGATATGGAGACCCTAAGGGTGCGTGGATACTTGTCGCCTGTAGATCTGTTGATGTTAAGTGACGATGGGATGCTCTATGGCAACGATGATCTGCTATTTCATCACAGGAGAGTCAATACCATGGATTTGGACAGTCTGGTATATAACACTGCACAGTGAGGTGGATGTCTGTGCCCTGTTGTTGTTAATTAGTTGTAAGTAGTGTTTTAAGTTAGTTTTGAGTATATGAGTGTTTCCGTTTTTCAATTTTTTGCGGAATATAATATAAGAGTTCATTTGTTTTGGTGATGGATTGCGGCTATTCTGCAGTATTTTAAGTTTTAGTTGATAAGTCTATAATACTTAGTTTAATATAAACTATGTAAAAACAGAATATTTGGATAGATAAAGTAAAGTAAAGTTTTGCTTGAGCAATGGATAATTGCGCTCAAAGAAATAAAGACTAAAAAGATTCAAGATAATTTTGTAATTTTTCATATACAAGAAAAATAGAAACCTTAACTTGTATAAACGGGACATTTCACCACTACAAAAATTGTCGGACAACGAAGTAGTGTGTTTCAGCAAATTTCTATAAATATTTAAACCTTAGCGCCACGTCGTAAGGTTAAAAGCATAATGTGGAATATATTAAGAGAAATTGTTAAGGATGATGGAGTTATTTTGGAGAAATTTTTATACTGCTGCTCATGTTCCAAAATATTAAAATATTCTCAGAAAAATTCTTCAAATTTAGTCGTCATGAGTGTTGTTAAGTTTAAAAAAGAAATTCTGAAAATTGTTGGGACAGACGACGAAAAGGCTGCCATTGATGCCTGTATATCGTGGGCTGCTGATAATTGTCAATCGTTCTGCAGTTAAGAAACTGGATTTTTGAAGCTCGCAAAATTTTTAATTATCAACACTTTCTCGTACTGCAGAAAAAATAGCAGATGAGAAAAAAAAACGCTAATAAATACCGAAATAGCTGGCATTGTGCAGAGAGAAAAAGCATTTAGTAGAGCTGCAAAACAATCGATAGTACTATCGATAATATCGATCCCTAAAGTATGAATTGTAACTAAAATATGTTCGTATATGCGATTTTGCATTTGACCCAAACAAATTATTACCTTGATCAAAAGTTCCCAAAATAACCCCCGTGTGGCCGGAATAACCTACGCTGGCTACGTAGCTTTGACGATAAGTTTTATCGGGAATATTAACAACAGATGTACCAACTTAACCGCTAACGGGTGTTATTCCGGGAACTTTTTGATCAAGGTAGTAATCTTTATTTCGTGTTCATGTTGTTCTAACTATTATGGTGCGGGTGTTGCTTTCGTTTGCTGAGAAATGTTACATTTCGAGGACTCTTACCATAAGTCTGGCTTCAATAAGTTTTTTATCTTACTGTGCGACTTGAAACAAGAAATTAGTAAATTTTTGAGGCTTTTTGGTGACTTCAAGAGATTAATCTTTGAAGTACGAATTAAAAGTTGACAGTTGTTCTACGCTTTCTTCCCAAGTCTCTGCAGTTTTCTTTCACTGGATCTTATTAATTACTTTAGTTTTGGAGAACTTCATGGTCTGACCAATTTTTGCTCGAGCTAATAATTTAAATAATATAAAATTTGTTACGGACAGAGGGTCAAACTGGTAAAGGCATTGGTGAATAATATACTATTTGTATTCAAACGTTTTGGAACACTCTTGAAGAAACTGCAGAGCTTAAAGAACTTTGGAAGCGTGCAAAAAATAGTAAAATATTTTAAAAAAGCCAACTTACAGCACCACTTACCGATGCCTTTAAAAAACGAATGCCCCACGCACTGGAACTCTAATTTCATAATGTTTAAGTCAATAGTAAATAATTAGTATCAGATTAATTAAATACTTAAAGAGTATTACAACTCTAAACGAGTTTGTCGATCTATGTAGCGCTTTTGAAATAATATTTAAAAAATTACAACTTTCCAACAATCCATCTATGTGCTTTGTAATACTATTCAAAAACTTAAAAATCTCTGTATCCCTAAAGGTACAGATGTAGTCGCCATAAGATCACTAAAAGAACAAGTTCTAATAACGTTGAAAAGATTTGGGTTTCAAATCTAAGTTTATGGCAAAAAACTGTTTTTTTCTACCCACCTGCCTTAAAAATGCAGCAACCCAAACTGAAAATTTAGATAAAATAGTTTCATCATCACTAACATCACATTCTCTTCCAGCTAGCCCATGCGCACCTAATTCTGATTCAATTTCACTATTTTCGTTTACTGAAGGCAGCTCTTTAGTAAACTTAGATGCAGAATCAGCAAGCCAATCCCAATTTAAAAAAAAGATGTTAATTTTTCTTCTCTGATTTCTTTCCGAAAGTGAATGCTAGAAAATCGCCTATAGAGGAGCTAGAAAGATATTCTAAGGAAGATGTAGAAATAAGTGACAACTTTGGTGTACTCAAATGGTGGAAGACAAATGAAAAATATTATCCTATTTTATCTGAATTTGCACTGCAAGTTCATCCAATTCCAGCAAGTAGTACAGCCGCTAAACGAGCTTTTTTATTAGCTGCAACGTTACTACCGAAAAGAGAAATCGACTTGGGCCTAAATTTTTACACCCATATTTAAAAAATGTTTATTTATTATTTTGTTAAATGTACAAATTTTTACGTCTTTTTATCATTTAATGAATTGAATTATTTGTTTATGAATATTAAATTTTTTTAGAATATTTTTTATTTTTTAGTATACTTTTTTTTTTTGTTAAATATGCATAGAATTTATATTTTTATGTTTATCTAATTTAATTGAATTTTTTGTGTATTAAAATTATTATTTTTATTTTATCCTTGATTTTTCCATGTTATTTTTTCATCATACACATGTAAAATGCAAGACCTGAAAATAAAGATCTCTTTGTTGCAATGACGTCTTTTTGCTTTTGTTTCTATATAATTTCATTGTGGTTTGCTTGTTCATATGTATTTCTAGCTTTTTTGATTCGTTCTTCATACAAATAGTTGTAGCTGATCCAAAAAAACATTTTGCTTTTTGTGTTTCATTCATTATACAAATATTATTTATTGATTCAAACCAACAAACATCCTAAATGATTGGTGTGATGCAACTCGTAAGTAAAATAAGTGTGTCGAAAGAATTGCGTGAGCAATATGACTTTTTGAGTTTTTGAGCTTATGCAAATTAGGGTGATGAATGTGTACAGTGTTGCACCACTGGTAGAATTCTACCAAATTGGTAGAATATTTTACGTTTGGTAGGATAGTAGGCTAAGTTGAATTTTGGTAAATTTTTGCAAAAGTTAGAAAATTGAAAAATCACTATCTTATAAACACTATGTTATAAAAATCACTATGTTATCACTATGCTTTAAACGAAAAGCAAACTAACAAGTATTAGATATTAGTTGTTTAAAAAATTTACAGTAACAGCAAACAGGAATGAATTTACTGCCAACATCAAAATAAAGTGTACACCCATATTTTCTACAATTTATTTTTAACTTTAGCCTTTTAAAATAAAATAAAAATAAAGAAGATAAATGTTATATATTTATTTTAAAGTACACTTAAGGCTATACGAAATTTACAAAAATAGTTGAATTTTTGAAATATCTAAGTTATGCAACAAAAAGCAAAGTCTGTTTAAAGAGAAGAGGAATAACATGGAGTCTCTCATGTCAACTCGAAGATTTGGACAATGCGGATGCCATCTGTCTACTCTTGCGCAAGTTTTTCAGTAAGCAGTCAATACTGGAGAACCTAGAAAGATTGGATCACCATGTTGGTCTTGAGATAAACATCATAAAAAACCAAAACAATGAAATAAACAATACTAGCACAGAAGACATCACACTACACTATATAGGAAGTACAATGAGTACATACGGCGGCATAGAAATATATGTAGATAACAAACAGCATTAATAAAGCGAGAGCGGCATACAGACGTCTACAGTCAGTATTGAGAAGCTCACATATGTCAAGACGGACTAACCTCATAATATTAACAAATTCTGCTGTATAGCAGTGAAACCTGGCTTGTATCTAATAACATCACGCAAAGTCTCCAGGTGTTCATTAACAAGTGTCTCATAATCATATGCGGAATATTATAGCCTAACACCATAAGAAACATAGAACTGTTAAGCATTACTAACGAAGAACCCATAATGAAACAGATAACGAAAAGAAAATGGGGATGGATCAGTCATACCATTCGAAAAAGTCCAGATGGTATTACCGGAATGTCAATCGAGTGAAAACATAAGAGGCCCAAATGGCCATGGCACTGTGAGTTAAAAAGTTCTTTTGTGTCAAACACTCCGAGGTAAGACCCGCCAGCGTAATGGCGATCTAACATAGAAAGAAGCAAAATCAACAGCGGTAAGCCGTGTTAGATGAATAAAGTTTTATCCACAGTGAAGCTCGGTTGAAGTTTTAGTATTACCATGGAAAGGTGGAAAGTACACTGCAAGATAAGACAAATAATGATTCCCATTTCGCACTTCTAAGCAACAGTAAAATCCTTCTTAAGACTTAAATTTTAATCCAGTCGATCATTTTCGGAAAAGAATCCTTTATAGTAGAAAATCGCATCCAAATTAAAAAAAAAAAAACTTAGTGGAATCTATTTCTTGAAAATAAACCGAATACTATAATAACAAAACAAAACAAAAAAAAAAAAAATTTTCCCTGTGAACAATTTTGGCGACTAAAATATAGAACACATTTTATTTTTGTTGTTTTGCTGTCTTTTAAGGATTTTGTAAAACCTCACATACAGTGTAAAAAAACCTTAAAATGTTGATTTGTAGAAAATTATGGTGTATGCTCACACTTCATCACACAAAATTTTAGTAAAAATTGTTATTTACATCAAAAATTTTTTTTTTAATAGCTTCTAAAAATTGGTAGATTTTAGTAGATTTTTAAAGAAATTTTGGTAGAATTAACATTTTTGTAGTGGCAGCACTGAGTGTGTATGAACGTTTTTCATTCAGCAACTGTAGTACTCTGATGGGTGGGTTTCTTATTCGGTACTACGGCAACTCCTTAAATATAAATGTAAACAAAAGACAGCTGTGGCTGATAAACAATTGAAACAATTTTTTAGTTTCATCATTTGATTTATTGTAATTGTGTTTTTAGCATTTTGCTGCTTGAAAAAAGTATAGAATGGAAATAGCCGATACTATTAAGTTCCACCACATATGCTCCATGTTGAATAGAATTAAAAAAACCAATGACAAAGAGAAAAAAGCTAAAATTGTTAAGGAATATTATGATTCGTTTTGTAAATATCGTGAAACCTTCCGTGAAAGACAACAATGGAAACCCCAATTGGAAGAGGTTTACTGTCATTGCTTTATATGAATTGAAATATAAATAAGTTTTCTATATGCTTATTTTATAGGATGGTCGTAGTAGTTTTTATTGTGTTCTACGCTGTTTAATACCCCGTGATGATATGGCTCGTCCTGCATATGGTATTCAAATTTCAACACTTGGTAAAGTTTATATTAAGGTATTACAACTTGGCCTGCAATGTAAGTAGTTTTGTAAGATAACACGATTTCAAATTTAAAAATTTTTGCGAATTTTAACAGCAAAAGAAGCTGAAATATTAGAGGCTCGCAACTTTAATGGCATGCGTGGTGATTACGCTGAGAGAGTCTATCGAGTGTTGAAGGCTAGATGTACTAATCAGAATAGTGATTTAACTTTAAAAGAAATTCATGATATGCTGAATACTATTGCAAATGAAAACCGAGCAAGTAAGTATGAATAATTATGGTTTGAAGGTCCATCTGACCGGTCATATCTGGTAGACGGACTTTTTCCCTTCTCTCCATGATCAAGTCAGATCTGAGACTGGCTATATCCGTCATTATGGGCCACTGTGCATACGTTGAACACGTTCAATGACTTCTAAATGGGAGAATATTGACACCGATCTCATCAAGCACGGAGACTACCACTATTCTCCAATTTGCTAATGACCTTAAATAGCATTGGCATGGAGACTGATCAGGGACGTCTTAGAAAATTTTCTGGACTGGCTATATCTTCTCAGCTGTCCTCATGATGTCTCACTCCCTCTCATTCTATCTTTTTTTCAGATACCGAAAAAGTTTTAACAAAACTCTCTGAAGTTGCATCTGCCGAAGAACAGATGTGGTTTGTACGACTTTTATTAAAATCCATGCACTTGGGTATAGGCGATCAACGTATATTTGGAATTTTACATCCTCAAGCTCAAGCATTCTTTCAAATATGTGCGAATCTATCTAAATTATGTTGCAGTTTGGCAGATAACAAATTTGGTAGTGCTGAGTTGGCAGCACCATCAACCTCCAGCTTGGGGGCTCTGGAATTACCAGTTAATATAGAACCCTTTCAGTATGTACGGCCACAGTTGTGTGAAATCTTTCCTGGCAATATTGAAAAACTAATGGCAACCGATATTTTATATATGGAAACTAAAATGGATGGTGAACGTTTTCAGCTGCACTATAAAGATAATCGTTTTAAATATATATCTCGAAACGGCATAGACTATACTGAGAGTTTCGGTTCTTCTTACGATGTTGATAATAAATTTACCTCAAAATTAAAACATCTGTTGCCCATAGGTATGACTTCTATTATCTTGGATGGCGAAATGATGATATGGGACTCTTATCACAACAAATACCGTGAGAAAAGTGAAAACACAGATGTTAAACATTTAAATAGTGAACGTTCCTGGCAACCTTGTTTTGTAGTCTGTGATCTGTTATATTGGAATGGTGACTCAATGTTGCAGTTACCTTTTATACAGAGAACTTATAAATTGAAAAATTTGATTAAAGAACACGAGGGAGTATTGCGTTTAATGAAAGCCGTAAAAATTACTTCTGTTGACGATTTTAAAGAGAAATTTCAGGAGGCCTTAGATCAAAATCAGGAAGGTGTGGTGTTAAAGAAACAAAATGCTACATACAAACCAGGACGTAGGAATGGTAGCGGTTGGTATAAGGTTAAAGCGGATGTAAGAACCGTAGAAACATTATATGTTTAAAAAAAATCTAAAAAAATCTATTTACAGTACATAGAAGGTTTAACGACCGAATTCGATTTGCTAGTTATGGGTGCATTTTTCAATCGTACACGCACATTTGTTGAATCGTTCCTTGTTGGCGTACTGAAATACGTATCTCATCAACAATTCGATGTGTACTCAATTGGCAAGGTTAGCAATGTTACTCGCCAACGTATCGTACTCAATAATACCTTAAAACCCCACTGGCGTTTAGTTACCGAAGAACCGCCACCAATATGGTATCATTATAGGACAAGCTCTGCTGAGGGTCGGCCAGAAGCTTGGATAGAACCAAGAAATTCAATTGTTTTACAAATTAAAGCCACCGATTTAAACCCATCGGGTGCCTTTGCTTTACCCATGTCTCTGCATTTTCCACGCATACAAGCTTGGCGCAATGATAAACTATGGCACGAAGTCTTATCTCTAGAAGAATACAATCGAATTAAACAAAGTTCTGGCACAGGTTCTATAAAAAAGATAGTAAAGCGTAACGTAAGCTTGGAAGATTTTACAGGAGAACGTGTAAAGCGTAAGAGAATGTCAGCTGCAGAAAAACGTAAATTAGCTATGGAAGCGTATAACAAGAAATTTGATCCATCCGGTGTAAGTGGCAGCATCAATTCTTAATTCTAAAGCTGTTTAAAGTTGTTTTTTTCGTTTTGTATTTTTTTTCGATGTTACAGGTGCATGTTATTTCGAATCTGCTTAAGGACTTTAGTGTTTGCATTTTAAGTGCTTCTTCGTCTAGAGGCTATACCACGGAGTATCTCAAAACTTTGGTGGTGAAAAACGGCGGCACTATTGTTGAGAATCCTTTACCTAATAATTCAACTTGTTTTGTGGTGGCTGGTGATCTCACATATCGTGTTAAAAATTTATGCACCACTAAGAAATACGATATTGTTTCCATGGACTGGTTTCTGCGTATTTGTGAGAAACAAAAGATTATTTTAAAACCACGTGATATGCTGGCTATGACCTCTAATCTAAAAGAACATTTTGCCAAGTTCTACGATAAATGGGGTGATCATTATACAGAATTTTTATCTTCGAAGGAACTAAAACGCATATGTGATCATATGAATGAAACAGAAGTACCTGATTTAGATGTGCATGAAATGAGCGAATTAGAAAATTTAATTTCGAAACCTATAAATCGTAATTGGTTTCGTACTAAATACGCTTATTTCTATAATATGGACTTGGCATCGGAACAGGCAAAGCTAAATTTTCAATGGCATGGTGGCAATGTTTTAGATGATAGAAGCCTTAATGCTGACGCTGGCTGTTATAGTAAAGTGTCCTATATTTTTATAAGTCTGTTGCATTTGGATAAAACAAAATTTTTGGATTGGCTTCAGGAAAGGTTTTCCGGAAATTTAGCAAATTTACAAATTACCAATATACAATGGATTTTGGACTCGCATAAAGCCAGAATATTACAAGATATAAAAGAGTATACATGGCATGATTTTTAATTTAATTTCTATAATATGTTTACGATTTTATTAAGATTTTTACATTTCTAATCGTTTTTATAAATTTTTATATTGTTGTAATATTAAAATTATTATTTATTTAAGCACCTAATAAAGTTTAGCAACCGATAGAGTCAAAAGTTAGAAAGGGCTTATCAAGGGACTCTGTACTGCCGCCGTTATGCGACTATATTGCCGATTTCGAAGGGTTTTTCGCTAGATGAGCTGGCAACTCTTGTACGGGCATCATCATGGGCCACCTTCAGTGACTTGTAAATGGCAGAATTGCAACAACGATTTTTGTAGATTGAATAAGGATAAGGAAGAAAGGGAGACCATCGTACACTTACGGTGTGACGGTCCAAGGCTTTGTAAAAAAAGACATCAATATTTAGGTGGGCATACGATTAAAGGTTTTACCTCGTTTTTGGGCATGGAGCCCGAATTCTTATTCTTTAATTTGTTAAGAGCCTTAATGGGATTTGGTATGAAAAATGTAAAGTACTCGGTCCTTTTTCGGATCTTCTCTTACTGCTGTGACAGCATTTTCCCGGTTATTCTCTCTTTCTCTGGTTGGTTCTTCCTACTTTTCAACTTATTTTTTTAGTTTCTCTTCTTTCTACAGGATGATAAGAATTAACCATCTCCGAGTGATGCAACCTTCGGCTTTCATACTGGTTGCATATCCCCTAACCTAAATTAACCAATTTCGAGCATTATAGAAGTCTACCCACTGACAGGCAACAAGCTACTGTAGACAAAATACCCGCCAAGCTAAGACTACAATAACTAAGGAAGAAATGATTGTAAGCACTGCCCCGAAAATCTTTTGCAAAATTATCTTAAACTTTTCCACGTCATCAAGCTGGATTGATCATATTGCTATTTTTGCGTATTTTTGGAGCAAGTAAATAAAATGCAATAATCTTTACACTTTTACCTTTAAAAATCGGGTTTAAGACCAGGTTGTCGTAGACTAGGTTAGCTTAGGTCTACAAATTTCTGAGGGAAAAGAGGAAAGAAAAACGACCTACAACAGCCTACTGGGGTCTAATAAAATTGTAGTCCCACAGATAAAGTTAATGTAATAGAGGTAGAAAGGAAAGAAGGAAGATGAACAAAGCGAGAAAGCACAAGAAACTCATGTGCACGCCAGTTAACTCTAGCCCAGAAACCTGAGGCAGCATTCTTCTTTTGAAATGCCAAAAGTGCTGTTAAAAAGTTTCTGGTAGAACTCAGCATAAACAAGTCTTCTTTGCGTGCGTCATATCACGCTGATATTTTTCACTATTGCTAATGTTCACCGCCAATCTCAAAAGAGAGAGTGGATAGGAACTCCGAAAATTATCGTTCAATATTAGTTTCTTCGGTAAATGTAAGCTATTTAGAGTACAATAATCTGCTGAGCGAACGTCAGTACGATTTCCGCAGGAGCCACTCTAATAATGATCATTTAAAGTTTTTTTTTTATATAAGACCAGCAGGAACTAAGGTTGTAGGAAGGAGGACAGAGGGAGTAGTGTTTATGGACGTTAGGTTTAAATTTATTTATGTCGTAAGTGGCAGAAAATACTTTCGTTTGAAGATTGTTCCACAATCGAATAGTGCGACCACAGAACGAATTTTCCCTATAATGCACTGTGCGATTCACTGGACAATCAACTAAAAAGGGGTGCGCTCTACGAGAAATACGAGTACTATGTAAGAATATATGATATAGAGGAATTAATTTCTTAATTTCGTCAGAACACATTCCGCTATAGTACCGATAGGACAATGAAGCACACGCCACATTGCGATGTTGCTCTAATGAATTGATAGAGTTGGCTACCCTACCGTCATTAACGAGCATCTTCGTTCTCTCCTGTACGAGGCCGAGAAGCCCCAGAATAGTCTTTGAAGCACCGGACCATACATGAGATTTGTATTCCATTTTGCATCTGATATAGATCTGGTAAATATTAAGGAGATCAGATGGAGTGCAGTATTTCTTACAACGTCTTAAAAAACCAAGGCACTTGATTGCTTTTTTCGACACTTAAAATATATGATCATTTCAACGAACGTCACAGTAAATTCTCATGCCCAGAACATCAAGAGCATCTGAATCCCCAATATTCACATTACCCATGGACACAGATGAAAACACACCACCACGTCTGTGTGCTAAAACACAACATTGAGTCTTGCGTGCATTAATATTGACCCTGTTCGCACGACCCTACTCGTAGATTTTCACCAATCTATTCGTGGATTCGACGAAAGCAAAAATATGCACAAGGCGTTTGATATTGCTTTTGGTTTCGGTAGGTATTTCTCTTGATTTATATCAAGCTTTCTCAGAGTTCACACTGTAACAACGGTTACAGGTGAGATATCATTCTCTTTGCTCTTTCTCTGACTATATTTTTTATATTTCGTAACGATTTTCGTCTTCTTACCTTTTATTTATTTATTTTCTTTTACGCAATGATACAAAGACTATTGATATTACAACTGTATTTGTGCTGATGAAATAAAAGAATTTGTTCCTAATAATCGCATATTTTTATGCAGTACATTCTCCTTTGTCCATAGTTTGTGGGTGATTGTACAGCAAATCGCACAATGCAGGTAGGTAGTTAGGTAGGGGATGTACATACGGACTGAAAATCAAAGAAAATATGACAGGCCGCGACTTCACAAGGAGATCAAATTAAGCCTATTGTCAATCCATTTTAAGAAAAAAGTTTCCCCGTCGTAATCCTATCTTAGAACGCTTATCTTGAACGTTATCTGAATTTCCCACTGAACTCCCCTGATAAACCTATTCATGTTACCCAGATCAAGGCTTTGGACGCCACCAAGTCCATTGTAGAATCGACCAGCTAAAAATCGAAATCGCAGACTATATAGATTCAGATATTGGCCAGTTCATTCTTTTGCTCACACATCCTATATCAGTCCGGATTACCGTTTTCCCATAGAAAAGTCCTCGTTCCTAAAGATATTGGCCCGTTGTTATCCCTATCGCATTTCTAAGTGTTTTCCTATCATCGCACAATGTATTACAGAGATAATTTGTTTCTTAGTCATAGTGTTAGTTTGTGGAATAATCTTCTCTTATTTCTTCCTTCCTGCAACTTATTTTCTTAAAATCAGCAAAATAAAAAGAACACTACTCGTAGAACTACAAGTGGATTAAATAATCACTCTAACAGCGTTGAGGTAACGGCCAAAAATTGGTATCGAGGTCTTTTGAAGTACAAGGTGTTATACACTATGTATGTATGTAAATATGTACATACTATATCTTAACAAGTTCTGTTGCAATCTCTTTTAATCATTTTTTGGGGGGATTTTATGCCGTGATATTAAATTCTTAACAGTTTTATTTTTTCATCATGAAAATGTTTTTTCACATTTCTATGAGTGACATATGAATTACTTTGCATTCAAAATACTATAGAATTGAAAGAGTAGTAAATAGAAGTAGTATCGTCACATGAAATCCAAAACAAACTAACACGAATATGAATTTATTCGTACGTACTTTGGCTGCAAGTGGAAGAATGTTTAACATTGGTTGTATCCTGTGCATAACGAGCCTTTTTATAACTTTTTTACTGTGTTGTTTAGATTTTTTTAAGACGATATGCAACTAAATTCTATCAAATACACGAATGTATGTATTCTGAATGCAATTTTTAACTTTTCCTTAATACCTAAATTACTAAAATTTAAAAAAGAGAAAAATTTGGTTCAACTAAAAACCTAGAAAAAAAGTAATATACGAAACATATGCATCCAAGCGGTCATTTATACATACGTGGTGGATAGTCATTCATACGTGCAACTGTTTGTTTCTTATATCGGTAAACAATTTTCCAATTCAATGCAGTTTGGCGGCTAGTGGCGGCGCTAAACTGCATTGATAGTACAAAACAAAACAGAAATATTGAGCCGAAATTATTCGATATCAGATGCAAGCCAGTACCATAAAGGAATGAATTATAATAAGATGGCAAATGCACTTTAACTTAATTTTTTCAAAAATGAGAAAATTTCCACACATCTTTAATTGCCTGCAGCGTCAGAGAGTGTTTAGGCATAATCCATGCTTTTATTAAAACGACTGAGTGGCTGCTGGAAGTTGGCCAGAAGTTGTGAAGGCTTTGTTAAGATAGTAATCGTTGTGCTACCAACGAGATCCACCCTTTGAAGTCAAAAGAGCTGCGCCACTATTAACCTTTAATAGTTTTTTTTTTCTCGCCACTTACTTATCCACCCTAGCCCGACCGCGAAGGGACTGTTTTCGTTATGTAGAGACACGTACACGCTACACTACAAATTGTAGCAAATACGAGAGAACAAGTAATGGCAGCGAGAACACGAATTAGCTTTAAAACTTAATTACAAGCTACAGAAAAAAAAACAATTAATAAAAGAATAATTAAAACGGCTTCGGCGCGGACTCAATTAAAACAATATGATACCGATAAGGCTTCGGTCTAACAAGTGAAATGTATAACTGTCACGCAATATAAGGAGAACAGCTTGCTATCTAACTACAGACGTAGATCAAGAAAAACAGTTACGGTCTCTAGCGGGCAAGAATTAGTTGCTTACTTGAACGGAATTATACTCCTGTAGGCAAAAGCTATATGCTTACATTTCCTTCACCAAAAACATAAATATTTCGCTGCAGAATAGTCTGATGAAAAACATTGTTGTATGTTATGTACAAAATAATTTAACCTTATCAGCTTACATAAGAACACCACTGCCAGAAAATACATCAGGATGGCCATTAAGAAATAACAAGAACAAAAGTGGGCCCAAATGGCTACCCAGCGGAACGCCGGCAGAAATATGCACAGTCCTAGACAATGCATTCCGAAACAAACAGACATAGAAACCCAAACCATTACACTTCTAGCACCGTGTTACTCATTCGGTTTTCTCCAAACATATGACTGCCTATCTGAGCGGAGAGCATAATGTATGTCAGAAATATTACAGAATGTATGTATGTCTGTAATATTACATAATATTTTCAGCTCAGATGGGCAGTCATACGTCTGGAGAAACTGAATAAAGAATTAAGAGCGTGCAATCTTCGCCATACAGCAAAACACGGTGCTGTAAGTGTAATGGTTTAGAGCTCTATGTCTGGGCTCTAATCAGCTGATTTTTATTGATTTAATAGTGGACCAGTATAAGTATATACCCATTAAAAAAATGTAGCAGTCAGTGTATAAAAGTTCGGCATTTCGGATAATTCAAAATTATATCAAGATAACGACCCGCAACACAAAACACATAATACGCTAATGTGGCTATTGTATTGTACAGCTGTCCAGATGTTATGGAAACGCCGACGTAGTCTTTTAATATCAACGTTATAGAAAATTTGTGGCTATATCTCGAAATAAATTAAAATCTCGGTCGATATCACTGATTTAAAAATCGCTCTGAAATGGCAATGGGTACGAATTGATCCTTCCTATTGCAAAACGTTGGTGGAATCAGTTCCAAAAGGCTAGAGGCTATTCTCAAGAATAAAGGACCAGCCACAAAATAAACAAAATTAAAACCAATTAAAAAACCAACGCTAACTTAAACTTAGACATTTCAGAGGTCTACAAAGAGCGAAACATTTTAGGGCCTTTAAATAAAACTATATGGAATATAATGATTTTAACGCGCTGAATTCAAATCCGTTTTCAGTTTTTTTCCATCGGGCTCAACATTTTTTTATGGGCGTGGCAAATTTTTCGCTCAAAATATGGTAGTTATGTCAATATATTTCGTCATAACTTGAAAACGACTTGACCGATTTTAATCCAAGTACCAGTAAATGTTTAGGAATAAAATTTCCTATAAATCATCTGAATAACATTTTTTTGTATTTTCAACAGTTTCGGAGTTATTCAAAGGACTATTCAAAACAACAGCACAGCTCCTCAGAATGCAGGCAGGAACCCCATCTGGCCCTGGCGAGTGTGTATATTTCAGCCTAGATAAAGACTCAAGAACAGATTCCAAGTCAAATAGATGAATGTTGGAAGTGGACACGCTTGCTTTAGAATAATGATATGAAAAAATACACCCGAATTTAAGACCAAATCCTATTGCCTATACGTTGACTGAAAAACGTCGGCAAACATATTCAAAATGTTAAGATAATCAGAAGATAATCTTCCCCTGTAAAATATTTCAATAGGAAATGTCTATGATTTGCGTTTAACAGGAACGAAGTCATAAAGACTTTGGATTACCAGTAAAGTTTCAATAATGATTCATCCTACCTTACTCAGAACACGCCCTCGCGTAATGTGCAGAATCAATATTATTTATAAATTTCATGATTTTTTTAGAGGTTCTATGCATAAACACGCCGTCAACAACTTTGTATAGGCGCTTAGGTTGTAAAAACGTTTATTATTTATAAAGGGTGGACCAACCAAAACACACCATATTAATTGTAAGAATTTATTATTTATTAATTATTATTTTTATTATTATTAATTATTTTAATACTCCATTACAATTATGTGTGCAACAAAGTATAGGTTAAATTTTCGCCACGGCCTCAGTGGCATACCTTTATCTGTTGGTCCATATTATCAATGACTCTCAGACATAATTAAGGTTCGATGTCGTTAATGTGCTGAATTATCTCATCCTTCATCTCTTGAATTGTTCTTGTCTTATTGACGTATACTTTTTCTCTTAAATGTCCTCAAATTAAGAAGTCCAACGGTGTCAAATCACATGATCGTGTCGGTCAATTAACATCGTTACGACATTAGATAACATAGCCATTGAATTTGTCGCGCAAAAGAGTTACTGTTTCGTTGGGTGTGTGGCAAGTGACACCATCCACATATAGTCCAGGTCCATATCATCTCGCGAAGTCCGTTATTATCTAGCGATAGCGAACACCATTTGGCCGAGCCAACACAGGTGTTTCCACATTTCCTACATGCCCGGTTTGATAAAATTTGTTCACAATTCTCCCGATTGTGGACACATTTGGTCGATTATGCTGACCAAACTTCACGAAGTGCACGAAATGCATTTTGATTTGAACGCCCATTTTCGTAAAAGGCTTCAATAATCTTAAAGCGCTGCTCAGTTGTGTACCTCTCCATGGATGAAAGTGTCAAACACTGAAACAAAAGAATGGGCAAGAAACTTGACGTTAAGCTGTGACTCAAAATTAACATCGTGCATTACGGTTGAACCACCCCTTATTGATATAGTGATTTTCATTATGCTGTTCTTAAAGCTTAGTGTTGTTTAATGATTTCTTACCTTTAGAAAACTGTTTTTAAGTCTAGAATTCTCACCAATATAACTGTAACTGCCAAAAAGTGAACGAAAAATTTCATGGAAAAACTACAAACGGCAACAAAAATCGACTACAAAAATTGCTTTTGATATAAAGAGAATGCAATTATACGAACTTGAAAAGAGGGAGAAAAAAATTGAAGGTAATATTTTGATATTGTTTTAGTCGGCTTTTTTTAAGCCAGAGAAAGTGGGTGAATAAGGGACACGTTGTATGTGAATACGCAGAAAATGCCAAAAACCAATTGGCTGGCCAGTGAACAAAATTGACAAACACTTCGTATGGCCGGCCATCAAGTGAAGTGGAAAGTTGATGCTGCTTTCTTTCTTCCTTTCTTCTTCTCGCAATATTTTGTTCGACAAATTGTTGGAACAGAGAAGAGAAGCGAAGAATAATATGCAACATATTTGCAGCAATAAAGTTACATTGAAAGTAAAATTATTGTGAAATACGAGTTACACGTACATTATTTCGTTAATAAAATGTTTTAATTTTTTATTTAGCTGAGTTGTAAGTATTTTTTCCTCTGTAATATTTTATTGGTAATTGTTGTTAATGTTTGATGATAAAAAAACTTCCTGGTCATAGCTTATCTTAAGAAAAAGAAAAAAAAAAACATAAAATTAAGTTATAAAAATTGATTGCATGATTATGGGGTAAGGGAATAAGAAAAAAGGTGACTTTTCGACATTACTTTTAAGATATTTTTCTGTTTTTTGTAAGTATTCTACCAGGAAGTCTAAAATAAAAAACAAAAATATCTATGACATGTTCTCACATCCGTTAACGTGTTTTTACAAGACATTTTTTGGTAACTTATAGTTAAGCAAACTTTTTTTTATCAACAACCGTTTTATGTTCTTCAACAAACCGGAAGTTTGTAAAAATGATAAGCAGCAGTAACGAACGACCACAATTTAAAATATAAAATAAAATGTCTCTTAAAATTCAATTCTTAAATGCAAAAAAGCTTGCAGATGTAGTTTGAGAAAATGGTTGGCAAGTCTTTAAAATTACTAAGGGATTGTGTTTTAGATTTTTCCTAAAAAAAGAATGCCAAATCAGGCAAAATCAAGAACAATAGGTGAAGCACATTATGAAAACAATAATACTGTTACGAAAATAAAAATGCCTAGAAGAGAAAACACACATCAGCGCCTTTAAAACTCTATTGTGGGATTTTGATAATTATGTGTTATCTTGTCATTGCCGTCTGGCAGCACTACCAATTCGACAATCTTTACGTTACATTTAAATTCACGGATATAAAATGCAGGATATGAGACATTTCCGGAACTTTCCAAGCTGTAGGCAATTAGGTATATAAAGAGGCTGTTTTACTTACACATCAGTTAGTTATCGTTTTGCTGTCATAAAATAAAGTCGTGTTTAAGCGGAAATAAAAGTGTTGTATAAAAGAATATCAATCTGTTGTATTAAGATAAACTGTATAAAAGTTATAGTATAGTAAATAAAAAGCTGAAAGCAATAACAAAGTGGTGTTTATTTTATTTTAACGCAATATAAACGAACTCAAACGCTTTAAAAAGGTTAAAACGTAGCAATATTGTATGTATGTATATTGGATGAAAAATTACTTTTAGAAGATGGCTTTACAACTAAATGAGAAAGTTGTGTATGAAGATTAATTGAAATATTTTGTTTTTAATCGATTGACTTGACACAACAAACGACATTTCGTTTTAATAATCGTTTATTCTTCAACAAATATTATCTTATGACCATGCCAGACTCTATATTCATAGCCTCTTAATTGTTGATTTAAATATAAAGCAAGGTTACGTTTTATATCCTATTTGTATCCAAATTCCTTAATTAATTTCCTATTCTTTTTACACTTTCGTAGATGACAGCAATCGTAATCATTTCCCGCCATATATGAAATTATCGAGGACACCGAAATGAGGGATAGCAGCAGCCATACAGAAAATAACTTTTAAATATAGTGCAAACATTGCAGTTTGAATGAGATAATAGAGACCATCGGAAAACTGAGGGGCTGTAGAGCACCTGAAATTCTACAGGTTGACACCGAGACTACAGCTGCACTTCTAGGACCCCACATGACATTAGTCTGGGAAGAGAAAAGAATGGTTTCAACTTGTAAAACAAGCAACAACTGGATGAGAATTACTCTGCTTAGCAGCACATATCGGATGGGTTATCTATGGATTAAATTTGAACCAAGGGTTATTTCGAATCTGACAAAACTTACGTCATTCTATTCTGTCACAAAACTCAGTATATTACCTCCACTGAACGAAATGAATCGATTTACGCTTGAAAAACGTTGCGATTTATTGGAAATTTATTTACAATATACAATATACAATATACAATGTGGCTGAGAGTGTGCGTGAGATCAACATCAAAATTGCACAAAAATATCGTACAAAATTTGGTAGCAGAGAAGAATCAACAGTGTCCGGTATATGAAGTTTATTGCTAAAGCTCGTGAAACTGGTTTCATTGTTGATGCGCCAAGATGTAAGCGTGCTAGTGCAGTGCGTACACCCGAAAATATCGAAGTGAGAGTGAGAATACATCAACATCAACTCGTCATCGTTCTCAAGAATTGAACATTTCACGCACCAGTTTACGTCGAATTTTGCGAAAAGATCACGGTATGACGCCTTACAAGGTTCAATTGATACAAGAGTTGAAGCCGCATGACCATTCGCTTCGTTAGATAGGCCAGCATGAAACTGCACGAAAAAAAAATTGCAAAGTCATATTTTCGGATGAAACTCATTTTCAACTTGGTGATTACGTTAATAACCAAAATTGCCGTATTTGTGGCTCAGAAAACCCTAACGTTGTCTTACAGAAGCCAATGCACCCATTACGAGTAAAACTGTTTGGTGCGACTTGTGGAGCGGAGGCATCATTGGCTAACAATTCTTTGAAAATTAGGAGGCAACCATTACGTTAAATGGAGGCACCTATCGCACCATGATAACCAATTTTTTGTGCCCGCTTTTCATAGTATTGATGTGAAATCGATTATTTGTGTCAAACGTATGATGACCGTTTAATTGGCCATAATGGTGATGTCAGTTGGCCGCCAAGAAGCTGCGATTTGACACCGTTGGACTATTTCTGTGAGGCGCCGTTAATGACAAATGCTATGCCAACAAACCAGAGACAATTTGTAAGCATTTGAAGGCCAAAATTCTCAAAGTATTGCCGAGATACAAACCCATACACTTGAAAAAGTTTTCGAAAATTGGTCAAACCGAATGGGGTACTGTGAGGCCAGCCGCGGCAGCCATACGATTGAAATAATATTTAATTTCTAACGGGAACAGTTGTATTTCACAACAAAAAAATAAATTTGGCAAAGTTCCAAACCGTTTTTGCTTTATTCAATTTTTAAATTTAAACTTTTAAATGGCCATTCCGATATGAGAGTGTTTGTGAAGCAAGATCAATAGAGAAATGTTTTTTCGAAGCAGGTATTAGACATTGGGCAATAGATAGGTCGGTCGAATAAGATCTTTTAAGTGAAATAGATATAAGTTTCACATAACTCGAAGTTAATTTTTATCCCACTCATGAAGTCCACTCACCCTTAAACAATATATGGATGTTTTATAAATCTATACTACATTTAGAAAACGAATACAAAGAATTTAGAAAATTTATTGTTATTTAAACGAAACCGGAAATAAAATATAAATTTACCATATTTTCTCGTTGTCTGTTCAAAAAAGAAGTGGTCTGAGGCTTAAATTTGAAATTGTATTTATTTTTTTTTATTTATTTAAATTGTGGTAAATTCTTGACTTTGTAATGTCCCCCACCTTTTAATTTCGATTTGAATTTCTGGAATTATGGCACAATTTTTTTCTTTGAAAATTCATTTTTACAGTCAATTATATATTCCAAACTTGTCCTATTTATTGTTTGGTTGTGGCTGTCATGGTTGAATATCGTTATTGGTTTCCTTTTGTGTTACCCTTACGGGCAACAAGTTTACAAAAAAAATGTTATTATGCTGATTGCGAAATCAATTGATACAACCATACATATAGTTACATATGTACGTATGTATGTTTGCGTGTGTGTGTATGTTGTGTAAGGATATGTAAGGAATCAAATGAAATTCTTTTTAGTTTTTCATTGTTTTCTTTTATTTTTTGACTTTTGTATTATTTGCGTTATTCATGCCATTTTTTATCGCTTGTGTATTACAATCATGTTATCTTTATGTAAATTTATGTTTATTAACAAATATCATCAACCATCCTCACCAGGACTCATAGCATGAATCCTTCTTAGATGGTATAATGAGTTTTTGCAAATGTTTGCAACATCTTGCTGTAGCAGTTATAGACTCATTTTAATTGTACCGATTGTATTAGAAGAACTTCTTTTTAGGTCGAATCAAGCATGCAATTTAGTTTAAATTACTGACGTTAGCCGATTGCTTGTAGACGAACTTTATCAATCTTGGCTAAAATGAGTCTCTGAATTTCGAGTATTTCTATCGGTTGGTGGTCAATACTTTTGTATTAAAGGAATGTATTGGTTTCTGGTAGAAAAACAATCTTTAATAACGACACTAATGCCATGTTCAAGTGGCAACGTTTTTTCATAAGCCGTTCCCTCATTCATAATTAAATTCCCAATTATGTGCCTAATTACATTATTCCCCATATAAAATTTAAAGAGAGAAACACAAAAATTTTAAGAAATTTAGTTTATATTGTTCTGTGAATTAATAGAATTTCACATTGATTTTATTTTTTTCCATATTCCTAAGACACAATTTACTGGCAATTAATGAAACAATAAATAAAATTAACAAGAAAAAAGAAGAACTATCACAAAAAATTACAATGGTGCCATGAGAACGGGTTAATTTGTATAAGTAATTCAAAGAGTAAAAAAAGTATTTCAGAGTCTTGTGTGAACATACGTAAATAAAATAAATAAATAAATCCCGCGACGCACCAAGTGGAACAAGTGGGACTTCTCTATATCAATGAGCTACACCCTATTCTAGTTTTAGACTGATTGAAAGAGACATACATATGCATTAGTTAGAGAAGTTTAGAGAAGTTTTTCATAGCGTAAATACTCATAACCAGTCGTCAACAGCGTAATGAAGTGATACCACATTTGAAAATTATCAGGCGGTATCATACCACAATGCCACACGTGTGAAGACACTATTATTTTTAAATTGTTGACTATTTTTACGACATTGGATGTCTATTAACTACGGGCACTATATGCACCCGACTCTTAGGGACTTAATAGTACGGTGTATGAGTATTACCAACGCCAAGTTGCAATTTATTATTACATTTTCTGAGTACAGTACCTTCTCCTTGCTCAGAGATTGAAAATTATCTGAACTTTTGCTGCACCATAGAGAACATTGATTGCAAACCAATTTTCTAAGATCTTAAGTAAAACCAGCATATATACCCCTAAAGGCGTTAGCCGCAGCCAATTATTGGTCAGATATTGGTCAGATATCGTGATCGTGATACTTGAATTAGTTCTTTAATTAGACTAGGAATGTTTTTCTGAAAAATGAGTACCCAGTTGTAGATATTTTTTATCTGCCTCATAAGCTTACAATAATCAATTTTTTTTTAATGTTCTTAACAAAGACGATATGATGGTTTCATTACCTAACAGTGAACGCTGTAACTCACATTCTGCATTAACGAAATTAAAATATGGTCACCTATCAGGAGGTGACATAAATTGACAGTTAAAGTTGTCCTATTTAACTCTGCCAGACCAAACTGGCTGACACAGACTCAAATTGCAAATCTATGCCTATAAGCTGTCTTGATAACAAAAAAATGTCTTTATATTCAAAATAACCGAGGCCAACGCTTAAATTTAGTCAGATGTGCACGTTAAAATGATTGTTACGAAAATAAAAAGCCTAAAAAAGATACACAAACTTATTACATTTAGAACTTTCAACTTTATTATGGAATTTATTCTATTGGCTTGTGTCAAGGCTGCGATCACCTTGTCAACGCCGAATCACCCAGTTATTAAAAGTGTTACCAATTCAATTTTTGAGTTATAACGTAGCTGAATAGAAGGTTTTAGACTTTACTAGAACATTCGAAACTGATGGCAGTCAGATATATAAGGAACGCTGCAACATTCCAAATTTGGTCCAGTTCTATATAAAAGACAGCGCCTTATGCTTAGTTGACTCGGTTGTAATTTAGTTGTGTTAAGGCGTTCGTAAAAGTGTTGAGTAATTTGTGCATAAAGTGGAGTTAAATAAGTTACTTTATAAAGTTAAAGTGTGGAAATACGAGAGACTGTAAAATAAAACAGCGACTACGTGTTATTTATTTTATTAAAAAGAACTCAAACATGTTAAAATGGCTACAACGTAACATTATTATTAGAATTTGGAGCCCTTGGATCAGTGTCATAGTTTTCTCAGCAGTTCAGTCTTTATCTTCTTTACATTTTTTCATTGAAAGGTCTCAATAAGTTAAATCCAGCAAATATAGTGGCTAAGAATTGATTGCGGTGTTATTAGCGCTCAACAAAATCAATCGCAAGCAGGTGCATTATCGTTATGACCTTAGCTACCTTACAAAAAAATTATTGTCACAAAAAAGGCTACGTGGTAAGAGTATCATATAGTCGTCTTCAATCGACTAAATTCTCTTACACTTTTTTTTAAGACTTTTTCAGTTTTTTTCTTGTAGCCGTTGTCTTTATCTTTATCGCTGTGTGTCATCATCAGAATCAGAATCGTTATCAACATCAGCATCATCGTCATCTTCATCATGATTGTTGTCGTTGTCACATTCGATGCTATTATCATTGTTGACATGGAGAAAGGACAACATATGCCTTAGAACTATTTATTGATAGATACTCGTACTTTCATATACAGTAATAGAGCTACAACAGAAAAGAAACGAAGCGAAGCAATACGAAAATAGCAGAAAAATTCTATAAATTCTTAAAGTCGTTCACCAGAAAACCATTGATTTCTCTTGAGAAATCAAAAAATTCCAAAAAAAAAAAAACAACAAAATATTAAATTGAAGAGAAATTATATTTTCATATTTCGTGTGACAATTTACTATTAGACGAAGGTTATTAACAGGATGATATTTTTATCATTTATGTATATTTTATTTTATTTTATATTATTTCTTATCTCGCCTTTTTTTTGAGGATATTTAGTTATTAGAGTCATGTGAGCTATATCCATGACTTCAGGCTATACATACAACAAGTACATATGTACTCGTATGTACAATATATGCACAATTTTGAACACAATAAAATAAATTGGTTAATCAACAACAAAAAAGAAATTCTTTTTTTTCGCAATTTAGTTTAAAAATTGGTTTATCATCGCATTGAAAGCCAATTTAAATGAATGTTACAAACAAAATTCCATATATGAAAAAGAAGGAAATTTTACGTACATTTTAGAAAATTGGTCAAGAGTATGCAAGGCATACTAAAAGGCAATGTAATGAATTCATATTTAAATTTTACATAAGCGTGTATGGTAGAACAGGCTACATTGGTTCTGTGTTTAAAGTTCTAAATTAACCTCGAATTACTCCAATTTATGAAAATATTTAGAATTTTGTGTATAAGAGAGCTTGTAAAAATCTCTTATTAATAACTTATATATATATATATTGTTACGTTTTCACCTTTTAAAAAAACGTTTATTTATGAGTTCGTAGATTGTAGTTAAAATAAAATAAATTTTGTGTTTAGTTTTTAATTAAAATCCTTTATTTACACAGTTTTGTGTACCACTGCTTGTAACCTTTTTACAAGCAATTTTTATCCTTAACTACTCTTTCTATTTACAACTTTCTAAACAATAACAATTACTCGACAGATCTCTCACTAAATCACACCAAACTCTCTTTACACTGAGTTCAAACCAATAACTCGTTCGCTGAGTTAACACGAAATGGGTGTAATCACACGAGAACAATTGTGCTGGCATAAAATGATAGTTTATAGGCGAGAGAGGTAAAGAGAATGGTTTCTTGGTGGCGTAAACTTTCAACCAGCTACAATCCCGTATTACCAGCACAAAACTAATACCTGCACATTTAAAAAAATCAGGGTTGGCAGCTTTTTTTTCAACAGATTTCTTTTAGTTGTTAGTTGCATTTGAAACAATCAACATGAACAAACAAGAATGGGGATGCAGATAATTTACTATTGTCTAAAACTTCCTTCAATGCTTGCCCTGTAGCAAAGAATCTTAAGGTTGCAGACAGTTTCTCCTTAACGGCAATACATTTTCTCATGGATGTATCAGACCGTTCAATATTTTTGAAAAACACTCTTGGTCATTGCGTATGAACGAAGTATACGCTTCTGCATCGCCATACAAAATGGATTCCTTGTGGAGAAACAGAATGTTACCACCAGAATCACGAGATACCCGCTATGAATTAACCCAACAAGATCTGGGTCTGCTTTCTGACTCTTCCTCTAGCAGTAGGGCTGCAGCTTCCAAATTGCAGGCACTTGAAATTCCACATAAAATAATTGCCAAATTTTTAATATTTTAAAATTATTCGTTTACTCGTGAAAACTTAAAAAGCCAAACATCAAATGAATTAAAAAACACTAATCCATACAAAGCTGTGTATACGTACACATTTCATGCCAAACTACTATTCATCCCGTGTGACTTGAACAAGAAGAACAAAAATTGCTCGACTAAAAATTGTTCTCGTGTGGTTACAGCCAATAAACTGATTGTTGTTCGCACTAATTCTGCTAAGTAAACAATACTTCGAGAGCTATCGAACCTTCTGATATTTCAGGTATATTCCATTTTTTTCCTCTACTTTTTTTAGTTCTTATGAAGCCATGCGAATGTAAACATCTAATTCTTTCGGTTCTTGTTGTTTGTTGTTGTTTGTTATTGTCAAATTTGTGATATTGTTGTCGATTTAATTATCTGTACACGGGCATGTAGTTGTTTATTTATTTTTAGCAATGTAATAAGCGACAGGGGTGCCTAGCCTTATATTCTTAACAATATTTACCAGTTTTACCCATCCGGCGCTGCCCGCAAATCAATAAATTTGTATATTATAAATGGAAGATAAAGTCCTACGTGTAATTACTACGTGTTTCGTAGGAATGGACTATGAACAAAGAATTCTCTTTTTGCCACTTAATAGCCTCTTTAATTGCAACTTTTGAAAATGTACTTTTGTAAAGGGTGGCTTTGATATTGACATTTTAAGGGCTAGTTTTTGGACGAACAGTGTGTTTGGCGCCTCCAACGGGTCCAGTCTCGCAGAATTTTTTAATTAATCTCTTCACAGTTGATAGTTGACGAAGTTAAAACACTATTCGACCATATTTTGTATCAAATTTTCGAACTGCGGCTTCCGAGTTTTCATTATTTTTGAAATATTATTTAATGATGAAGACACGTTTTTCTATCGTGTAATGCTTTAAGTACGTTGACGACAGAAAGCAACTCATGCTGCTCCAGCAAGCAGTATGTTGTTGTTGGCAGCATTTGCTGCTATGCTATCGACTTCATAAATATTTTGAAAGCAGCAGCAGCAATAAAATTAGGTTTCATTGTCATCTGTTTTATTTGTCATAAAACTATTTTTTATAGAAAAATATTTTTCAGTGGTGACACTCAAGCCTTACAAATCCACCAAAATAAAATGGTTTTTTTAATATATTACTCAACAATATAAAAATTAATGACATTAGGTGCTTAGAACTTTTTAATTATTAACAAAAATGTTATTTAATACAATATTTTATTTGTATACTACTGTTTTCTGGTAAATAAAAAAAAACGTAGAAAATTTAAATTTATAATGGTGTCACAAATATTTGTTCTGCTGCCTAATAGCCTATTTAAACCTGAACGAAATCTACTACTAACGAGATTTTAATGAAAATATGGTAGATTTCAAATAGATTTCCCATACAAAACAAAATCTATTTCGTAACAAGATTTTGTTGAAATCTAGTTGAAATCTGGTAAATTTATTGATATGACTTCATTTTTTGTACTAAAAATACTAAAACATACAACTCTGTTGAAGAAAAATAATAATAAAAAAATAATAATAAAAAGTATATATTTTATTTAAATTACAAAATTTATTCAAGAAAATATGATTTTTCGGCATAACAATTTACGAATATTATGTATACAAGAATGGTAGGTATCAAAGGCAATCAAGAAATGTAATGCCTTTCTCTTCTATTTCAGCCATGTTGAAACGAAATTGCGTTAAATGTCAAAAAGTCTAATGTAAACGCATTAGATTTTGTACAAGATTTCATATCCAAATGATGAGAATTCGTTCAGGTGTAAATGCTCTAATTTTGACGTTTTACTGTCTGCTGCTTGCTGTCGGCTATGTGTTTAATGCTTTACGCTCCATTTTTACTAAACCTAAACTGTCAGCTGTGGAATTATTTTTTAGGGTTGCCAAAGCTTTACTGCAAAAATGGCGAAAAATTCAAATCTTACATTGATTTTGGGACACTCACCCTTTATATTTAAAGTTCCGAAAGTTAAAAGGCAGGTTAAACGAGTACCCCTAATATATATTGTTACGTTTTAACCTTTTTAAAACGTTTGAGTTCTTTTATATTGCGTCAAAATAAAATTAAACCACTTTGTTGTTGTTTTATAGTTTTTATTTCCTTAATTTATTTTTATACAGTTTAACCTTATACAGCAACTTATTAACTTGCACTTGATATTCGTTTATACAACACTGTTATTTAAGCCAAAAAACGACTTTACTTTATGACAGCATAACGATAACTATTTGACGTAGATAAAGCAGCCTCCTTATATACCTAATTGCCTACAGTTTGGAAAGTTCCGGAAATGTCTCAAACGCTCTATTTTATATCCGTTAATTTTAAACATGTAAGACTGTGTTACCCAAAGATGGTTGAATTGGCAGTACCGCCAAATACACAAATAAGTACGGCAATGACAGGGTCACACATTAATACCAAAATTCTACAATACAGATTTGAAGACAGATCTAGGCATTTTTATTTTCGTAACAATATATTGATCACTATTTATGCCCATTATATAGAAAAGCATTAGCAAGTAAGAATGGAGTTCCAATTTACTCTATAATATTTTTATTTGTTCCAACTTAAATTTAGGATTGCTGCTGATCAATATTTTTAATTGCGCTGGTCCAGTAAATGCAATGAATTTTGATCAAGATTTTGAGAACTTGCCTTATTTGGATATGATGTGAAGCAGCATTCTATGATTCGCATCAATTTTGCAAAATACTATTATAATACGTATCACTGTAGTCGATGGTTATATACTACCAGCCAATTTTTATTTCTGAATAAATACATTCTATATGAAAACAAAAACTTTAAAGCCTCTTATAAGAGGTATTATCCCTATATATACACATGTACTCGTACATATAAAATGCAAAAAATAAGAAAGGAAATTATAAAGAAACTTTATGTTTTTTTTAAAACTTTAATTTCGTTTTTATTTCATTTATGAATCTTAAACTGGCCACAAAATGTTTTTGCAGATTAACTTTTTTTTCAAATGGAATTTATAACAGCAGATGTCCTTTTCTCACAACAATTAAAAAAATAACAATAACAACAACAACATTATAGTGAATTTTTGAAATTCATATAAAATTAAATCCATGCAAAAGCTTTACATAATATTCTCTGGTGGTCTTTTTCCATTACCTTCTTGGGATTATGTGGCATCCACAGTCTTTCCCTTATTTTAGTGCCTTAAATTTGTTTTCCTTTTTAGCTAAGCAGGTGATTGATCTACTATAACTACTCGTAGTTCTAGCATGATGATGCTACCACCTGTTGTTGTCTAAGAACAACTCCATCCGAGTATGTGTTTGGTGTCTAGGTGTGAAAAATTGCTTATGCTCAGGAAGTGGCATTGCTTGACCTTCTTGTGATGTTCGGAATCGATGTTATCCTTTTTCAGGGAAGGGGATTAGTTAGCTTTTTGGATGGATTATTTGGATGGCGGCTTGATACCTGAATTTTTCAAAATTCAAAAACCATGATACAAATTTTCTGTCCTCTTTAGAATTCGGACAAGAACTTTTACAATTATGCCATACCGACCAATCTGGTGATTGTTTTGCCTATTTCAATAATTTATTTAAATGTTATCAATGCGAGCTGTCACGCCCACTTATTCAATCTCGTTCAGTTATGGACTGATTATGAGTCCCTGGCCAAGAAGTTGTTTAAACCAAATTGTGAAACTTTTACTATTACCGTTCTCAAGATATACAAAAATTAATAGTTAATATGTACGGGAGATGCCATGCCCACTTGTACAATTCCACTCATTTTTTGACTGATGATTTGTATTGATCACAAAGACATTTGGACCGAGTTCAGAAACTTTAGCTATTACCGCTCTCTAGATATACAAAAATTAATATTTACTTTGTATGGGAGGTGCCACTCCCATCTATCCAATTCCGCATTGACCACAAATTTATTTTGGTCAAGTATAAAAACTCTTACTATTACCGTTTTGGATATATAAACATATAAAAAAAATTTTAAATGGGCGTGGCACCGTCTAGTTGAAGCTAAACCATCAGTGAAACTACACCCTACAACGCATTTATTGGCTTGTTAATCGGTTTAGTGGTTCTCGAGTTATAAAATGACGAACATAGGACAACTTATTTATATATATATACGAGTATATATAGATTCTTGAGTTTCGACCCCAGGCACTCTAGCAGGACACTGCGACCCATGGGATTAATTGTACCCCTTTCGACCTCTTTTATTAGATCTTTAAATATTTTTTTTTTAAATTTTAATTAAATTGAATCCTTACACTGTAACGTGAGCTAACAATTTCTATTCAAAATTAAAGACTATACTAATTCAGCGTTCATTGCATAAATTTGATATTGTTTTCTCTCTTATTCGTATCAGGTTCACGGTGTCTCTTTTTAGTCTTACGGGTTAGCGGGTTTGGGTGGACCTGTAGCTTCTTGAAATTGCTATTTCCTTCTAACCATGGGCACGTTAAGGTCTTATTGAATGTTAAAATTTATTATAAACCTTTGAAAAAGTTAATTGTTTAAAGAAGAGGCAGTGCCCCATAACAATACTCTATAACACCATTTTGATTCCAAAACCGTATTACCAAAAAGGAGTTTGCAGTCGAAGGTAATGGCCGAGTTTCTATTAATAAGCCAATTTGTTTGTATCTCTTTCAATTCATTAGTGCTTAAGGTAATCGGTGTATGTAGGGTATATATCGCTTTTTTTTGGAGTTACATAAGTTTAAATACTAATAAAACAAAGAAATATATTTTTCATATCAATGAAACGGACTTTGTTTTTTTATGACATTAATGTTTAAATATAATTTCGGCCATGTGGCCGCCACGGTTGATCTCTGTAACCAAACTAATTGGACCATTACGTGAAATTATTTTTTCATTCATTTTTTCAAAAGTTTCTTCAAGTAAATCAATTATAGAACGCGCTGTGTGGCATGTGGCTTCATCCTATTGGAACCACATGTCAGCAAAATTTTTTTTCTCCGTCATTTCTCTAGGGAGCATATTGGCTTTCCACAAAGCATCCATTGTTTTGTTTCAATTTCTTTAATCAATTTGATCTTTCTAGCAAAGTAGATGATTAATCCACTGTAGCTTTCTCTACATGATTTTGCGTAATAGTAAAGATCCTTGGTAATTGGTGATGATTTTTACTTTAGCATTGTAATTTTTCCCCAGTAGGTGGCGTGTTTTCCTAATTATTATGCTATGCGTGGGAAGGTAATGGGCTTCTTTTTTTATGTTTTAGATGGAGTTGTTTTGGAGGGAAGTTGAAACCTCTTTATTAAACATTCGAAACTATAATTAAATTTTTCTTCGTCTGCTGGGGCGCGAACTTGAGTCGTTTGTGTTGTTATGTGTGCGATCTAACCACTACACCGCGCAAGAATAATGCCAGCTACTTTAGGTAGGAAAAAATTCTAATCGTTTCCGTATACCACCGTTCACCATTGACAGTAATATTTATACGAAACGATGACTCCGCCAGCCCATAAAGCGCACCAAACAGTAATTTTCTGTATATAAAATGATGTTGCGACAAATTGCGACAATTCTGCTTATTTACGTACTTATTCAACCAAAAATGGGCTTAATCGGAGAATAAAATTTTGAATGAAAATTCAATATAAATTTGTACTTCAGCTCATTCGCCTAATTGACGGCAATGTAAGTCTATCCATATTGAAATGTCAAACCAAACTGAATCAAGCGCAACTATCAGCTGTTACATCAGTTGTCAAATAAAACACTGTTGTCAACTCAAAGTTATGAACCTCATAAAAATCACCCGATACTATATATACCATAGGACCGAGCTTAGAACTCAAAAAGTAAATTAATTTAAAATTTATCTTTAAACCTGAAAGTGTTACAGAGCACATAATGCTTCCATCACACTCGTGACAGTGTAGTTTATATAAACAAAACAGGAAACTTATAGACGAAATATGACAATAATAATAAGGAACTTAAATAAAATCCGGATAAACACACACCCATACATGCCTAAGATTGTTGAAAAGAGGATAAGCAGAGAGGAACATGTTAATATGTTGTATTTGCATTAGTATTTGTATGCCTTACAATTAATTGCTTTATGGCTGTACTTGATATGAGATTGAGTACATGTTTATATGCGTGTAAGAGTTTTTTTGTGTGAATGTGTTAGTGAAGCCTTGACATTTTGTATTCTTTCTTGATTTCCTTTCTTGTTTATTGCTTTTTTCTTTACAGCACCTTTGTTGTAAAAATTTTCCCAAAACAAGATCTCTTTATGATTTCTTTCTCTATATTTTTACGATTTTCATTTTGATAAAAAAAATAGGAGAAATTACAAAAGGAATGAAAAGAGAATCCAGTTATTTTCTCTATTCCGCTATGGCAATAAAAAAATCAGTTGTTTTCGATATTTTCTTTTTTTTGTTAAAATATTTTGGTTTCTTTCCTACAGCTCCCCAAATGGTTATTATAAAGCTCTAAAAAATAGTAGAATATAAAAAATTACAAAAAACTTTTAAGAATGAAATTCTTTAAGTCGTTTTTAGAATTTAAACGAATTTTTAGAACTGAATTTGTCCATTTGTGTCTTAGCATGATGTAAAGGGGCTTATCAAATATGTACCCCATAACTCGACCAAAAATATATTTGTGATTACAATCTTAATGTACTGCATTGATACTTCTTTGGCATACTGATAGCCGCTTGATGCTTTTGATTGATTAGCGTATTTATTTCTCCATGCCTTAGAAATTATGCTATAAACACATGCAAGGCTGCCAACCATCGACTACAAGTTGTCAAAATAGAATACATGTGTGCACATGAGAATAATTATTTTAACGGCGACATGGCTACCGACTACACGACTACCGTTGTAGTCCTTAGCCAACGTAGTCTAATTTCTATTTTTCTTGGCGACAGTTTAGTGCTGTCGATATAATAAGATTCATAAATAGGCGTTTTAAAAACGCAATACATGAAATATATACATAAAAAACGCGAAAAAAATATATGTTGCACCACTGAAAAAGAACAATCATATCTACATTTGTTTACATTGTTTGTAGCTGTAGTCGTTAAAATAATTAAGTATCTGAGTACTTGGCTACTTTTATAGCCATCGTCTTTCGTAGTCGTGAGGCCGATGATCGATAGCCTTGGATGTGTTTATAGCATTAAGTTTTTTTCGTTCTAGTTTAGATTCTTCATACAAGCTCTTATGAGTCTATACTTCAGTGTGGTTTTTGTCTTTGATAATTATGGTATAATACAAAGACTGTTTCAGCTCTTAAATTAAGGTAATTTTAAAGGGTTACTAGACTACTTTTAAATTCTCAGCTAGCTGCGTCTTTTAGTATTTTTTTTTGAAAGCCATTGAAAATAGCCAACTTTGATAATTTTAACAAAACTGGAAGAAAAGTAAATTTCTTGTGATGCTTTAAGATACTTTCTATGTAAAAAATATCATTACCCAAGCCAATGAAATGCTTGATATGTCCTATTAGAACTCCACATAACTAGTTTTAATGGTTAAAATCAAGTTAAGCATAAATGAAGCCTAAAATTTAGATCACCCAAAGAAGTCTTCAACCCTGGAATCTTATATATAAAAATTAATATGATTGGTTTGTTGGTTTGTTTGTGCCTTATGGACAGCTAAACGGCTAAACCGATTTTCCTGCAATTTGTGTGTCTGGTAGGAACTATAGGCTACATAAATTTAAAAAATTTCAACTGGGTGGTGCCACGCCCATATAAAGTGTATATTTATTTGTTTATATCTTCAAATTGGTAATAGAGAGATTATGCAAATTTGGTCCAAATAGAGTCATATTTAAAGCAAGTTTTTAAATCAGGTTTGTTACGGTTTACACGCTGGTAGCATCGTTGGACCTTTTATCTTCAGAAGTGAAGACGAAGTTTACGTTACAGTAAATGAAGATTGTTACCGCACTATGATAAATAATTTTTTGTTTGAAAATATAAATGTAGTTGATCCGGAAGAGATGTGGTTTCCACAAAGCTACATGCCAAAAGCGGCCGTAACTATCGTTTTATTGGAATAAAACTTTGGTGATAAGTTAATTTCGAAAACGAACCTGTCAATTGGCCTCCAAGGTCTTACGGTTTGACACCTCTTGATTATTTCCTCTGAGATATGTGAAGTCACTATTTTATATTGGAAAATCAGCAACAACTTACACGTTGGAGGCCAACATTGTTCGCAAAAGTGGTCCAGAGAATCAGCTCGGAAAAATTGTTTCAGTTTAATGCCATGTTTTGATTATTGGACTTAAAACAATTTCTGGGATTAAAATATAATTGTTTTGCAATTTAAAGATACAGCTTCAGAATAAAAAACTCCCCATATTTCTGGTAAAAACTATAAAAGTGCTGTTTCTTTGAAACGACACAGCGGTGTACAAGTGAACAACCATTTTTTTTTTAAATTTATGAATTGGGCTGTGACTGCTACCACATCCAGCATACTCACCACCCGGCATACTTTATCTCGTGCAACTTTTTCCTGTTTCTCAATTTTAATTATTATTATGAGGGTCTTAAGGAATTTCATTATTTCTGGGGAATATAAGAATAGGAAAACGCTGGACCAATTACATACATATAGTATATCAAGCTTACAGATTAAATAAAAAAATAAAACGTGATATTTTGATTTCTTCTACATCCAGATAGTAACTTCAAATTTGTAAACTAAAGTCTTACTAAAGCGTGGTCCAACTATACTGTACGATGTTAATTGTGAGTCCCACCTTAAGTCAAGTTTTTGCACAACTTCATTTGACATTTCTTTGATTGACAAATTTAACCATGGAGAGGTACATAATTGGGCAGCGTGTTATGATTGTTAAAACCTTTTACGAAAATGGGCGTTCATATCAAAAGGTATTTCGGGCACATCGTGATTTTCTTTGGTCAGCATAACTAAATATGTCCACAATCGGGAGAACTGTGAGTAAATTTCTGGGTCTATAGAAAATATGAAACCTATGCATGCTTACCCAGTTCGTTCTGCGGAAAACATTGCTGTTGTTCAAAATAGGCAGAAAATCCGTCAACCTGAACTCGTTGTAATGCCCTATAATTGAACATCTCATCACTGATGCGAAATTTGAATAAAGGTTTGAATTTACACATGTCGGCTAAGCAGTTACCGTGAATGGTGTTTGCTATTGCGAGATGATAACTTATTGTGGCCAGAAATTAAGGATATGGACCTGGACGATATGTGGTTAGGAGTTATTCAATTGCAATAGCACAGAGCTCAAATTAGATGTGGCTTAATGTAACTTCATAGTTGCAACGCAACTAAACAACCTTATGGACGACAATGTGATAGATTAGTGGTGACATACCACAACGCCATAACCGATCAATTGAAAATTTGTTTCTTCGACTATGGTTACGGTTATGGCGTTATCTTAAGTCACGCTTAATTGAGCCATTATCTTAAAATATTTTACATAATTGGTAACAGAATGCAGAAAATAAGTCACAATTAAGGCGAATATCATATCAAGCCGTAAAGTTGTAAGATGATGGTGAGATCATTTAAAAATCAGAAGAAATCAGCAGAGTAGTAAGAAAGCCTCATAAGTATCTGATTTATGCAAATGTGTAGATTACAGATATGTGAATCGTTAAAAACGCAGGTAAGGTAAGGTAAGGTGCAGTTCTATTTCTAGGCCATTTTGAGTGATGCATTGTAAATGCAGAATAATGCAGTTTTAAGTATAAATATTTTAATAATATTTCCAAATGTTTTATTACACCTTAGGGTAAGTTACGTATGTGGAAGATACACAAATGATATCATAAGAAGATTGGCTGACTCTCAGGCTATTTTATTATTTATGCCTGATTGTTCAATTTGTGTTCTTTTGCTTTGTTTTTCCTTAAGAACGATATTATCTTTAATGTTTGTTTCAGCTGTAGGGTTGTAATATGTGAACATTTTTTACAGGAATAAGAAATTTATTTAAGTAAGAGAGTAGTCACTTTGTGTGTGTGCAACACTCGAAGCCTAATTTGAATAATGACCGAAAACATCAAATACATGTTTAAAGCAATTAATCATATTTCCAGAAGCAGTGAACAACAGAACACTGACATTTGCCAGCACATCAACTCCACTACCCCCAAAACTTATTATAATATTTTATAAAACTCCCAACCCTGTATCATTAACTATACTTAAGGTTTGCTGTATTCAATCTTATGCAAACGATTTTCTCTTTTGCTTCTTTTTTTAAATCAAGAGGGTGTTGAAATATTTCATATTTCATAATATTTTGTTGTTGTTATTTTGTGTGTTGTCCTTTTTAGGAGGGGGAGGGGGAGGGGGAGATGGACGAAAAAAAATAAGAATAAAATATAAATATATTAACGCCTTTAAGTAGGACTAATATCCTTGCTGACACATACTCGTTAATATTTTTTATTTTCTATTTTTCCTACTAATGGCCAGTTGGTCTAAACTTTAATATTTCATTCGGCTTAAGGTTGTGTGTGCACTTCCTGTCTGTTATTTTGTAGAATTTTTTTATTTTCTATTTTTATTCTCTAATATTAAGGATTCATTTCATTGTTTATATAGGCTCGACGTGAAAGTCTTCTTTTATATTTGCTTTCGTTACTGTCTCATTTTTGAACATTTGATTCAGAATGATTTTTCAAGTATTTTATTCGTAGATTTCTTCTTTTGTGATGTGAAGCAAATGTTTGTTGCCTGCAATTATGAAGTAATTTTTCATAAACATCATTAAATGTAAGTAAAATCATAATTTTTCCTTATTCGTATATATCTTTTGATTCTGTTCCCGTGTGTATTTTGGATGAAAAATCATTTTTTTATTGAAGATTAATATGATGTTTTAGTGATGAATTTTTATGCAAACGAATAAATGTTAATAATTTTTCAGTGAATGTTGTTTTATATTCTGAATTTCAAATAAAATGTGATTTAAAGAAAGCATAGAGGATTTTTTTTTGACTAATCTTGAAAATTTGCAGCAGTCACAGTTGTATTTATTGATTTTTGCTTAAAAAGTGCATTTATTATAATAACAAAATGAATTGATGCATCATTATTCAAAGTATTGTCCATCGTTAGCAACTAATTTTTCCCATCTTTTCTGTAGCATATGGATTCCGCGCCAAAAGAGCTGCTCCGGTTTTGAGGTAAAGAATGAATCAAGCCAATTTCTGATACCCTATTTTGAAGTGAAGCGCATTCCGATAAAGGCGTTCTGCATCGATCGAAACAAAGGGTAGTCGGAAGGGCAATGTCTGGGCTATAAAGCGGGTGAGCCTAACTTCCCATCCACTGTTTTCCAATTGGTATTTGACCGGCCCCGCAACATTTGGCCGAGCATTGTCATGATGGAAGATTATGGCCTCGTATCTGGACGAATATTCTGGTCGTTTGTCGTTGATTGCTTTCATCAAACGAATCAATTGTGTTCGGTACAGGTCCCCTGTGATCATCTGACCTGACTTAAACAGTTAATTCCAAACACCCTTCTGATACCGAATACAGAGCATTACCTTGGTGTCATGGATATTCGACTTCCGCGTTGATATGGCTCATTGGTCGGGCTTTACATATGACACATTTATCATCACCAGTACAAATATGATGCAAAAATGACTTTTTTTGTAGCGTTCAAGCATCATTTCCGAGATGCAAAATCACCTTTCAACATCTCTAGGCTTCAATTCATAAGGGACAAAATTTTCTTGCTCTTGAATGAGTTCCAATGCTTTTAAACGTAGGGAAATGACTTGTTATGTGACTCCCAATGATAATGCAGGTTCTTCTTGCGTTTGACAATAATCTTCGTGGAGTATAGGGTAGCTTTTCTACATTTTGTATTGCTTATGTGTTGATTAAAAGAATCTGCTCAATAACACTTCAGATATCAAATTTTACAGGATTCGAATTCAGCGTGAATACTTCAGACAGCATTCCATCATTCCATCCCTGTACCATAAAATAGTATTGCATTCAGATAGCAGCCCGCCAAATTTTTTTGGTCTTTATGTCAATCGATTGCGACGTTAATTCTGTTAAAACGTGGTAAAAATCTAACCTTTTTCATTATGTGAAAACAACCTGGTTCTCTATATATTTTTACGAAAATAAATAATGTCTAAAAAAAGATACACCACATCAGCGCTTTTAAAACTGTATTTTGCTATTTTGGTATATTGGGTTGTGTCAAGTTTGTTAAGGTGTCACCCTGGCAATGCCGTACTTATTTGCATATTGGGCTGCATTGCCAATTCGACCATCTTTGTGTGTTTCATTTGAAATTAACGGAAATAATTCGAATGTTGTAGGAACAAAAACATTCTGAAGTAATTTAAATGGTATATAAAAGGCGGCGCCTTAAGGCCCAATTAATCTAGAAGTAACGTAGTAACGTGTCAGCTGTTTTCAACTGTGTGTGCGTAAACAAAAAAGAAAAAAGAAACAAAAAGAACCAACAATATTATTTTTTCATCACCAATTTTATGTAAGTTTATTTTTATTTAATAATTATAATTTTAAAGACGCACTTTTAAATTTGTCTTTGTTTGTTAAACTTAAGCGCGAATTCTTTGTTTTCACTTTTATGTCAACTGATGTTGTGTCTGTAGGAAAAACGTAGAAAAATTCTGCTGGAAACAGAAACATCACGACTACGTTACGTTCGTTACAGAACAACTAACCATTTGTATATATTCTCCATTCAGTTATCGTATCAGCTGACACGTCACGTCTAAGTTACTTCTAGACTAATTGGGCTTTTATGCATTAGTTAGTTATCGTTTGGCAGTAAAAAAGTCCAGTCGTGTTTAGGCGTAAATAAAAGTGTTGTATAAACGAATATTAACTGCAAGTTAAATAAGTTGCCGTATTAAGATAGACTGTATAAAGATAAAGTGAATAGCTAAAAGCTGTAAAACAACAACAAGGTAGTGCTTATTTTATTTTGACCAGATTAAAAAGAACTCAAACGCTTTAAAAAGGTTAAAACGTAACAATATGTATTATTCAGCTTGCTATTAGATTTTCGCTCTAAAGATTTTCTTTATAACCTACCCCGCTTTTGTTAACCCTTTGTCTTCAACAGGAGGCTCTTGGAAGGGAAAATGAGATAATGGTTAATAACTTTCTGAGTTTCGACAATAAGAGGACTGATTTTACTCTGGAAGTATATAGTAGGGAAAGCTTAAGAGCACTTACAGGTTACTAAGCCTGTAAAAAGCATTTGTTCAGAATGGGTATATAAAACACCAGCAGCTGAAGATAATATTATGAGGAAGTAGAGTTAATTGAGCTCTTGATCACTAACTGTGTGAGTGGGGTACAGATGCTACAGGCCATTACACGTAGTAGTAGCGTGAAGTGAGCGTCAAGATCAAATGTCTCCATAGGGAACATTTATTGTGAACGAGCCTTAATTATTTTTTGTGTGTTGGCAATGACATCTGTCAAACATATTCAGTATACATCAAATCAGTAAACAAATAACATCATATTTTTTCATCGTGTTAAAGATGGTGAATTTTGTAGCAGAAAACGATGATTTGCGGAAAGCAGTAATTTTTTGCTTCAAAGGCACGACTCAAAATCAGTGTTGTATTGAATTGTAACTGGCAATGGAAAATAGATTTATTGCAGATTCCTAAACCGAAAAAATAATGGGTAAATACGGGACAACCATTCGGCTGCAAAACGATAACAGTTCGGCAAAAAGACAATGCTGTATGTCTGGTGGGACCAGCAAAGTGTGGTGTACCATGGCTCCTAAGACCTGGTCACTACCGACAAGAAATGATCAATTTGAAGCATGCATTGAACGAAAAACGACCAGAATGGCCCGCAAGACACGCAAAATAATTTCGCAACATGACAATGCAATTCACATTTCATAGCGGTACACCTGGTAAGCTGGCTGTGCAGGACTCCGTAAATGACTAAGGGAAGCTAGAATAGATTAACGATGGTCGCAGTGTAAAAGGCCTTCTTGTACCTTACCATTACCTTTATCACATTACGTTACACCACATAAGTAGTAAATTGTTTTTGTGCTGATATTTGTTATATTTAACCCTAGTTTTACTTATCTACTCCGTCATAAGTTTTTATGTTCAAATTGTCATATAAATTTTGACAAAAATCAGACAAATTATTTCTTTTTTACCGTTAGCCTTAAAAATCATATATGCTATTCCAAAACGTATAACTTGAACACTTTATTCTGTAAAGCCATTATTTGCTTTCCAATTTTTATTAAAAAAAGTTAAATTATAATGGATTTAACTTGAATTTATTCAGTTTAAAACTTAACGTTAAAGTAATTGTTTATTTAATTTATTTTTTATTTTCTTGCCTGTTTTTTAGTTGTGTTTGAAATATTTTTCCATTTCACATACTTTTATTTGGTTTAGTTAAGTTCTTTTCAGGCATGATTGTATATGTTTGTGCAGTATATAGGCTTTAATTAAATATATACATTATATGTAAATATGTATGTGCTAAATATGATACCATTCGTGTGTCTGAGTTTATGTGAATATTAACTTTTTACATAAATTATAAATTTTAGCAAAATTTTTGATATTTTATACAAAGTTTCCTGTGTGTTTATTTTTCTCATATGACATTCTTTTTTTCTTCAAATGCTCGTACAAAAAGGGTCCGCCATCTAAAGTTTTTTTTTCAACTAGTGCTTATTTCGTGAATGGTAATACTTAGCTCATATCTGATTTGACAGATAATTAGTTTTATGCTTCCGCTGAACGAATATGGTTGTGTATACGCTTGAACAACGCTGGGAAATATTGCGACATTACTTTGAAAATCATGGAATCATGGTTGCAGAATCAAAAATCATCTTTTCAGATGAAGCTCATTTTGATCTTGGCGGGTATGTAAACAAGCAAAATTGTCGCATTTGGGGCACAGAAAAACCGCACGCATACATTGAAAAGCCGATACACCCAAGACGAGCCACTGTTTGATGTGGATTTTGGTCCAGAGGCATAATTGGGCCATTTTTCTTCGAAAATGAGCAAGGAGTGGCCGTTACAGTCAACGGTGATCGTTATCGGGCCTTGTTGAACGAATTTTTGTTCACAAAAATTGAAGAGGAGGATATTAGCAACATTTGGTTTCAACAGGACGGCGCTACGTGCCACACAGCCGAAGCTACACTCGATGTTTTGCATCCTGTTTTTGAAAATCGCATTATCAGCCGCAGAGCTGATGTCGTTTGGCCACCTTGGAGCTGCGATTTGACACCGTTGGACTATTATTTATGGGGTGCCGTCGAAGATAAGTGTTACGCCAACAAGCCAGAGACAATTGACGCTTTAAAGGACAATATTCATGAAGCCATTGGTGAAATACTGCTGCACACAATCGATAATGTGCTTAAAAATTGGACCGATCATGTAGGCTACTGCATAGCCAGCCGAGGCAGCCATTTGAATGAAATTATTTTCCATTATTAACCGGAAGGATTGGACTCTCAAATAAAAAACAAAATTTGAGAAAATATTCAGTAGTTTTTTTTATAGAATTTTCAAAAAAAAAAAAATTATTTGGCGGACCCTATATAACGATTAAACACACACACATACACATACATACATACACACAATTTTTTTACAGTTAAATTTGTTTAACATTATGATAGTAAATAAAGGGCCTTTTTTATTAAGCAAAGGAATAAGTTTCTAGCATTTTCATAACAATTAAAAACGATCACCAATTAAAAGGCCCTTTTATTAAACGCATCCCACCTTTAAATTCAAATTAAACCAAGTGTATGTGAGATATAATCGAACTTATTATGCATTTCAAGGCCTATCAATGATATTATTTAAAGAATTTCAAATCATGCAAATGTCCGCTAGGACTTTGATAGGTGGGTGGATTCTGTACTGGCGGCGTCAATAGCGAACACTATAGGTCGGTTAATACAAATATTTTTGTGGCCTTAATTGGATAATATGAGCAGTTACAACATATGGTTTCAACAAAATTGCTCATAGTGTCACATTGAACATTCTGCACGTGCGACTTGAAGGATTGGTTATCTTAAGGTGAGATAATGTGAACTGGAGACTGCGATTTGATGCAGATCTATGCGAATAAACCACAAACTACATGGCATTTGTAAAAATTCAGTCTGATTAATGTGATGTTACATTTCATACATAATGGCACCGATACGTTTTTTAAACGAATATATAGCTTCGATGATATCTCACGGATACACACACTTGTTTTATTGAAATTTAATTATTAGAAGCGCTTAACGTTCGATTATTCAATTTTTCAATAGGAATAGCAACTACTGTATGTCATACTCTAAACGGCCATTTGGTTTTACATTTCTTTTTAATAAGTTTTTGACAAATGGTCCATGAACAATATTACGCTCCAGGAACGTTTACAAATTGTAAAAATTACAACGCAGTCCTCTGTTCCAAGAACTTATAGATCAAATTACTTTATAGAGTGAAAACAATTTTACTCCTATTCTGCGTTTCGATTACGTCTCCATATACAATTACGTTTCGACTGAAAATTGGTATTCTAAAAAGAACGGAATCGAAAGAAGAATCCCAGCAAATCTTTTACCAAATACATATTCGATTAGAGACCGCATACAATGTAAGTAGGGCCCATCCAATGCCTATATACAATTCCTATTTACACACATTCCTACTTACACAGCGTTATCCTAGGCCGTCAGGTGGATGGAACAGACATTATAAGCGAAGGTTGGATGAGTCCAATGGTACAGACATTGTAAGTAAAAGTTGGAAGGGTTTTAATTGTCAAACATTAATTTTTTTTCATTTTATTTATTTATCACAAATTCAATAATGAAAAAAATAGACTGCTCCATACACCACACACACAGTTTGGCCACTTGAATTTTTAAAAACACTCTTTTCATTTTAATTCGGAAAAATTACAAAGAAAAATTGTAAAAATAGCAGCAAAAATCAAACAAAATTCATAATCGAAACTACAATAACAATGTAATGCATAACAAATCTATCCAAATCAGATGCTAGTGCGATGGCGTTTTTACTTCTAATGTACATTTAATTTTATAATGTATTTGGAATGAGACTCATTCAAATCGGATGCTACCAGTTGTAAAGCGTGTGTTTTATAGAGGTATAGAACTTTAAGTTGGCATTACTTTTCAAGGTGGAGACCGATTTAACAGCTGTTAAGTGATTTATTCTCAGTTTGGTTTGGCAACTCATCATGAGTAGACTCACGCCTGGCGTAGATTCGTCGAATGGGTTCAAAACGAGATTACCGTTGTTCCCGATTTTCATAAGCGAATTTTGTTTAGCGATGAAGCGCACTTCTGGTTGAATAGCTACGTCAACAAACAAAACTACCGCATTTGGAGTGAAGGTAAGCCTCAAGTGTATGTGGAAACACCGTTACATCCAGCAAAAATGGCTGTTTGGTGTGCTTTATAGGCTGGTGGAATCATTGGTCCGTACTTTTTCAAAAACGATAGTGGCCAGAACGTTACAGTCAATGATGATCGGTAAAGAGCCATGATTACTAACTTTTTCATTCCTGAATTGAATAGCCATGATGTCCAGGAGGTGTGGTTTCAACAAGACGGCGCAACATGTCACACAGCTCGTGCCACAATAGATTTATTGAAAGACGCGTTTGGTGACCGCCTAATTTCACGTTTTGGACCTGTGAATTGGCCTCCAAGATCTTGTGATTTAACACCGCTAGACTACTTTCTGTGGGACTATGTAAAGTCATTGGTCTATGCGGTAAAGCCACAAATGATTGACCATTTGGAAGACAACATTCGCCGTGATATTGCCGATATACGGTCACAAAAATGGCTGTTTGGTGTGCTTTATAGGCTGGTGGAATCATTGGTCCGTACTTTTTCAAAAACGATAGTGGCCAGAACGTTACAGTCAATGATGATCGGTAAAGAGCCATGATTACTAACTTTTTCATTCCTGAATTGAATAAACATGATGTCCAGGAGGTGTGGTTTCAACAAGACGGCGCAACATGTCACACAGCTCGTGCCACAATAGATTTATTGAAAGACGCGTTTGGTGACCGCCTAATTTCACGTTTTGGACCTGTGAATTGGCCTCCAAGATCTTGTGATTTAACACCGCTAGACTACTTTCTGTGGGACTATGTAAAGTCATTGGTCTATGCGGTAAAGCCACAAATGATTGACCATTTGGAAGACAACATTCGCCGTGCTATTGCAGATATACGGTCACAAATGTTGGAAAAAGTCATCGAAAAAAAAAATTTGACTTCCAGATTGGACTACATCCGCACCAGCCGTGGCGGTCATATACCAGAAATCATATTTAATATATAATGCCACAAGATTATCTTTCAGATAAATAAAATTAATGTCAATCGAATAATCCATCGTTGTTTTATTGCAACTTAAAGTTCTATACCTCTATAAAAAACACCCCTTATATCCTTAACAATTTTATTTCTATTTTGCCTATTGACATAATACTATACAATCGGATGTGTTTCATTTGTAACAACTTTTGTACTGCTGGGATAAGAAGACAATAATGTTCTCTAAAGAATAGGAACATATGAAATAGAAACAAAAAACATAAGCAAATTTTAATAAAAACTCAAAATGTAGTGCATATACAAGAGAGTTCAATAAGAAACCACAAAATGTTTTTAAATTTTGTATATTTTTATTTCGTATTTATTAAAAATAAATAAAATCTTAGCCAAATAATAAATTTTAGACTAAAAAACAAACATCGAAAGAATATCCGTCACAACTTTAACAAGTTGGAAAACGTAGTTTCGATCGTAATGCAAAACACATACAATCGAAAGAAACTAAATGGAATCGAAACGCAAATTTGCTAAACGGAGAAACTTTCGATTCGAATTGAAAAGCAAAACAAAGAAATGTTACATCATGGCCACCACAAAAATGACTATTTGGTGCAGATTTTTAGCCATTTGTTTATATTTCTTTTGAAATGAAGTAGAACCAGCTGGTGAAGTGAATCGTGTATATTATCATCATATGTACGATGAAATTTTTATATCCAAAATCAAAAAGAAGATGTTACGGTTTCACATGAAACAGTGTGTGATAATGTGCGATTTGACGCTTCCTGATAACTTTTAGACAATTGGAGGCAACATAACGTAAATCAGGCAAATGAAATAACACCAAATAAACGTGAAAAAGTATTCAAAAAAGTACAGATGTGTGACAAGTATATAGTCGTTGTGTCTATTTATTAGGGAGATCGATTATTCGACTTTTTCAAAAACCGGTTTTCGAATAATTCGAAAAGTAGCACTTTTTAAAAATCCAGTTTTCGGTTAATAATAATTCAAATAACCGGTTAATCGGTTCTTTTATTTAAATAAAATTGTTCCTAATTCTTGAAGCGCAGAGCTGGACCATGTCTGTTTTAAAAATAAGCAGAAGCTCAATACTAACAATAATTCTAACAAATGTCATAAAAATTATGATAAAGCGGTATGAAAGTACTGAAAAATGCTAAAGTTTCGAACAGCTACTCTAGGAGCTAATTTCGTTTCTGCTGTATTACTTGGTAGAGAATGGAATTAAAGGTTTGTTATTAAAGTTATAATTTAGGTGTCTAAGACAACAAAAATTAAATGTTTTACTTTGAATAAATCAATTAATAATATACGAGACTTTAATTGCATCGACAAGAAAATTTGCTTAAATTTCGAGCAGCACTGTATGTAAATTTATGCACCACGTATTTAATTGTGTGTGCGTCACTGTGGTATGTTAGGTATGAACCCACCCTCCAACCAAGAAGTCGTTGGTTCAATCCCAGGCCACACCATCCGACAATTTTCAACAGCGATATCACCTCACAACATTACTAGCGTTTGGTTATGTGTATACACGCTGTGAAAAACTTCACTAACTAATATATTTGCCGTTCGGAACCGGCGTTTGTGGGTTTGTGCGCTATCAATGAGTCTAGTTGATCATTCTCCATATATAAAAATCACTATTTATTTACGGAAGATGATAAGAGGTTAGTTTTGCTCATAAATGCATATCTTTTTTGATCTACCTTGTCTTCCACGTTCTTTTCGAGACGTTCAAGGTTGAAATATAATCAAATTTATTAAAATAGTTAAGCGATGAGCATATTTTCAATAAGAAAATATGCAAACGTATAATAATTATACTTATTTAAATTAACCGGTTATTCGTGTTAAATTAACCGGCTTGTTCGACATTCGAAAAATGAAGATTTTGAAAAAGGCGTATTCGAAAAAATCAAAAAACCGGTTAAAACCGGTCAAATAATAACCGTCCGATCTCCCAGCTATTTATCAATTATTTTTTTTAAATGTAAACGCCATGGAATTATCCTCCAAAAGGAATACAAATTTTAATAGAATTCATTAATTTTTGTTGTTTTCCTACAAATTCAATTTCGGACAATCTCATGAAAAGAATCTATAAAACGAAAGAAGTTTTAATTCAATATTCTTTTTTTCTTTAAGAATATTACATCGCTTATTTTAATTCAAGTTTATGTAATTGGGGTCATAGGAGTAAGTAAAGGGTCCGCCAAATAAATTTTTTTTTGAATATGCTATAAAAAAAACTACTTAATATTTTCTCAAATTTGTTTTTTTATTTAAAAGTACAATCCTTCCGGTTAATAATGGAAAATAATTTCATTCAAATGGCTGCTTCGGCTGGCCATGCAATAGCCTACACGATCGGTTCAATTTTTAAGCACATTATCGATTGTGTGCAGCTGTATTTCACCAATGGCTTCACGAATATTGTCCTTCAAAGCGTCAATTGTCTCTGGCTTGTTGGCGTAACACTTATCCTTGACGGCATCCCACAAATAATAGTTCAACGGTGTTAAATCGCAGCTCCGAGGTGGCCAAACGACATCAGCTCTGCGGCTGATAATGCGATCTTTAAAAACAGGGCGCAAAACATCGAGTTTAGCTTCGACTGTGTGGCACGTAGCGCCGCCTGTTGAAACCAAATGTTGCTAATATCCTCCTCTTCACAAACAAAACAAAAATTCTTTCAACATAGCCCGATAACGATCGCCATTGACTGTAACGGTCACTCCTTGCTTATTTTCGAAGAAAAATGGCTCAATTATGCCTCTGGACCAAAATCGGTACCAAACAGTGATTCGTCTTGGGTGTACTGGCTTTTCAATGTATGCGTGCGGGTTTCTGTGCCCAAAATGCTACAATTTTGCTTGTTTACATACCTGCCAAGATCAAACTGAGCTTCATCTGAAAAGATGATTTTTTTTTGGAAAAATTGGTATCTTCTGTAAGTCGATCGCAGGCCCACTTAGCGAAGCGTATACACAACCATATTCGTTCAGCGGCAGGATAAAACTAATTATCTGTCAAATCAGACATGAGCTAAGTGCTACCATTCACGAAATAAGCACTAGTTGAAAAAAAAAAACGTTAGATGGCGGACCCTTTAGAATTGTGTTGAGCATAACTGATATGTTTTCCTAAACTATACTTTAACATAAAGAAATTTTAAGTATTTATTTTGATTTTTCAAACCGCTGAAAGGCCTTAAAACAATTTACTTATTTCCTTCAATTTCTAATGGACTCAACTAAACGCATATTCCCATGTTCCACGCAAGCATAAGTGATAGCAATATGGGTGTTTCTATATATTTTGTAGTGGTGTTAACATTACAGTGGGAAATTTTTGTAATAACTTATCTAAAGCAGTCAAAAATTATTTCTTATTTTATAATCTGAAATGCCTTAAATATCTGTATATTTAGAAAATACAGTAGTTTTTGTATAATTGGAAAAACGTGCCAAAACTATTGCAATTTGCTTTTATTATTTTTCAATTATAAAATTTCCAAATACTTTAAAAGCGTTACCTCATCTTAATTAAACGAGTAGTAGATACTTTACATCAGGAATTGCACATGAACAATTTCTGTACAGGATGGGTGTCAAAATTTCTTACAATTGACCAAAACCGCCACAAAATAAAAAAAGTTATGATAATGGCAAAAGTGAACGAATTACTTGAACATCCACCGTAATCGCCAGATTTGGCTTCTAGTGATTACTATCTGTTTCCAAATCTGTCTGGGAAACATTGATTACAGCCGCGGATAGATATTTTGAATGTTTTTCGGAATCGTGTATTGAAGAATTGCGAGATTGTATTAAAAAATGTAAAATATTTGTCTTTCATTGCTAACGCACAAACTTTTAAAACTCGCTTAGTATTATGACTAATCCTTACGTGGATTAAATATAAATTTAATTTTTAGAAATAACACAAAATTACCTAATTGTTGTTATTTAAGCCAATCCTAATTTCAAATTACATGAAAACAAACACTGCCAAAATTGCATCGATCGTAATTTCATTAACAATGGTGTGACCCATTTGGTTTAACAATAAGAAGAAAAAATGCTATCCATAGATTATCATTGTGTGTGAATTTGCTTTTTGTTCTTGCTATTTGGTTAACTTCCGCTTAAATGAATTTTCTAAGTTGGTAAAAAACTTTTTAATTATATATTATATTTAAAATAATTATTCTCATACACACATGCACATATACACACTCAGACATATATAAAATCTCATATTGGGTGTTTTTTTACAGTTACATAAGTTTTAATCATAACAAAATATAATAGAAATATATTCGGAATAAAAAAATAAAACGGGTTTAGTTGGATAGAAAATTTGATGACGTTAATATTTAAATATGATTTCGGCCATGTTGACGCCACGGTTGGCGCATACAAGTCGCCATCTGGAACGCCAATTTTTACAAGCTTTTCGCAACATATGCGGCCGTGTTTTGCCATTAATTCTGCGAATGTTGATCCAATTGTCTCTGGCTTTTCGACGTAGACAAGTGACAAGTACATAACCTTAAAGAAAGTAAATCAATTGGGTTAAATCACACAATCTTGTTGGCCAATTAATTAAAGCATTACGTGGAGTTACTCTTTCATGAAAAATTTTTTTGAGTAAATCAATTATAGTGCGTGTTGTATGGAATATTGAAACCACATGTCAGCAAAATTAATGCCAGTTAATTGAGGTAAAAAAAATGTCTTATCTTGTCACCATACCGTTTACCATTGGCTAAAACGCACCAAACAGTAAATGTAATGGTATTACGACAAAAGCTTGTGCATTATCCTCACCTCAAATGCGACAGTTCTGTTTTAACCAAAAGTGCGCTTCAAAACGAAACAAAAAGTTTGGCGAACAGAACCATTATTTTGATATTGAATTTTGATTTTGATTTTGAAATTTCAACAATTTGCAAGCGTTGCTCTGGTGTTGGCTTAACCATAATGAAATGTTAAACTAAACTAAACAATTATCAGTGTCGCCAACTCATATTTATGAACTTCTAAAAAAAAAACACCCGATACATACAAGCCAACAGTTTTGTAATTGTTTTTTATTCTTGGTGTCATGCAATATATTTTATTCGAAACATTTAACAAATCTACGGGAGTTTTCAAATAAAAAAGATAAACAATAATTTTTCTTAAACTTTTCAACATTCTTTTGCATGGACAATCCACATTTGTTAATCTAGTCTTTGAATGCTTTAAAAAACAGAAAGATATTTACAAAAATTTTAAGGTCCAAATGCAAAAAAGCCAAAAAAGTTACATATTATGATTCAAAGAGTGTTTTTTAGGACTAACGTATATATGAGATTTATCTGGGACTTATGTAACAAACATCAGGACAGCACATCATTGTATCTCTACTCATCCAAGTTTCAAATCAGATACATGTACGTATGAGCAATATTTAATTAGAAATGATGAATAATTAAATATTACGTATACGCTCATATTGAAGCCTTTTTCATTTAATATAGCGATGTTCGTTCATAATGTTCACATTACGAAGTTTTTCGGCTTTTGATTTATTCTTTTCGTGAAAATTATAATCAGGGTTGCTAAAAGACAAAAATTGCTACCAAAATGTTTTTCTGAAATGTACCAAAACCAACTGTATCGCTAACCTTTTTTACATAGTCTGTTAATTTAAATATCATACGGTATTTATTGATAAAGCAATATCAGTAGTAATAATTCTTGGAAAACTATTTTTGTTTTATTTTTCTATAAAAAAATTAAGAAATTGTAATAAATTAGCAAATGGTAAAAAATCTTGTATAAAAAAATTTATACGCTTTGTTTACATTATTCCAAACGGCAACCATAATTACAACAAAAAACATGTGTATGATACACAAAAACTTTTTCAGTAGCTTGTTAGCCGTGAACGAAAAAGGGGTGTAGCGCATGTTTTTGTGTTTTTTTTTTTTAATTTCAAGAGATTTTGGTTGCGTACTTACACTTTGTATGAATACCTATCTTTTTACAGCATTTTAACTTCAGTGTATTTATCATTTTAAGTGTTTCGCTCTTTGTGGGTACCCCTGATTTAAAACAATTTGATATTTCATTCCTTCCAGGCTACCTCTAGTGATGATGTCAAACAACAGACGAATGTTCAGGAATAAGAGCCACCTACTAGGAAAAAACTACAATGCTAAGTAAGGATCACCACCAATTAGCAAGGATATTTACTACTACACAATCATATGCAGGAGGCTACAGTAGATTAATCATCTACTTAGCTAAAAATCAACTTGATTAATGAAACTGAAACAAAGCAATGAATGCTTTGTGGAAAGTCATATTCTTCCTAGAGGAGTGATGGTGAAACAAAAAAGCGAAAAACTGGTCCCATTGCGTTTTGCAGGTCTCTACGGAATTTAAACTTACACCATTAAAAAAGTACTGCACAGATCAGAAGAAATGATAATCTGAAGGTGCAAGGTCCAGGCTATATGGTCGATGCATCAAAACTTCCCAGTCGAGCTCTCTTAATTTCCTCCAGGTCATCAAAGATAGGTGTTGTCTGGCGTTGTGAAGATGGAATGCAACACATTTTTTGTTGATCAATTCTGCCCATTAAAACTAAATTGCTTGCTTCAGTTTCATAAAGTGTTCACAGCAGAGATCAAAATCAATCGTTTGACCAGGTTGTAGAAGCTTATAATGCACAATTCCGTTCAAATCCCACCAGACACACAGCATTAGTTCTCTTGGTGTTAATATTGGACTTGCCACCATTTATAAAGTTTCACCTTGCCTCGTCGATAATCTTTTTTGCACATTATTATCGTTTCAGTGTCTGTAATCATTTGTTTTGTTTTAGCGGCGAAACGCAAATGGTAAATCGGTTTATTAAATTTTTCACTGTTAATTCATGTGACACTCAAACATCGAGCTTAATTCCTTAGCAACGTCCACGTTGCTTACATGCAGGTTTTTCTTAATTTTTTCCATGATTTTATCGACTTTTTTAGTGATTGATCGAAAGCGAGATACATCTTTAACATTAAAATTAAGAGATCGCTACTGTTTTTTTTTTTTTTTTAGCTACAGCATCTTATAGATAAGCTTCAGAAATTTTTCCAATAGCCTGCGACGCATTTTTCACTCATTCCGAATTTTCACTCATTTAAAACGTATAGGGTGGTCCAACCAAATTGTAAATAAAATAACAAGTTTTCAGAGAATTATTTCAGAAAATTGTCTTAATATATTTTTTATGATAGAAGGATTTATCAATCTATCTATCAATTATCTGTGAAACAAAATATCGGCCAAATGCTCGTTTTCAATGACACTGAAACATAATTAAGGTTCAATGTCGTTAATGTACCGAATTATCTCATCCCTTTTCTTATGAATTGTTCTTGGCTTATTGACGTATACTTTTTCTCTTAAATATCCCCAAAGAAAGAAGTCAAACGGTGTCAAATGACATGATCGTGGCCGCCAATTAATATCGCCATGACATAAGATAACAATGCCATTGAATTTCTCTCGCACAAGAAGTTCGTTATCATCTCGCGATGGCGAACATCATTCACGGTAAATGCTTGGCTGACCTTATTTTCCACCGACCATCGGCTGATCTTTGTTTTCCGCAGAACGAACTGGGCTAGCATGCATAGGTGTTTCTACATTTACTACAGACCTGGTTTGCTAAAATATGCGAAAAATTTTACTAATTATAGACACGTTTGGTGATTATGCTGACCAAACAACTTACGAAGTGCACGAAATGCATTTTAGTTTGGACGCCCATTTTCGTAAAAGGCTTCAACAATCTTAACGCGTTGCTCAATTATTTCCCTCTACACGGTTTAATTTGTCAAACAATGAAACAAAGAAATATCAAATTAAAATGTAAAATTACCATATACGAGGGCGGATTGATATTGAAATTACCTAAGTAGGTAAACAACATTTTTTTTTTTCAAAAACCATTCATTTCTCAACATAGTCTTCTTTTAGCTCAATACACTTAGTAAGACGATTTTCCAACTTTTTTATACCGCCTGAATAATACGATTTTGGGAACTCCTCAAAATACGCATTAGTTTCGGTAATCACTTCTTCGTTTGAAATGAATCTTTTTCCTGCGAGCCATTTTTTCAAGCTTGGAAACAGGAAAAAGTCACTAGGGGCTAAATCTGGACTATAAGGTGGATGATCAACCAATTCGAAGTGGATTTCTCCTAGTCTTAGCATCATATCTAATGCTGTGTGAATCGGTGCGTTGTCTTGAAAAAAGAGCACTTTTTTCTTGTTTAAATGTGGTCGTTTTTCATTGGTTGCATCAACCAATAATGCACGATAATACTCTCCTGCGATTGTGAATCCCTGTTCAAGATAATCGATGAGCAATATTCCGTGTGCATTCAAAATACAGTGGCCGTAACCTTGCCAGCCGAGATCGCAGTCTTCGCCTTCTTCGGAGCACTTCCACCAGCTTCCGCCCATTGCTTCGATTGATTTTTGATTTCAGGTGTGTAGTGGTGGATCCACGTTTCATCAACAGTTAATAATCCACGCCAAAAATCAGCAGGATTATGCTTTATCATGTCCAAACACCGCCGTGAAGTGATCTGTCGAACTCGTTTTTGTTCAACACTGAGCAAACGCGGCAGCCGTCTTACCGATAGCTTTTTCATATGCAAATGTTCATGCAAAATGTTGAACACACGTTCATATGATATGTTTACCATTTCAGAAATCTCACGTATTTTGACCCAGCGATTATTCATAACGATATCGAGGATTTCTTCATAATTTTTTCAGTTACCACCTCCTTTGGTCTTCCTGTTGATGATATTGTTGCAGTGCTTGTTCGGCCCCGTTTAAGTTCAGCAATCCAATATTTCACCATATAATCTGATGGAGCAGATTCGCCGTAATATTTATCAAGCTTTTCTTTTGTCTCTTTCGCCGTTTTGCTTTCAAATAATCACTACACGAAATTCACTTCTATTTTCTAAGAAACACAAAAGTTGCTTACTTCAAACGACTACAACAAATAAACTAGTCGATGAATTTGGCTAAAATTTTAATAGCTGACGTTTGACAGATCGTAATTTCTAAGAAAGAAAGTTTTTGTGTTTGTGCTGCCATCTAGCGCTAGGTAGATCAATCCGCCCTCGTAGATAACTTTTCACAGAATAATGCGAATCTTGAAATATCACTTTTTAAACATATCAGAGATATTATATTTTAGAGCCATCTACTGACAATTTCTAATCGAACTTTTTCGAATATCCAATATTTTGCCTCAGTTCCTTCAAAAAGGTAAGACCCAGTTTTTGACTAGTGGTTTACAGTATAATAAATTTACTATTAACAGCTTTGGCCAACAATAACTATTTCTAACTATTTAAGTTACGATAAATTTTATAAATTAAAGTGCTATGACTTGTATTGATTTTTAAATTCCTTTTCCTGTTTTCGTTAACGCTCGTAAAAAAATTTATAAAAAAAATAAAAAAATCGAAGTTAACAAGAAACACAACACTCTGGAGCATTTCTCACTAATGTTTAACAATTCTAAGGAATACAACAACAACTTTACATGCAATAAGCTCGTAATGTATCTCGCACATATAAAAACAATACAAAACCATGCTGATCACGCGTTCATAACGCGTTAGTGGGCATAAAATTTATAACCGATATGCAGCAGATGTTGCAATTCCAAGACTTAAATCCAAATGATGCTGTTGTGTTGCGAATGTGAATTTTTGTTTTTGTTGTTGTTGTTGTTGTTGTTTTTTTTTTCGAAAAAACTAGTATAGAGTCACAAACATAAACGAGAATTTTATTACATGCGAGTAGTACACGTACAAAAGGATTATTGTGAAGTAACCCAACAAACATAAATACTGGTAATTAATATTTTGCTGTTGAGGGCATAGGGAGCCAGAAATTTGCATCAAATTTAATAAAAAAAAAAAAATCCGAAGCATGGCTGAATATTTCAATTGCATAGTTTGAAAGCCTATTTATTGTTGTTGTCAGCTAACATTGCTTTATACCGAGAGCTTTTGACATTAATAGTGGGCTTGTTTGTTTCTTTTTCAAGGAAATTATGTCCGATGATGCCGCCATATCGTCTTTATCTGCTCATATTTTTTCAACAGGCTTAACAATGTAATCTGCTCAACTACAGGTATTAACCCATATCATTCCAATGTTCGATTATTCGAACAAATAGTCCATAACAGCCCCCGAAGCCTTTACTACAACCGACATGTAATTTAGAGTTTTATTATGTGTTTGTGGCTTCTTTTTGAACGAAGTTTAAGGACTATTCAAGATTCTTGATGCCAAGACTCCTCCATAAGTGATATAATAGTTAGCAGCATAGAATCTAACGTACTGAACAAAAGAACGATGAGCTAATAAACCTTTCAGGACTAACCATATAATTGGCAACATGCAAGCTCATTTAACAATGACGTAAAGGGGAAGGAATTTACAGAATATTTTTTTGTTCGGCATTTGACGTTTAAAAGCTAAGCTTGCCTAGTCGCAGTCTTGCAACAGGCAATGTGGATAAGGTCTATATCTTTAGAAGATTGAATAAGTTACTAATGGGTAGTGGTTACAAGATGTAAGAACTTTGGTACTGTATTAGACATAAAATAGTGTAATGGACCTACTCCTTTGACGTAAGTTATTTATGTCGCGAACTGCTACAAAGTTTTGCTACATCATTGATTGAATTGAAGCTTGCAACCTTACTATCTATGATAACCACTTCTTGCGATTTAAGTCTTAATTATAACCACCCAGGTGTATTTCGCAAATTGCTGCATCCAACTAGTGGGCAAGAATAGTAGTTCCTAGTATTTTTAGTGACCGTAACATCAAAATGAGATCTATAGTAAGTCTAAGATGTTATTTTCTTTCTTTTCAGGAACAAATTTACTCAGGGATAGGTAGCGATTATCTCCCTTGATAGCTTAAACCAAAGGTGTGATCAACAAAAGGTCTATACGTGGGTAGTTAACCTAAAGTTTTGTAGATGCATATGAATGGTGTGTTACTGAAAACCTCTAAACTAAAACTTTAAACGTCTAGGGAGTAAATTGGCTTTTCACAAAGCATTCATTGCTTTGTTCAAGTTTCATTAATGATTAATCCACTGTAGGCCCCTCCATACCGATTGTGTAGTGGTGGTGAATATTATCGCTAATTAGTGGTGATCTTTACTTTAACATTGTAATTTTTTTTCAGTAGGTGGCGTTTTTTCTTGATCATTCGTCTGATGTTTTTCATCATCGCCAGAGAAAAGCTGGAAGGTTAGGAGAGCTTCTTCTTTATTTTTTAGATGGAGTTGTATGGAGGTAAAGTTAAAGCCTCTTTATTAAACACTCGAAACGAAACTATAATTAACCTGACTCGCTTGTATTATTATGCATCGCTCTATCCACTACACCACGCCACCCCCAAATAAGTACATAGAATAGAGTTATTTATGGAACAACACATCGGGCAAATAGCCTTCACGACTTTGCATGCACATACGCACTCGTTTGTTGAAATTTTCCATGACAATTTTGCATAAATGTGGCTAAATTTCGTTGATGCAGAGTTGATTCTCCTCCTTTAGTGCACGGATACTTGTAGACAGGTTGACATTTGACTTGCGATTTAAAATAACTCCCACAAAAAGAAATCTTAAGGTGTTAAATCACACGAACTAGGGGGCCAATTTTTAATACCGAAACGAGAGAGTACACGATCTGGAAATATCTCATGCAGTAATTGAATTGTTTCACGGGCTGTATGGCATGTGAAACCGTCTTGTTGAAAAAATATATTGGCCACATCAATATCATCCAACTTTCGTAGAAAGAACTGTGTTATCATATCGCAATATCGACCACCAGTAACAGTCACAGCGTTACCAACCTCATTTTCTAAAAAGTATGTACGTTGTAGATGCATTTGTTTTTCGAAAATCACATGTGGGTTTTTAGAATCCAAAAAGCATCAATTTTGGCGATTAACGAAGCCATCAAAGTGAAAATGTGCTTCGTCGCTTAGGATGATTTTGCTCGAAAAATCAGCATCCATTTGTTGATGTTCAATAAAACATTCAACGAACTTTCTTCGCAGTGCAGCTGATGTGTAAGTATACGCTGTAGAGAGATTCTTGAAATTTGCAGCTCTTGTCCACGACTCCGATCTACATCTACACTTTCTTGCACTACTTCAATATTTACATTGCTACGGCTTCGATACGGCTTGTTTCTGAACGCCCAGTGTGCTTGGCGTCTCCAACGGATCCAGTCTCTCTGAATTTTACAATTAATCTCTTTACAGTTGACAAAGTTAAAACACTATTCCGGTCATATATTGTATGAAATTTTCGCACTGTGGCCGGCAAGCTTTCATTATTTTTGAAATATTGTTTAATAATGAAGACGCGTTGTTCTATCGTATAACGCTTTACCATATTTTTACTAACCCTAAACTATCAGCTATCGAATTGTTTTTTTTAGAGTTGCCAGCACTTTCCTGCACAAATTAAAATATTGCGCTAATTTTGGACACCCACCCTTTATGTATATGTTTATGTCTTTCATTACTAAGCACTGTTTTGCTTGCCACTGTTTGTTTTCTGACTTAAGCAGTAGATAATAGGGGATGATGATGTTGACGATGATGACGATGGCATCGATATATTGATGATGAATACCGAGTATTCATTTTTCTGATTGTTCCCCAATGGCATTTTAACTTCCACTCGGCTTATATCAATATGAGTTTGCTATTTTTTGTTTTTATTATAATGATACAAGTACAACAATAATAACAACGACATCAACTATAGAGAACGTTTTCATCAACAAATACAAATATAATGACTTAAAACTCTACGAGCGACAACTACAAGAGATACATCGTCATGATGTGTGCAAGCAAGCATAAGCAAGTGAGTAAGTGTACATATGAATGTGTGCTTGAGTATTTATGAATAGGAAAGAGGAAATGAAATACAAATGAATGATGGCTGCTGACTTGTTATGATATGAGTTGCAATGTAATTTTATAATTAAAAATTCTTAAAAATGATTTAAAAAATATTAAAACAATTTTTTGTATTTTTTTCCAAATAATTTTTTTTAACATATAAAACGCGTGTCTAAATGTTTGGGTTTTGTTTTTGGTGCTGTTGTGTTTCTTAAAACCATATTTTATTACATATTTGCAATTTCGTGGTACAATAAATACATCTTGTTGTTGTCGTTGTTGTTGTTGTTTATTTATTTGTTTTATTTATCAATGTTATTTAAACATTTTATGGTTTTCATATACAAATCCTTTATTCATTCCAACATATTTTCACACTTATTGGCTAAAAGTCTCTGACTGGTCAACAACCAGCGTTGCTTGCTGACTGGCTATTACAAATAATGTTGCTGTTGCTGTTTGGATTTCAGTTTTTGTAGTTGTTTGTATGTGTAGATGTGTCTGTTTATTTTTAAATTGCCTTAAGCCACAAAAACATGTGTGGTTTTTAGTAACTATTTTATACTTCACTACAGTCATAGTAAAAAAACAAAGAACAGGCACAAAAAAATAACACAAAAATACCGTACAGCTAGATAAAATCTAAGCAGTATACATATGAGCCGAACATCATATATTACCAACAATTACAACATATTTGTACTTATTTTATGAACTGCAAGTGCAACATACGTCCATGTATGTATGCCCTGTATTAAAAATAAAAAAAATAATGATTTCAGTTCTATACCACAGTGACAGTGGCTAATATTTTCAAAGGAGATAATATACGCTCTATATGTCAAATTCTAAACTGTAATTTGTTCTTATTTTTTTAACATGATAAGGCAAATTACTACAAACAACATAACGGTTAAATAGAATTGCCTAATTGTAAAAATTTATTTTCAAAATCAAGGCTCTATTTGGCCAACTTATTAAGCATTTGGTTAATGGGACGAGCAAAGCAAACTTCTGATAACACTGGTTTACAGCAAAAAAAAAAAAAAAAAACACTTTAAATAAAACTTTATAGAATGTAATGATTTTGTTGCGTTGAATTCAAATCTATTTTCAGTTTTTTTATCGGGCTCAATTTTTTTATGGGCGTGGCAAATTTTTTCTCCAAAACATGCTAGTTATGTCAATATATTGTATTTCATCATAGTTTGAAAACGCCTTGACCGATTTAAAGGCCCAAAAATTTTTTAATTTTTGTAGACCAGTGTTATTGATTAAAACTAATCAAAGACAATTAAATGGGACGATATTTACTTCACAAAAATTGTCTATTAAGTGTGGAATATTACGCCAATGGCATGATCGGCTTATATTTCAGTCGAAATAAAGAACAACTTTTACGAGGGTATGCATTTATAAGAGGTTATTAGAGTCTATGATCGCTGGCTCCCGGAGGGCGTACAAATGCTACTTGTCACTAACAGTGATGGCTCATACGGCAACGGGAATAAAGCGATATTCCAGGTAACTGTGAGGCATATTAACCGTTTAGACAGAGCACAACTACACATGTTATTCCGGGAAAAGAAAGGGTTAGAGACTACCTTGAAGACCCTGAAATGCCGCTCGGTGGGTTGTATCAGTCGTTTCGTTGTTCAAGTCAGTTTGAACCAGGTAGGAATGTAGCCACGACTTTTTCTCTAGGCTCATTATTTTATGCGGCATCACAATGGTCTTTTTTGGACTAAATTGGCTGATCGTAGAATCGGCTACCGATATTAATATAATGTATAATATATAATAGTATATAATCGAGTCAAAAACTATTGCCGAGCCAAATCTAAGCTTAATATATTATAAAATATAATATCTGTTGATAAATTTTTCAACTAAAATTTTCTTTATTGAAAACCTAAAGTATCTTTCAGTAGGAACTTTCGAGCTTTAACAGTTGATAGCGGTCATATTATTAAAGTCACTTCTATCGAATTTGTTGTCATTTATTCAGTTTCTTTTGTCAAGTACAAATGATAAACTATCCGCAATGTGGTGGATATATTTGAGTTCACTGTTTCAGTACACAATGAACCAGTACTACTCGTAAGATGACAGAAGACTAATTCTTCCAAAAACATTGCCACTGTCTGTTAGAAAGTTCAACTAGGCAAGAGGCCGAAGATAAACTACAAGCAGTTGGAAACTGACCATAACTTGCATAAAAAAATCAATTTCAATGATGAGGCCCAGTATTGATGATAGATTTTGGTATGGTATCGTCATCGGTTCATTCATCATTCAGATCAACGTTGGCCAGGTCATCACCGTCAACGACGAGTCCTCTAGCCACATAATTACCAACTTTCTTTGACCTGAATTGGATGATATGAACACTAACGGCAAGTAGATATTTGAGCGCATGGCCATCTCAAGTGTACGCGTCAAGGTATCTAGGCTGTCAATGCCATACTTATTTGCATTATCAACAGTCTTACCAATTGCCTATTAACCGTTGGTAGCACCGTTCAATTCAATTACATTTGAAATAACAGATATAAAAAGAAGATTTGGGAAGTTTTAAGACTTTACTAGAATATTCGAAGCTGATGGGAGTCAGGTATATAAGGGATGCTGTTTTTCCTCCGTCAGTCAGTTATAGTTTAGCAGTCATAGCGTAAAGTCGTACTAACAGTTTAGTATTGAATAAATTTGTATATCAATCGGATATTCAATAAGTTGGATACTGTATAGTTATAAGTATAAAATGGAAGTTAAATAAACATTTATTTTATTCTACGCAATTTAAAAGAACTCAAAGGTTTTAAAAAGATTAAAACATAAAGATTAAAACGTAACATATCTATATCTCGTCATTTTATAACTTGAGAACCACTAAACCGGTTTACAAGCTAATCCTTACGATAGAAATGTATACTTTCACTGATTTGTGTATAACTGGGCGGTGCCACGCCCATATAAAATTTTATTATATATGTCTATATCTTTTAAACGGTAATAGTAGAGTTTCTAAATTTGGACCAATTAATTTTGTGGTCAATACAAATCACCAGTCAAAAAGTGCGCATAATTGGATAAGTTTAAGTGGCACCTTCCATACAAATTAAATACAGATTTTTGTATAACGTAACATATCTATATCTCGTCATTTATAACTTGAGAACCACTAAACCGGTTTACAAGCTAATCCTTACGATAGAAATGTATACTTTCACTGATTTGTGTATAACTGGGCGGTGCCACGCCCATATAAAATTTTATTATATATGTCTATATCTTTTAAACGGTAATAGTAGAGTTTCTAAATTTGGACCAATTAATTTTGTGGTCAATACAAATCACCAGTCAAAAAGTGCGCATAATTGGAAAAGTTTAAGTGGCACCTTCCATACAAATTAAATACTGATTTTTGTATACCTTTGGAACAGTAATAGTGGAAAGTTCTGAATTTGGTGTAAATAATCTCGTAGTCAATCCACATCATCAGTCGAAATATGAGCGAAATTTATAAGTGGGTGTGGCACTTCCCATACCAAGAAAATATTGATTTTTGTAAATCTAGAGAAGGGTAAAAGTGAAAGTTTCTAACTTTGATCCAAAAGTGGGTGGAATTGGATAAGTGGGAGTGGCACCTCCCATACAAAATAAATATTGTATATCTTTGGAACAGTAATAGTGAAAGATTCCGAATTTGGTGTAAAAAACTTAGTTGTCAATACACATCATCAGTCGAAATATGAGCGAAATTGAATAAGTGGGTATGGTACCTCCAATACAAAGTATATATTGATTTTTGTATATCTAGGGAACGGTTAGAATGACAGTTTCTGAATTTCGTTTATATGACTTTGTAGCCAATAAATTAATTAATTTTAAGGCATTCCTTAAGTTTTTTTTATGAGAAATTTTATAGGTATACAACACAAAGACTCCCAGCAACGCGGGAAGGGTTACTCCAGTATATATATTATATATGTATGTCCTGTTGTTTCTATATTTGTGCATTGGGCCTCCTGGAACCAGATGTCGATAAATGATTTTCAAATTTTAAGCATTCCTTAATTACAAGTTAAATACAGAGAGACAAAGGAACATGTTTCATTCAAATAAATTTGGAACCAATCGGTATAAAATACAATATCAGTACGCCCACAAATAATAGTGATATAATGCATAAAAGGTGTTTGATTTTGCTTTAATTAAATCTCACATAATTGCTAATGCCATCAAATATTCAATATTATACATACGTTATAGTTTTTTAAACTTTAAAAGATCAAAAATCCAAAAAAAGCCTTAATAAAACCAATATAATCTTAAGCCTAAAACTGGCAATTGCAACACACATTCATGGAATATATTTTGCAATAAAAAGGGTCATATTATGGCTACAACAATAAAACCGAAACAAATAAGGACTAGAAGACCACAACTGAACAACGGACAGCGACCGACTGAACTAAAGACCTGTTACGACATGTCAAAGTTTAGAAAATTGCAACAGATTGTTGGCTAAAGACAAAGTAAAGTAAGAAAACACCGAAAATAGGATAAAATGTCTAAATCTTTTAATTGTTGCATGACTTTTTTTATACTATTCCTTAAAAAAAAAAAGACAAAAAGGAATATAAACCAGGCACAAAGTACTATAAAACTATGGTATATGCAACAACTAAGCTAATGGGAAGGCGGGTTGGTGATGATGATAAGCTAAAAGAAAGGATAAAACAAAGACAACTACTGAATGTTGGACATCTAGTAGTTGTAAATGAAAAAAACGAAAACAGAAACTTTGGAAAAAAAAAGAAATTTAAACCGGAAAAACAAAGAAGCTTGTCAAAAGATCAAATAAAATACATGTTTTTTAGGCCATAAAGCCATTCACATTTACACAATTCACATCTTGTGGTTGTGTCTGGCAAATAAACTAAGTGTAGAAAAAATTCAAAAAAATTCAGAAACTGAAGATGAAATTAAAACAATAACAAAAAGAAACACAAGAGAGGATATTAAAAAACAGAAGATGAACAACAACATCTACTACAACTACAAGTTGTGGACACGATAAAACATGCACAACCAAACAGAAAGACACACAGACGTACTCGTTTTGTTAAACTGGAATAATAAAAAATTTAAGAAAAACAGAAAATGTTGCTTAAAGCTGGAATAATAGAAGACAAAATGTTTTATAGGTGATAAAAGGATATTCTCTTAATGAAAATATGTTCAGAAGACAGAGCTAGTGTGTGAGAGAGAGTGAAAGAGAGAGAGAGAGAGAGGGAGCTTGTATTACTGCACAACATATCATTCTAGATAAACAGGAAACAGGAATCATGTCACAAAGAAATTAAAAAAAAAAAACTAAAATGCAAAAGTATAAAAATAATGGAAAGAAGATCTTTGAATTTAAAATTTTAACATAAAAATTTAACAGAATTCAGAAGGAGTAGGGGTTTTTAAAAATCAAACTTTAATTATGTATTTTCGTGACTTTCTGCATTTCCAGTGCAGTAACTTTTAATGATATACACTCATAACTCCTTACACGGACTTTCTTTTTACGGCCAATTTGAGTTAGAGATCACCTTCGCTTTATTGCACGAATTATCTCATTTTAAGAAATCGGGTATTAACTGTTTTATAAGAAAAAGTCCAAGGCATGTAAGAGAAATTCGTTTTACGGCATTTCGATTTAAAGCCTATATTTTCAGAACCTACCTATGCCGTATAAAGAGGTATGAGTGTACTGCTATGGTTAACGCCCAACATCGATTACTGAACTACCGGTGAACCTAGTGCTAGCCAAGCCAAAAACCATTGCCGAACCTAATCATGTCCTCCCTCTTGTGAGAACATGGCTTCCACAAAGTATTTATATTTTACTCTGTTAGCCGCTATTATTTGCGTGCCTTCCAAGTAACGTTCAACTATCTTGAAGATAGAGGCTATCAAGTACAAGATTCTGTTTTTAAAATTTTTGAAAGATCTTCAAAATCAGATTCTTGTATTTGATAATCTCTATCAGGAAAATGGTATAACTTCATGAGATATACGTATATACCTTGTATTTCTTTTCAAACTTAACACTTTGTTCCCTATTTTGCATGGTTTAAGCTTTTTTTTAGGTCATCGATTAACAATACAGCAGATTTAAAAAATTAAAAAAACACTTTTTACCACTTTCATTTTACCCTATCCTACTAGAGAAGGTTAAGTTTTCGCTTTAAAAGTGTATACCAAACAAGGAGCCATCACAGCACGCCATATTATTTAGAGTTTTTGAACGGATTTAATATTGATTTGAAGCCAACATTTCTTAAATTCTACGCTTTTTCCATTACATATTTCATGCGACGTTTTTTATGAGAAAATGAATTTTTTGTTTTGTTAGTAAAATAAAAACAGTTATAGCCGTCACAGTAAACTTTTGTCAATAGTTGAACAATTTATTTGTTTACATGCAGCGTATGACGCTTACAAAGGAAGGAAGTAAGCTCCGTTGTTGCATTTTACGCTTTAAGGCATCCTATATTCTTATCCTCTGTTACTTATAACGTACAACTGTACAACCTTTTGTATAGATGTTTAGGATACGAAAAGCATAAAGTGGTTTGTGTGGACTTTAAAGCAAATGTATTTAGATTAAGTTAAATGCGGTTTATGGTCTTAATACAAATACTATTAGAACGGAAAAATTTCACCTTTTCACATCCCCATCACCCTTACCTTTTAATATATTTTTTATATATCGTAAAGAGAACTTCGCGTAAAAGCCCATTTCACCCGAATATAAATTCAGAAAACAAGGGGCATAAAGAAATAAATAAATTTAAATTAAAAATGTAAAACATGTATGACACACACAGAAATATACACACACACCCGCTCTGCCATCATCATCATCTTCATCATCCATTTAGATGGTTCACATGATGACCATGATGTGAAGTATAATGATGGCGATTGCGCTGCTGAATAATGACGGTGATGTTCTCGTAATATTGCAATGTAATTGCTCTGGGTGCTGAATGTGTAACAAATGGAAAATCTACAGGATTTTTAAAAAATAATATTACAGGCCTACGAACAACTTTAGCCAAATGTTCGAACAACAGAGGAAGAAAAAATTACAGAAAAAAAGTAAAAAACAATTGACAACAACAATCAGAAATACAAAAATGATTTTACTGCTGATGATACTGCTCTTGTTTCCGATGATGCTGATGACGATAACAATTGGTGAAGAGTACAAAAATATAAATGTGGATGGGACTGTGTCTGTAAGTTGTTGTAACACGACTTTTACACATAGGCCAACGGTGACCATCAGGGCACAAAATAGCAATTTTATGCCAATAATAATAATAAAGACTCTTTGCGTAACAACATCAAGCACAACTAATAATGTGTTTTTTTTTTTTTTTTTTTTTTTTTTTTTGGTTTTTGCTGTAAAAGAAGGACAAAATTGATGGAAAGTCCAAAGAATGAAAACTGAATTTAAATAACAAAAAAGGAGGACAAAAAAATTAAATCTGCGAATCGCTCAACCATCCAACCAACCAGCTAACCAAGCCACGAAATAATTCAAAAAATCAACTTACATTTTGATTACAATTACAGAAAACTGTACAGAGACAGAGGTATGGATGCAAAAAGTTGAAAGATGGGTGTCTTAAGTTAGTCATCCAATTTGTTACAACATTAAATATGCATTACACTTTGGGCAGACGCCCAAAAGAAATTGTAGATTGAGAATTATAAAGATTGCATTGTAACATAAAAATGTTGAATGGAATTTAAAGAAAACAAATATTTTTAAAACAAATCGCGTGTATTGACCAATTGGGTCAAATTTAATTAGTTTAAGCAATTTTTTTTTCTTTTGTTCCATTCGATGGAAGTTAGAATTCAAGGTGAATGCACCGAATACACAAGAAATGGCAACAACCATATCTGCCATATTACACATACACGAACAACTGTTTTCAAATACAATTACAAAGGTTCTAGAGTTCGCTAAATGAATGTTCTTATTTATGCCAGAATTTTCTAAAGTTCTTTGGACTTGAGTATAAAAAGGGTGGCGAAAAAAGAGATAAAAACACAATAAAATTTTCAATACATAATAAAATGCAAGTTGCTCTTGGACATTTTTTGACGCCTTAAGCTTAGGGTGTAAGAATACTTATTCAGGCAAATGAAGATTTATTTTGAAAAGTATCAGTTTAATTGTAGAAAACACAGCTTAAAAGTGAATTTTTTAAATAATTTTTTAATGCGGTAAAGTATGAACCGATCTTAGATGCTTAGAGTTAAATATTGACCGCAGTCAACTTAATTCGGTTAAAAGTTTATTAAGTCATAGAGATTTTCATTAATCAATGCCTAACAATAAATAAATGCAGTAGTTGTCTTAGCTATAAATTATGAATTATGATTAATCCACTGTAGCCCCCTCCATACCGATTGTGTAGTGGTGGTGAATATCCTTGTTAATTGGTGGTGATCTTTACTTTAGCATTGGAATTTTTTCGCAGTATGTGGCGTTTTTCCTGATCATTCGTCTGATGTTTTCTTTATCTTATAGATGGAGTTGTCTGAAGGTAGAGTTGAAGCCTCTTCATTAAACACTCGAAACGAAACTATAGTTAAATTATTTCGTCATGTCCTCTGCTATGGCTTGAACCCGGCTCTCTGCCTTCGACACACACATACGATTTATTGGGCTGTGGTTTGCAGTAATGGGTTCATTTTTATTGCAAGTAATGATTTAATACCAAATTTTTTCCTTTAATGAAGACATTTGGAGACGTTTAAGTCTTAAGTCACATTTCGGGCTTATAAAATCGTTTTTAACGTCTCGCGGTTTTCTTGCTTTTGAATGAACTTGGCTGCTGGCAAACATTTATAATTGTTGCTTGAGTGTCTTTGAACGATTTTGAGTAATGTTTTTAATTCGTTATCACTTTGAAACTGTTTTAGCTGAAAAGATAAAGACCGCCTATTATCTTTTGTACCAAAGTCACCATTTCTGCAACGCACAAGCCATCGCTCTCATACTTAGATCCAAGAAGAGTATTCTGGATAAGTTTCCATGAACAATCGACTGCTCATTTTTTCATATTGGGTGAATATAGTCAAAATGCTTACAAATGATGCATTTTTTGTGTAATGACTAAGTGAGAATAAATGACAAATATTTGCTCTCCAAAATGCTAACTAGCTTATTACCAACATAGATCATGTGTAAAACATACTTCCTCTGCTGTGAATTCCGCATTATTATGTTTGGTATACGCACAGTAGCACAATATCTCTCTCTTTAATGCTAGGATCACACGATTATAGCAATGCATCAATTATTGGTACGGCAATCATGTGTCCGCCCAATAAGTAATAATGCGGCAACAATAATATCAAAAATGCGCCAAAATTTATTGTGTTCTTGTTGACAATACGTAACATATTTAATATTTAAATATTGAAATATATTTTCGAAAAATTGGGATAATTTTGATATTTTACGACAATAAAGCACAATAGAAATTGTGTCATATTGGTACATATGCGACAAAATAAATGAACTAATATCGTCGGTAGTCTAATATCCTAATATCGGTTTTATTTCATTTTAATGGTATACCCTATCGCTGTTGCAGTTAGTACTAAAATCAAAATAAGTCAAATGTGCGCTATAACACTTTATAAGTCGTCACAATTACTTATGACTATAATAACACAACACATTTTTTCTCTGCGTGTAGTTTTCTTAATTTTTATTACCAATGGTCTCTCATTAAATACAAACGGCGGTCGGTTGGTTGGTTTGTTGCATCATATTTTCCCTTAACAATACTAGCTGGGAGGCAAAACAAATTTCATTTAATGCGTATTTTAATTTTCATTTCAACAATGAACCACTGCAAGAGAATAATATTTTCTTGAGTTCGGGATACGAATACGCAGTGATAGATTGCTTTGCCACCAACAAAAAACACAATTAAAAAAGAGAAAGAAAAGGCTTGATAAAAAGGCAACAATTTGTTTAAGTAACCAGGTGTTGCATGTAAATATGTGTGTATGTACGTATGTATGTATCAATGTACATATGCAACGACAGCGAATTTTGTTGCCTGCCACTCTAGAGTACGTGTAAAGTAATTTCTGTTTACAGCTTCATTTGTATTTGCTGGGCTTTTATTTTTTTGTTTTTCTTCAGTGTTGCATTTCCATTGAACATTATCATTTTGCATTTTGTTACTTTTCTTACGTATTTGTTGTTTTTCACAATTGTATGTGCTTTTCATGTCATTTCATTGCATTTGCATGTTGTCGACATCCAGTTTCATGGTAACAACTTTTGCGTAATTACAAGGCCAACATTAACCTGAATTACTACTTTAGCATTTAGTCCATAGAACTGGCTTCTCTTACACATACATATCCATCTCGTTTTATATTCACATATCCATCCATCTAGCCAGTTAACCATTTATACACCCATCCATCCATTCAACCATTCTAAGATAAACACACATTCGAGTTGAAAAAACAACAAAACTTGGATAAGAAGGAATTCCACAATACATACACTCCTACTCGTCCTTATACAGACTTTGTTTTTTCTTTTTCGAAATTTAAATGAAGTTTCCTTTGAAAGGATGGTTGCAATGGTTGACTGTTAAATGAATGGCTGTAAGGATCTTTGGTTTACAAGTGTATGAGTGTAACTGTATAGGTAAATTGTATGTGTATAATGTTTTTTTATTGTTGTTGTAGAAATATCTCATAAGTACACTTATCCGTTTTCACTCGCTCTTTATCAACTATCTTTACTATCTGCCGACACTCGAAACACACACGCTCAACTCACACGCAGGGATACAAATTAAAGTTCTGTATTACAAATTACTTTTTATGACAAGTTTTTAATGCACTTTCAACTCTTGCTCTCTTGCTCTCTCTTTCTCTCACTTTCTCACTGTTGAGCCATTAAATCAAAAGTTGTTAAAACAAAATGTGGCCATAAAACTAATGGATATTCTGAACTTCGTTTCTTAATTTCGAGTTTTTTTTGCGACTTAGCTTGGAAGCAGGCTAATTATGTAAAGATTTCTTTACATTTACAAACATGAGCTTGAGTTTGGAGACACAATCTTTTAAAAGTGAATATATCTTACAAACAAATAAAGGGTTGGGCAAATTTGAGGTTAGGAAGTAAATTGGCTTAAAAACACATTTTTTTTTTTAATCCAGTTTTATTCATACCAATATAAAATAGAAATATGGGAATTAATAATGAACTATGATGTCGGGCAAATCTTCAAAAAATTTTGAACCACATTTTGCAACAAAACTTCGCTTATCTCGTCAAATCTGCGCCAAATTTCATCTTTCAGGGTGTCAGTTGTTTGTGGTTTGTTCACGTAAACCTGGTCTTTCAAATGGCCACAGAAAATATAATCCAGCGGCGTTAAATTGCAAGAATGAGGCGGCCAATTGAGATATTACGCGACCGGGAAACTGTCTTGTTGAAACCAAAGGTCACAGATGTAAATATTAGCCAATTTTGGCCACAAAAAATTGATTATTATGGCTTAGTAGCGCAGAGAATTCATGGTGACAGCGTTTCCTTGCTCATTTTCGAAAAAATACGGGCCGATGATGCCGATTAACCACAAATCGTGACCATACGGTCACCTTCTTTGGATGTAATGATTTTTCGAGGGCTGTTTGTGGATTTTGTTAAGCACATATGCGACAATTTTGTTTGTTTACATAACCGCCTTATTGAAAATAAGCCTAATCGCTAAAGATGATTTTGTTGAAAAATGTGTTTCATATTATGTGAAAAGAGCGTACGTCAGCCATTATTAATTCCCATATTTCCAATATATTACATTGGTATGAATAAAACTGAATTTGTCAAAAAAGGTGTTTTTAAGCCAATTTATTTCCTAACCTCAAATTTGCCCATCTTTTAATTACAAAAAGAATTATTTTTATGAAGGTTTTAAATCAAATATAGAAAAGCAATTCCATCAGTTTATAGTAATGAGACAGGAAAGTACTAGGGCTTAATGAAATTCCTAATATTATAGTGAAGGAAGTGATTGCGTTATACTCGCATTATTCACTAGTTTTATTCAACAACTGTTTTTCGCATTTCTATCAATATGGCAGAAGCTTGTTCTCTTACCAAAGGATAGCAAGTCGCCAAATGACCCATTCTCATGTCGACCAATAAGTATATCTTAAAAATATTTTTGAAAAGGTGATAGTAAGTATCGTTTATAGTAAACTGCAGGATAGCATCGAAATTTCAAATCGTTTTTCTCTCAGTTTGAGCTTAAAAAATTTAGGTCGACTTTGGATGCTATAAACCTTTTTATGAGTAAAACGAGAAGACCTATAAAGAAAGGAGATGTTCAAATGACTACTAGATTGTTGTCATCCTTAATGTCAAAAGTACCTTCAATTCAGCGAACTTGTTGGAAATTAAAAATGTTCTGCTGAAATTAATTTTGGCTCATACGTGGCATCAATTATACTAAACTACTACCACTGGCAATGGTCAGTATATTTGGTTACATCTTCTTACAGCCAGTGTTACCACAATTTTTTTTTTGAAATCGAGTAAATTTTCAAGGACAAATAAAACTTAGATGCAATTATTGTAAACTTTTAATAACACTATGCAACACGCAAAAATACCTTGGAGAATCACTATAATTTTTTGATGCACTATGGTCGCCTAACTTCAAAAATCATCAGCATTTCAGATTCTATGGATAAGTTTTTTTTAGAATTATTTTTTCTAAAATGTGAGATTTTTGAAGAGGAAAACGAAAATGTTTCGTTTTTGTCGCGTTTAAGTAGGTTTTATTTCATGTGATAACCAAACATCGAGCAAAATAGATCGATACCTTTTTTTTAAAAATTACAAACCGCCATTTTATTTATGTTAAGTGCCTTTGCTATCTTTTAACAATTTGTGTGCCAGTCTTGTAACATCAAAGACTTGCCGACCAGCAAAATACTTCGAACGAAATCAGACAAACAATTTCTGAGCTCGACATTCACTTACGCCTTCTCATCTTGCACTCTTAAAATTTTTCATCATACTACTGCACTGTTTTTTCATTTTTGATGGTAAAAAAGCATCAGGTAGACTATTTATACAAACATTTTAGACATTAACTAATTATGTCTTCTTGGGAATATTTTGTTGCCCCACTCTGCAGAAGCAAAGTCTAAGATAAACGTTTCTTTAATTATTTTAACTGAGAGATGAGTCACTGGCTGACAGTGTGGGATTCCCACGGACGTCAGGTCGTCGTCTTCCTAGCCTTCCATCTTGGGGTACCGTCCTAAAGATGTATCTTTTCCCAAAAATTTTCTCTACATACGAGTGACGTGGCCAAGCTAGCACAGCCGCTGTATCTTAATACGTTTCACTATATTCAAGTCCCTGTACAGTTCATACAGCCAGCTGTTCCAGTGTATTCGGTATTCATCTTCTACTTGAAGAGGATCGGAGATCTTACGAAGTATTTTCCTCTCGAACACGCCTAAAACATTACTATCCTTGTTCGACAGTGTCCATACAGGACGATGATAAGCGTTTTGTACAGACTGAGTTTGGTTCGTCGAGAGAGAGAGAGAGTTCTGCTTCTCATTTCTCTACTGAGTGATTCTCCGTTTGATCTTCAGGTTGGCGTTATTCATGGTGTTAATAATGTTACCAGGATAGATAAACTTCTTCAACACTTTAAGGTTGCGGTTGCGAACAGTGACGGTACGTCCAAGGCGGAAAGACCCTATATTTGTTGACATAAGATACTTAGTCTTATCCTCAATTAGCACGCACCAATTTAGCCGCTTATCTCTCTAGACTGGAATACAAAGAAGATGTATCCCGGGTATTAAAGACGGCAATGTCGATGTATGCCAGCAGCATGAAATAGTGCCTTGGTGATTCAAGCCGGTCGCACGAATGAATAAATGAAAAGCACATGAGTCACAGGAATCGCCTTGTTTAGTATCTTCTTACTTTTGATTGTGCTTTCAGTGTCGCTCAACGTCACGCTGTATAGCCGTGTAAGTATAGCTCGGATACTAAATTCAGATAGTTTTACCCGTTAGGTCATTCAACCTCCATTATAGTTGTCTACGTCTAACGAAATTTTGTAAGTATCACATAAGTCGCGCCACGACTTAATGATATACAGATGATATTGCTTGAGATCACGACTGACGTACGTACTTACTGTTCTTTTGATTTTTAGATTCATATGTCTAACACGACTGTGCAGATTAAAAAAGTTTAAGCCTTAATTAAAGGTAATTTTATTGCGAAATTTTGGTATTTTAGCTTATCCAATAAACGCAGCCGTTTTTGAGTTACTCAAATAAATGTTGTGCAACCTTCTCCATTTTCGAAATAATGGTATATCTCGAAAACAAGTGCTGACTTAAAAAAACGGCCAACAATACATGTTGCAGCCTACTTGAATCCAGCTTACCCGCCGGTTGCCCTGCTTGTCGAAAAAAAGTGTCAAATTCGAGCACAGTGTCATAATAAGAAATACATAAATTAACAGGTATTTTCTGTAAACTGAAATCGAGTAAAATTGAAATCGAACTACAATTTTCAAAGCAGAAAAGATTTTGATATTTTTTCTTATTAACTCACTCAATTACCTTTCAAATATCGTAACTTTTTTGATTACACTATGCAACAAATGCAACAATATTTTCTAACCTTGGATAACCACTATATTTTTATGATGCGCTATGATCGCCTAACTTCAAAAATCATCAGCATTTCAGATTCTATGGATAAGTTTTTTTTAGAATTTTTTTCCTAAAATGTGAGACTTTTTCATACATCTTATGATAACTTTGGAATGATGTTAAAATTTTTTTTTCAAAAATAGGTACTTTTACTTTATTGAGAAGTGTTATTCGATACGATAGTACACTCGATATCGTATGACGTGATTAGACCCCTGATATCTACTGTTCACAACTCTAACACCCTTCAAGCGAAAATGGAGCTAAAAAAATTGGTCAACATGTCAAGCCACACACTCTTTGATGACCCGTCAATAATAGACTGTACTTGGTTGGGTAGACTGACTTGAGCAAGGAAGCGTTTAACTATCGATAGTTTCGCTGTATGTGAAAATCTCTTGATACTAAAAACTTGGTTTTCGCCAGTAAACTAAGAAAGTTTTATAGGTCATAGACATAATAGGTTAAAGCTAAAAACCACCAAATTGCCATTATATTTTGTATGATACTCGTTCTGTTACCTTTAATTGAATTCATGAATATTATTTTCAAATTATTGCCTATTTTATAGTTTTCAGAAAGCACTGCTTTGTCTCCTTTTTAATCATTCATGTCTTTATATTTCGCAACTAATTTCACTGCTTATAAACTACACAACGAGGCAAAATTTTAAACTCTTCTATTACTTCATCATCATCAACATTGCCATTAAAAAGCCCATCATCATCCATCCAATCATCACATTTACCATCAGAAAGGTCGTTTTCAAGAAAATGCTCAAAGAGAACGTAAATGAAGAGACGAAGTTATTGGTATAATTGCAATGAAAACGTACGACCACATAACGTTGACATAATTTTGAAATGTCCTTTTGGCTATGGTTCAAGTTACTAAACATCGTCTAGAAACATAAATTAGTTTTAATGTGTTTTTTTTGCAACACCAACAAACTAGCCGCCCAAGTCAATTAAACGAGAGGAATGGTGAAAAGTAAATTGTATTAATGTGTATTACTTTTTGCTCAACTTGGTATGCTAGACTAACGAAAATGAAAATGGCTTGTGGTGGGCGTTGCATATAAAGGACTTCAAAGTCCTTGGCAAGTTTCCGATATTAAATGTCAGCTCAGCAACATCAGCTTAGTGCCGCTGATGATTTTGTATCGTTTTAGAATTTTTTATGCTTGCTTACCCAGTCAATGGTCACTTATAAGGTAAAGTGATAAGATGTTTCTCTTTTTATATTTTCGAATTTTGTTGGAACGCTATTATAATAATCTACCCTACCGTAGGTTATTCGATTAACTCAGAATGATGTTTGTCGAATAGAATATATTGTTACGAAAATGAAAATTCTGAAGTGTAAATTCACCACATCAGGGACTTATTGTGGGATTTTAGCTATGGACTTTATTGGTTTGTGTCGGGGCTTATCATGGGTAACGGTGTTGCCAGTTCGATTCCTTTTGGGGTATTTTGGTTCTACACCACTTGAATTTACCGTACATAAATCGAAATTTGTAGCAACTACAAGAACATTCGATACTAATAATGAAATACTATAAAAATATCGCACAATGCGGTTAGTTAGTTAGTTTTCATTTGGCTGTAACAAAGTAAAGTCTGTTTAGGCGCAAATAAAAAATGTTGTAACGGCGAATTTGCTGTATTAAGACAAAGCGCAGAAAAGTTATAGTGCAGTAAATAAACAACAACAAAGTAGTGTTTTATTTTATTTCAGCACAATATAAACGAACTCAAACGGTTTAAAAAGGTTAAAACGTAACAATATGTATAAGTCCATCTGCTTTTACTTCTGTATGTCCGTGCATATTTAAGCTAATAAAGTCAAAAAATATTCATTTGTGCTCATATTTTTATTTCCATATGAGGTTTGTTCAAGAAAGCGGTGACCTAGTTTTTTTTTTGTACGTACTTATGCTCAATAAATTACAAAATATTGCATAAGAAGAACCAACCGAGATGTTCACTTTTGTAGTGATAACCCAGTGATTTTCAATATTATTCCTCTTTGACGTTTTAATATGTTGTTGTTGATGGGTCAAGCATCCAGAGTGAGATGCATATTGTCTCAATTTTCGAAAAAAATTACATTTTAATCCAACATTTTTTTTATTCAAAAGACAAATACGTGGCATTAATTTTTGAAAAGGATTTCATACATATGTAAGAGTAAGAGCATTCTGAACGTTCAATTTTGAGATACTTTTTCTAACATTACTGGCCGTATGTCACGAACAATACGAACAATATTGGTCTCCAAAGCGTCAATTGTTGCTGGTTTGTAAGCATAAGCCAGTTATTTTACGTGTCCCTACAGAAAAAAAAATCGGGAAGTAGCAAATTGCACAACCTTGAAGGCTAATTGATAAGGAATCGAACGGTTATTATTCGACCGGTTTCAACCGGTTTTTTTTGTCGAATACAGTTTTTTAAAATGTATATTTTTAGAATACCGAATAAATCGGTTATTGTAACATGAATAATCGATTCATTTTTATTGCAAATATACTCATCTTTTAAATGTTTTTCTAAATTTAATATATAACGTCTTATTTTCATATATATGGCAACCTTGAACGTCTCACAAAGAACGTAAAACCACATCAGATCAAAAAAAGATATGCACGCTCGAGCAACTATAAAATTTTGTCATTTTCTGTAAATAAATATTATTTTTTTTATATATGGATAGTGATGATCAACTAGACTTAATGAAAGGGACCTACAAACACCAATGTGCGGCGGCAATGTGCGGTATTGATACCGAAAGTGGGCATTAACAAAAACAAAAAAATTTCAGAAAACAGTAAATAATGTTATATCACGTTAAAGTAAATAAAATTCTACATCACTAGGCATACAAATATATTTGGTATCATTTTTCATTATTCTGCTACGTTCTTCTAAACTAAGAGTTTTTTTGTGTGTTTTTTTTTAAAGTAAAAACACTGATTTTTTACTTTTCAAAATGAAATTTCTATAGTCTTTTTAGGAATAATTTAAAAAGTAGTAATGGAACCATTAACATCAGACTAGTGAGATTAATTATGCGTTTTTTATTTTTATATTTAGTCAATGTACACATTTTTTATGTTGTTTGAAATAGAGGCTAAAAATCCAACATTTTTGGAAATATGTGGACTTAAAGTAGTGAGTTCAGCAAAGTTAAGCGAACTTTTTTTTTTCTTAAAAATACAAACATCCCAGCAACTACCGGTGAAAAAAGTCTTGCTCATATTTGCTCCTTTTGTAGATACATGAAATACATATGTATTAAAACCACTTGCTGTAAATTATAGCAGAGTATTTTTAAGAACCACGCAGGCATTTGGGGACTGATGGATTCGATTCTTCCAATTCTTCTTCTTCATTTATCGTATAAGCGTCCAATAATGAAGTGGCACACTAGTTATGAAGATGAAAAGAGAATTGTTTCAATTAACCAAGCCTGTATCCCAATCAATTCAATTAACACAGCCCACATGAATTTAGGCGTCAAATGGATTTGGTTATTGCTCAGCCAAAACCCGGATTTGGAAATTCCAATGACGGCAACACTGCAAGGCGTTTCTTCCAAAATGCAGACAAAATACAGCTTGCTGTGTTCTAAGGTCAGGTTGCAGTGCACTTGTGAAACGGCATGCTATGTGCGCTATTAATTTATTGCCTATGCTCAGCAAAGTTATTCCTCTTCATTTCGTATAGTCTGATAAATCACCTTTCTTAGGGATTTTTACAAGAATACCCTCTTTTTATGCCTATGGCAGTTGCTCAGTTTCCCAGAAACTCTTTATCAGTGGCATATTTCAGATGAGATATTTTTCTAAAGCCTTCAGCGCTTTTATTGCATTCACTGTTTCCACTTATAATGGAGTTTGACATCTTGACATAACTCCAATTAAAACCATATTCTCAAATAACGTTGAAGCTTTAATCACGGTTTTCAGAGAAGTGAAAACCAATGATGGATTTCATTCAGAAATTCCGTTAAGCAATACCCCATTTTGTATGTGTTCATTATTATTAAACAACTTTGTTGGAGTGGACAATAGAACGTCTTGATTCTAAAGTTACATTTACTGGCTAAATTCTATTTCAAATAAGAGAGTGCCATACATCCATGTATGGGAGGCAAACATTTCTAAGTGAACCAATAATAAAAATGAAAATAGCAGAAGAAAAAGAATATTTGTCGGGAAATATTGCCATGACCCAATAAAAATTATTCCTTTACAGACATGATAAGGCAATATAAATACACGAGAGCTTATGCTTTTTATTTATTATTATATTATATTATATATTATTATATTAAATATTATTTATTATATAAGTATTAGTACACAAATAACAAACCTTTACGTCAATTTAATAAAGTAAATGCACGTAATAATGGTAACAGTTTCAAGCGATTTTCAAATAAATATTGGCATTTTTCGGGAGTTTACACTCGATACCGTGAATATGTATCCTTGGTATTATATGTCTCCAACTGTTCACAAATATTTAATTCATGGTCCAGAAATAATAAATCTTGCCTTATTACCAATAGAGCAGTTGTCAGAAGAGGTACAAGGAGCTTGAAATAGAGACTTAAAAAATTTTAGAGAGAATTTTTCGCGAAAATGTTTAAGAGATATCCTCATTGGATATATTTTTAGAATTTCTACTGACTTCTGATCATATTATTTCCAATATGAGAAAGTTAGGCGAAAAAAGGCAATAATTTGTCGCAAGAAGCGCCGAGCTAAAGTCCAGAAATTCTTCAATATTGTGATGATGATGACGACTATAATGATGATGTGGCTGATGACATTGATGGCACTGACAGTCATTAGTCCGATGACACTTAACAAAATCTTTTTCATATACTATGATTATTTTTATTATGGGAAAAATAAAAGTGTTGAGAAAAAAAATAAAAATAAAAAAGAGAAGAAAACTAAAAACTTCCACTAAAGTATGCATAAAAACTATTTATTTGTACATTTCTAACCAAAATCGATCGAAATATATTGAATTTAGTTCTCGTGAAAGGTTCACTGAATTGATTCCCATTTTGAGCCTTAAATACTCCACTGTGTGCTGAAAAGGCTTTTCGTCAACAGGAATTCTTGACCATCTTAAGTATTGCAGCAAGGAAAACTTGATTCTATACCAAATAGTTTCTAGGCATTGGCAAATAAAACTCTTGCAAAATACGCTGTAAAAATGAACCACTGGATGAATTATTAGGACGTTGTGTTGTCGAGGAATAAATATTCGTTAAGGCCCTAATAAAGACGAGCGTTGTTCTAGTATACTTACTTGCTAAAAACTACAATATGGGACAAACATTTATAAACAACAATTTATAAACTGCATTAGCAACAACAAGAATTGAGCAGAATATTATTTTAATAAAAGAAACGGTTAATCGGTTAAACTTAATCAAATAACTGAAAACCGGTTTTTTTAAATTCTATTTTTTAGAATTATTCGAAAACAGGTTTTTGAAAAATAAAATAATCGATCTCCCTACTAATTGACAAGTCCATTTTTCAATATCAATTTATAGCCAACGTAGCGCTATCTTTTTAAAAGCATATCTCGTCCCTATCAATGTCATCCATATTTTCAAACAAAAAAATCATTGATCATGGTGCGTCAATATTTTCAGATTGTTAGTTCTGGTATATGAATCCCGACTGGAGTTTGCTATATTTATCTTATGCCTCAACAATTAGGATTTTAGATCGCTCAAAAAGAATTATTTTAATGAAGTAAACCAAATTAGGTGAACACAGAAACGAGCACTCAATTTACTGTGCAGTTGCATAAAACTCAACCGTCTATTATTGTTTTAAAATTGATTTCAATATCATTTTGATGCTTTGGTTAACAAGAAAATATATTGCGATTAAATTGCATTGTAGCGTAACAAATGACCAGGCTTTACCAGTTACAAATTTCTTTGCTTATTTGTTATTTCATTCATGTAAAATGTCATTACAAGATGATGATGACCTGACAACATATTTCCGCAATATTAACAACTTTGCAGTAGAAAGGTGTTAATAGCGATGGTAATGACATTGAACGACAATTTTTGTGTTTGTTTGAATGCACGTCTTAAAAGGAAATTGAAAATTGTTTGTCATTAACTGGTATTACACGATATTTTTGATATTCTTATCTAAAAAACTGTATTTTAGAAATTGAAAATTTATTATGGTAGTGATTCATAGAAAATAAAATTTTGGTATGAAAAGAAGTAAAACAAATTACCTCTTCCATGTTAAACGCTTAATATTTAGCTTTAAAACTGCACGATATTCGATTTTATCCATAATAAAAAATGTACTGGAACGTCGAAACTAAATGGTTTGTTAATGAGAAATAAACTGAATCAGATGAAGCTTCACATGTGTTGTTATGACAGTGTCACCGGTATTTAAAGCAAAAATTTGGTCAGTTGCAGCACCCTCTGTGGTCAGAAATAGAAACTATTTAAACCCCATCGTATTTAAATTGAAAATTAGCTTATAATTGACATTATCTTATACCAAATCTTAACGTAGCCACACAGAAAATAGTCTAAAGGCGTTAAATCGTACGATCTAGGCGCCAAATTGCCCGTAGGCTTATTTGAGTGATGAATCATCGACGTATTAGTATCAAGTCACAATTTATATGAAATTATCGTAAATGAAATATTTCATTGATTAATCCTCATGACAATGACACATGGAAAGAGAATTATGTATGACAACTTCAGTGTAATGTCACCATACTAAAAAAGCCTGAAATTTAGCTACATTGTCTGTTATGCGTCGACTACAAGCTAAAATTTTGCGACTTTGTGTGTTACGAGTCGACTACTTGATGAAGGATGCAAGATTTTGTCTGTTGCACTTGCTTGGTGTGATATTGTCTGTTAAGATTGATACATGGACGCCAGCAAGAGAAAACCAACTTCTGTCATCTAAGAAAAATGTAAACAATTACCTTAAAAAGTTATGAAAGACATAAAAAAATAGAAATCGTCATTACACATTGATTTACCATTTTCAGTAATTGTCATGAAATTATTAATTTTCAAAAATTTGTAATTAATATAGATTAGGTTAGAAGGGGCCGCCAGACAAACGTCTAGTACACTAAGTCCCGACAGAGCCCTCTGGCAGCCCGATCAGTTATCTGACCATTCGCCTCCTCAATAAATTTGCTAATAAGTAGAACCCCAATGCCAACAAAATGCCCATCAAATATCCTGTACCTAATTCCCGCCAACGCCGGATATTGCAAGAGCAGATGTTTCGTGGTCTCCACCTCCTCCTCTAAACAGCACCTATATAGAACATGATCCAGCCTAAGGGCATGTCTCCCACTAAACAGTGAACCGTAAGTGCCCCTATTACCGCAGACATCCTGCCTTTCGGCAAGTGCAGCAGTTGCCTAGACTTCTTCATGTCCACCCTCGGCTAGAGAGTTCTAGGTTGTCTACAAGCTGGAACTCGCCTCCATCTCTCATCAAATACACCATCGGCCTATTGTCCTCCGTCACCGAAAGAGTCCTAGCCATAGTGCCCCATCTAGACAGCTCATCCGTTACACAGTTGCCCAGAATATCACTATGATCCGGTACTCACACATCTCCCCCAATAATGAGTGACATTTCCTCACCATCTGAGACTTAGTATCCCCTTAGGGATTTAATAGCAGACTGACTGTCCGTATAAATTCAGACCTTCCTTATCATTGTGACATTCCATGTATTCCTATTAGGGTAGATGCCCCTAGATTGGTCGTTGGTAATAGGCACAGGATACAGTAGTCCGACCTAACAGTAGACAAACCCATCCGGTGCAGCAGCTCAGCGGAGTTCTCCGATAATCTGAGACACATTCCCTGATTCCTAGCAGAGTAATGGAAGTAGTTGATACGGCCATGATATCAGGTCTCCAGGTCATGTGACGCTCATTAAATTAGGATTCTATCCCGTAATGATGACAGCAATGTCATTGGCATAGGCAAAGACCTTACATCCAACCTGTTGGAGTTCCAGAAGCAGTTCATAAACTGAGGTCAACACAATAGTGGAGAGGCCGAAACTGGAGGCGGCACATGTTGGTATTTACACTCACGTGTAACTAAGCCTGACCAGACGTATTCTGGTGCCACGGGAATCGGGAGCCCCAGAGCTTTCGATCTCTGCCCGATTGTTGGGTAGGCCGCCTTGTGAGAGCTTTGTGGTGGCTGTGGTTGAGGCCTAAAGCGTAGGTAGAGCGCTAGCTCGGTAGGCAGGAGTTTAGATAGTCTCCGACCCCTCACCAAGGTGTGAAGCTTATGAGTGTCCTAACAACATGCCTTCGAACTGGTACACACTTGCGATATTCATTAGTGTGGGCGTTGGTGGACGCATCGTATTCACCCGCGTCAATGAGGTACGGTGGGCTAGACTCCCCCCTGAAAGGATTACATATACTTATATTTTATTTAAAATTGATATGTAAAAACCTCTTGAAATTAAACATTTTTTATTCGTTATGCACATTTTCTTCGAATCACCATATGTCGCTTAAAGGCCCATATTATTCAGATTCATCTTAAAAATATTCCGATAATTTTTCAGATACTTTTTATGACTTTTTTGTTTGTTGTTTTCACATTGAAATAATAATAGCTTGGGCAGAAACCTGAAAGCTGTATTTAATCACCAATAATGCAGCATAATATACTATGTATACATGCAACACATGCTCTATACGTTTTTGCTATGGTTGCAGCATGTCCTAGGTTCTTCTTATGGACTTTTTTTTTGTAAATATGACCATAAAAATAATTTTTAATGAAGTATTACTACTGATTAAGTAGAACTACTGATGCTTAACAAAAGTTAAATAAAAAAGTATTTAATATGCTTTATAACAGAGAGAAGGATAACTATCAAACAGAAGTGCTTACACATTTGTTTGTAGGCGTTAATTTTATACTTTTTGCCAATGGCTGAGCATGAATTAAAATTTATTTTTATATTTTTTCATTTTATGTTTATAGGCTTACCTTCTTCTCCTTTTATAATAACCAGGCAAATATACCAGAAACCTCTCCTGCATATTGTTGACCAGCCTTAAAATTATTGTTGTCGTTTTCGTAAATAACACTTCAAGGAATAAATTTTTCTGCAAAATGCCATAAAAATATAAAGAAAAGTATGATGTATGAGGCTTTATAAATAAAATTGGTGGAAAATAAGAAAATTAAAGACAGAAAAACAAGATATGAAAGAAAGAATTCTTAATAAATGAATGGATGCATTAAGTGAGGTAAGAAATTCATATCAATAAATAATAATTATTGCCATTTGCTTTATATGGGTGAGGAGTATTGCTGTTGAAATTACCGATAAAAAAACGTTCTTTTAACAGGTATTAAAAAAAAATAACGAATAGTCCTGCCCACTCAAAGAGAAATAAATAAGAATATGAGGCTGTTGTTGGTTCAATAGTAAAATAAGAAATTAAATTTTATATTTTTAAATCAATTTAAAATAATGGTCTAGGTAATATTGCTAAAAAAGTGAATGATTTTAGAATAGGAACTATGCACTCAGTTTGGGGGACAGTAAAGTACCAGAAATTAATTAAATCTCTAATATTTTTATCCAATATACAGTTAGTGTCATTAATATTCGGTTTTTAAGTTTATCGATAATAACACCCTGGCATTAGCGAAATGGATAGGTAATCAGAAGAATAGCAAAAACTTAAATAAATGTTGTCAGTATGAGTATTCAAATAAATGGAAAAAATGGCTCTATGGTAACACTGCAACCGTGATAAATCGATCAAAATTTGTTAACCCTGTTTACTAAGCGCGATTAATATTCGGTTTTCCCCTATTTATATGCTATTTGCAAAAAAACATGTTATTCAGCTACTTTTCCAGCAATACGTTTTAATAAAAGTGCATAACATCTCCTTTCTTGTCTGTCCAAAATTCTACGTCACTGCAAATTATACAAATGGGGCGCAAAGGAAAAAACACTCCTTTAGAACAGCGAAAACTTGTTATTTTCCATTATGAAAAAGGTAAAAAGTACAAAGAGATTGCTGAAATTGAATATGAAACCAAATTTAGTTGGGGACATTGTCAGAAGGCACAAAAATGAAGGAAGAATACACTTCATAAAGCAGACAGACCAAAAAAAATTGACCGAGCGGGAAGAAAGTTCAATTGTGCGAAAAATAAAATCTGACCCACGCTTTAGTGCTCACAAATTAGTCACAGAGGTGCTCAATGAGTTTAAAAAGAGAAAAAAAGGTTTTCATGGCCGAGTAGCACGTCGTAAGCCATTGGTTAATTTACGCAATCGAAAAGCTCGTTTGAGTTTTGCCAGGGAGTACATTAAGAAGCTTGAAACTTGGTGGGATGACATTATATTTGCGGACGAGAGCAAGTATAACGTATTTGGATCCGATGGGCGTGTAATGGTGTGGCGGAAGCCAAATGAAAAGCTACAACCACAAAATTTAAAACCAACCGTAAAACATGGAAATGGACATGTTATGGTGTGGAGTTGTATGGGAGCTAAAGGGACGGGAAAATTAGTTTTTATGGAATTATGAATAAGGAATCATACTTGAATATCCTCCGTCAAAATTTGAAAGAAAGTGCAAATAAGCTGGGCGTTTTAGATTCTTTTAAATTCTACCAAGATAACGACCCAAACCACAAGTCGCGTTTAATTCAAGAATGGTTGCTCTATAACTGCCCTAAAGTTCTTCATCCGCCTGCACAATCCCCAGACCTCAATCCGACTGAGAATTTATAGGATGAGCTGGACCGGTGAATCCGCAACTACAAAATAACATCCACTGAAGACTTGAAATTGCGGCTTCAAGAAGAATGGCATCGTATTCCTGCAGCTTATACAGCTAAAATAGTAAAAAACATGTCAAACCGTCTAAGTGAAGTTATAAAACAAAGGGTTATCCAACAAAATACTGAATTTTATATAAAACCATTTTTCTAATGTATTGTTTGTTACTTTCTAAATACAAATGTGAACTCTCAAGTGTCTAAATAAACTATTAATGAAAAGAAAAAAGTGTTGAAAAAAATATACATTTAGCTTAAGACGAATCAGTTAAACATATCTCTTTAATAAAACCGAATATTAATGGCACTAACTGTATCTATTTTTCGGTATTTTTCTATTACCCAACCATCCTTAATGGGTTAAAAAATTCAAAAAAGCACTTAAAATATTATTCTAAATACACGTTCTTGCTTAACTTAACTGATTAAAATTTTTACGCTTTTTTCTGTAGAGTTTTCATAATATTCTAATAAAGTGCAAATTTTAAATATTTCGCTCTTTGGCTAATAATAATAATTGTGAAAAGAAATAAGAATGCTTTAGGGTGCAAAATGTTTTATGCATAAAAATTACGAATTATTTTCGTTTATAATTGACTCCGCTTAACAGCGAAACAGAAGCTGCAATTTCAAGAATAAAAAATAAAAAGAAAAGAAATTAAAGAAAATTAAAACCCAAGTCATCAGCTATTAACATCAAAATGAAAAGGACTTATAATTTCGAGTGAGTATTTAAAGTATGCAAAAGTAAAAAGAGCAACAGAAAAAGAAATAAATAAAGAAAAATCAAGTATGCATGTAACATGAATGCAGTTTCCAAAATATACAATGCAGCTTTGATAACAGTTTCAATATCTTGGGAATTATTATGAAAATAACGAAGAGCGATTCCTTTTAAGACATATACGAGTAGGAGTTGCAATAATATCAGTAGTAAAACAGAATTTTATATATGAGTCTTGCTTTTTTTTAATTTAAAAAAACGTTAAAGTTATGATAACAGGTTACTCAATAATTGCGCAGAATAAGTACGATTTTATTATACAGCATAGTGGCCAACGAGTATAGCGATTTTCCAACTTTTCAATACCACTTTTATGGTACGATTTCTTTTTCTCATCAAAATAGGACTCAGTTTTGGCGATTAATTCATCATTGGACTTGAATTTTTTTCCAGCAAGCATTCTGTTGAGATCTGAAAACAGGGGGCTAAATCTGGCAAATACGGTAAGTGGGTTAGCAATTCGAAGCCCAATTCATTCAATTTTGCCATCGTTTCCATCGATTTGTGACACGGTTTGTAAGCTCACGCGGCACCCACTTTGAACCAAGCGTTTTGCATACCCAAATGTTCGTAAAAATGGCAAAAACACTACCATCTGATATTTTATAATGTCAACTAGCTCGTGCACCTTCAATTTGCGATCGTTCATAACTAATATGCGGCCTGATTGGGATGTCGACTGTGCTCTGTAGCATTTGTGCCAGTACGACCACGCTTAAATTCAGCAAATCACTTCTCTTAGAGCTGCAAAACAATCGATAGTACTATCGATAGTTTTGTTTTTGGCTAACCATCGATATTATCGTCAAATTCTATGAGTAAATACGGAGGCCACTAAATGAAGTCAAAGCCACATTTGCAAAAATTTGTTTGATGCAGTTTGTCAGTCGTATAGTTATATAGGGACACAGTTTAACAGTTCCTTAAATTTCTATTTATTAAACTCAAATAAAGTATGAATTGTAACTAAAACATGTTCGTACATACGATTTTGTATTTGACACAAACAAATTAATCTTTATTTCGTCAGACCATAGCATGTTGTTCTACCTATTACGGTGCAGGTATTCTTTCGTTTGCTGAGAAATGATCCATTTTGAGGACTCTTACCCATAAGCCTAGTTTCCCTATGTTTTTTTTCTTTTAGTACGACTTGAAGCAGGAGAAAAAATTCATTTTTGAGGCTTTTTGATGACTTGAAGGGATTAATATTTGAAGTACGAATTGAAAGTTTATCAAAACTTACAATTGTTCCACGCGTTCTTCCTATAGTCTGTGGAGTTTTCTTCACTGGACCTCACAAATTACTTTAGTTTTAGAGCACTTCATGGTCTGAACAATTTTGCCATATATATGGCTTAATCTTCGATCAAAAAACTTCAATATGCCTATTGTCCTAGTGTCCCTATTATTTGTTTCGATACTGTGTATTTATTATTAATATTTTCCTTTAACTTAAATTCTAATGTTGTTGCCACAAGTAACACTTAAGGCTGAGTTAGTGAAAACGTATCGTGTACTTGGGGATCAGCTGTGAAATTCTTTAACATAACCAAAGCATGTTGCTGTTTACCTTTTCACTGTCAATTTTACGTTGCAAATGCCAACTTTGGCATTACTTTAACAATAAAAGGCTGACTGAACTGGCTGCTGCGATACGTTTTCACTAACTAACATCTAAAGTTTGACAATAGTGCAAAGTCTTACGTTGTACGCAGTTTTTACTAACTCAGCCTTTAAAAGCATTCGATAGTATCGATAGTATCAATAGTTTTTTTGCAAACTATCGAAACTTTCGAATGGGCCGACTATCGATAGTTTTACAGCTCTAACTTCTCTACCATTTGTCTCAATGGAGCAGATATCGAATAATGTTTATAAAGCCATTGTTTGGTTTCCATTGTAATTATTTTTTCATCAAAAAGCAATGCTTTATCACTTTTTCCAATGTTTTTCCAATAACAAAAGTTACTTCGCACAAAATGCTATAACTCACGTATCAATAGACAGATTGCCCTTAAGATTTATACACGTATCGTTTGAAGGTTAGTACTAAATAAAAATCATATGGACAAAATCCTAGTCACGCCATCTATATGTCATCCTACGGAATTATTGAGTGATCTGATATTGTATTACCAATAATTTTTATTAATAAACAAATTTATGATCTTAGTGAATGTCTAAAGGTGGTTAACAAGTATGAAACAGCGATCAATGTGAGCATTTAACATGAATTCTAGCTTTGTTTGAGTGTTCTGCAGGAAAGCCAATCTATGAGTCACGATGCGCGCTTAAGAGTGTAAAACCTCTCCGAACTTACGATTTTCCCGCGATTTGGGTTTAAATAACAACCAATATCATAGTCGAGCAGAAACCTAGGTCCCTCGAGCTTCCGACACCCGTGTTACAGAAAATAAGCCTCCGGTTAGACATAAGTGACTTCCAAATGACTGCGAACTGGTGGCCAATACGAAACTGAGAAACAGCAAACTGGAACATCGCCAACATAAAACATAACAATGAGTGATGCTACCCTTAAGCGAGATCTCAAACTAGCATCGTGCTTCACGAAAACCGAATATAAATCTCCAAAAATCTACCAGTGAGACAACAAAAACACAACAGGTAGTTCACAACAAGCAGGCAGCAAACCAGCAGCAATAGGTCTCTGATAAACAATAAGCCAGGAGGATGCTAAGATGACAGTTGAGGAGTAACTTTCGACAGCAGTGCAGTCATTCTAATCCTTAAAATTTTAAAGGTAAAATCACCCAACGTTCTAAGCATCCTATCGTTCAATATAGCCCAACTGATATCCCAAATCCCCACCAGCATGGGAAATACCCATACTATCTAAATCTTTAAGGCAATTTTAGTCGCTAAGTCATCCTCACGTGATAAAGTCAAAATGACATCGTTCGCCATAGACACAATAAACAAATCGTCAAACAATAATAAACAAACAATACCAATACCAGACAACCACGAGCTGGAGTCCAAGTGTTGAAAGTGAATAGAGTACCTCTGCTAATATTTTATCTCCTTGTCCTAAACACTTCGAAGGTGAAATCGTCCAACTCACCAAGAGGCTGATTGTCCAACAAAGTTCTGCTGAGATCGTAAACATCCACAGTACATATAATAACTATTATAAGTACAGCATGTAATAACTACATGCTTGCAGACCTCAGTGCTCATCCCACACCGGCTGCTCGTAGTATATTCAGACCAGTTCTATGCATTAATTCATTAAAAGAGCAATGTCCAGTCAGTATGGAGCTTAAGCCAAAGTCTAAGTTTGTGTATTCTTGTAAGACCTTCACGTTAAGTATAAATTCATAGGTCACGCTTCCCTTGTCACTGGTCATCCAACTTGTCTGTCACCCCTCTATGAGGCGGTAGTTACTTCTTGATTTTGTAGGCAGTACTGCGGCGAATTAAGTAAAAATCAAAGGGTCCACCTCAAAAAAGCGTCGGCAGAAATTGTTCAACGCATACTACGATTGTAATCCTTTGACAGGTGAGGTCAAAGTATGAAGCTTGTTGCTTGCTGATGCCTTAAAACTGCTAAAGGGTGCGCCAAATAATTTTTTTTTTTTTGAAGATGCTATAAAAAAAACTACTGAATATTTTCTCAAATTTCTTTTTTTATTTGAAAGTACAATCCTTCCGGTTAATAATGGAAAACAATTTCATCCAAATGGCTGCCTCGGCTGGCCATGCAGTAGCCTACACGATCGGTTTTATTTGGCATATTGACTTTACGAATATTGTCCTTTAAAGCGTCAATTGTCTCTGGCTTGTTGGCGTAACACTTATCTTTGACGGCACCCCACAAATAATAGTCCAACGGTGTCAAATCGCCGTTCTGTTGAAACCAAATGTTGCTAATATCTTCCTCTTCAATTTTTGTGAACAAAAATTCGTTCAACATGGCCCGATAACTTCTTCGAAAATGAGGTCGGCCAAGCAGTTACTGTGAATGATGTGGCGATGTTCATTGGTCGCCACGATCATGTGAGTTGACACCGTTGACTCTTTTCTTTGGGGATATTTAAAAGAAAAAGTGTACGTCAATAAGCCAAGAACAATTCAAGAGCTAATGAATAAGATAAGGACATTGAACCTCAATTACATATGTCTCAAAGTCATTGAAAATATGGACTGGTGGATAGAGGTATGCCACCGAAGCCGTGGCGACCATTTGGCCGATATTTATTTCACTCATAATTGTCATAGATTCGAACATATTCGGTAGAAGCTTCGGCGATCAATCGATGTACTTCAGCTACTCTTTTTTTAAATTAATTAATTAAAGCCAAACCTTTAGCTAATAATGCTTTTTTGAAATAAAATTTGCCATTTTTGAAGCAGAAATCGTTACTTGACTAAGGGTAAGTAAATGACAGATATCGATACTTTAACGTGCTATATAAGTTATTCAAAACACAAGCCATATGTAACAGTTGTACCATCCGGTGAGCATTTCGCATTTTTAAATTATACATTCAATATAAAACTATTAAAAATATATTTACTATCTGGTCACTCTAAACTTCAATTTCGGAACATCTCGTGGCGAACGCCATAGTGAATTTAGCATACTGACATTGTCACTAAATTTCAGCTTTCTTTAGTATGGTGACATTACATACACAAATCATATACAATTCACTTTGTATGTGTGATTCATCAATGAAATTTTTCATTTACGATAATTTCGTTGAAATTTCGACTTTAAACTGATTTTATGACGATGCTTCATCGATAAAAATATCAGAGTGACTTTTCTATAATGATTTTTGAAACACTGTTTTCGTTTTTAAAATAATTTTTTTAATGGAATTTTCTAGCAAAGCTACAAAAAATTTACTTGCCTTGAAACCATGAACTATTGTTATTAAAAAACATGGTATATGTACATAAATAAAATATATTGGGTATACAAGTTAATAATGTTGATTTGAACAACATATGGCATTACTATCACATATGGTTTGTGTCAACAATAACAAATATCTTTGATTATAATTTAGTATTCGATAGACGCCAAAGTGTAAACATAAATTTATTTCAGTCGCTACAATAATGTCGAATTTTGTGCCTAGAAAAGATGTTTCTCGGAGAAGTTAGATAACCTTCTTTCATTTGAAGAAAACAGCTACTGAAAGTAATCGATTAGTGGTACAAGCTTACGGTCAACATACACCAATTCAAAAACCTTGTAAAGGATGGTTTGCGCGATTCAAAAGTGATGATTTCGATACAGAAGGCAAAGAGAGGCCTAGTCAGCCGAAAAAGTTTGAAGATGAGGAATTTGAAGCGTTATTCGACGAAGAAAGTTGTCAAACGCAAGAAGAACTTGCATTATCATTGGAAGTTACGCAACAAACCATTTTTCTACGTTTAAAAGCATTAGGATTGGGTCCCATATGAATTGAAACCGAGAGATGCTGAAAGGCGATTTTGCATGTCGGATATGATGCTTGAACGCTACAAAAAGAAGTCATTTTTGTATCGTATTGTTACTGGTGATCAAAAATGGATACATTACGATAACCCCAAGCGCAAAAAGTCATATATTAAAGACCGGCCAACACGCCAAAGCAACGCCGATGCCGAATATCCATGACGTTAAGATAATGCTCTGTTTTTGGTTTGATCAGAAGGGTATTTTGTATTATGAGCTGTTGAAATCGGGGGACCTGTACCGAACACCATTGATTCCCTTGAAGAAAGCATTTAATGAAAAAAGACCAGAATATTCGACCAGACACAAGGCCATAGTCTTCCATGACAACGCTCGGCCACATGTTGCAAGACCGGTCAAAAACTATTTGAAAAACAGAGGATGGGAAGTTTTGCTATGCTACCAGAAAGATGGGAAAATGTAGTTGCTAACGATGGAATAATGTATCAATTCATTTTGTTATTATAAGAAATGCATTTTTCAAGCAAAAAAAAAAATCGACATTATTAACTTGTATACCCAATGATTTTTCTTTAGTTTAACGCAGCTTTCCTCCACTTATAAATGCTAAACAATAAAATGATTTTAAATAAAAAATATTGCCATTATATTACGAAAAATAAAAAAATACGTTTTCGTTATCTTCTATTGCCATAAACATGCATATGATATTATCAGAATTAAATAAAAATATTTGAAAAAAAAATATTATTTTTATTTTAGAAAATATAGATGAATAGATGAATAGGAAAACTGCTTAACCCAATTTCTTTCTTTCATAAACATCTTCCTTTAACGTTATTTAGAGAAAAAAAATTGGTAAAGTGATGGGTGGGTTGGCTTTAAAACTCACACGTACCCGTAACACCAAATTCTAAGACCACAAAAACAGTAACGTTCTGTATGAATAAATCTTCATAAAAGATTTTATTTTTTTTTCCCTCTATATTGCCTCTATTTCTCTAATGTTGATGGTGTGTGAGTGAGCGAGTCTTTCTTTCATGTGAATCCCAACCACTTACGTCTCTAAAAAGAAGGAAAATAATAATTTCTTAAGAATTTTTTCTGTTATTTTTTATGAAAATTAAGTTGAGTGCAAATTGACAATGTGACAGATATTACAAGTAAAGTAAAAATGGAAAAATGAAAAAAAATGAAAGAAAAACATTCGTTGAATGCAAAATAAGTTACGAAAAAAACTTTTCTTTTTATATGTAAACTAAGTAAAGGGGTGGTGGCTTAAAGAGAAAGGCAAATATAGGATCTTTTTCATTTTTTTTCTCTTTTATGAACATAAAATTGAGTGTTAAACTGACCCAATAATCAAATGTTGTCACGCATTGTTTGTATAGGATGTCTTTGGCATTGCCTTTATTCTTTCCAATATTTGTTCTCTTTTATGCCAAATTTTTTTCAATTTTTTTTTGTGCTAAATTAAGGTAAATTGCTGGTTACTTTTAGAAAGTTTTTTTTTTCTGCTTAGTGAAGCAGATATTGCTGTCCCTCATAAATTATATACATTTTTTTTATTTCAAAAATAAACGTTCGGTGATAAAATAATTTCAATAGAAATGAAAATGGGAATGAGCAAAACCTGTAACCCTCTAATAGGAACTGACTCGTTACAACTTACAAGTGTAGTGAAGACAAGTTTTGTAGCTAAGCTTGAATTGATTTCATTTTCATCCAGACCAAATCATACCGTACACCACTGACGAAATTTTGACAACCGGTTATAAGTATGTAAAGGGTCCGCCAAATAAATTTTTTTTTGAAAATGCTATTAAAAAAAAACTACTGAATGTTTTCTCAAATTTCTATTTTTATTTGAAAGTACAATCCTTCCGATTAATAATGGAAAATAATTTCATTCAAATGGCTGCCTCGGCTGGCCATGCAGTAGCCTACACGATCGGTCCAATTTTTAAGCACATTATCGATTGTGTGCAGCTGTATTTCACCAATAGCTTCACGAATATTGTCCTTTAAAGCGTCAATTGTCTCCGGCTTGTTAACGTAACACTTATCTTTGACGCCACTCCACAAATAATAGTCCAACGGTGTCAAATCGCAGTTCCGAGGTGGCCAAACGATATCAGCTCTGCGGCTGATAATGCGATCTTCAAAAACAGGGCGCAAAACGTCGAGTGTAGCTCCGGCTGTGTGGCACGTGTGTTGAAACCAAATGTTGCTAATATCCTCCTCTTCAATTTTTGTGAACAAAAATTCGTTCAACATGGCCCGATAACGATCGCCATTGACTGTAACGGCCACTCCTTGCTTATTTTTGCAGAAAAATGGCCCAATTATGCCTCTGGACCAAAATCCGTACCAAACAGTGACTCGTCTTGGGTGTATCGGCTTTTCAATGTATGCGTGCGGGTTTTCTGTGCCCCAAATGCGACAATTTTGCTTGTTTACATACTCACCAAAATCAAAATGATCTTCATCTGAAAATATGATTTTTTTTGGCAAAATCGGCATCTTCTGTAAGTCGATCGCAGGCCCACTTAGCGAAGCGAAGTCAAGCGTATACACAACCACATTCATTCAGCGGAAGGATAAAACTAATTATCTGTCAAATCAGACATGAGCTAAATGTTACCATTCACGAAATAAGCACTACTTGAAAAAAAAAACGTTAGATGGCGGACCCACTATATCACGTCCGCAATAAGGACCTTTTCTCGAAGAATATTAAGGTAGACTTTATACCAAACTATTTGACAACAAGTTGTTTAAGATCTTGTGAACTGATTTTAACCATATCTACCAATATTATTATTATTATTTTTCCGTCATTCCTTTAGGGAGCATATTGGCTTTCCAAAAAGTGTATATTGCTTTGTTTCAATTTCTTTAATCAATTTAATATTTTGTTTTTTAAACTCAGTAGATGATTAATCCGCTGTAGCTTCCTCCATATGATGTTTTTTGTGTGTAGTGTTGCAGATCCTTGTTAATTGGTGGTAATCTTTACTTTAGAATTATAATTTTTTCCCAGTAAGTGGCGTGTTTTCGAACATTCGTCTGATGTTTGTCTTTATCGCCAGTAGTATGCGGGAAGAAAGTAAGGGGGGCTTTTTTTTCATTATTTTTAGTTGGAGTTGTCTGGAGGAAAGTTGAAGCCTTTTTTTATTATTAAACACATTCGAAACCACAATTAGATTTTTTCTTCGTAATGTCCTCGGCTGGGGCTCGAGCCTGGGTCGTTTGTGTTCTTATGCGTGCGCTATAACCACTACACCACGCCACCCCCATTATTATACCATATAATAAAGTCTTTACCTCTTAATGATCTATGATTTTCCATTTTCAAAACGCTTTATTTTTGATTTCGAAATTGCAAATAAATTTAAAAATTTTTGTGTTGTGTACTAATATTTGATTGGAAGCCCTAATCTGAACGTATTTCACAACAAAAAGACTTTTATATAGAGCTGCAAAACTATCTATAGTCGGACCAGTTTTTTATGCAAACTATCGATACTATCGATATGCTACTTGTGGCAATAATATTAGATTTTAAGTTAAAGGGAAAGAATAATAATAAATATACAGTGTAGAAAAAAATAATAGGGACACTTTATTTTTGTCCAGTATATCAGAAAATTTGATGTATTGAAGACTTTGATGGAAGAGTAATCCTTATATATCGCGAAAATTGTTCAGACCATGAAGTGCTCTAAAGCTAAAGTAATTAATTAGATCCAGTGAAAGAAAACTGCAGAGACTATGAAAATAAAACGTAGAATAGCTGTAAGTTTTGATAAACTTTTAATTCGTACTTCAAAAATTAATCCCTTCATGTCATCAAAAAGCCTCAAAAATGAATTTATTCTCTTGTTTAAAGTCGCACAATAAGAAAAAAAAGCTTATGGAAACTAGACTTATGGGTAAGAGTTCTTGAAATGTATCATTTCTCAGCAAACGGAAGTGACTCCTGCCATGTAACAGTTAGAACAACATGTTATGGTCTGACGAAATAAAGATTAATTTGTTTGGAACAAATGCAAAATCGTATGTATGAATATATTTTAGTTACAATTCATACTTTGAGTTTAATAAATAGAAATGTAAGAAACTGTTAAACTGGTCCCTATGTAACTTTAAAAGTTTACAGAAGTCTAACAACCTGCGTCGAACAAATTTTTGCAAATGTGACTTTGACTATCTACATTTACTGACCTCCATATTTACTCTTAGAATCTGACGATAGTATCGATAGTGAAAAAAACTATCGATGGTCAGTCAGCCAAAAATAAAACGCTGTTAATAAAACTTAACACATGTCGACCTTCAGCTGCCTCGACTTCTTGTTAAGTACAACATGTTAAGTAGTTTCTTCAACCCGTTTATAACCAATTTAAAAGATCTTGTGAAACCTTTACCATAATCCTGAACATCTTTTATTTAGCGAATTTTAGAACCTTTACTATTAATTGCATTTGAATATAGTAGTGCATGTATGTGTAATATGGTAGATATACATATGTAGTTGTTTTAGTAGGTAAACCACACAAAATAGTTTACATGTGTTTTTTCTTGCAATGCTTCTTTCTAAAAGTAAAGGGTGACCAAAATTGAGTATCATTTTAATTTGAATAAAAAATACTTTTCCTACAGATATTAAAAATATTTTTATTTCAGTTTATTACAAATAGGTTCCGGTTAAAATTAAAAATTTATGTGAGTTAAGACACCCCCTAACAGGCTCGGCAGGCGCCCAACGCCTTACCAAAATTATCAATCACGTTTTTATATAAACTATTGTTAATGGTTGATATCTGCTCGATAATGGTTATTTTAAACTTTTGAACTGTAGTGGAATTATTGCTGTACAATGGGGTCGTTGTTGACTTTCAAATTTTACAACTTGATTTTTTTTAACATTAACTTTTAAGGTATGTAACAAAACAAACAAAAATGTTTTCGTTAATTTGAAAATGCTCATCATTGAATTTGACATAAAAATTTTGGATTTCTGAATTAGTTTCATATCAAAGACTACAACCGCAAGTTGAAAATATTTCAAGTCGATTTTAAAATGCCAAAAAATATATTTAAAGGCGCACGTTTTTAAATTAAAGAAGTACATTTTTTGAATCAGTGTGAAAACACTTTTGAAACCTTAATGTACGAGTACGTTGTTGCAAATATTTTCTGTATTTCATGTTTAGTTTAAAAATTCACAATTTTTGATTTGAGTTTGGCCAACGGTAAAACAAGTGAAACAATTTTAGATCATAGTTTTTTCCACGTTGATATTGGATTTAAGTTGTTTTTTTCAAATACACAAGTGGTATTACCTTGTCGAAACCACATATTCTCTATATCTAAATCATCAATTTTCCGCCACAAAAAGTTTCAGATCATCTCCCTGTAGCGATTTCTATTGACCGCAATAGCATTTCCGTTTTCGTTTTCAAAAAAATATGGTCCGATGATTTCTTCGGACCACAACCACATTAAACCGTAATTTTTGTGGATGTAATGGTTGCTCTAAGATAACTCTTTGATTCTCTTCACTGTAAATGCAGCAATTCTGCTTGTTGACATAGCCATTGAGCTGGAAATGGGCTTCGTCGGTGAGGATTATTTTGTTAAAAGAATTTTCATTCCATTCTTGTTTTTCGATGGCAATTTTCAGAAAATTTTTAATAATAAGAACACGTTGCTTCTTCGTATAACGTTCCATATTAGTTAATTAAAAAAAAAAAAAATGGCAACAAAATTAAAATGATACCTTAATTTTGGACACCCTTTATAATACAGCATTGTTATTATTTACATTCGCAGAAATTTGTAAAACCATAACAGTAATATAATACTTGGTCGGCTCGTATAAATTGTTCTCAAAATGCATCATTGCATCAATATTTATTACAACTCTCTTCATATGACATTAGTTTTGGTACTACGGTAGGTAAATAACGCTGTATTCTTGTTTTTTTGTTGTTGCAAAATTTCAGTCTGTTACCGGAACTAGTTATTTCTACCAAATTTACGTAACTGTTTTCCTTTACTGCTATTGATGACCTTGTAGCATGATGTTTTCTGTGGCCTTGGTCGGCGTGATATTTATCTCCAGTCCAATATTGCAAGCCAATGTTTGCAATTCCTTTAGTTTTGAACAAATATTGGAGAACTTATGCGAGAGTAAACAAATCATCATCCATATAGTCAAAGTCTTAGAGTTGGAGTGAGAGACTCCATGTTGTTCCTATTCTCTGTGAACAAACTTTGCATATTATGTTTTACTTCAGCATTGCTGGCAAATATTTGATTGATGTTGCCGTTGTGAAGCACTGAAAATTCTACATCCTCGAACATCACTCTAATTATTTGAATTATTTTCTGGGGTATTTCTTTCCATTTTAATGCTTTCCACAAAACAGTCCGTCTGATGGTATCAAATGCTTTCTTCAAGTCGACCAAAATTAGATAAGGGAAATAGAGCATTCTAGACTGTTCTATGATTATGCGTAGAGCTTTGCCTTGATCTGCACAGCTTTTTTTTTGGCCTGAAGCCTGCTTGTTCGTCTCGCAATATATTGTCTACTTTGATATGAGACCTTTCCTGTATTATAACGGCAGGTATCTTGTACATGGTGTTAAGCAGAGTGTTTGCTCTCGAGTTATTATAACCTTTCAAATTTTCATAATAACTTCTGCAACGGCTGGTTTTCACTACACTACACTACACTGGTTACATCTGGTTGGATATTGTAAAGTAGCTTAAGTCGACTTAAGCTATTCTACTTACTGACACAGATTTATATGATAAAAGATAAGATAAGAAGAAGGAAACATCGAATACGACAAGAGATTTTTACCAGAAGTGTATTGTATTAGATATTATTCGAGATTGTTTCCAAATATGAAAAATTTATATCGGTAAGTAGTCACAACATTGTAACCAATTTTAGGTCATTCTACACTTTCCAACCAGGCATTTCTAAATTTCGTTTTTGTTAATGTAGTAAATAAACGAATAAAAATATTTGAACAAAATCATTACAATAAAATTATTTCTTATCAAAATATAAAAAAAAAATTATAATCATTTGGATGTCGTGTTTATTGCAGCGCCCATAATCATAACATTTATTGGCCAAATAAAATTGTAATTTTATGTTGAATATTTGTCCATATCTTTCTCTAATAAAGCTAAATGTTAAACAGATGACAGTATAATAACGATATTATTTTTTATTTCATATGAAGGACATTTTGATTTAACTTTTAAGAAATCTTATCTTATTTAATAAATTTATTAAAATGTGTGTTTTTGTGTTTCTTCAATAGTTTCAAACATAAGATGAAAAAATAAATAGATAATGGAAAAATTATTAAAAAATAAAAGATATAACACGAGTATTATTAGTCACGTTTTTTGATAATAAATTATTTTATTATTTTTTTTTTGATTTAATATTGAAAGGATACTAAAATCAAAATACACAAACATATGTAAGTTTGAATGTACTTCGAATTATTATATTCAATTGAAAGAACTTTTATTTGAATTTTAGAGACAAGGCCATACTGAAACTAAAGCGTGTTTTTTATAGAGATATAGAACTTTAAGTTAGCATTACTTTTCAAGATGGCGACCGATTTAACAGCTGTCAAGTGATTTATTCTCAGTTTGGCTTGGTAATTCATCGTGCATAGACTCATGCCTGTACAACGCTTGCAAATAGTGCTGAATAGTTCCCGATTTTCATAAGCGAATTTTGTTTAGCGATGAAGCGCACTTCTGATTGAATGGCTATGTCAACAAACAAAACTGCCGCATTTGTAGTGAAGGTAATCCTCAAGTGTATGTGGAAACACCGTTACATCCAGCAAAAATGACTGTTTGGTGCGCTTTATAGGCTGGTGGAATTATTGGTCCGTACTTTTTCAAAAACGATGGTGGCCAGAACGTTACAGTCAATGGTGATCAGTATAGAGCCATGATTACTAACTTTTTCATTTCTGATTTGAATAACTATGATGTCCAGGAGATGTGGTTTCAACAAGACGGCGCAACATGTCACACAGCTCGTGCCACAATAGATTTATTGAAAGACACGTTTGGTGACCGCCTAATTTAACGTTTTGGACCTGTGAATTGGCCTCCAAGACTACTTTCTGTGGGGCTATGTAAAGTCATTGGTCTATGTGGTAAAAACACAAACGCTTGACCATTTGGAAGACAACATTCGCCGTGTTATTGCCGATATACGGCCACAAATGTTGGAAAAAGTCATCGACAATTGGACGTCCAGATTGACCTACATTCGCGCCAGCCGTGGCGTTCATGTACCAGAAATCATATTTAAAGTGTAATGCCACAAGATTATCTTTCGGATAAATAAAACTCATTTCAATCGAATAATCCATCGTTGTTTTATTGCAACGTAAAGTTCTGTACCTCTATAAAAAACAATCAATGTTTTGGGTGATATTTTGAAACTGGTGGAACAAGATTGTCACGAAATCTGTCAGGGGTTAGTTGAGGCTTTAAACATCAAACAATTTACATTTTAGAATTATTTCAAAAGACCTGTTACTCAAAGAAGCTCAATGGTTAGGTGCCACATAAATTAATGCAAAGAAACTTTGTTGATGCAATTAGCACCAGTAAAAACCAATTTCGTTGAGCCTCAATGAAATCCTGCAATTTTTAATGCGGGTCATAACGGACTATCTAAAATCGAACACCCACTAAAGCATTAGATTGGCATGGAATAATTTGTTATGAAATATTATATATAACCTAGAAAATTATCAATTCTGATCTATAATACAAATAACTCGATAATTTGAACTAAGCCTCCCAGAAAGAAAAAAAATTAGCCAATCGAAGAGTTACTAAAAATATATATGGCCAAGTTTGTTGCCAATACTCGACACAGAGTGGTCGCAGAACCATCTTCGGTCTGAATGTGAAGCCTTTATATATGTCCTTTCGCCTTTATATATGTCAGGGTTGAATTCCCGGACCGGAATTGTTGGTCAAATGGAGCCTTAGTTTGGAGTGAGTTTGATCTAAACTGGTATACCGATGACTCCAATATGAATAACTGTGTCGGTGCTGGTGTTTATAGATCCAACCTAGACTTGTCCATGCTACTGGGGAGATCGCTGAGTGTCTTCCAGGCTGAGATCATGGCCATTGATATGTGTGCGGAGATCAACCTGGATAGTAGGCTCAAGGGTAAAACCATTAAAATATTCTCTGGCAGTCAAGCTGCCTTAAGGGCCTTTGGTTCAAATCGTATGACATCTAGACTGGTCAAATATTGCTATGATACGTTGCACAGGCCTTTGCTGAGAAATAAGGTGAAGTTGTTTTGGGATAGATGGTAATGAAAATGGTAATGCGGAATAGAACAAGTGGGCGTGGAACCTCCCATACAAACTAAATATCGATTTCCATATATATTGAGAACGATTGAAGCATGAGTTTCTGAATTTGGTCTGAATGAATCAATATAAATCGTCAGTCTAAAAGTGGGCGTGGTACCTCCCATACAAACTAAATTGATTTCTGTACATCTTGAGAACGATTAAAGCAAAAGCTTCTGAATTTGGTCTGAATTACATCATAGTCAATACAAATTATCAGGAAAAAAGTACACGGAATTGGACAAGTAGGAGCGGGATCTCCCATACAAACTAAATATTGATCTCATTCTATCTTGAGAACGGTTAAAGCTAAAGTTTCAGTATTTGGTCTGAATGACTTCGTAGTCAATGCATATCATTAGTCAACAAGTGGACAGAATTGGACAAGTAGGCGTGGTACCTCACATATTAAGTAAATAATGTCGGAAAAAGATTGCAGGAGCAAACTGGAATCGACTGAAAATGTGGACAAGCTGTTAAAACTTGCAAAATAAAAACATCAGCAACTTGCGGCAAGTTAAAGAAATTAAAACTTAGAACGGAATATGTGCTTTTCTGTTGTGTCTAACACCATAGGAAATGCGTATTTATTGTTTTTATTTATTTTTATTTCAAACATAGCAGTTTTCAATATTTTCAATAAATAATTTTTATATTTTATCAAAAAAATTATAAAAATTGTAAGCAAATGCACAAATGTAAACAACAGCTGATTCGTACATTGAATTTCTTTAAATTCGTAACCAACAAAACCGATTTGGTTTTGTGTCGCCAAATGAATTCAATATTGGTTTTCAAAACCGACAAAAAGCAAAATTTTTGTATATCTTGAGAACGCCAATAGTAGAAGTTTCTAAATTAGGTTCCAACAACGTCGTGAAGAGAAAATTGGATAAGTGGGCGTGGCACCTTCCATTCATACCAAATATTCATATGTATATAAAAATGTGTTTATTTGATGACTTTATACAGCTAAAAACCAGAACCTACAGTGTCTTTTTGGAAGAAAGAATTTTGACCGAAACAAGACAAAATGGGGAAAAAGGATACAAAATGCAACTAAGATAGCATTTAAGATAATAATTAAGGTGCGGTTAGCGAAGCACGCCTGGTTTTAGCTAGAAAGCTTAATAAAACTTTAGTTCTGTTATCAAGTTATTTCAAGCCTTATTTTATTATTTCTTTGTCTATAAAGACTATAATCCTATGTAAGTGAATACTTACATATTTTCTTTAATGAATAGTTTTACAGTTATGATGAACAATTCATAAAGCAGATTAATTTTTTGAAATAAAAATCCAAAATAACTCTCTTATGTTGCAGCAAACAATATAAAAATGTGTTTTATTTTGTTTGTGTTTTAATTACAAACAAAAAAGGAAAACAAAACTAGAGCGAAATAGAGTATTAGGTGTTATAATGGGTGTTTTTTATAGTGGTATAGAACTTTAATTTGCAATAAACAACGATGGATTATTCGATTGACATGAATTTTATTTATCCGAAAGATAATCTTGTGGCATTACATTTTAAATATGATTTCTGGCATATGACCGCCACGGCTGGCGCGGATGTAATCCAATCAGGACGTCCAATTTTCGATGACTTTTTCCAACATTTGTGGCCGTATATCGGCAATAACACGAAAATATTGTCATCCAAATGGTCAAGCGTTTGTGGCTTTACCGCATAGGCCAATGACTTTACATAGCCCCACAGCAAGTAGTCTAGCGGTGTTAAATCACAAGATCTTGGAGGCCAATTCACAGGTCCAAAACGTGAAATTAGGCGGTCACCAAACGTGTTCTTCAATATATCTATTGTGGCACGAGCTGTGTGACATGTTGCGCCGTCTTGTTGAAACCACATCTCCTGGACATCATGGTTATTCAATTCAGGAATAAAAAGTTGGTAATCATGAATCTATACCGATCACCATTGACTGTAACGTTCTGGCCACCATCGTTTTTGAAAAAGTACGGACCGATGATTCCACCAGCCCATAAAGCGCACCAAACAGTCATTTTTGCCGGATGTAACGGTGTTTCCACATACACTTGAGGATTACCTTCACTCCGAATGCGGCAGTTTTGTTTGTTGACATAGCCATTCAATCAGAAGTGCGTTTCATCGCTAAACAAAATTCGCTTATGAAAATCGGGAACTATTCAGCACTATTTGCAAGCGTTGTTCAGGCGTGAGTCTATTCATGATGAATTGCCAAGCCAAACTGAGAATAAATCACTTGACAGATGTTAAATCGGTCACCAATACCAACTAAAGTTCTATACCTCTATAAAAAACACGCTTTATTTATATTTTTATTTTCAAAAATTATTTTATTTTTAAAAACTTAAAATTCTGTATTAAGTTCTCTAATGTTTGGTTTTTCAGATTTATTTTTTATAATTAAATTTTTTTCTAAATACTTACATACATACATATGTGTATGTACTCCTATTGCATGAGATAAGTAGCAATGCAAGTCGGTTTTATATTTTTTTCTTTTGATTTTTCTGGTAAAAGGCAATTATCTGGGACTATTTTATGAAACACAAACAAACACACACACACACACACACACGCTTTTTAGAATACATAAATGTATACGACTAACATACACACAAATCTTTCAGAGAGTAAAACAACACGATAAGAGTGCATAATAACAAAACAACAACAACAAAATATTTTGTCAAATGTTCCTTTTTAAAGAAAAAAAAAAAAAAGAAAACAAAATATTTTATGCAAAAATATTTGTCTCATACAAGCATGCATGAGAATGGAGTGTCTTTGTGTGTGTATGGGAGAATATCTGTACAATTCAACAACCACTCAATTAGCATATAAATAGGCCAAGTCAAGCATGCAACTTATACCATACCCACACACGCACACATACACCAACATTTTATTCTCTATCTTGGTAGTTGTATTTGTTGTTTTTCTTTTTTATTTGTAGTGTAATATTTATACACGAAAATATAACTGGCCTGTGTGTTGCGTATGTGAGTGTGGCTACCAAATATCCGTTTTTTGTACTTCAGCAGTGTGTAAGTGCGTGTATGTGTTGAGAGGAGAGTATTAAGTGTAGTTTACACATTTACACAGCCGTATAGTTGTTTTACAATACAAATGTTTCTTCTTCTTCTTGTTTTTCATAAATAGATGGACCTCTGAGATGACACTCTTATACTTTGTAGTTGTTGTTGTTTTATTTTACAATATAAGAGTCTTTTATATGAACATTGTACTGTCCGTTTTTATATTTTTAAACGATTTTTGTAAAGCAGAGATGGGAAACTTAAAAAATAATAGACAAAAAGTTAGAATAATATGGGTACTTTATAACAGAGGCATATTGCAATATCATGATAATTTTGGCACATAACCTGTTGGTATATCAGTAATAAAAGCCTAAGCAATTGTCACAATGTACTCGTTTGAAAATCGCATAAAACTATTAAAAATTAATTATGAAAGTGGTAGAAGGCACATTTCGAACAAATCGGAATATTATTGGTCAACATAATCGTCTTTTTTGAAACCGCTATTAGAATATTACCTTGATCAAAAAATTTCCGCAATAACGCCCGTGTAGTGGTCCCATTGTTCCGATTTGAGTTTTCTCTTTTGTTAAGTTGTTGTTGATATTCCCGCTAAATTTTAGCGTCATAGCTTGATATATGCAGTTTTTAAATTCGGTTTTCGTTATGTCCAACAGTGCTTCCTGCAACTTTTCCATTATTTCCTCTCGGCTGCTGAAACGCATTCTCCGTAATAGTTTTTTAACTCGATTGAAAAGAAAGAAGTCACAGGGAGCTAAATCAGGTGAATTCGGTGGCTGTTGGATGGTATTTGTTGCATTTTTCGTCAAAAAATTTCGAATAATGTTGACACTGTGCGACGGTGCGTTATCATGGTGCAAAATCCATGAGTTTTTCGCCCACAATTCTGGTCTCTTTCGACGAATTGCTTCACGCCAACGTCTCATAACGCCAAAATAATACTCTTTGTTTACTGTCTGGCCTTCTGGCGAAAATTCATGATGCACTATACCCTTGTAATCCATGAAAACCGTGAGCATTGCCTTCTTTTTTGACTGAAAAAAGTTCGACTCATTTGGTAAACGCCATTCACTTGCCTGATGTCTCGATTGCGTGTTGTACTCATAAGCCCACTTCTCGTTCTTAGTAATGATTCCTTTGATGTATGTGGATTCGGATTCAGCTTAGCAAATCATGTCGTTTACGACGTCAACACAGTCATAATTGTAAAAAATCGCCAACACACATAGAGACAGACCTACTCTTAATTACGTAGCGTTTGCAAATGTCAAGCTATGACGCTAAGATTTTGCGGGAATAACAACAACAGATGTTTCAATTTAACAAAAAAAAAAAAAAATCGGAACAATGAGACCGCAACACGGGGGCTATTCCGGAAACTTTTTGCCCAAGGTAGTATGTTGGATGAATTCAAGTTCGGTGTGTACAAGTAAAAGCAGCCGTAAACTGCTATTTTTAAAAATATCCGAATTCGTCAATTGCTCTATGTTCTTAAAAATTGAGACAATCTTCAACAACCACGTAGAAAATTTTTCCACTGGTGCATTAGTTTAAGACGATTGATCATTTATTTCGATGTAAGCAAGATCAATCCGCCAGTTTTTTCTGAATTAATATGTAGTTCTTAACCCATTAATAGCCAAACCAAAACTACGAAGAAAAATTTGAAAATTTCGTTATTTTTATATTATTAGTAATACAAAAAAAGGAAAGAAATAAAAAAATTATGAAAAAAAATTAATAAATTAATAAAGAAAAAATAAAATAATATTTTATTTAATATTTTACTAACTGACTCGACAAATCTTGTTTTGTCTCATTTTTTTTTTTTATCTGTTGAGTCGATGACGAAATAAGTTTCAATGATCTGCTCCAAATGAAGCCATTTGAAAGCATTTCTGAGTGTTCGATAGAAAATGGCGTGATTCTGGTGTTTCACCACTAAGCGAAGAATGCAATGGCTCTGGTGATAATTTGGCATTGCAACTGAGACAGCACAATCCAGGCGTTTCTCCAGTGAACTTCAAAGCATCGCAATGGTTGCACACAACCTCCATTGAGTCAATTTGAACGAATGGATGCAAGCTGTAGTCAAATGTGCAATCGTAATGAAACGATACTCGATTAAAATCAACACTTGAATCACTTCTTCTTACTCGTCGATTTCGATTTTCACGTTGTTGAATGATTTGATTCGCTTAACGATTTCTCAGTGTTAACTGAGTCGTTTCATTTGTCGTCTGTCTTTCTTTTTGTGTTTGTGATACACGAAGTCGGACCATACTAACACGGTGCTGTTCTCGTGTAAGAAATTCAACCGTTTTCAATTGATTGGCTATATTCTGGACTTTACTTGCATTACGGGTTCGATGGCTTTGTGAATGTCATAAAACTAATTAAGGAATTATCAATACATACATGTGCACAGATGTTGTGACCTCACGAAAATAAACATCGATGCAAACATATGCTCAAATATCATAAGCTCGCAAAATAAAGACCTTCGTTGGGAATTTACCGTTTGAAAATAGTATTACACACCAAAATAATGAATAAGAATGAAATGAACAGCGAATACGAATTGATTTCCAAAGTATTCAACCTAGAAATATATTCCACAATTGATGCACACGCGATCACAAAGAACATAACCATTTACAATGTGTACTTCATCAAACTGAACTCACCTCTATGAAATCACTTTTAAAAAAATACTGATAAATCGCAAAACTCGTCTGCACTACACAATAGTATGCGATGGAAAGACTGTGCAAATGAATCAGCTATCAAAAGTATATGCACACAATGCCATCTACTGGCAATACCTGAACGAGGATTTGAGATCATGTTAGTGTCGCACAAATTTAATGGAAAATGAAGATGGCGTCGTAAAATCACTCCATACAAAATGTATGTGAAAATGAATTTTCTTGATAATTTTTCTTCGGAGATATTTCGGGACACCTTGTAGCATATTATTTGTAATATATATACACTACCTTGATCAAAAAGTTTTCGGAATAACCGCCGTGTGGGTTATTTTTTGCAAAAGCTTCGTAGCCAAGAGTACATCTATTTCTATGTGGGTTGGCGAATTTTTACAAAGTACTGTCTTCTAACAAAGAGAAGCTTGTAATGTAACCTTTTAAACAGGCTGCAGTGTTGCCTGATGCAATTAATATAACCAAAGATATTATATTTTAAAGCCCTAACCAAAATTTTTCGAATACCCAACATCATATATTACAGAAGTATATAATAAAAATATTTGTGGAACTTTTAAGAAAAATATATTTAATTTTGCATAGTATTGTCCACTCTTCTTTGAAGGTTGTTGCTCAAGCAATGTTGTTCCGCTTGTATTCTACAACTAAAACTATACTTCCACCAATGAAAAAAAACCGATTGGCTCTGGCTGCTACAACAACTCGAATTTAATTTTCTATTATTGTTTTTTGCTCCGAAAAATGTTTAAAATTTTTCATACAGGATAGAATTTACAATTTACCATTCTGTTTCCCTAAAATGAAGCATAATCGAGAATATTATCAATACCAAAAGCAGCAGCATACCTACCAACCATGAATACACGCAACTCTAAATTGAATAGTTTCGAAAACAAAAAGTCAAGTAAGTTTTCTAAACTTCGTTCAATGTTGGGAACAAGTACATTGATGCCTAAGCGCCAGCAAAGAATGACAATAAAAATCGCTGTCATTATAGTCGATCGCTGGTCAGACACATATTGTGTTAATAATGTGACCGTAACTGATTCAATTACATTTTTTTAAACCATTTTAACATTTTAAGAAAACACTATACTCTGTATGAAATGAAATTGTGATTTTATCCTTGAAATTACACTGAAAGAAATAAAAGGACATTTTTAAGATCTGTTTTATATAAATTGATTTTACTTGAAACAGTGTTGTTACTTTGATTTGATTTCTTAGTATCTGTAAAGGATGGCATTTGTCACTATTTATGCTAATGGCTAAAAACATATGAAAGTGTATGAAATTGCTTGCACTTTTTTTGTGATGCATGTTGTTCTAAGAGTATCTGTTTTTTTTTTTTTTGTAAATTTTGCCAGCTATCATGCAATTGTAATCTCTTGTTTAAGGAGACTCAATCGCCACAAATTATTTGCCTACAGCAGGAGGTTTCATTCTTTGAGTACAAGGCTCAAATTTATTATAATATTACACCTTTAAGGTGCCTTTAACGTTAGATTTAGTAGAAGATAACTTTAGCTAAAGTGAACTTTAAAGTTACTTGGTTTTATTCATAATTATCATAGACCCTTCTATCATAATAAAAAATATTAAGATAATTCTGTGAAAAGTTTTCATTATGCTCTTTCCGGTCTACAGTTTGTTTAGCTAATCTTTTGGCTCTTTAATGAACACCACCTGAACAGCATCCCCATCTAAACATTCACACAATATATGTGCCGCCGTCGGTAATGCCTGTAAACACAATCTACAAACATCTACATCTGTATTCTTTGCAAATAAGCTCTCAGAAGATGGAATCTAATTCTCTACTAAGAAAAGAGTAAATATGAAGCAGTCTTGCCGTACATCAGGTTCAATCCTAATAGGTTTGCCTAGAGTCGTCTCGTACTTTACTCAGCAGGCGACGTTTTCGTAAAGGTACTTGTCAAAATCAACAGAAGACAGATAAGATGGTGACCGCTGTTTCAAAAATTGTTCGACTATCACTAGTTTACTAATTATGTGATCTATAGTGGGTTTTAAAGGGAGCCTGCTTGTACTTGCTTTTTGCTTCTGATGTGGATAGATAACGAAGTTTTAACTGTTACCGTTCTCCATACATGCAAAATACCACATTTTTTTAAAGCTGATGGCTTGAATTGACCGTCAAGTTATTAAAAACTTCAACTCTAAGCATTCTCAAGATATACAAATATCAATATCGACTTTGTACGGAGGTAACATGCCCACTTATCGAATTCCGCCCACTTTTTAATTGATAGTTTTTATTAGTTAGAAGTCATTTATAACAATACCATAAATGCCATATCTTTGCAACCACTGGGTTGACTCATTCCCTCAGTTAGTGGTTACATCAAATTGTACACTTCTTTATATATATATAAAGATTCTTCCTCCAATTATTTGTGAAATTTTATTTTGGACTACACACATTATAATAATTTGATATTTGTCGTTCCAGCTTTTAAAATTTCCTATCTTAGGTATGTTATTCATAACGCCTTCTGTTGGCTATGCTAAAGAATTAAATTTTTCCAGATGGTACAAATAAGTGGATATAGAATACCTGCATTGGTACTCGGATGCGCCTTTAACAATTCGAATGCAGTGCCGTCTATACCGGAGCTGTTAATAAATTCTGACATCTCAAGTAATGTTGGACAAGCAAAATAAGATACGAATTGGGATCGTCCGCATGTGAATTTCATTTACAGTCGAGTTGTGAGCTGCGTGTGTGTAGTCTGTTATAGAAATCTGTCCAGACATCTAGATATTCTCTAGTGGTTGTCACAAAGTCGCCAGTGGTAAGTAAAATTTCTACTCTCAATAATAGTTACCACCTTAAGATTTTGTTTAAATTAATACTTTTAAAATATTCTGTTTAAACATCATGGTTAATTAAAAACCAATATTATTTCTTACGCCTCTTGTAAACTTGTAAACACTTTACACTGACCTTGATCATGTATTAAAAACAAACTCGTTTTTAGATTATTTATTTTTTTGTATTTTTTTTTTCTTTTAATTTTAATGACATAAAGAATCAGAACATACAGATATCGTTTGTTGAGTATTACTATGTGAGTTCACAACTTAAATCTAAAATTCGTTTATTTTATTAAACAAAAAGTTAAAATTCCATTAAATTATTCTCTATTACGCTTAATAACCACCCGATGATGTTGTAGAATCAACATCAACACTAGTAGTAGATTCAGTAGTTGCGGCGGGCTTAGCTGGAGCAGCAGCACCAACATAAATTGACTTGCGAATAACGAAAGGTGGTCGAACACTGCCAGCTACACTGCTAGCTTGACTCTTGAAACTGCCCAAAGAGCTTTGTATCGAATTCAAAGCATTTTGTTTAAGAGCCATTTTCTGTTGGACCAAAGAACCGACCAAAGATGAGACTTGTTGCAATTTACCAGCAATAGCAGATTGTACACCCTGTATAAGAGCACTAGGATCTACGGCAGGAGCAGATGAAGCAGGAGCAGAGGATTGTGCACCTTAAAAATGAAATGATTTTTTTTATATTTTAATTTTACATACATTTAATTTGAATTCTTCAACACTTTGACACACACACACACACCTGTTTGAAATGTGACAATTTTAAAGGCTTGGGCATCGTGCATTAAGGCAGCGGCAACACACAAGACAACTACGTATTTCATCATTTTGTTCGATTTTTTTTTAATATATTTTTTAATTTTAATAATTTTCTGTATTTATTCTAAAAGTCCTTAGAATTTTTTTTAATTTTAATTTTTTTATTTATAAACCACTTTAATTAATGTTCTTCGTTTCTATTTTTTTTTTTTTATTTGTTCCCCAGACACACCTGTGTTTCGCTTGATAGTCTTTTCAATACTCCCGTTTAATTTTCTTATCAATCGTAGTTTAAAGCCATACACATAAGCTTTTTATAACAACAACAATTATAAATAATAGTTCTGTACAAATATTTGTTAGCCAGTATATGTGTAGAAGACGACCATAGTTATTTGTTAATACGTTTAGTGTTTTCCATATGTCTACTACGGATACCAAAAAAAAAAAAAAACAAACAAACAATTTCAGCAAAACAAAAAATGCTTTAAAACTATTAATAAAACATGTCAGCTGCTGCTCATCAACACCAAAACTAAATTCATTAATTCTGATTTTGAAAAAGCAAAAGTGTTGGTTGGTGAAAAAAATAACTTCGAAAATGTTGATATTGCTACGTTTTTGCCTTTTAAAAACGTTTATTTAATAAATCGTGTATTTGGTTTTTAATTAAAATCCTTTATTTAACGCAGTTTTGTGTTCCACTGTTCGTAACCTTTTCACAAACAATAACAATTTCTATTCTTAATTACTCTTTCTGTTTACAGCTTTGTAAACAACAACAATTACCCAACAGATCATTCTACCTAAAGAACTTTCAACTCGATCGCTGTTACAATTTAGGTTGGGTAACAACCTTTTCAACCAGAGTTATCCACACTTCTCCTCTCTTCACGACTTACTTCACGGGCTTACTCCTTATTAACTCTCTTCATATCGAGTTCAAACTAACAAACTCTACTAGCTGAGTTTACTTCATTTAAACTTGTCACGCTGAGTTTACACATAAACCAGGGTTAGCAACCCACTCGGCTTTTATTGGGTATTATATTTAAAAAAATCCGAGTGGGTTTTTTTATTTAAAGATTTTCGTAGTTTATTTACAACTAAATTAAGTGAAATTTACGTATTGGGACTAAAAATTTATTTGTTGCGGTTTTGAACTCAAAAAGATAATGAACTAACAAATTGATCAAATCACTGCTTACATCTTATCCCCACCTCTGAGCCAATTTCCAAATCTAATTTCAGAAAAACTTCTAGTGTCTAACTTTGAAGCCGTTTTGGTATTTCTTCAAAAGAAGTGATTCGATGACATGTTAAAAGATAAAGTCATACCTCTTTATACGGCCTAGGTAGTTCCTGAAAATTTAGGCCGTAAATCGAAATGCCTTTAAACGACATGAATATGTGTAGCGTTTGCTTCCCTTACACTTTTTGTTAAAAAATGGTGAATCCATGGTGTTTTAACTGTAGAACTTGGTAATGTGTGTTCCATATTTCAACCAAGCCGTTATAGCAAAATAAGATGTAAAGGAAGCCTATATAAAGAGGTGTGAGTATATTGTATCCGTCGCAACAGCCGACAAAGCAATGTTCGGAAAATACGGCGGATGCGGCATTTGATCGTTTCTAATAATTGTTTTAAAACTTTTGTGACATGTGGTCGGGTGTTGTATAAATTTATCATGTCTGTCTTTATATTCCGGCCGTTTTTGTCATAATGCATGATTAAACGAAGTAATTGTATTCTGCTTCACTCATCGAGCTTTAGCAGTTCATAGTACGCAGTGCAGCCTTAATCACAACAAGATTACAAAGTTGTACTATAAATACTAAAACAACGTGAGTGTACAAACAAACAAAAAATATTGTCGACTTAAACGAAATTTGGAAGCAGTCATAAAATTCAATAAGCCCCCACCCCAAAAAAAAAGCAATCAAAACATCTAATAAAATCCGGTAGGCTGGGTTTTTTTCTTAGTGTCTTTTATTAACTGATTCAATTATATAAGTTCGGTATCAATTATATAAGGAATTGCGTAGACTCGACTTATACAAACGAAGTTTTTTTATAAATGATACCAAGGTTTTCGTTCAGAACTGTATAGCCTAATAGCCTAGTAGTATAATAGTTTTGGTAATTATGTTTTACCAACGATAATATTAGTCGAACGCTCCACAATGCTCAGCTAGTTTGTATAAAACTGACGCTTTAATAAAGATACGCATTTCGCTCTAGATACCATTTAAATTACAAGAATTCCTGGTTGATTGGTTCTCCAAAGGCTTAGTTTTATGAAACCATAACAGTTGGAAAATCTATGGAATAAGATTATGATGAAACATCTATCGAGATCATTGTGAAAATCGTTCACCAAAATAGAAACAAATTGGGTCCAGGAACTGCTACTAAGGCTGGCTTATGACCACATACTAATGATCAATCCACATAATATAATAATTCTCTGATTACGTTTATATTGCGCCAAAAAAAAAAAAAAAAAAAAATATATCTCTTCCTCGTTGTTGTTTTACAGTTTGTCTTTTTTATTAATTCCACTATAACTTTTATACACTATGTCTTAATACAACAAATTCGCTAATACAACACTTTTTATTTGCGCCTAAATAGACTTTACTTATTGATGGCCAAATTATAACTGAACTCACCAACTGCAATTCGCCAATTTTATAGCATTTCATTATCGGTTTCGAATATTCTTGTAGTTGCTACAAATCGCGATGTATGTACGGTAAATTCAAATGTAAAAGCAAAATATCCCAAAAAGAATTAAGGTGGTAACTCCGTTAAGTATGCAGGCGGCAGTACTCTTAAATTAGTAAAGGCAACAATGGCAAGCTTCGACACAAACCAATAAAGTCCATAGCTAAAAATCCCACAATTAGTCTCTTATATAGTGGGTTTTTCTCTTCAGCGTTTTCATTTTCGCAACAATATTTAAAATTATTATGAAATGGTTGTGAAAAGCATACGCTATGTTTGGGAAAAGCAATGTGTAAAAACGCTTGAAACTATTGAAAAGGTAATTCATGGATTTCACTTGTTTTGTATTTTTGTTTTTTACACAACGAAATTACTTCTTCCCCACCCCAAATTAGTTTCAGGTAATTATTAATCATATTGAAATGCGCACGCTTCTCAAACACACCAGCAATACAAAGGAATTAATGGGCATGAGCAGCATTTTGTCCCGTCTGTCATCTATCCGACTGGCTCAAATACATTTTTAGTAATTCTATATTTAATTTAAATAAAAAAGCGCTTCAGAAAAAAATGTTTATTTTTAAATACGAGAAACAACAAAGTGTCGTTCATTAGCGTCTTACAATTCAATTATGAGTGACTGCTGGCTTATAGAGCTCACAGGAGTACACTTTTTTGCTAATTGATATGTAACTCAAGTAACTTGTCACAAGTACATGATAAGCTCGTTCTACTGTTGTCTATTGGCCATTATTTTTGATTTGAATACCAGTACTTAAGCTCATCTTGTGAATCTTAATCCATTATGCTATGCTCTTGGTGCTGGCTGTCTACTTGTATGTATGTTTCCCTCGTTTTGGAATATTGTGATAAAACTAGACATAGCATACCTTTTATTTTATTCTAATATTTATTTATATTATTTGTTTGTAGAATTTGTCGTTGTTTTTTTATTTTTCTTCTAACATACAAGTATCATGTTGTATTAAGATTCTGTTAATTAAATATGAGTTCAATAGCTATGAAGCAGAAAGAACTTTAGAAGGCAAACTGGTATAGAATATTTAAAATCAAGAAAAATAAAAACCATTATAGTCAGTTTTTCAGTTTTTTTTTTAGTGAGTTTATTTGGTTTAGTTTTTAGTAAGTTTTTATCTCTTTTTTTTCTTAAATATATTAAGAACACTGACTAAAGATTAAAGAAAAAAACCATAAAATCTAGTATTTGTACTAAAAAAATAATACCAAAGGTCAAGAATTGTTCTTGAAAGTGAAAGAAACTTGATTTTTTAGTTTATGAATTTGTGGTCAGTTTGTTCTTACATACGAGTATGATGCCGGAGAATTGAAATTAAATATTTAATCCCATATTCAAAAAATATTTTCGATTCATAAAACATAATTTGTATAGATTTATAAATCCAAAATAATTTTTTATGAATGAGGCGGTTCATATTTTAGCATATTATTTAATCGATTATTTTTTGTGTATAAAAAATTAAATTTTACCATAGAGTTACTTTTTAGCAACTTTTTTTTTGGCAACACTGTTCTTGGCAGCTCAGCTGTTTTCCTGTAACATGTTAAGCATGATGCAATAAAATAATTACGATTTCTACGTTCGGCTGTTGAGGCCTTCAAACATGTTCAGTTTGGTCTATAATTTAACCATGAATTGATTAACAAACGAGCAAGTTGGTTGGAAATTATCGGAAAATTGTGTTCAGCGATGATGCTCATTTCTGGTTGAATGGATACGTGAACAAACAAACTTTTCGTATTTTGTTTGAAGAGCAGCCAGAATTATTGCAAGAACTGCCAATGCATTCCAAAAAATGCACTGTTTGGTGTGGATTATGGGCCGGTAGCATCATTAGACCGTACTTTTTCAAAGACGACGAAGTCAGGAATATTACGGAGAATGGCGAGTGCTACCTTCCGATGATAAGGTAAAGCTAGACTTGGCTAGCATGTAATTTCATGCCAGACATCACACGAAGTAATGGCGCAATTGAGAGGCGAGTTCGGTGAACAAATTATTTCAGGTTTGGGGCCGGTAAATTGGCCGCCTAGATCGTGCGATTTAACGCCTATTTTTGTAGGGCTGTGTTAGGGCTCATGTCTACAGAGACCAGCCCGCAACGTTTACCATACTGTAAGCCAATGTTGAAAAATTTATTCGTGAGATACCAGCCGATATATTCAAAAGAGTATGCCAAATTTAAACCCAGCGTATGAACCATTTGAGGCTTAGTCGCGGACAACATTTACATCTTTAAACATTGAATTATATAGATCGTTCTATCGACTCCATAACAGGTCATTCAATAAGTCCGTAGAATAAGTAAGAAAAAAACTTGATTTTCTTATTCATAGCTGCCTTCGAGAGCGATACAAAGAGCATAGCTATTTTCCTACCTTTCGATACCACTTTTATAGTACGATTTCTCTTTCTCACCAAAATAGGCCTTAGTTTCAGCGATTTCTTAAATTTCTTTCTAGCAAACATTCTCTTAAAATCTGAAAACAGGAAAAAGACGCTGGGTGCTAAATATGGAATTCGGTAGGTGGGTAAGCAAATCGAAGCCCAATACATTCAGCTTTGCCCGATTTGTGTGTTCACGCGGCACCCACTTTTAACAGAGCTTTTGCATAACCAAATGTTCGTGTAAAATGGTAAAAACATTACCATCTGATACCTTTACAATGTCATCTAGCTCATGCACCTTCTATTTGCCATCGTTCATAACCAATTTGTGGATATTTTGATGTGTTCTGGCATTACAGCCCCATTTCGGCGACCACTGCGCTCTGCATCATTTCAATACAAACTTGGTGACTAAAGTTCAGTTGATCTTTGAAGGAAAACTAGTGAACATGAATTTTTGTATGCGCATATAATTGCTAATGGTAAAGATTATGTCACGTTTGAATCACTACTTTTGTAGTAAGTTTTAACTACTTTTACGTGATCTTCGACTGTTAAACGATTAATATTCATTAACGGCAAACCTTTCACTAAATAAATGACACTTCAGATGACAGATATTTAACAGCTGACATCCTTGCCAGACCGGCAGTTTTGAAAACACCAAATAGATAAACCGATATCTTGCCATAATATTGGAAAACAAACTTAAGTGGTAGTTAAAAACTACCTCAAGAATCATAAAAGCAGCGACGGCATTATAGTACATCAAGTTGGCAATTTGCCTTAATTGTGTAGTAAGTCTTAGAAACGAACTTTGGCTGTACTAATTCTATTTTACGCACCTGCTATCTGGTGGCTGGCAATTCCTACATATTATGAGAGCGATGGCGGTTATGATAACTGATGAGTTGAGAATAACCCCATCACTGTTCATTATTTGAACTGGCTACCTTTAGTTACTCAGGCAAAGAGCATAGCTGCTATAACGGTTTTAAGATTAAAGGTTGCGAATTCATGGAGTTGGAGTCTAGAAAACCACCAAAACTCTACTTTGATTCAGGTTTTACAAACGAACATTGGTCACAATATGAAAATCGTATGGGCATTCTTGGGAAGACATTTATATATACACCAATGGGTAGGAGAGACATGAGAATGTTGGCTGAGGAGTTTTCTAATGGCAAAATGGCCTCTATAGGAACCATTTTCAAATACCATTGCCTGATATTTGACGACTTAATACTTGTTTTTCACATATTCGTGTTTGACCATAATTTTTTTTGTGATCAGTTTGATAGAGTGTTTGGTGATGTTCAGGCCATATTCAAAAGAGTTTTTGAGTTGGTTCTTAACAGTGAATAAAACATAGATCCTTTACAATACTCCAGGGATTAAAAAATAAAAAAAGAACAGTGGTTGTCTTTGGACAAACAACGCACATTAAAAACTAAGATGGTTCTGTCAGCCAAGAAGGTCATGGTCCAAATTTTTTAGAATACACGCAGTATCATTCGCAACGATTAGCTTGAAAAGAGTGTCGGGTGACGTGGTGTAATGGTTAGAGCTGAGGAATACAACACAAACAGCCCAGGTTCGAGTCCCAGTAGGGGACATGACAAAAGAAATTAAATTGCAGCTTCGAGTGTTTAATAAAAAGACTTAAGCCTCCCTCCAGACAAATCCATCTCAAGAAGCCCCCCTGAACTTAAAGCTTACCTCTGGCGTAGATGAAAAAACATCTGACGATAATAATCAGGCGGATGCGCCACCCGTTGGGGAAAACTTACAATGCTAAGTAAAGATCATCACTTAGCGGGGATCTCCACCACTACACATAATAGTGGAGGCGAGTTACAGTAGATTAATCATCTACTTAGCTTGAAAAACCAACTTTATTACTGAAACTGAAACAAAGTAATGGATGCTCTGTGGAATGACAATGTGTCCTAAAGGAGTGACAGTTAAAAAAAAACTTAAAAGGATTGAAACGCTTACCGAGGATAATTATTTATAGCTTTTTAGGCGGCTATATTTTCCTCCAGAATTATCTATCCAAGAAGTCCTCCCTTCTCCCCTCCCTCCGAAAGTAAAATAGAAGAAATATCAATTAAAAAACATCATTTCAAAGCTTAGGCAATGACACCTCTTGGAAAAAAAATAAAACGGTATGAGACTATGGTGAGCAGCAACCGCAAGGTTCCGAACTTCACTACACCTAATATAGAGTGGGTCTAGAAAATGACAGATGGCAGCACTAGTATACTGTTCAACCGTTTAGATGTAAAATATTAACAAATAAATTGAAACAAGACAAAAAAGCCTTGTCGAAGCCATATATTTCCGAGAGGAGCCATGCTAGAAATACTTCTTGCGACTATTTATTGTTTATAAAATTAGAGATACGAGTGGTAGGAGTATCATGTATTTAGTACATGGATACTAATCTAAGCAACCAATTTAAGATATTACAAAAATACCTATTTAAAGTAATAAGCAACCCTTCTATATCAAATTGTCCTTTATTTTTGAAATAACATATACAACAGAACACTTTATACATTGAAAGCCTTTATCCATTCTATTTATCTTAATTGTTTGATACCATCATTATTTACCACTTTAGTGTTTAAATACGCCATTTAGTCTGCTCATCACAATCAACTTGATTGCCTACCCAGAGCTCATATTCAATCATTATATGTATGCGGAATCGTGGCCATTACATGTGAAATCGTTTTGTGAAAATTAAAAGTCAATCAATAAATATTAAATGTTGTTTGCTTCTTGCTTTTTACCACAAAAATAAATGGACGAAATGAAAAACCTTTTTGTCGGTGGTTATGGTTGGTGGCGTAAAACAGTAAAACAACTCTACTGTCTCTTGTTTCACTGACCCATTTTGATTTATGTTACCAATGTTAAGGTTTTTTAAACACAATCACATACACACCTGCAAGTGTATAACAGCTCTTTAAACAAACACGCATTGAACCCAAACACTCTCAGTGTAGAACGTCCGACCATTAAAAGTGGCCTTATTGCCTGGAAATTAAGAGAAAATAAACAGTGATGCGTAACTGTGATTTTTATGGGATTCTTTAGTTCTTCTCTTGTTGGCAGGATAGTTTTACGAGTGTCTACATGGAAGAGGGCAGCAATCACAAGCATTAAACACGGTGTCATCCATCTACATATAAAAGTATGTTGAAGCAAAGTTACCGGTAATAAGTAAATTGTAATAAAATACTTTTTAATCCAGTGGTTATTGTCAGGTGTATGCGAGTGAGTGAGTGTATCACATGTTATGTTACATACATACTGCGGACATTCATAAAAATCTCCGGAGATTTCTATGCAGAAAGAATAGTTGGTAGTGCGTGCTGTTTATATGCGTAAGAGTGATTTTATTATTATTGTTACACCGGGATGTCCAACGCAATGTATTGGAAAATTAATTTGGAATAAGTTTTACAAAAATTTTTTTCAAATAATAATTTTGGAATGAATGTCAATATGAAACCTGGCTCAAAATCATTTCATTTTGCTGCTCAGCTACATTGCTGTATATATAAGAAACAATGTCTTAACTTCTAAGAGAGTTATTGTCCCTTAAACCTGACTCTATGCTACTACACATTCTTATTTTTAACATTTAGGTTTTTTCTCTTTGGTAAAAGTTAAAGTGCTAGCATACAATACAAGCAGCTCAGGTTCAGATCTTCAAATGCTATGAAAATTTTCATTGCCAATTCGGATTTAAAACAGTTAAGAGGCGTCAGCCTGAATAATTAATCAATAGAGCTAAACACTCACTATCATTTATAAGCACCTTCCTCTTTTCCTATACTCGATCAAAAAGATCAAATGAAAGACTGAAGGAACTGCTTCTTTTAACAATCGAAAAATGTTATAGTTTCGACAGACATCATAGTGACATCTAACGTCAAGAATAATAATATCTGCTTTTCGAAAAACGATATTAGGATTTGTACGCATTGAAATCGATCTTGATCGATTGATCCTACCCGAAGGTTTTCACCAATTAACTTGTGTTTTATTTAAATTTCGTCTAAATCTTTAGGGGGCTTGTCTTTCGAAACTTTTTGAATAAGATTTGATCTATAAATTCACTGGTCTACAAAAAATAAAAAAATTTTCTGGCCTTTAAACACAATTATATGGAATATAGTGATTTTCCATTTTATCTGCTTTTAGTTTTTTTTCATCGGGCTCAATTTTTTTTTATGGGCGTGGCAAATTTTTCGCCAAAAATATGGTAGTTATGCCAATATATTTCATTATAACTTAAAAACGACTTAGCCGATTTTTGCAGGTACCAGCAAATGCTTAGGAATAAAATTTACTATAAATCACCTGAATAACCTTTTTTTTCGGATTTTCAATAGATAATCATAACTTAGTTGCGAAATAAAAATTTTTTCGCGCAAATTAGAGCAATTTATTTATTTTTTTCAGAATGATAATGTTACATGTTAAGCACTTAAATTAGATCTTAAAATGTTGACATTAAAATAAGTTATGAATTATGCAAATCGGTTGGCTATTGCCGATTTCATTAAAAATTAAATGCAGTACTTAATTTTGAACAAAATTAGCGAAAAAATTTTCGCTATGGTAGGTAAAAAATATTTTAAGAATAAGGTACTAACACTCTCTCGAGTTCGAGCACTGTTGGAATGCAAGTGAAAATTTCATGCAAGTCATTTAGTCAAAAGATTGATTGGTGAAAACTTGGTAAATTTTTGTAAAACTTGGAATCCAACGAGCATTATTTCGTAATCCTTTAACGAATGATCAAAACTACTTATTTCGCCGAGGAGAAGAAAGAGCTTTAGCACGAAAGCACTTTTTGGATTATTGTGAGTACTGTGGCATACGGCATATGGTATAATTCTCACTAATTTGTTCAGTGTGCAGACTAGAGATCAGCAATGAATACTTTAAACATACTCGAATCATGATTCATAAATTCTTATACTATTACTCATTGCGATGGCTGCTCAAAGGCATTTATACTCTAAAGCTTGAAGTATTCAACATACTCATACTTATAAAAATTTATGACGCTATTGATTCATATTCATCTGTACTCATTGTTTACAGATGATGCAAAATGAATATGATTCGAATATGAAAATTTGAATACTCATTATAAGGTTGCGTGTATGTGCGTTTTCTTTTTCGTTTGAATATATAATATCTATATTCGGGAATACTCATGAGTATGAGTACGAATACTAAATGAAACATACGAATCATTTTGGAGTATTATGAGTATTTACTAAAAAATGAATGAATGCTATGTGTATTTTAAACTACTTAAAAATTTTAGAACATTATGTCAATATGACACGATAGCATACTTTGTGAATACCCCAAATATATATACGTTATAAACATTAGTTAATGTTAAATTATTTTGTCTTATTTTTTGTTAAAAATAATGTGATTATCGTATTTAAAATAGGAAATATTAATTTGTCGATTATTTTTAATTAAAGTGCCGATAATGCCGATTTCATTTTTTGAATATGCCGATTTTTAGCCGAAATCATCTGGTACCCTTGGTCGTAATATAACGGTCAAAGAATAAATTCGTGCTAAGGCGTTAGTAAAAGTGCTGAGTACTTTGAATATTAAGTGGAAGTTAAATAAGTTATCGTACAAAGTTAATTGTTAAAATAAAAAGACTGTATAAAGTAAAACATAAATTCATGTCATTTATTTTATTTGACTCAATTTAAAACAACGTAAACGTTTAAAAAGGTCAAAACATAACAACATTGTATTTACGAAATGTTCGAAAACCCGTTTTTTTTGTCTAGATTAACCGTTTTGTATTTATGCAAATATGTATGTTAAAAGTATTGATTTACGTTAAATAATTGGGTGTTTTGAGCCCCCTGTCATATAATTCATCAAAGAAAGAACATCATTTACAAAACATCATCGAAAGTGTCAGGCAATGTTAACTCCTGCGAAAAAAAGGAAAAAAGAGACAGGTAGCAATCTATGATGAGTAGCAGTAAGGTCTTGTTTTTAGGCAACAACACATGGCAGCGCCAATAGCTATCCTAGACACCTGCTAAATTAGATCGATCACCCGCTTACCTAGAAGAAAAAATAATTATAAAGACACTGAAACAAGATAAAGATACCTTGAGTAAGTCATATGCTCCCATAAGGAAAATATTTTTACTCAAGTCACTCTGTTATTAGTGGTGGTAAAATATTATTTAAACCCAAAGTTAACTTTAACAGATTTTCTTATGTGTTCTTTTAAACTTTCTTACTTTCTTTTAAACTGGTAGCCCAGTTTTTTTTTGCTTAAATTCTTGGTTTCGTTTTTCTCAATTCTGTTTAGTTCAATAATCTTATTGACATGCCATTTAAATAATGTGATAACTTGGCTACATAAATGAAGCTGCTCCTTTTTTAATATTGTTCACCTCTGGCTCATTTAAAGAGTATTGGCTAAAATAAGTTACTCATTAAATTTTATGAACCTTTACCTGCTGTTTTGCACCTTAAAAACCACAAAATAGTACTAAAAATTCAATGTGTTTTAGTTTCTCGTTTTATTTTTGCTTTTGTTCTCTCAGCAAAGCTTTAATTAAGGTTGTGGTCATGGCTTGTTTCAAAACTCTCACTATCATTCTGTTTCAATAATAAATTTTCCTGTTAATGTGAAATACCTTAATACTGAAATTTAACCCCTCCCCTTCTCCAAAGAAACCTACATATGAACACACTTTTTGATAGGAACTAAAAATGGCATTTTTCGTACAAAAGATTTATGGGTTACAGTAGCATTACGTTGTTGACTTTTTGTCTTATCACTCGGTGCGTGAGCTTTAGCAAAAAGAAAAAAAACAACCCAAAGTGAATAGAAAATAAAAGTAAGTTTCTACATGCAAGGTCATGTGAGCTTTAACAATAAAAATATATAAAAATTATATGAAATTGTATTAAAATCAAATTGTTTGTAATTCATTAGTATTAACTTGTAACCTAGTCATACCTCACTTCTTTTTTGTTTCATTTGGTCTTATTTGTTTGCCCTTTGTGTCATTCAAGATTTATAAGTAAATCCTTTAGATACATATTGAGGCAATAGGACTTGATTTATAACTCTATGAAATATATGCTCAATATATTTCTAACGATATAAAATGAATGAAATAAAATTGTGTGCAAAAACAACTAAAAACCAAAATTTAATTGTTAAGAAAAGGTGCTTGTCTTAGATTAAGTTTTTCAGCAATTTAGAATAGTTTGACATAAAGGTGCTTGTGCAGCAAATTTCAAGTTAAGATTTTGAACCTCAAATAATGCCGCCGTTGTATCAAACTACTTTTAAAATGTTTTTGAGTGGCCATAGCTTTAGGGAGTCAATTGTGCTTGTTACGAATATAGTTACACCTTCAAAAACTGTTCAAATTATACAGAGGTGGAGAAAATAATTACACACAGTCCTGTAAATATTATATTACGGCTTATATTCCTATTAAAAGCATTAATTTTTTTCCAGCTATTAGGTGTTTAAAGTAAAATTGTAGGAGATTTAATTGTCTATAATGATCCTCATGATCAGTAAAAAAAAACAGTTAAAGTTTTATTCAATTAAATTAAAATTCATTATAAATTTATTAAAGTGTTCTTCACTAATCAGAATTCAGATTTAATATAAATTTGATTTATTAAACGAAGTCCGCCTCTTGCGGCTTATGAAAATATCAAAAACAAAAAGTTACAGATTTATTGATGCTGCGAATATCAGCTTATATATACAATTGTAAATCTGTGTTTTTGTCTATAAACATGTTTCTATATTTACTAGACAAACAAGTAATTATATGTATCTATTATACGAGGGCGGATTGCTATTGAAGCTACCTAAGTAGGAAAAAAACATTTTTTTTTTTAAACCATTCATTTCTCAACATAGTGTATTGAGCTATACTTAGTAAGACGATTTTCCAACTTTTTTATACCGCCTGAATAATACGATTTTGGGAACTCCTCAAAATACGCATTAGTTTCGGTAATAACTTCTTCTTTTGAGATGAATCTTTTTCCTGCGAGCCATTTTTTCAAGTTTGGAAACAGGAAAAAGTTACTAGGGGCTAAATCTGGTCTATAAGGTGGATGATCAACTAATTCGAAGTGGATTTCTCGTGGTTTTTGGTTTCAGGTGTGTAACAGTTATTAATCTATGCCAAAAATCAGCAGGATTATGCTTTATCGTGTCCAAACACCGCTGTGAAGTGATCTGTCGAACTCATTTTTGTTCAACACTGAGCAAACGCGGCACCCATCTTGCCAATAGCTTTTTCGTATGCAAATGTTCATGCAAAATGTTGAACACACGTTCATATGATATGTTTAGCATTTCAGCAATCTCACGTATTTTGACCCGGCGATCACTCATAACGATAACGAGGATTTTCTTGATATTTTCTTCAGTAACCACCTCTTTTGGCCTTCCTGTTGATGGTATTGTTGCAGTGCTTGTTCAGACCCGTTTAAGTTCAGCAATCCAATATTTAACAATATAATCTGTCGCAACAGAATCGCCGTAATGTTTATCAAGCTTTTCCTTCAAATAATAGTGTTTAATCACTACATGAAATTCACTTTTTTCCATTTTCCAAGAAACACAAAAGTTGCTTACTTTAAACGACTACAACAAATAAACTAATCGATGAATTTGGCTAAAATTTTAACGGCTGACGTTTGACAGATCATAATTTCTAAGAAAGAAAAAGTTTTTGTGTGTGTGCTGCCATATAGCGCTAAGTAGCTTCAATGTCAAACCGCCCTCGTATGTATATATAAAAAATTAATCGCTGAGTACTTTAAACATTTTCAGTAATCAAATGACAAATTTAAGCAAATTAAGAAAATATTAAATTTTGAAGTCTTAAAACTTTTATAGGGTTTGCAGTTAAAGTTTTTTTTATAATCAGTTTGGGGAATAAATTTTAAACAAAAATACTGAATAATAAATAGAAATTAGCAAGCAAATCCACTGAAAAATAATTATGCAAATTGCCCACTAAGTTCACTAAATCTGAGTAAATTGGTGATAAAGATATTCTTACAACTCTAATCTCTTTAAACGAAGGCTCGACACTACAATTCGAATTGCAGTTTAAAGAAATCTTTATAGTAAACATATCCTAAAAAGGAGATCTTACCGATAGCAAGAATAGGAGGGGTATTACGTTTCTTAGTGCAGTAAATAAGTTAATAGTGCATATTCTCAACAGAAAAATTGCAGATGCTGTAATGTCCCATTCTCGAAAATCTTATGCGGACTATATCAATACTTTCCAAAGAATTGTAGAGAAGACAGCAGAGTGGCAATATCTAGTCTTTATAGACTTCGAAAAGGCTTTCCGCACCCTCAAATACCATGGAATTTGGAGAGTTTTTACATACAGAGTTGTTCCATTTTTTTATTATCATGTTTAGTCGAGCTGTTTGCAAGACTGCTGAACATAAAGTTATACACGATAATACAATAAGCAGTGGCATTAACATTTAACACACACACACACGTAACGCTACTCGAGCAAACAAAGGTATTAGATGGGGGCTCGTACAAAGACTCGCGAGCCTAGAATATGTGGACGATATATATAGGGTAGACAAATTTGAGGTTAGAAAGTAAATTGGTTGTCAAATGATGATATGTCCACAACTGAGCTGTCAACCATTGATAAGTGTCAAACTAAAAAATTGGGAAATTTTAACTACGGAACGCTACACTCTTGAACTAAGAATTTTAATTGTGAAAATTTACTATCAAAATGGTGAAAATTTTATTGTATTATTTCGTAAAATATGAGCAGCCCATTTTCAATTAGGCGGTTTTGTTAACAAACAAAATTGTCGCAATTGGGGCTCAAAAAATCCACAAACAGTCCTCGAAAAACCATTACATCCAAAGAAAGTGACCGTATGGCACGGTTTGTGGTTAGGCGGCATCATCGCCCCGTATTTTTTCGAAAATGAGCAAGGAAACGCCGTCGCCGCGAATTCTCTGCGCTACCAAACCATGATAACCAATTTTTTTTGGCCACTATTGGCTAATGTTGACATCAGTGACCTTCTTTTTCAGCAGGACGGCGCCGCAAGCCACACAGCCAGCCAAAAAATTCAGTTATTGCATGAGAAATTTCTCCATCGCGTAGTTTCTCGATTTGGCGGTGTAAATTAGCCGCCTCGTTCTTGTGATTTAACGTCGCTGGATTATTTTTCCTGGGGCCGTTTGAAAGACTGTTTATAAGTGAACAAACCACAAACAACTATACTCTGAAAGATTCGGCGGTGCATTGACGAGATAAGCAAAGCCCTGTTGCAAAATGTGGTTCAAGATTTTGTGAAAAGAGCGGACGACTGCCGACGTGCTAGAGGAAGACATTTTGCCGAAATCATATTCCATTACTAATGTTTTTAAGCCAATTTAGTTCTTAACCTTAAATTTTCTCACCCTGTAGTAAGCCTGTGATCGCATAATCAGCGCTAAACCTAAGTACCTCGAAATAAATACACGCAAGGGCACCACTGTCCAATATGGCAAATTTAAAGTAAAGGGTGTTAAATTGAAAGAGAAGTAAACATTTTGCTATCTTGATAGCATTCTTATGCATACGAGTGGTTGTAGAAATGATGTAGCCTACGACTTTCGGGATTCTATTTAATGTATGGAATTCTCATGTTATCTCGAAACGTACTAATCCAATCTTACGTCAGATCGGTTCTTATGTATGTTCGCGAATCTTGGAATACGACACAACACTACATAAATGTCATCTTAGTATTTGATAGCCAGAATTTATTGGTCAAGTATCATATCCAATAAGCAATTTCGGCTTTAAAAAATTAACGACCAATTCATATGGAGCACTGATATCGGGATAACGCTGCCAGAGCGGCTGTTGAGTGAATCTTCAGGACACTAGAAGAAGAATTGGCTGTCCGTAGCACACATGGTGAATTCAACGTCATAATGATGTCAATCATAGTTGTGTAAGCTGGAGCAAAATCAAAATAAACCGAATAAAATAAAAAAATTGCGTGACCTTTTTTCTCTGAACTTCAGGTAGAGGCTGAAACGCATCTCACCAGATATACGTACTTCCCTGTTAACAAATTAACAAATAGAACTATACCAGCGGGGTAGCCTTTAAAGAATGAACCTGGGGAAACTTTCACAGACAAATAATGGCAAACGAGACTATGGGAACAACTCTGTGCTAACAGCCTCTATATTTGGAACAGACACTAAATAATAATATACCTTCGGAAGGTCATGATATAGAAACGATCGTAGAGAAACTAGGACACTTGGAGGTGAATAAATCTCCTGGCTTGGATTAACTCCCGCCAGAGCTACTAAGGCTAGATTATAATATCAGTGCACAATTAATACATCCTGTTATAGCGTCATTCTGGGAATCAGAAAACATGCCTGCGAAGCTCATTTAAAAATTGGAAAGACACCGCCTCACTAAGCGTGGTGAACAGGTAATCGCTAAAATCACAAGTAAAGACTGCCTATAACAAATCCGCCGATTCTGAGAGCCGAATAAGTCAGCTTTCACTCCGGACCATGCGAAATCTCAGCATCATCGTGAAAGAGTCGCTATTCAATTCTGCGAACGCTCGCGAATACCGAATGCTTTATAATGTAGAGGTTCTCCTCTGAAATTAATCCGGCTGATTAGGGCTTCATATGGGAATGCCACATGTCGTATCTTACATGAAGATGAGCTAAGCAATAGCATTTATCATCTCTAGTGTTCCACTGTTTACTTGATGTAGCACCGTCCAAAGCCCTAGCGCCCATGGCAATCATCGGGGCTGCAAGGAAAATTAAAGGACTTGAACTAAGCAGATGATATTTGTCTATTGGGTTACATATTTTTCGAAATGCCGTATAAGAAACGGCACAATTGGCTGGATTGAGAATAAATAAAGAAAATCTCTGTGGATCAACTGTATGTGCAACCTGAATTCGTTATTTAAGGCCAGGAAGTGAAAAAAATTACTTTTTCCACTATCTGGGCAGGTAGTAGGTTATCGGTTGATATATTCTAATGGATCAATAGAGCAGGGAACACAACACGTTCGCACAGCTAAAACGAGTTCAATTCCAGCATAAGATCTTCGCTGTAATGTGGTTGCGAAGCCTGGAACACGGCACCACGTGACGCAAACAAATTGTTTTAATCAACAAATGGTTACGCTTCTTCTGGCCGATGAAAGTAAAGAGTGGTCTAACCACAATGCCCTACTTAATTTGACATGCCTTTGTTTCAGTGTTTGACAAAAAATGCATTTCATGCACTTCGTGATTTCCAAAAAGAATGAATGTTGGATGCGGTTTATGGCATGGAGAAGTCATATGGCGTTCTTCTTCAAAAATGACGTCGGCCAAGCAGTTACCGTGAATGGTGTTCGTTATCGCGAGATGATAACGGGGTTATTGTGTTCAGAAATTGAGTATATGGACCTGGACGATATGTGGTTCCAACGAGATGGTGTTACTTGCCACACAGCCAGCGAAAAAATGGCTCTTTTGCGCTAGAAATTCAATAGCCGTGTTATCTCATTTCGTGGCAATCTTAATTGGCGGCTACGATCATGTGATTTGACACCGTTGGATTTCTTCCTTTGGAGATATTTAGAAGAAAAAGAAGTCATTTAAGAGCTAAAGGATGAGATAATTTTACACATTAACGGCATTGTACCTCAATTATATGTATCTCAGAGTCATTGAAAATTTGAGCCGAAGGATAGAGGTATGCCACTAAAGTCGTGGCAAGCATTAGGACGACATTTTGCTTCACATGAAATTGTCAGAGAAGCTTCTATCATAATAAAAAATATTAAAATAAATTTCTGAAAACTTCTTGTTTTATTTACAATTAACATCGTACGTTTGGTTGGACCACACTTTAAGAAACATTGAATTGAGGTTAAGAGCCAACCAGCAGTCAATTAAAATTGTGGAAAAAACGTATGTAGATCTTAGTCACTCACTATTGAAGCCAGAAGATGATATAGGCAGGAGACGAATGAGTGAAACCCGAAAGTTGAGCGGCGGTCAGGGTGACCTGTACACATTAAGTAACGCCAACAAGTGAAAGAGCTGGATAAACCTCGTTAGGGCCGTATACTCTCCGAATGAGCAAAAGAAGTAGACATACGTATATCGCTCTAATAAAGATAGCATCTGACCAAAAAAAAAAAAAAAACAAACGGTTTAATTTTGAAGTGTTGTAGACCATTACTACCTTGTTTTGGTTCTGAAATGTAGAATTGTGCAATAGTGTGAAAACAGCTTAGTTTAAAAATCGATTTGAATGACAAATAAAACGTTATTAAAAAAATAAATAAATAGTTGTTTCGAGAACTTGACCCATTTAAACGTATAGACTCGTTTAACCACAAATTTCTATGCCAAAGCTATTATAATATATTTGTTTTTTATTCTATTGCGTGATAATATATGCCAAAATCGATAGAAATTATTTCACCGTATGATAAAATTGAATATCTATTGACAAAGTATAAAGCGAGAGTGAGATTTTTAAACACTTATCGTATACACAAAGGAATGAATAAATGAGCGAACACCTATTTTATGCATTTGGAATTTTTGATTAATTTTTTTCTTTACTACTATTCTGTATATAAATCTTTTTAAATGTTTTTGCATGTTTAATAATAAAATTATTATATATATACGCACTCCACAAATTTAAATCATTTCTGGTTCTGGCTATTTTTAAATACAGTTAAATCACATACCTACTTATACTTAGCTTTAAATGGTTACTAGAGACCACCGCTACCACCACCGACCAAACCGCTTTATATATTTAAATGTACAACTGGATTCTGGCATTTCGTTTGATCGTGCAATGCATTCATAATGATTCATTATGATAAATTTGTTTATTTTTTTTTTAATTTTAATTAAAATCATACATAAATACTTACTTTTATGCCTTCATATGTATAATTTAAGAATATATTTATATATTTATGTACAGATAATTATAATAATATTTTACATATTTTAATATATTTTTTCATATACATTTTTAACGTTTTTGTTTTTATATTGTAAAGGGTGGGTAAATTTGAGGTTAAGAAGTAAATTGGCTTCAAAACACATTTTTTTTTTTTTTGGACAAATTCAGTTTTATTCACAGTTTTATAAAATAGAAATATCGGAATTAATAATGGAATATGATATCGGGCAAATATCCATCTCCAGCTCGTCACATACGTCCGCTCCTTTCACAAAAATTTGACCACATTTTGCAACAAAACTTCGCTTATCTCGTCAATGCCGCACCGAATTTCATCTTTCAGAGTGTCAGTTGTTTGTGGTTTGTTCACGTAAACACGGTCTTTCAAATGGCCACAGAGACAATAATCCAGCGGCGTTATGTCGTAAGAACGAGGCGGCCAATTGACATCACCAAATCGAGACATTACGCAACCGGGAAATTTCTCTTGCAATAACTGAATTGTTGGGCTAGCTGTGTGGCTTGTGGAGCCGTCCTGCTGAAACCAAAGGTCACTGATGTCAACATTAGACAAATTTGGCCAAAAAAAAATGGTTTTTTGTAGAGCAGAGAATTCACGGTGACAGCGTATCCTTGCTCATTTTTGCAAAAATATTGGCTGATGATGCCGCCTAAGCACAAATCGCACCATACGGTCACTTTCTTTGGATGTAATGGTTTTTCGAGCACTGTTTGTGGTTTTTGTGAGCGCCATATGCGACAATTTTGTTTGTTAACCTAACCGCCTAATTGAAAATGGGCCTCATCTCTAAAGATGATTTTGTTTTGATTTTGATATAAACTGTGGTTCAAAATTTTGTGAAAAGAGCGGTCTACGACGTGCTAGAGGTGGACATTTGCCTGACAGTATACTTCATTATTAATTCCCATATTTCTATTTTATATTGGTATGAATAAAACAAAATATGCCAATTTACTTGGTAACCTCAAATTTTCCCACCCTTTATATGTTGGTTCTGGCTATTTGCTGGAATATTATTATTATTATTTTATAAAAATATTTTATTTTAATATATTCAGACATACATACATACATACATACATACATATAGACATGCATACATATTCTCTTAATTAGTACATATTTTGACTTATTTGTTTTGAAGGAAGTATGCACAAAAAAAAAGAAAAAAATTCCCTTAAAAATATTTGTTTAAATAGTAATAATAATAGTTTTGCATATTATGATGCCCAAAGTCGGCTTATAAGGCAATCCAATTAAGAGTATTTTGCCAATATTTCCATGATGACCAATAAATATTCATATTTATATATAAATTTCATTCATTTCCTCGAAACGATGTTATATTATGTACGGAGAGCATATTTTTATCTGATACTAGCTAAAACCCGGCTTGCTTCGCTACCCTCATCTTAATTATTTTTCTAAATGCTATTTTAGTAACAATTTTTACCTTATTTCCACCGCTTCTTCCCTTCTGTTCCCTTCCACGCTGTTTTAATTTTTCTAATGTTTTTGCCACGCTAAGATGTCCTTCGCTAGGTTCCTTAAGGAACCACTATACCCGGCTTCGGTATAAGCACCCATCTATCAGCTTTAAACTATCCCGTTGAGCACAATAAGCCTTTATTAGAGCATTATCTGCTGATATTTCTTTACTAGTATGGCGTCTGTCTTTTTTTCTTAGCCGCTATTATCCTTCCAGTACTAGATCTTCGTTTTGCATCGTTAAACAGTCTTCGTTAGCCTCCAGAAGTAATTGTCGGATTTCGATTATGGTTTCGTTGGCCTTATCACCTGTTTTATCACCGGCTATCTTCCAGTCGTTTTCAATTTTTCCATTCCGGTAACCAGCTTCACTGTTATGCGGAAATCTTTTCATGTCATAAAGGCTGTGACAACCTCATTTATATAATGGCGTTCGTTCATTCATACCCTGTTGTGTATACCTAAGCCCATTTTATGCGGCTCTCCTCTACGGGAAGCCGTTTTGTTACTAAATGTTTCGGGTTTTCTATTTGTCACTTCTCCATGGTGACGCAAATCTTGCACTTTTAAACGGTGCCCTACAATGCTTTTAAAAATTACCGCTTTGCCACAGTTTTGATAACTCCTCTTTGCTCTTTGCTCTTTTTCGGCCAAAAGCCGCTGTACCACCTCTTTGATAGCTGTAATAAAATCTTCCTTGGTGCTTACAGTTTTCATGCTATACACTTTATATACCTGTGGCTTGGATATCTCTCGAGCGGTGTCGTGTGGCAGTTTAAATGCCACGGTTTCTACAAAGGTTGCCTTCTGAGTAGCACACACCACAAGCTTAATATCGGGGTCCCTTGTAGCATTGATAAATGCTTCGGTCTTAATTTGCTCTATTAGTGAGTGGACTTCCCCTGGATAACTAAGCTGCACCAACCTCTCAACCTCCATTGCAAAGGCTTGTAATGATTCATTAGCTTTTTGCGTTCGGCACCTTAACTCCATACAGTACAAATCTCGTTTGTGATCATCACTAAATTTACGTTGTAGCGCCAATTACATCGTTGTGATCATTTCTGCAGGTGGCTGGCATGGTTTCTAGAATCTCTGTCGCTGCGCCAAAATTAGTTTGAAAGCCTTCTTTTCATTGTCCCATCCGTTTCTACATACCGCCAAAGGTGTACTACCATCAAACCAAGGGGTCTTCCTGCTGCTGGAACATTCTGGTACTATTCACACAAGTTCTGGTTTTTGGCACTGGAGACTGTTAATTTTCTCTTCCATTACATTCAACATTTCATCAATGTTTTCTCAAAATTTGACATTCTTGTCTCTACTACATCTACTCTTTTGCTTACAAAACTTGCACCCTGTTACTATTGGCTTTGTTATCAAAATCTCTTTGCTCACACGTATAGAACCATAAAAGTTTTGAAATGATTTCTTTATAAAAATAATGTATCGAAAAGCTCTAAGTATTTTCTGTAATCTACGAAAATAAAATGCCTACAACAAAAACACACATCAGCGCCTTTAAAACTGTATTGTGGGATTTTGGTATATTATGTAATTATGTGACACCTTTCAGTCCCGTACTTATTTGCGTTCTTCGGCAGCACTACCAATTCGATCATCTTTACGTTACGTTTGAATTAACGGATATAAAATAGAGGATATGAGACATTTCTGGAACTTTCCAAACTGTAGGCAATTAGGTATATAAAGAGGCTGCTTTGCCTACAAGCTAGTAAGTTATCGTTTTTCTGTCATAGAATAGTGTTTAAGCGGAAATAAAGTGTTGTATAATTGAATATTAAGCTGTTATATTACGATAAACTGTATAAAAGTAATAGTGTTGTAAATAAAAAAACTGTAAACAACAACAAAGTGGTGTTTATTTTATTTTAACGCAATTTAAACGAACTTAAACGTGTTAAAAAGGTTAAAGCGTAACAATATTAAATTTGATATTTTGCATTCATTTTCCGTTAACGATATTTTTATTGTTTCAATTGAATCCTTATAACAATTAATACACCCCATGGGTGTCATGATAATAAAACAAAGTCATAAATTTAAACTTTTTACTATTGAATGTAAGTAAATAAATATCAATTGAATGCTATATAGAAAGAAAGAACCCTTTTACGAATCTCAATACCGAAAACGTGAAAGAAGCTGCCATAACAATTACATCCATAAATACCAATTTAAAATATTTTTCTCTGTGAAACATTTTAAATCCCCAACACTTAAATGAAAGCAAAACCATGTTATTTTCCATGAAAAAGAAGAGATAAAGAGAGAGAGAGAGAGAAAGAGAGAAAGGGAGAGTATTTCAAAAATGTTACTCCTTCATATATAAATACAATAGACAATTGATTTATAAACTCTATAATAACATCATGATTAGAGATAGTATTGTAGCAAAACTTAGTGCTGAAAGCTATTTATTGTTTAAAGTACTCAGTATATCCTTAGCAAAGAGAGGCAAGAGAGTGATATAAAAAATCTTTTATTGTTAGACTTTTATTTGTTCTTTTTATATTATTTACAGCTTTAGTTTTAACTTTTCCTTTTATTGTTTCATATCTTTTATTTGTCACTATTTTTTATATCTTTTGTTCAAGACCCTAACCCTGAGAGTTGGGGCAGAGAGCAGTTTAGAGCAGTCAAATAAAATAAAATAAAATGGACAACATTAACGTCAGCATGTAAGGGCTACTGGTACTGTAATAGTAGAGCTTTGCCACCAGTCTAAATGATGGGGATAATTTAACAACTTTTCACACGTTTTTTATAGAGACAGTGTGTGAGAGAGAGGTACTTCTCTTTAGTTTTTTTTTTTTATCTATTATCCCTATTTTATTGTTTTAACTGAAATTCCCTTTTTAAACGTTTAAAAATAAAATACTTTTACCAAATATTTTCAATATTGTACACTAAAACGAAAACGTGCTTCACAATTTGGTTCCTATACCAACAGTTGGCTTTTACTCCTTCTTTATAGTATATTTCTTCATTGGCTGTATTACTTTCAAGAGACTCTAAAAAGGTGCAGAAAAGCTATTACAGAGCTGGTGATGAAAAACGATGGATTCTTTAAAATTAATTTTTGGATTGATTTTTCAAAACAAAAAAGACAAAATAGTTTGAGTGTATGTGCTGCTGTGGTATGGTAGCTAAGACACCCGCCTACCAACCTTCTGGTTGGTTCTGTGGCGGTAACCAGGCCAGACCATCTTAAAAAGGAAAAAGTTCTTCGACAACGATATCACCTTATAACATTAGCTAGTAACTGGTTGTGAGTATTACTTACTATTTGAAAACTTTTCTAATGCAACGCTCGAAACCGGCGTTGAAATGTAGGTCCCTTTCAATGAGTTTGAAAAATAGAATCGGAAGCAGTTCACTGACTGAGAGAAAGAAGTCCCCATGTTCCTTCATGGAATGTTATGGCAATCAACATAACAGTTTGGGTATAGGAATTAGAAACAGATGCCAACAACAGGCTCAATAAAGCAAGAGTAGCATTTGGACGACTGTAGTCAGCATGGAAAAGCTCATATATGTATACCCACGCGAATTAAACTCAGAATACTAAATTCATGTGTTAAATCAGTTCTGGTGTATGGCAGTGAAAACTGGCTTGTATCGAATAACATCAGCTTCAGGTATTCATCAACAACTGCCTCATAATTATATGTGGAATATGCTGATTTAACACCATAAGTAACACAGAACTGTAGAATCATACCAATGTGGAACCCATACTGAGGCTTTTTTTTCTTCGTCACTCCTCTAGGGAGCATATTGGCTTTCCTCAAAGCATCCAATGCTTTATTTCAGTTTCTTTAATCAAGTTAATTTGTCAAGCTAAGAAGATGATTAATCCAGTGTAGCTCCCCTCCGTATATTGTTCAGTGGTGAAGATGCTCGCTAAGTGGTGGTGGTAATCTTTGCTTAGCATTGTAATATTGAGTCATTTATGGAAAAGAAAATGGTGATATATCGGTCACACAAGTTGACAAAATCCTGATAGTATCACCAGAATATCACTCAAGTGGAATCCTAAAGGCTTATAAAATTATAGTTGAACAAGAAACGCCCGTAGAGGTACAATTATTCAGGATCTAAAACAAAACAATCTGCAAGAGGTGAAAAGAACAACAGCTGTGAACCAACTCCTTCTTTATGGTATAAGAGGGAGAAGCTTTGTGGAAGCTATATGGTCACAAGAGGAGTAAAGGGAAATAAGAAAAGAAGGGGCCACTCCCACTAATTTAACTCTGGCTATTTTTTGATCGATGATGTGCATTGACGATGAAGTCAGTTCGACCTATAGAAGTTTAAAAACTTCTTCTGTTACCGTTCTCAAGATATACAGAAACCAATATATACCATATATGGGAGATACCACACCCACTTATAAAATTTTGCTTATTTTTTCACTGACGATGTGTATTGACAATGACATCATTTAGACCAAACTCAGAAACCTCGACTTTTACCGTTCATAAGATATTTACTATGTATGGAAGGTTTCAGACATAATTGTCATAGGTCCTTCTATCATAATAAAGAATATTAAAAGAATTCCCTGAAAACGTTTTGTTTTATTTACAATTAACATCGTGCATTATGGTTGGACCACCCTTTATTCACTTCCGTCCAGTTTCTGATTGAATATTTTTATTGACTACGAAGTTATTTCGACCAATTTATAAACTCTTACTGTTACCATTTTAAAGCTATAGGCAAACAATATTTACATTGGATAGGTGTGGCACCGTCCAGTTTTGAAATTTATATATCCTATACCATAGTTCCTTGCAAGAATACAAAGAGATACTGCAAAAATATCAGGAAAATCATTGATTTTTTTGAAAGATGTCATGGACGCTGTCAACAACAATGGACGCTGTCAAACAACTGATTGGTAAGCAAACTTTCCCTTTTGTATAGGATCTGTCAGCGTTCATTAAGTACTTCTGCCTAATAGACAGATAGACAGCTCAACAGAGTAGCAGTGGTACTCATCGTGGATAGATGGTTGTCCGGAAAGATTGTTCCTGCCTGAGCAAACTCATCAGCTCCACAATTACCCGGAATGCTTCTGTGACCAGGGACCCAAATGTGATGGACACAAAGCTGCCGTGAGGTTATCTTAAAAGAATCGCAACAGTCCCTAATAAACCTAGAACTGAAAGACATATCCAAAAGAGGTTTAAACGCCACCTGTCAGTAGTGTGAGCACCGCTACTCTGGATTAATTCAGAAGCATGTTAAATAGCCATCAGAAACACACTAAGGTTGAGCATTTCGGACAAAATTCCACTGCCTACCCTGTTCCCAAAATTGGAGGTGTCAGTATAGACCTCTACCGGAGCACCGGGAATGACCGAGTCAAATGCACAATCGTTTCTACTTGGAATCACGAAACGAAGTCCCTTATGCAGCACAGCTCTGCAACGGACGTAGTCAATATCATCCAAGACTCGGGGTTCTTTAGATAGAATAGATAGGTGCCCCGAGGGGATGATACGGCATCGTGACAGGGTATTAAGTCTTTCCCGAAAGAAAGCTAGCCAATCATGACAGAAAAAGTCCTTGTAGGGGTGGTACGCAATGTTCCCGTGTAGACCTCCTGACCTTATCCAAATGCCTGACGTTGCAATTTTTATCGATGCCAGTACACCAAAAGACCACTCCATAGAGAAGGGCAATTTAAAAGTTTAAATTTGAACCAGCGTTTATTTCGAATCTGGCAATACTTATTTTCGTTCTGTTTCTTCTACCAGTATCTTACGAGTATCTATACTGAACGAAATGAATCGATTTACGCTTGGGCAACGTTGGAATTTATTGGAAATTTATCATCATTTAAAATCATCTTTTCGGATGAAGCTCATTTTTATCTTGGTAGGTACGTTAGTAAGCAAAATTGCTGTATTTGGGGCTCAGAAAACCCAAATGTGGTATTACAAAAGCCAATTCACGCATTACGAGCGACTGTTTGGTTCGGGTGGTGCAAGTTGCCATGCATCTCATGCCATAATCGATTTATTGCGTCAAACGTTTGATGGCCGTTTAATTAGACGAAATGGTGATGTTAGTTGGCCGCCTAGAAGCTGCGATTTGACATCGTTGGACTATTTTATGTAGAGAGGCGTTAAATACAAGTGTAATGCAGACAAAATAGAGACAATTGAGGATTTGAAGGCCAACATTCGTGATGACATTGCCGAGATACGAGCCACATACACTTGAAAACTACTGTGTGGCCAGCCGCGGCAGCCATATGAATGAAATAATATTTCATTTCTAATCGTATGATTGTACTTCACAGCAAAAAAATTAATTTGGAAAAATTTCGAACCGTTATTGTATTGACCCACCCTATATGTTCTTATACAAATAACACTTCTCAACACAAGTTTTGTTTCATATAATTTTTTTTGTGTTATTGGGCATTGCTATGGCCCTGACTATGAAAAAATAATGGGAGGTTGCTAATACCTTTAAATTGTGAAATATGCAGATTAATTACTTTCGCAAAACATACACAAATTTCTACTGAACACTATCAAATTTTTTATAAGATTTCTTTGAATAAACGGCTTTATGCAGATCTCGTTGCAAACTCCAGCAGTAGTCTGCCGTCATATGTGAGTCCCACCCTTTCTGATAACGTTCTCCTATTGTCCGAATGTCCTGATGAAATCTCTCACTCTGCTTCTCGCTAAATTTACACGGATTTTGTGAAAATCGATCTAAATGCGAACTTCAAACTTTCCAAGCTTTGGATTCGACTTTAGTCGTTGATTTGACAAAATTGGAAGCTTTTAAGAGCTGCCTAATCTGTGAAGTATTGATATAAAACAGTTTTCACAAAGTCCGGCATAGAAGTTTGTTATTTTTCAAATATATATTCGCCAGACAGCATATTCATAACGAAGCCATATCTAAAAAATAAAGAGAATATATTTTAGTGTCGAATAAAAAATGAAAATCTAAGTAAAAATAGTGAATGGAGGTAGTTAGCTATAACTCAAAATCAAAAGCTATTAGAGAAAAATTGTTAACATATTTGAAAAATGAGCGTCAATACAGAAACAATCAAAAATCCCCAGAAAAAGAAATTTTTTTTTTGTTTTGTTGACCGGTGTAATTTATGTGAAATTTATTTTCGGTTTCTATAAGTGCGCAAACAATTTTTAATATTCTGCTTGCATGACTTGGGCCATGTCCCAACGTTATAGTGGCGAGACCTCCATCTGGAGACGGCATGTATATGTGCTAAGCTTTTAAAAAAAAAAGACAAAACAATTTTGTCATATAGTAAGAGAAAGTATTTCCTACAAATAAACACCTAAAAACTGAATCAATTTGAATGAATTCATCATTTGACAACACTGCCTATTGTATACGTACACATCAATAGTGTTTGCCAGCTATTAGGAAGAGATATTTAACACTCAAAAAAATATAAAATAAAAAAGAATGGAGAAACGGAAAGTATAGAATGAGAACAAAAAAAGGCTGAATAAAATACATTTATTCTCATACATACAAAGTGGTTAAACGCAAGTACTTAATCCCCAAACGATGTTGCTACTAGTCTGACCGCAAATTCTAAAAAATATAAAAAAATGAAGAAAAATTAAGAAAAAAACTACCAAAGATAAAAGTCGACTAAATTATATACTACAATATAAAGTATTTGTTGGAAGGAACACTGGCATCCACAGCTATTTTAAGCAAAATGTAACAGTTATTGGCGAATCTAACATGGTTGGTGTTACAAATCTTAACACTAATGATGGCTGTGTAGCGTTAGAAACACAAAATTATACAAAATCCTATCACTGATACTCTCTATAAAAAATTAACACTATTTATACCAGACACTTACAAATACGGAAACAAACTCATACACTCATGCCATGCACATAACATATAGTCAAACGAATGAGAAGGGATTGGGGCATGTTTTAACATGCATTAGATTTAACAACAGAACATTTAAACAATTTTTTTCTCACTCTCTATTGCTTGATTTTGCTGTGTATGTCTGTTGATGTGCAAAACATTGAAATCCTTTTTAACGCTTTAATATACTCTCTTCTCTCTCTTCACTCTCTTTTCATTTGTACTTTCTTTCTGATATGGCGGTTGTGCTATAGCAATAAAGTTAACGGCTGTTAGTGTATGTGTTTATTTTCATTTCGCGCTCTATATGTGTAGTTGTATGTATGGATACGTGGCCTGTAAATGTTAACTAACGAATGCTGTTGTAAAAAGAGTAGAAGAAAAAACCGAACGAAACCCTTTGTTTTCTTATTTTACCCAGTTAAGCTTTGCTCTTTTGTCATAGATTATTTAAGACAATAGCGTCAAAATGAAAACGGATGAGAAAATGAATTATACGCTTTAACAATTTATGAACTAAACGATTACGAAAAACCCAAAGATACACACACATATACGTAGCCATACACCAAGAGAGAGAAAGTATTAAGCATTTACACATACATACATAGAAAGACAATCTTTTTTTTCAAAACAAAAGCAAATACAAATATTGTAAAAGAATGGAATGGATGAAATGAACACTAAAATTGCACTGTTTTTAGCTAAAGCTCATTCCAATTTAGAATTTTTTCTTTTTAATATTTCTAACTGCTGCTATTGGAATATTTGCTTTGAATGATTATTTCAATGATTTTAATTGCCGCTTCTCTTTGCGCTTGCGATATAATTATGCAATTGTGGTAAATTGATGACTGAACATATGTTTTTCGCTCTTATTTTCACTATAAATACTAAACATATCGAGTTTTAACATTTTTAAGAGTGATTATTTCTTATTTAATGTAATAAGGCTGACGCAACAGTATAGTGTGCTAGTCAGCTCGCGTGTCGTGGGTTCGATTCTCACCAGAAACTATGTACACTAAGGCGGGTCGATTTAAAAATCGTCCAAGTGACAAAGAAAATCGTACTCTAGAGATAAGATAAGAAACTTTGCTCAAGGAGCCATACTCTAGGATGAATTCTGATGTTCCTTATCTTGATCCAAAGGTCAAATTTTGAAAAATCCCAATCAAGTCTAAATGTATAACAGACCCCCACTAACTTTGAAGGGCCGACCATGCTACTCATGCTACTGGCACACCCCCTGGAACCTCCCAGGGGTAGTCGCCATACAAAAATGTTAAAAATCACAATTTTTGGCACTTTACATGAAACAGTCAGCGAAATGACTATGTTTGTTTTGCTTTGGAGCTTATTTTTTTTAATACTACTTAATAATAGAAAAAAAACTAGAAAAAATTATTGTCTGAAATCTCTTTTGCTCTCAAGTCTGGGCAATTTCGCACGGCTTTCTGATGTCGTCGCCATAACAGCGTCTTACTCGTTTATAAACGCTAGCTGGCAATTGAACATGTCGTTCCGTTCCTTGTATATGTGATGGAATGCTTAGATCATTATTCGGTGGATCATCTTGATTTAAATATTCTTTCAATATATCGTACAAAATGTTTCGCGAAAATGTTGCTTCAAATACGTTATTTATTGATCATTTCTGTGTAATTTGTGCAGTGAAAGTTTACATCTGGTTTTTTCCATCATCGTTCGATAGCGTAGCGTTTTAATATCATCAAACAACATTGATAACAAGATATTTTCCGAATGCGCATTATATGCATTATCATTAATTACTTGAATCAAAATACTGTGTTAAAGAGGTTGTAGAAACCGTGTCTAACTAATGAACTTGCAAAATAATATACTACCGTACACGACAGAGCTGTGATACTAGATATTGAAGTACATTGGCACATAACAATTAATTTATAAATTCAACCAGAATCCGTAAATTTTCGGATGGATTTTCTGTTGTCACATATAATCGTAATAATCTAGCGGACTTGGTGAGCCAGCTAGAATATACAGTTATACCTGGTTTTCCCATCGCAACGACGCCGCTAGAATTTTTATGGGCAATGTCGTATAAGTACTTCGAATCGGTGGAAAATTCAGTATTCTCTGGAACAGGGGACATATTTTTCAACGTAATTTTCTCAAAGCCGTCCACCACTCAAAAATGGTAAAATAAAGTAGTCAAATAATTCAAAACGGTTGGCAATTATCATAAATGAGTCATAGCAATTACTTACCGGAAGAATTCCCCAAGTTTCGATTTGATTGCTCAGTTTTCCGATTGCCGATCATAGTCCAGTGCTGGTTGATTTATCCAAAGCTAGAAACAAATCCCGAAACAGAAGTTAGTTGAAGGGTAAAAGGCAAGCGACCCAATGCAATGGTCTTTTTAACAGCAATTCAAATCGTCGTATAATTCCACCATGTGGCCCAGTATTGTTGGATTTTTCAAGCAGAGTAGATGATTAATCCACTGTAGCTTCCTTCATTTGATTTTGTGTAGTGATAGTAGGTGGCGTGTTTTCCTGATTATTCGTTTGATGTTTGTCATCATCGCCAGAGGTAAGCGGGAAGGTCAGGGGGGTGGGCTTCTTCTTTATTTTTTAGATGGAGTTGTCTGGAGGGAAGTTAAAGCCTCTTTATTAAACATTCGAGAAACCACAATTTAATTTTTCTTCGCCATGTCCTCTGCTGGGGTTTGAACTTGGATTGTTTGTGTTGTTATGCGTGCGCTCTAACCACTACACCACGCCTCCCCGCCACATGAATTAACAGTGCGAAATTTAGTAAACCGAATGTAACTTAAACGAAACGAAATCGAAACATTAACGGAGCGTATGATTAATTGTATTAAAAAGTGGACACGAACGACAATAATGTACGAATCTACTTTCTCTACTTTCAATAATTAACGAGATTGAAGCAAGCAATTATATTAAGACCGCCAGAATTCATCAACAGAAACGCCGGACCACACACGTTATTGATGACCCGCCAGAAACTTAAAGAGTTTTACTGGCAAGATTTGACGCATCCACCCTATAGCACGCACCATGCAATTGCGCAGTTAATGGTGTAAATTTAAATTCCGTAGAGGTCTGCAAAACATAACTGAATCAGTTTCTCGCTCAGACCCGGTGGCGTATTTGAGCGACATTGTCACTATGATTTTTTTCATCGATGTATTATCGATGTATAATATCAATTTGAAGTCGAAATTTGTATAAAATTTTCATAAATGAAAAATTTCATTCATGAGTCCTCGCGACAATGACACAAGCAAAGGGAATTATATATGACAACGTCATTGTATGTCACCATTCCAAAAAAAAAGCTGAATTTAAGCGACGTTGTCTGTTATGTGTAGACTATATTCTGAAATTTGGCGACACTGTCTATTATGAGTCGACTTCATGCTGAATGATGTAAGATTTTGTCTGCTACACCTCTCCGTTAACGAATAAAGCACTAATGATAGTTTGTTAGGACTCACCAATAAACAGACGTCTACAGGACAAAATCAACTTTTGTCATCAATGATAATTTGAGCAATTACTTTAAAAAGTCATGTATGACACCAAAGTAAGTTCGTCGTCAGTCATCGATGTTTTACTATTTTCAGCGTTTGTCACGATGATTCACTATGTCTTTCGCCACCGGGGAAGACCAAGAAGTTTTAAACTAATGGAGTATTGACAAAGCTTATGTGTCAAAGTGGCACATATTTGTTTTAATAAAGCTTGTTTCAAATACAAATTGCTTGTGCATGAAGCTGTCCTATGCCATTGTCTTTACTTTAACTCAGTGTATGGCCTCTGTCCTCAGTTTCACTATAATTTGTCGTTTCTAAGTACGTGCTGGCAGTATCCTTCTTCCATTACCATATGGGTTCCATTTTATCACATTTCTTGTGAGAGTGTACCATATCGTCCTTTAATTTCTGTGGCCATAGGTTGCTGTTTAGATTGCACTCACAGTCTGCTCTTAGAAAGAATTTAGAGACATTGATTCGCAAACACTTGCATATACTGGATGTTTTGGTTTCGCCACCATAGAGAAGGGTGGATTTTATATTAGTGTTGAAGTTGTTAGGTTTATTACGCTGTGAAATTCGTTTAATATACAGGTCTTAGTTGACTGAATGTATGACATGCTTTTGGATACCATCTGTTTTCGAGATAATACTTCCAAGATAGCAAAAGTGTCTTATATTGTCCATCTGGTTGTTGCTAATGGTGAACAAATTTTGAGTTAAGTTGACGAAGGCTAATATTTTGAATTTTCAAATATCTCGAATTTTTAAGTTATACACCCAATTTACATATCTCAGAGACGTATTCGATATATTTGAAAAATGCTTGTTGTACAGACCTGAATTATTAATTAAATTTAAGGAATTCACTTCCTCTTTTCAAATAGAAGCGAAAAAAACAATTGTTTTATTTAAGTTTTTCAATTACCTAAAATTTCGTTAATAAAGTTTTTATTATTTCTCTTAAAAACAATAAAATCCTTTAACCGGCTTTTGCAAATTAAATAAAAACAAAAAAATAAATAAATAGAAAAAATAAATTTAAAATAAAAACATGTTAGCTTTACATTCCACAATATAAACTTTTTTGCAGAAAAATTGTTACCTATCAGGTGTTTAAGTTAAAATAATATTTTTACAAAGCTTTACAAAACTTAACGTGAATGTGTAAATACTTCCACACATAGCACACAATTCGTTTTCAACAGCCAGCAAAAGTCAGACTTGAAAGCCCACATTGAAAACTTTTTAAAATATAAACTTGACTTTTAAATAAACTTTGGTAGAAAAAACAACAAAAACTAACTCTTATACGAAAAACTTTGAGAAACAAGACAAAACTTTTAAAACAAGCTCATAGAAATCATATAGAGACGCAAGAAAATTTTAAAAAAAACTCATAAGCACCCGTCGTTCGTTGAGTATTTAAGTTCATTCATACTTATATACGTTTATGTAGCGGCATGGCAGTAAAATGTCAAGTTCAATGCTAAATTAACCCAAAAATGTGAAATAGGGGATTATTTTCAACCCGATTGTGAAAAGGAAGTACATATGTATTAAGTTGGCGCAGGTGTTTGTTTTATGGGTGTGGCAAATTCTTCACCCAAAATACGGTAGTTATGTCAATACATTTCATCATAACTTGAAAACGACTTGACCGATTTTAATGCTGTTACAACTAAATGTTTAGGAACAAAATTTTCTATAAATCAGCTGAACACCATTTTTTTTTATATTTTTTAAACCGTTTCAGAGTTATTTATAACTTAGCTGCAAAAAAAAAAAAAATTTTTTTCGCTCAAAATTAGAGCAATTTTTTTTTTCTTTCAAAAACTCATAAAAGCTTAAAATGTTGAGAATAAAATAAGTTATAAATCAAGAAAATCGGTTGGCTATTGCTAATTTTATTCAAAATTAAATGCATGTACCTCACTTTGACCGAAATAAGCGAAAAAATGTTTTGTGGCAAAATTAGTGGAAAATATTTTTCTTGTAAAATTAGTGGAATTTTTTTTCTTTTATTTCCAAAAAGTTATAAACAAATTCTTAGATTATAAATTTGCATTTTAAACATTTTAATGAAAACCAGGTGTGTGTTGAAAGTGAAATAACCCATAAAGGCATGTGCCTAACTTTGACAAAAATAAATGGTCCTTTCTTTTATGGGTATGGTAAGTCAAAAATATTCTAAGAATAAGATTCTTTTATTATTGTGGTAAAAAACCCAGTACAAAATGCACTTTTAAGAGAGATAAACACAATTTTTTTCAACATTCCGCAATTGTTTGCGAAACCGAAAAGACAAAACTGATAACGGATTTGAATTCAGCGCATCAAAATCATTATAGTCCATATAGTTTTATTTAAAAGCGTTTTTTGATGTAGACCAGTGTTATTGTTTATGTGCGATTTTACCCTTTTAACTCGCCAAATAATTACTGCTTGTTTTAAATGGACCAATTTTCCTTATCATTGGTAGAATTATGGGGCTGAACCGTGCTATCACGATAAAGATTTGTTTTTTCCCATCTATTGGAAATAATTACAATGCTAAAGTAAAGAACACCACCAATTAGCAAGGATTTTTACCACGACGCAAAAATCATATTGAGTAAGCTACAGCGGATTAATCATCTACTTAACTTGAAAGATTAAATTGATTAAAGAAACTGAAACAAAGCAATGGATGCCAATATGCTCTCTAGAGGAGTGACGAAGAAAAAAAGCTTCGTAGACAAAATATGACAAAGTTTCACCATAAAGCTCGATGTTGATTGTGAGTCACACCATAATGTCAAGTATTGTGCCCAACTTAATATGAGATTTCTTTGTTTCAGTGTTTGACAAATTCAACCATGGAGAGGATTGAGGAACGCGTTAAGATTGTTGAAGTGGTTTACTAAAATGGGTCTTCAAATCAAAATTAATTTCATGCACTACGTGATTTTTTGGTCAGCATAATCGAACAAATGAGTCCACCATCGTGAGAATAGTGAGCATATTTCAGCAAACTGGGTCTACAGCAAATGTGGAAACACTTGTGCATGCTCGCCCAGCTTTTTCTGCGGCAAATATTGCTGTTGTTAGCGAAAGTGTGGTAGAAGAGCCGCCAACCTCAACTCGTCGTCGCGCCCAACAATTGCATAATTTGCGAATATCACTGATGCGAATTTTAAATAAAGATTTTAATTTACACGCTTACTGGTGGCGTGTTTTCCTGATTATTCGTCTGATGTTTTTCATCATCGCCAAAAGAATGCGTGAAGGTCAGGGGGTTTCTTCTTTATTTTTTAGACGGGGTTGTCTGGAGGAAAGTTGAAGCCTCTTTCTTCATCATGTCATGACATACAAAAATCAATATTTACTTTTTATAGGAGGTGCCACGCCCACTTATTCAATTTCGCTTATATTTCGACAGATGAAGTGTATTGACTGCTGAGTTATTTAGACCAAGTTCAGAACCTTCCGTTCTAAAGATATACAAAGGGATTCACCCTAACATGAATAACAAGTTTACTGATAGACCTACAAAAACCGCATATACATAAAAATCTTGCTATTGACTTCATCTTTCGTGAAGGGCTTACAAAATAAAATCGGTAGGCGCATTTCATAGAACATTAATTAACGCATTTTATGGTCCTCTTTTGTATATGTAGAAGAAGAAGACTTGTAAGTTTCGTATGTAAGTCAAGTCTAATTTAAAAGATATTTCAAATACTTCTACCATGATGGTGAACATTGGGAACAAATGTAGGATAATAATTGCATGGGTTATAAATTCGAACGGAAATGAAACACATTTCGGTGAATAATAATAATTTCCAATGAAGTCTATGGGGACTTCTCTTAGTTAATGAGCTGCACCCGATTGTATTTTTAGATTTATTACAAGCGACCTAAACTCTAACATCGACTTTGAACTGCAAATGTTTTAGAAGAGTTTTCAATAGTAGTTTATGTCATGAGGTGATACCACTGTAGAATAATTTTGTTTTGTTTCAGATGGTGGGAAATCGGCAACTCTGTTTCAGAACCAAAATTTTAAAAATATATTGGTAAGGTATCATACATACATACAAACATATCTATTCAATTTCATTACACTTTTTTATGTTTTTAGATATTTTTTACATTTTAAGACTGATCAACACTATTATTTTTAGAGGTCTTGAAAATTCGGTATCAAAATAAATAAGACAGAAAGAATTTTAAATATCTTTTTATGTAGATTGTAAAAATATTAATCGTAAAGCGGTTAAGTTTTTATGCTCACTCTGTCGTAAATAACTAATAAATATTAAAATATCACTTTTTAACTATTTTTTTAGCTATTGTCAGTGTGGTAAAAATATTATATTTGAGTTTAAAACGCTTGTTTTTTCTATAATATTTTAATAACGCGTGCACAGCAAACTTAATACGTATTTAATCAATATTTTATTTAAAACATATTTAAATTTTTAAAAGGTTTATATTGGAATGCATTTGTACCATGAGATTCTCTGATTTAAAACACGTTTTAAACTTCATTCATAGACTGACCAGCTAACAAAAAATCTCTGCAATCGATTAACTTGTTAGCAGATACATTAAGGTTAAATGAAAAAAAAAAAAAAAAAATCATTTCATTTCTAAAACAAAATACATTGAAAAGACATTAAGTCTGCTCGTTTGCTTGTTTCACTGTTATATCTACTAATTAATTATTTTGCAGATAGAGAAATAGAAAAAAATCATAAATTAAATTAACATATCAAATAAACATTTTTAAAAATGCTGTTATGTTTTCCGTTTTATTTGAAGAAAAAAATATGCATTTTTTTACCAAATTTGATGAGGAAGTATATTTTTGCTTCATCTCAATTTTATGCAATACAAAACGATAATAATGAATCATTTGTGGTTGCGATAGTGGATTTTGAATCTCAAAACGTTTACCTTAAATTTAAAGAAACAAATTATGAGTAAAATTTAATAAATATATATATGGGTTACTCCCATATTCATAAAATCTTCAATACATTTGAAATGTATTGTTACGAAAATAAGATTGGGCACCACAGCGTTTATTACATGCCTAAACTAAAGAAACAAAAGCTGCAGGAAGAACTATACGTGCCGTTTACAAATAATCAAATCTACAAAAACAAACATTAGCAGAGATAAAGTAAATAAAAATAACACGGCAACAACAATAATTAAGCAGCAAAGAAAACAAGTAACAGACAATAAACATGCAACAAAAAATACTGAAAAAGGTAGATGTTTACATACGCATGGCTACAAAAGAACTAAATAGAAATTAAAATAAAGAAATGGAATCTACCAGAAATATCGAAAGGTTCGGGAGCTTTCGATGTGTTGTTTACTCAGCTATATAACTCAGCGAATGTGTTATTGGTGTGAAAAGAGTTTATAAGGTGTAAACTCGTGAAGTTAGTAGTGAAGTAAAAAAAAAAAAACAGTTTAGTTGGAGCTAACTCAGTAAAGAGAGTTAAATGTGGATAACCTTTGGTTGAAAAGATTGTGATCGAACCTAAATTATAGCTGCGATCGGGAGTAATTGTTGTTGTTTACAAGATTGTAAACAGACAGAGTAATTAAGAATAAAAATTGTTATTGCCTGTAAAAAGATTACAAGCAGTGGTACAAAAAACTGTGTTGAATAAACGATTTTTAATTAAAACCAAAAACAAAGTTTGTTTTAGTTGGTACATCTTTTGTTGATATTCCCCCAACATCTTAACGTCATAGCTTGACATTTGCTAAAGCTACATAACCAAGGGTACATCTATTTTTACGTGCGTTAGCAGTTTTTTACAATTTTAGAAACAGCTGTTGAAACGCGTTCCTCGTAAGTTCTTGTCTGTACAAGTCGCATTATTGCTTACAAGATCTTCAACAGACTACCATTTCTAACTCATAATTGGCTTTCTACTTCGGATCTCGAGATAGTTCAAGGCCTTTTTGTAATAATACTCCGTAGTTAGGTAGCAGAAAAGATGGACAAAGAGTGACCTTATTACATGAACATTTCAACTTTGGCTTTGACTTAAGCTTAAGGTTCACACTGATATGGGACATGGCTCTATCAAAATACTTTGGTCTTAGCAGAGAAAAGATTTAACGACGTTCGTTTATGGATTGTGATAGAAGAATGCAAATTTTATTTTTACAAAACTCAAAATGCAATATTCACTTATTTCAATGCTAACAATATTTTCGATATGAAACACAACAAGTATTGAAACAACAAGTACAATATTGAATAATTATAAGAGCAAACAACACAATTCTTAACATTTTGCATAGAACTGGACTGATGGTGTGGAATGGCAACTGAGAACTGAAAGCATGTACTGACTACATGGCCTGTGATGTGGGAGTTATGGATTTCAGTAAGGCCTTGTAGGAAAATTGGTTTCTTGAGAGTTTAGACTTAGGAAAAATAGAAAAGACGTTGTGGAGGTGCCTCCTTTACTTCCAACACAAGGACTAACTGAATAACCTTTTTTTAAGGTCGGTGGGTGGTAATTTTTGGCGATTTGTGTATTGTATGCATAGCAAACGTTGTCATTTTGAATTTTCCTGTGAGAGAAAGAGTGTGATGCATCCGTTTATTCTTGTGTTTGGTAATATCACAATATTTATGTTACGAAGCCTGACCGGAGAATTATTTATTGTAGTACGGGTGTTAGCAGTCCCTGGGACGAAGGTACCTGCCTGACTATGCCTCACCTAACCTTGTGAGAGCTGGGTGGTAGCTATAGTTTAAAAACAAATCGTGTGAAGACTGTTAGCTTGTTGGCGTCTTACACTCTTAAGCGAGTGCCGAGAGTACAGCGGTGGCAGTTCAGATAGTTTCCGAACTCAACCAAGGACATGTCCAAATATATGGCTTTAAATCACGTATGCAATAGGTGATGACGTCAGTCTATGCTTTGTATTTCCTATGCTGCGGGCATCGAGAGATCACATAATTGTCGCAAATGCATAAAATTTTAAATTATGTTTTATTGCTTCAACATATCAAAATTGTCTCAACTTATTTTACGAAAATAAAAAAATTTTAAATATTGCTACGTATTATCTACTTTCATTGTCGCACAAGGACTCAATAATTATTGGCGCATTTTGTATTTTTTTGTTGTCGCATGATTTCCACGATTGCCGAATCTAACACATAGACTAAAAAGTCCAGGGTCTACTGATATTGTATTAATAAGTTAGTGAGTTATTTTAGTTTCAGGACAATGGATCAAAAACAATTTCCTGTTTTAATTCTACTCTGCATTTTGATAGGAAAAAAATACGTGCAAGCGAAACAATGGCTTGAAAAATGTTATATGGACTCCGCTCCAACAGAAACAACAATAAAATGTTACTAAGCTGACTTCAATCGTGGTCGTAGAGACACCAATGATGCAGAACGCAGTAGACATACTAATAAGGCGGTAACACAAAAAAGCACAGAAAAAAAGTCCTCATGAATTATCGAAAAGCGAAGTAGCGTCAGTTAGCTGATATCGTAAAGATATCAAAAGAACTTGTTTGTTTTAAATTTCATGAGCATTTGACTTTGATGAAAAAGCTCTGTTCAAAGTCAGTACTTTTGAAACAACGGCAAAACTAAATTAATTGAACTTTGAATTGTTCTCACATCCACCTTATTTGCCAGATTTGGTTCCCAGCGACTACTGGCTGTTCGCATATCCGAAAAAATTGCTCGTCGGTAAGAAATTTCGCACGAATAAAGAGGTAGTTGCTGAAACTGTGGCTTACTTTGAGGTAAAAGATAAATCGTTCTACAAAAGTGGTGTTGAAATGTTAGAGCGGCGCAGAAATGATTACGTCGACGAACAAAGCTAGTTTTGAAAAAAAAAATTTTTTTTTTTTTTTTTTTGGCCCGGAACTTTTCATTGACTGTGAATAATGCTTTTTTTTTTATTAAAATTATTCTTTTTTATTTTTTCAAAAATATACGCAGCAACGTAGAAGAAGAAAAACTTATTAATATATATCTGTTTTGCAAGTCAAAGAGTCATTGAACGAACTTGGGATCAGGAGAATAAAAGTAAGCATTTTTTTAATTATTACATTCAAATGTTTTTAAAAATGTTTTAACACAATAGAACAAAAAAAGCAATTACTTTCTTACAAAAATTCTTATTAAAATAATGAAAAAGTATAAATATGTTCTTGGGTACTTCACACTACAATGATATTTAAAATTTTAATCACGTTGTTTACTTTTTTGTTGAAAGTAGTTTAACCACAAAAATAAAAAAAAATCCGTTAAGGTGAATCGAATACATAAAGTGTGAATAAAAGTAAAATAAATTCGTAAAATAATAAATAAATAAAATTTATGTTTACAGCCGAAAAAAACTTACCATTTGTTTTGTTCTAAAGTTATAAAAGAGCTATTGTCTTCAAAGAATTTAAATTACATTGTAAGACTCTGTGAGTCAAAATTTAATACAATATTCCAAAGAGTTTAAGAAGGTTTAAAATATTAACAATTATTGTATTGTATTCCAAATGCATAAATAAATGATATTAAATTCCTTTTACCACAAAACTCACGTCATATCCAATAACCGAATATGTCCAATTAATTGTTTAATGCCATGTTCACCTGACAACGTTTTTTCCGCACTTCTATCTCTTATTCATATTTCAACCTCGAATTATAAACCGAATTACATAATTCTCATACACAATGTTAAGAACGAATCACTGAAGTTGTAAGTTATTCAGTTTCACTTATGAAGGTAATATTTTTGCAAAAGAAAGAAAACGCCCTTTCTGAGTGTTGCATTTCGTTTAGAAAAGAACACATAAAGGGCAAATGGCAAACAATAATATTTTTTTTACTGAAAAGAAAACGCCCTTAATTTATGTGATATACCCCTCCTATGGACACATGTTCTGCTACCAAGTGTCTGTATAGGACTTCTTTTTTTCTACTTGGGCAATCGATTACCGAGGGATAGGTAGTAGTAATCTGCTCTTGTATCTTAAACCTAAAATGTAATGGGTCATTAATTGTCTATTCGAGCCACTGGGTTAGGCTACGATTTTACCGATAGTGTTTATCAATTGACCACCACGATCACAATTATATTCTATAGAACTACGCCAGGTTTGTAATCTGTGCCAGGTCCGTAGTCTACAAAAATAATCGAACCACTTTGTACGAGCTCGAGGTAGATAAAAGTATGACTGACTGGCGAACTGATGAAACTATTCCAGACTTTAAGGCTTTTTAGTTAAGTCAGAATAAAATTTATGTAAGCCAATCGACTGGGCTTATTTAAAGATGACTGTCTTTTAAATTGTACTTAATAATCTGTGCTGTCGTTACATAGATAAACGATTAAGCATAATTTCTTGGCCTTTAATGATTATTAGTTCATTGTTATCAAATATGTAGGTCAAGGACTCCTATTTAGAGGTGTTAAAAATATCAATTCAAACATAAAAACCCCCATCATGTATTGTGGGCTGTAGTATAATTGAATGAATAATTAACACAATGTGTTTTCAAATCAGTAACTTCATAATTTAATAAATAAATTCGAGTTTAATTAGTATCGAAATAACAAAGAAAATGAAATTTTCGATCATGATCTACTAAATAATACCCTAAAACCTAACTTACTTTATTAAATAATCTTAAGTGCAGTGCTTTAATGTTAAAAGAATTTTATATCTCAACGACCACATTCGCAGGAGTTATTATGGCTAATTCCCTACCATTTTTTTTCTACTGGGCCAATAATTGCCAATATTTCAAGGAATTCAGGACTAGAGTAAGATAATGTATACTAAACTTCTTTATACTAAAATCCAATCTTATTCGACTTTATTCGACTTCCTATTAAAGAAATCACACATTATTCCCCGAAATTTGATCAAATTTTTTTTGCAACTGTGATTACACATGTGTGCTCCTAGGTGAGGTCGAATATGATGCAAACCAATACTAAATTCAAAATTTATTTTTAAGATATTACCTAGAAATAGATATGCCAATAACAATTATTCATGGAATCATTAAGTAATACTTGTAGTTTAAAAAAATTCAGATTTTGTTAACAATAACGTTTCTTTTCCGCTCTTTTTCTATTCCCGGGAAAACGGGAAAAATATTTTATTTCCCGGAATCCCGAATCCCGTTGCAAATATGCCTACATACTTTACCGTGGGTATCAAGTTTTTGTATGTTATTCATGTTCTCTGCAATGCAGTATAACAAAGGTAAGTCCGATTGTAAAATTCGGGAGTTTCTAGAAAAAGTAAGACTAAAAACATAATAACGGCAAAAATAATGTGGAAGCTCTTGCATTCCTTTAGTTTTTAAGACACATGTTGGTTCAACAGGTTATAATAAGTCAACCAGAATTGCTTAAACACAACATAGACCGTTAAAAAAATAATTGTATAAACTCTATGAGAATTACAACGTTATTATTAATGTAAATTCAAGTTATATCTGCTTAATTTCATTTTCATTTCCGCCGTCATGAAAAGAACCTAAATATGCAAATATTTAAAGAAAAAATCAAAATAAAGGAAAACAAAAATCAAGAAAATGTTTTTTTAAATGGAAAATAAGAAGAAAACAAACAAAAAACGGCATTTAAAAGAAAAACTCTCACAAAAGCAAACAATAAATTTGAAAATTCACTTTACTTTGAATTAAAAGGGTTAAGTATGGGAAAAATTTTGTTAATACACACGACTGTGTTATTATTTAAAGAACTTGCTTGTTCTCATTATTATTTTTTTAATGAGATAAAGTCATATAAATGGATAAGTAAACCTTCTAATTTCATCAATATACTTAATAACATATGTGTTCTAAAAAGTTAGGGATTTTTTCACGTCACTTGTTTTTCACTTAAAAAAAAAAACATTTCAGTTATTTGCTCATTAGAAGGTGTTGATGTCCATATGGTATGTCGAGCACACACACAGTAGTTTTTTAGTTTTTTTGTAGTTTTTTAAAAAAACCTCATATGTGGCTCCAACCCAAACTCGGACACTATACCAAAATATTTTCGATCGCTTAAAAATCATATATTTTAATTACTTTTTAAAGAAATGTAGTTATTTTTTTATTTGTGTATATTTTTCACGTACAAAAGGAAAAACCAACTCAGAAATTTAATAATTTTACGTAAAATTGAAGTTGAAAACGGTTTGAAAGTCAAATGTTTTGCACAAGCCTACCTCGGACAGTAACTTTTATGGGTTAATAACTGCAACTCTGTAATTTCAAGGTGACTAACTTCGCTGATATCATTTACATATTTAGGGAAAACCGTTTAGTTCAGTTTTCGAAAATTGTACGGAATGAACAGAACTAAAACCAAGAAGATATCTAGCCACCACGGAGACAAACTAGTATCGAAGTAAGAAAGCTTATTATTAAGCATGCAAGAAAATGAAAAAGTGTTTGCGAAATTTCAAAAATTATTGGCAGAACTCATTCATGTGCACGACTTATTAGTAAGCGGAATCAAACCAAAGAATACCAAAATAAGGGCTTTTCTTTTTGGAGAAACCTTATGTTCACCAACGACAGCAAATTTAGTGTATTTGGGTCGGATAGTCAGCCAATAGTATGAAGAGGATAAAATCAGGAACTATGTACGTTTGAATAACTTGAAACCGAGAGTAAAGCATGGGGGTGGTTCGTTCGGTGCTTGTCTGGGACTCATATCTTACATCAGGACCAGGATCTTGGCATTTTATTGACACTATCATGGATCAAAATGTTTATTTAAAAGTTTATTTTAAAGAAAACTGACCAAAAAGTGTCGATAAGCTCACAAGGCACACAAAGTAAGATCTTGGCTGCTATATAATGTGTCACACGTAATGGAAACACCACCCCAGAGCCCAGTCATGAATCCTATTGAAAATTTGTCGGATTATCTTAATAAAAAAGTTCAGTATAACTCGGTTTTCTGCAAATCTGAGTTAAGAAGAGTCTTATTGGAAGAATGGGAAAAAATACCAGTTGGTTACTCGAATCTATTCACGAGAGACTCCAAGTGGTTATAAAAACAAGGCTCTGCACACAAAATATTAATTGTATAACAATAAGCAATACTCTCAGACATTTATGTAGCCGTCCGAGTCTTTTTAGTTTATTTCTAATTCTGATTTCTATTCTTAATATCTTAATACGAGTATATAATAAAAAATCAAACAAAAGCTTTCCTTAACTATTTCTTATTACTTTGATTTTGATCCACAAAATCAGTTTATTATAGTGTCCGAGTTTGGCCTGTAGCCCCTGTATACTCGTACAATATAACTTTAAGAAAAATTTATTTTTTTGCCAATTGTAGAGCTCAACTGCAAACACCCATAATCGTGACAAAACAAAAAATTATTAAAAAAAAAAATAAAAAAATAAAAAAATAAAATAAAACACAATCACATACCTTAACTGGCTGTTGAATACATAGACTGTCGGTATTGTAGGGCGTCTGTTGAAAAGAAAATAAGAAATTAAAGAAAAGAAACCAGATTTTGATGTCTCTCTTGTAAACAAAGAAATTAATGAAAAAACAAAAAAAATAAATAAACAAACAGAAGAAGAAAATTGTTTAGAAAGACAGCAAACATTTTAAAACAACAACAATAACAATGGTTTTAACGTTTTTAACTTGACTAACAAAACTTAAAAAAATTCTTTGAAGCATACGTTAAAAAAACAACAAACACAATAATAATAAAAGTGGTTATATGATTCATAATGGTTGTAAGAAATGTTGTTTTGTTGTTGCATTACTTGTTCTACGTTTACATTACTCTACCCCAAGAACAACAACAACAACATAAACATAATTGTTTAATAAGAAATTCTCTTCTTTTTGTTTTCACTTTAATATTTTCATCTATTCTTTAGACCCTACAGACAGCATAGTGGTCGAACGTGAGTTGGTTGCTAAAAACAGATTATGTTGAAATTAGGGAGATCGGACGGTTATTATTAGACCGGTTTTAACCTGTTTTTTTGGTTTTGTCAAATACGGTTTTTCAAAATCTTTATGTTTCATATACCGAATAAACCGGTTAATTTAACACGAATAATCGGTTAATTAAAATAAGTGTTATTTTTATATGTTTGCATATTTTTTTTTTATTGAAAATATGCTCATCGTTTAATATTTATTTGTAAAAATTTAATTATTTTTGTATATATGACAACCTTGAACGTCTCACAAAGAACGTGAAAACCAAGGTAGATCAAAAAAGATATCCACTCTTGAGCAAACATAACCTTTTCTCATCTTCTGTAAATAAATTTTGATTTTTATAATATGGACAATGATCAACTGGACTCATCCAAAAGGTCACAAGCCCACAAATGCCGGTTCCGACCGGCAGATATATAAGTTAGTGACGTTTTTCACAGCCTAAATACATATAATCAGTTGCTAGTAATGTTGTGAGGTGCTATTGCTGTTGAAAATTGTCAGATGGTGTGGCCTGGGATTGAACACACGACTTCTTGGTTGGAAAATGGGTTCTTACCTAACATACCACAGTGACACACACACTATTAAATACGTGGTGCATAAATTTACATACAGTGTTGCTCGAAATCTAAGCAAATTCTCCATACATTACATACAGTGCTGCCCGAAATCGAAGCAAATTTTCTTGTCGAGGCAATTAAGGACTCGTATATTACTAATAGATTTATTCAAAGTAAAACATTTAATTCTTGTTATCTTAGGCACCTAAATTATAACTATAATAACAAACCTTTAAGTCCATTCTCTACCAAGTAATAGAACAAAAACCAAATTAGCTCCTTGACTAGCTGTTGGCAACTTAAGCATTTTTCAGTACTTTGTTTAATAACTTTGTGGTTTATTGCCTCCGCACACCGTTTTGGCACAGTTTTTATGAAAATTGTTAAAATTATTGTTGGTATTGATTGCCACTTTAATTTTAAGCACTCCATCAGTTTCTGCTTATTTTTAAAATGACGTGGTCCAGCTCTTCGCTTCAAGAATTACGAACAATTTTATTTAAATTAAAGAATCAGTTAACCGTTTTTTAAAAAGTGCTACTTTTCGAATTATTCGAAAACCGGTTTTAAAAAAAGTCGAGTAATCGATCTCCCCATTTGAGATTAACGTAAAACTTTATACCGGGTAGTTTGCTTGCATGTAGTTTTTATTCCCTTAGAAAAGGATCCGAAGTGAAAAGCAAACGATTAAGCAGATCTGTTATAAGATCAGTACAAGTGCAGGGTTTTGAAATCTATTAATATTTGTGTTACTTGATTAAGCAGCTTTTTAAGGGGATTCTCCAATTGATACACTTTCTTGAACAAAGAGTAAAAGGAACTGGCTTTCTTTTTGAGTATTAAAACAACCCTTATTATACTCCCTAATCCATCTACCGAACCCTTACAAGATTGCTTCTAAGATCCCTATATCTCTGGCATTCACGAGCAGAATGGTAAATTAAAAAGTCGAAATATTGACCACTAGCACGCCCAATTATAAAATCTCGCCTAGTTATCCTCTAATGATGTTTATTGTCCACGTAGTTGCTTGAACCAAATTTATAAAGATATACAAAAGTTAGTCTTTACTATATATAGGATATGCCATGTCCACTTATACAATTCCGGTTATTTTTTGACCGATAGTTTGTATTAACTACGAAGTCATTTAGACCAAATTTAGAATCTTACACTTTATCCATACTCAAGATATACAAAATCAATATTTACTTTGTAAAAGAGGTACCATACCCACTTATCCAACTCCTTTTGCAACCATTTTAACATACAGAAAAAAATAATTACTTTGACTGGGCGTGTCACCGCCCAGTTGGAATTTTTTAAATATATGTAAACTATAGTTCCTTCCATACATACAGATATATATACTCTAAAAGTATTTAGAAAATCGTATCAGCCGTTTAGCAACCTATATTTACTTATTGTCGTATTCCCTCGGCAACATAGACTGTATCTATATTGTTGTCTGTTACTAGCTAAAGAACGTAATTCATTGAAATTTTTGCCTTTTTCGCTGATTATAGTGTGCCTTCATGTGTTTTTTGGTGTACATCGCCTCCACGTACCAGGTGGATTCCATTCCAATGCAGCATGACATATCTCGTCGTAAGGTTTTCGGAGTGTGTGTACGAGCTATGTTTTAGAGCCGTTAAAGTAACACTGCATGCGTCAAAGTCATTGGGAAACTATGCTCGATTTCCAAATGCTTTTAAGCAGATGGAATGCAATTCTGGCCTTAATTGTGAGATTTTCCACGTCGTATATAGCACCTTTTCTGATGTGATCATGCTGCTCAAATAACATTATTTTTCAACGTAATCAATCGGTGTACAATTTACATTAAATACAGCTTCTTCTGTGCGTGGGACTAAACACGATTTTGTCTTCCTTATGTTCACCCGTAAGCCTACTAAGTGGTTGAAACAAGATCATTGATTTTAGACTGCATATGATCCCTCCTGCTGCTAAATAGTACGATATCGTTGGCATAATCTAGGTCTTCTAGATGTTGATGTACTCGTTCAACGATGCGCATCCTTGTCACTGTTATGGTATCTAGAATAGCATCTAATATAATAGTGAATTGCAAAGGTAACAGTTTACATCCTTGTTTTACGCCGGTGGTAGTGCTGAATAGTTATAGTAGTAGTATGTATAACTCTAGCGCTAGAGAGATCGTATTGAATTTGGATAAGTCGCCCAAATGCTTTTGCGAACCATGGAATGAGGCTGTTAATGCGGTCAATACATGATCCATTAGGACCGAAACCAGCTTGTTTTTACGATACGATTTAACAAAATTTTGTTGAAAATTTTCAGCTAGGGTAAGCGCCTTCCTCGCCAATTTGAATATTCCTTCTGATCGCCTTTTTTCGGAATTTTTATGATCAAGCTTTCTTTCCACTCATAAGGTATACTTTCCGTCTGCCATATGCTATTAAAAGGGTCTATAGCTCTGCACATGTGCCTCGGGACAATTGTAGAACTCAGCTTGTAGGCCGCTTTATTATTGTTTAGCTCCGCTATTGCACGTTCAATTTCAGTTCTATTTGGAGGTGCTGCTGAAATAGTTCCCAGTGGTGCTATCGGTTTAAAAATTGATTAATTTCTGGTCATCGCTGTTTCCATTAGCAAAATATAGACTCGGTCAACAGCTGTGATCGATAAAAGTCCGCATATAGATGGCTTTCTTAAATCCACCACCTCAAATTGGTGATCAGATTGTATGTCCATCATCGCTTCATCTTCCCTGCCGTTCTGCAATACTTCTATGTCTTGTTTCAACCAGCGAATGTTCTTTACTATAAACCATTACAGACTCTGTAGCGAATATGTCAACGGGGTTCATGAGTTCAGCGATTACAAATGCTGATTCGTCAGAGATAGTCTTATAGCTAAAAGGCAGTAAGACTATTTAACATACTGACCCTATTTTATCAAATGGGTGCAGCGCACAGATTACTGTTGCCGGCATTTTCTGTCCTCTAGTATTTTCCAGCAAGCACTTTAGACGTTCGTTTTGGCTTTTCCTCCACACATTCAATAGATTGTTTAAAGGAAAGTCGGTTATCGATCACTACTTCTATGTTCTATGTCCTCTGTTAGTGTTAGAACCTGGGCCGCTTGTTTTTTATGCGTGCGCTCTTTCGTTAATTTTCAGGCAAGTAATTAAGAAAGTTTTAGTTTTATACTCAGGCTTGGAGGCTAATTGAATACTGCAATTGGTTGTTGTTGTAGATTTTAGCGTATAATCTGCTATTACCACAAGGTCCATATCATATGCAAACCTTACAATTTTAACCGTGCTGGGTATTAGAATTGCTAGAATGCGATCATACAGGACATTCCTCAGCAGAGGTCCCTAAAAACAAAGCCATGTATTACTTTTCCAGTAATGACAGGCTTGAATGCATCTGCTGATTAATGTATGATATCGTACAGTCTGCGTTACTCACTTTATATAACTCTACGCGTATTCTCTTATGACTATACTAACCATTATAGTACAATTTCAAGTTTCTTTCTCTTGGGTTTGTAGTTCTTTACTTTTCTCATAAAAAGAATAGCAAAAAAAAGAAAAGATGCTATCGCTGTTTCCATTGCAGTAAATGTTTTTGTTTTTTTTTTTTACCAGTTATTTTAGTAGTAGTTAGTAGTCTAATATTCCAAATTGTTCGTGTTGCTGTTGTTGTTGACGTTTCTAAATTGTTAATAGTTGTTGGCCAAGATCATAATGACCGCTAAACAACAAACTTGTTAATTCGTGAAAACATTTTTTTTTTTAGTAGAAATTGAAGAAGATGGCTAAGAGAGAGGGGAGGACATAAACTATCAAAACGTTACTCAATAGTTTAATACACTTATACACACACCAACAATAAGTGTGAGTACCCCTATAAGCAATTTCTATATTTTTTTGAAATTAAGTTTGTAAATATGATGAGAGCATTTCGAAGCGTGTGTATTTGTAGTGATATAACGAAAAAAAAAAAATTGTGCTTAAGAATGTCCCAAAGAAGAAGACACAAAGTCAGTTTCAAGACAAACGCCGGTCAATAAAGTTGTATCGATTGAATTCTTAAACGAATATCTTAAAGAAAGAAAATAAAATAACATTTTACGAAAATGCGTATCTTGTCCATTTGCTGTACGGTCTTGTTGATCACCATGTGCATCATTATGCAGCAACAAAACGTTGAAGCAAAACCTTTCATATTCAAGTTCTTTGTGCCACAAGGTAAGAGGTGCTGTGCTGTATGCATTAAAGCAATCAACAAAACAAAAGAAGCCTTTGTTACTTGAAAACACATAATTAAAGTGCATTTTGTGTAAAGAGAAGAGAAAAAGGAAAAATAATTTTTTGAAAGAAAATGAAGAAATAAATAAGATCGCTAGCATTAAAGTTGAAAAAAACCAAAAAATTTAAAAAAAATCATGCATAATATACATTATCTTGATAAAATAATTGCAACCAAAATATGGTTTACTTTATGAAACAAAAGTAGAATTAAAAATCAGTATTGAATGATTAAAACTAAACCATTTCTGCTACAAGAAAGATTTAAAAAAAAGTTTTTTTCCAAAAAATGTTCAAGAAAGTGTACTTAAAGCATTAAACACATAATCGACAGTAAGCAGCAGACAGAAAAATGTCAAAATTAGAATACATACGTTTATATGAAAATAATTATTTTAAAAGCAGCACAGTAAATGCCTAGACAACAACCTTTGCTGCTGCTGCCAAGCATAAAATAATTTTTATTTATTTAGCCAGCAAAGCAAAAATTAGTGATACCATTACAATATAAAATTTGAAATAAAGCAAACGCAAAAATAGTTTTTTTTTTTTATTTATCAGAAAACATCAGTAACAAATTGAAATATTGTATCGAACAACATTTATGTTAATAATTAAAAAGTTCTAAACACATATGTGATTTCATTAGTTTCTATATTCTTGAGTAGTATTTTAAAAAAGCGATTATATTTTGGTGAATTTGTAAAGCTCGAGTGTCACCACTAAAAAATATTTTTCTATAACAAATACTTTTATGACAAATAAAACAAATGACAATGAAAATTAATTTTATTGCTGTTGCTGCTTTCAAAATATTTATGAAATCGATAGCATAGCAGCAAATGCTGCCAACTATAACTTGCTGCTGGCTGTCGGTTATGTGTTTAATAGTTAAGACTAAAGAAATTAATAAATATTAGATCAATTTGTGTATAAAAAACAGACCATTTAAAAAAAATTTTAATTTTGAAACACAATTTTACTATTTTTTAAATATTTCGATATATGGGTACCCTGCATTGTCTCGAGACTTTAAAAAGTAAAATTTTTCATAGACTCCCACGTTTTATACTGGGTTTAAGTGAAGACAAGTCCTCACCACTCTCCAGATGTACGATAATGTATACCAAAGTGGTATCAGATTCAATCTATTACCTTAAGATATCTTTGTAGATCATTGAGTCTAGACCAGTGTTGTTCAAATATTAAAATGTACATAGTTGTGTTAGTGAGAACGTTAAAATTACTCTCTGAGAATTGAATTGAATGGGTAATTAGCATTATTAGTATGTGAATAAATTTATTTTTTATTAAAAATATAAAAATCCTAACATTTTGTGTACAAATTTAAGAATTATGGGAAAACTAAATAATACAGTTTTAAATAGAAAATAAAAAAAGCTGTATACACCCGCCACGCCTGTTCACTCGACGCTGTACATGTGAATTGAGCATCAACAATTGTTGCTGAAAAGCTCAACGCTGATCTAGATCTAGTTCACTTACCAAGAATGGGTATTATGTGGCAGCGAAAGAATCTATTTCTCTTGACAGCTCGCTAGCTTGTTTTCCTAATTTTCGTGTTATTGTAACTGCGACAAGTCGAGCTGCATGCTCAGCTAGCACCCAAAGTCGAGTTATTACTCTCAGCAACCTCAATATGTTTTGCCTATTATAACGTTTTTTAGTTACTTAGATAGTCATAGAACCGCGTTTAGTTAAGTAGTCTGTTTGATAATAATTTATTATGACGATCAATCTTATTTTCTTCTATTTTCTAGCACCAAGTTAATAGATATCTTTTTTAGTTTTTTCTTTGTCCAGCAATTTTGATTTCCCGTCCTAAACTATATTTCGAAATAAAATTCTAATGATTTCGCGGGTGCAGCATTTTCATCTATAAAATGCGCCAGCTAGGGTAACCATTGCCCTTGAATGCGTTTATCTGTTTAAATCTCTACAGTTCAGACAGCTTCTGATTCGTTTCCAACATAATCACCGTTTAGCTTAATAAACTTTTTATCAGCGTTATTTAATAGCATTGATACATACCCTTCATCCTGTGCCACGTTTTGTCCTTGACCTTTCCGTGTATCACTAAAGGAATATGCAGCCTCCAAACCCTTTCACTCACTCCTACTACTCAGTCTTGCCATGAAGGATTTGCTAAAGTCATAGCGTTCCCCGATTCTGTCCACAGGACAGCCAAGTGGGGAGCAATCGACATGACCCCTCTATAACCGCGTATCCAACTCATCTCCCGTTGTCCTTGTCTTGGTCTCTATAACTCTATTTCTCACTGCCAAGTGTAGCGGACTAAATTCCAATAGAACCTCGAGTGCAGCTATGGGACAAGTTTTCATTGCCCCTGTTGTGCTTATGCACGCTAATCTCTGTGCCTTATTTAACTCCGCCTGGGTTATTCCCAAACTCGTTATTACAGCCCATGCAACAGCCTCGTCTGTCGCGATCGGTCCGACCATCATTCGGTATAATAATCTTGGGTTACAGCCTCAAGATCTCCATGCAAGCCTTCTGCACACCATAAGCGCATGCGTGGCTTATTTTGGGACAGACTCCACTTGAGCTTTCCACGTCAGACATTGCTAAATACTCTTGTCAAACATCTTCTCAAATTTGTTTTTGTTCTATTCTATTGTAAGCAAATGCGGCACCGATAGCTTTCCCATCCTTAATTTTTTTGGTCAATATCTTATTATTTTAATTAAATCACCCACCTTCAGCTGACGATTATCCAATACCATTTTGTGAATTTTCTTACGCGTCTGTGGTTTGGACATCTCAATCGGTCGACCACTTCGGTATTCGTCTACGCCACTCAATATTTTACAGTTATAAATGAAGAAACAAAGTCCCAACTTTTCAGGAAGAAGATTTAAATATACAAATTGATCTATAATGGCCCTATAAATATCAAATTAACGCCTACAACAATAATAAATATTTTGTGGTAATAGTTCGTCATATTTGTTAGCTCAACTTTATCCTATTAGATCTGAAAAGGTCCAAACAGATAGTTAACTGAAGTAAAGTTCAGTTAATAATTGACCTTAGCTGATAAAAAGTTTTTGACTTTCTTTGGTAGTTAAACGGTTAAAATCATATTTATAGAATAAGCAGCCTTAATCACTTAAGTCAGCAAGCACACTGACCAGAAGACTGTAAACAATAACCAATAATGCTTTTAAAATTATTTTTGTTTAAGCATTAATTTTCTAATTTATTAATTTATTTAATTCAAATACAGCTCCTGCTCGGGATGCCAGTTCCTCCGCCTCCTCTTCAACATCTTCTTCTTCGTCATCCTCCTCATCCATCACATCAGGCATTGATATTTCCAGTCTTATAAGCACTAAAATAAATCTTTTGTCCAGTTTTCTACAAGCTGGTCTTACCAAGAGTGTAAGTGTGGGCTTCAATAAGCTCTTCCCCAATACAGCAATCACTACCACTAAAAGACCCTACACTTCGACCACTAACACAACACCCGATACAGACTTTGAACCTGAATCATCTACAGCTGCTACTACAAGCAGAAAGACTACTACTACTACTACTACTACTAAAGCAACAACAACTACTACTTCCACTACAGAATCGAGCAATTTTGAGAAATTCACTGATTCAGCAATTGATTCAGAAGGTTTAGAAGAAAAAACAACCACTACCGAAAAAAGTGTAGCCGATAATACATTTTCGAAGGTTACCACTGAAAAAACAAGTAGTGGCTTCGATATAGTAACTGGTAAATATGAAATCACTTACGGTAGCACTGAAAAATTAGATAACGATGATGATGATGCTGACTCTAAAGTAACTACAACCAGTGTTGGTAATAATGGCGGCTCTGACGTAAATATTGATTCTAAAATCACAACTGATAACATCTCGAAAGTATTCAGCAGAATTGGTACTGACAATATTGTTGCCTCAACCAATAGTGTTAGTGCAGGTAACGACTCTAGCTCTAAAGTAAATATTGATGATGATAAGGTTAGTGGTTATGACTATAACACCAACTCTAAAGTAACCGCCACTACCGACGATAAGTTCCAGAATGCTCTAAACATTGATAACAACAAGGACAGGGGTACTAATGCTGCTTCATCCAAAGTAACCACCACTAGTGGTAACGGTTATGACTATAATACCGGCTCAAAAGCAACCACCACTAACGACGACAAATCTGACACTGGCTATAGCTACTCTACCTCCAAATTGAATATTGATGGTAATAAGAATGGAGGTGATATTGCTGCTTCTTCCAAAGTAACCACCACTAGTGGTAACGGTTATGACTATAATACCGGCTCAAAAGTAACCACCACTAACGACGACAAATCTGACACTGGCTATAGCTACTCTACCTCCAAATTGAATATTGATGGTAATAAGAATGGTGGTGATATTGCTGCTTCTTCCAAAGTAACCACCACTAGTGGTAACGGTTATGACTATAATACCGGCTCCAAAGTAACCACCACTAATGACGACAAATCTGACACTGGCTATAGCTACTCTACCTCCAAATTGAATATTGATGGTAATAAGAATGGTGGGGATATTGCTGCTTCCTCCAAAGTGACCACCACTAGTGTTAGTGTAAATAACGGTTATGACTATAACAGCGGCTCTAAAGTAACCAACACTAATGGCGGCAAGTCAGACACTGGCTATAGCTATCCTAACTCCAAATTGAATATTGATGGTAATAAGAATGGTGGGGATATTGCTGCTTCCTCCAAAGTGACCACCACTAGTGGTAACGGTTATGACTATAATACCGGCTCCAAAGTAACCACCACTAACGACGACGAACCTGACACTGGTTATGACTATAAAACCGGTTCTAAACTAACCAATACTAATGGCGGCAAGTCAGACACTGGCTATAGCTATTCTAACTCCAAATTAAATATTGATGATGATAAGAACGGCGGTAATATTGCTTCTTCATCCAAAGTAACCACCACTAGTGTTAGTGTAAGCAACGGCTATGATTATAAAACCGGCTCTAAAGTAAACCGTGGCGACAATACTGATGCTGGTTACAACTACTATAACGACCGAATAACCACCTTTAAACCAATTGGTTACAAGTACACCACACCCGTCCCTAAAACTGGCTATAATTACCAACTGTCAGGTCTTGAGTCGATGAGTGATAATGAGATCTCCAATGAAGTGTTGACTGTTAACAATCAATATTTGCCCGCATTTTAGGATTTTTTGTAGGTTTTCTTAGTTTTATTTATTCTTTAAGAGGTTTTCTAAACAACGAGCCTTTAATTTTTAGCGTTTTTATGTTAAAGATGAGAACAACAGCAGCAGATTCAAACTGTATTTGCCTAGGGAGTGGTTTTTGTGAAATTAAGAAATATTTTTAAGCGAACAAATAATAAATAATTCAAAACGGTCTTAAGGTAATTTATGCAAGTTAGTGTGATAATGATTATGTTAAACATCATTATTATGTTTTTTATTTTTTATTAAGCAACTAATGATTGAAGTGTACGAGAGTATTTAGACAATAAGATCAAAATGACAAGACTCGATTTTATAATTTTAAGATAAAAAATAAATAAAATAAAAATAAATTTGTTTTGATTTTATGATTTTTAAGATAAGAACTAAAAATAAACTTAGTTTATTAAAATAATAATAAAACTTTATGTTTTTTATTTCAAATTATAAAATTTATATGAATTCGTCTACTATTATTATTAAATTTTTATTTTTTTTTTTTTTTTTTGGATTTAAACACGGAAGTCTTCTTTCAATATTTAGCGGTTTTTTGCTAATTTTGAAAACCAATTTGAATATATTTAAATCTGGTTTTTTTTGTGTACGTATGTGTTTATTAGATTCTTTTTTTTGGGTTAATTGATTAATTTTACACAATTTTGACTTGTGTATCATAACAATTTATCTTTTGTATTTCTTTTTTTTTAAGATTCAAGTTCAATTTTGTTTCCTCGATTAGTTTTATTTTTCTTTTAGTTAATTGTAAATTAAATGAAATGGCTTTTATGTTTTTCTATCATTAAGTGATTTGTTATTTAAGCCACATTTATCTTTTAACTTTTGTAGGCCATCGGATCACTTTAAATACAAAAATAGTTCCATTGCGATAAAATATGCGTTTGAAGATTTGAAAAAATAATTTTGTCTTTAAACTAATTTACAGTCACACAGATAATATTAAGTACTACTTAAAAATGTTTTGAATTTAAATTTACTTAAATTTTTTAACTCCCGTCACAGCCACAACTCAACATCACATTGTACCAGATTATTAGTTTTTTGTCCATATGCTGCAGTGCATAGTCCATTCACTTTCTTTTATTGAGTTCACTTATATAGGGTCCGCCAAATATTTTTTTTTTGAAAACAGGGCGCAAACATCGAGTGTAGCTTCGGCTGTGTGGCATGTAGCGCCGTCCTGTTAAAACCAAATGTTACTAATATCCTCCTCTTCAATTTTTGTGAACAAAAATTCGTTCAACATGGCCCGATAACGATCGCCATTGACTGTAACGGCCACTCCTTGCTCATTTTCGAAGAAAAAAGGTCTAATTATACCTCTGGACCAAATTCCGCACCAAAGAGTATTTCGTCTTGGGTATATCGGCTTTTCAATGTATGCGTGCGGGTTTTCTGTGCCCAAATGCGACAATTTTGATTGTTTACATACCCGCGAAGATCAAAATGAGCTTCATCTGAAAAGATGTTTTTTTTTTTTTGACAAAATCGGCATCTTCTGTAAGTCGATCGCAGGCCCACTTATCGAAGCGAAAAAAGCGTATACACAATCATATTCGTTCAGCAGAAGGATAAAACTAATTATCTGTCAAATCAGACATGAGCTAAGTGTTACCATTCACGAAATAAGCACTAGTTGAAAAAAAACGTTAGATGGCGGACCCTATATAATACTAAGCTTGTAAGTTGCTATTATTAGATCTTTTAAAGATTTCAAAGAGATCATAAGACCATAAGGGACTCTTTCCATTTACGCCCTATCTAAAGCCAATGATCTAGTCTAGCATTCTTCTCTTTCAATCTGTCTTCTCTAGGAATTGGCTTGACTTCCGATCTTTCTGCTTTTTTGCGAGTTCTATTCAATGGCCAATTTCGTCAAAGTTTGGTTTCCTCACAGTGTGCCTAATTGATTTTCATTTCCATTTTACAAGTTCCTTCATTACAAGAACTTATGTGTGATCGGCAGTTTATAAAATCCTGAATGGAACTGACATCAATCACAGCTGCATTTCATAAAAATTCATGAAAATTTTCATTTTTGATATATATTTAGATATATGTAAAGATCATCCTATAGCATACAATTGACCAAAAGACTAAATATCAGCATTGTCGCCACCAGAGGCCGTGACAATACTGCTGAGATAATAAACAGACGCAACATCTCCTAAATATTTATTTCCAACTCGTTGTGTTTTTAACATTAATTCGAAAATTTTGATTTTGGTTTTGCAAGCACGCTCTGTATGCATCCGCTTGCATAGAATCCAGCCTTCCTTGCATTTCGCAATGTTTCTGGCCCAAGAGACAGGTGTCTTCTGAGCAATCTAGGTCTTTCAACATTGTGTTGTCTTCAGGTTATACCACGTTTCAATACACAATCAAGAACAACGCAATCAGCCTTGCTTAACACCAGCTATGACAGGTATTTTCTTTGAGCTCAAAAATTAAGAAAAAGTTTATAAGTTGTTGTTTTGTGCTAAATCTTTTTATAAGAAATAATTTATAAAAATTTTTAAAAATTTTATAAAATTAAAGTTTGAATAGAAACTTTTTTTTTACAATTTTAGTATATTTTTAAAGCTTTTATGCAGAGGGTTTTTATTACACATAAATTATAATTTAGAGCTTTTTAGTGCCTTCTGCACGTTTTCATCGTAAAAAGTTGGCAGCACTGCACGGAACTATCAAGATGACCAAACACATTCCGGTTATCTGTGTCTCTTCGCTGTTACCAAAACTATAATAACTTACGAAACTGAAAGAAATATAGCGTGTTTTTTATAGAGGTATAGAACTTTAAGTTGGCATTACTTTTCAAGATGGCAACCGATTTAACAGCTGTCAAGTGATTTATTCTCAGTTTGGTTTGGCAATTCATCACGAATAGACTCACATCCGGCGTAGATTCGTCGAATGGGCCCAAAACGAGATTACCGTTGTTCCCGATATTCATAAGCGAATTTTGTTTAGCTCTGAAGCGCACTTCTGGTTGAATGGCTATGTCAACAAACAAAACTGCCGCATTTGGAGTGAAGGTAATCCTCAAGTGTATGTGGAAACACCGTTACATCCAGAAAAACTGACTGTTTGGTGCACTTTATGGGCTGGTGGATTCATTGGTCCGTACTTTTTCAAAAACGATGGTGGCCAGAACGTTACAGTCAATGGTGATCGGTATAGAGCCATGATTACTAACTTTTTCATCCCTGAATGGAATAACCATGATGTACAGGAGATGTGGCTTCAACAAGATGGCGCAACATGTCGCACAGCTCGTGCCACAATAGATTTATTGAATAATACGTTCGGTGACCGCCTAATTTCACGTTTTGGACCTGTGAATTGGCCTCCAAGATCTTGTGACTTAACACCGCTAGACTACTTTCTGTGGGGCTATGTAAAGTCATTGGTCCATGCGGTAAAGCCACAAATTCGCCGTGTTATTGCCGATATACGACCACAAATGTTGGAAAAAGTCATCGAAAATTGGACGTCCAGATTGGACTACATCCGCGCCAGCCGTGGCGGTCATATGCTAGAAATTATATTTAAAATTAATTAATAAAAATAAAGATTATCTTGTGGCATTACAAGATGGATAAAATTCATGTCAATCGAATAATCCATCGTTGTTTTATTGCAACTTAAAGTTCTATACCTGTATAAAAAACACCCCTTATATTATAATGAATAACTGAATATCTTACGATAATAACATTAAGTCGCTTAATTTTAATTCTTTAAATATATGCATCTCGTGTATTTGAAAGTAAATCATTTACCTTCTTTCAATGAAATTTAAAATTTAGAATAATTTCGTTATTTATCGTGTTATTTATCATCTGAAGTTTGTTCCATTTTTCTTATGTTCTATTAAATATTTATAAAAAAACAAGTTTTATTCATTCTTTGATTTGTGACTTCAGGAAAAAGTCTACAATTAATTTATTTATTAGTATTAAAAATTACTTAATTAACATTGAAAATTTTTATAAACTAAATAGAAATCTAAAACAGAAAACAAAACCCGTTTCTGTTTCTATTGGCATAGAGAAGATGCAAGCCTGCAATCGCCAACTATATATGACATATTTTAGTTTTTTTCCCAAATAGGAAGTCTGTTTTAAAATAATCATTAAAATTAATTCCTAAAATATTAATTAACATAACTGTGTGAATTTTTTCGAAATAATCGTATTAAGTATAGATACTATACATATGTTATGTATATCTATTTAACAAAATTATAGATAAAGAAATAACAATTTAAATATTGTTTGCCATAAAGTCATTTAGAATTTAAAATTTTAAAGCAGATTTTGGCTAATTACTAAGATAAAAAATAATAAAATAAAAGAAGCGTGTCAATGACAATACAACTTTATACAGATATAATCATAATTATAATAATAATTTGCATACGTTTAAAATTGTTGCATTTTTAAGTTTGACATTTAGAACTTGTGATAGCTTTTGATAGCTTTTTGAATACGCACAACGCAAATTATTGTTTATGGACATCATAGATCAAATAAATCTAGTTTTAGTAAAACTAGACTTTTTATCACATATTTTTGAAAGTTTGATAAGTCGTGTTTCACATAAAAAATAACATATGAGTTCACATGTGAATGTGAGTAAATCTTGTAGTGTGCTAATCGACTCAAATTTATTGAACAACAATTGATTATATAGAAAAGTTCTTTGGCGGATGTGTGAAATAAAATATGCGCTGACAAAAAAAAAAAAAATGAAATGCCAGAGGAAAAACATCTGAATATAACAAGACGAAAGCATCTCCGCCTACAGCAACTCCATTGGCCATGGCGATACCAACATCACACATGGGAAGATATCACAGCAAAATATAACCAAATCGTAGAAGAAACACTGGCCGCAAACACATAGACAAAACATGGATACCAGACGACACTTGGAATCTGATCTTTCAAAGAAGGGCACTTAAGTTGCAGCTAAACAACAACAATGTTACAAGGCAGCAATGCTAACAGCTGGTGAAACAGGCAGTGTTGCCATAATTTTTGTTTTGTTTTGGACAACTAAAAATTTAGAAGAAAAAAACCAATTTTCAAGTGATAAAACTGCATATACTTCAAAGAGCAAAAACATATACACATACGCTAATCCCCTTCAACTTTTGATAATCAAAGAAGTTATTTGAAAGGTATTTAATTAAAAAAAAAATAACAAAATCTCGTCTGATTTGAAGATTATAGCAACTTGAAATTTCATTCAATTTCAATTTTACTCGATTTCGGTTTGCAGAACACACCGGATAATTCATTTTATAGTGTATTTTGTATTCAAGTGTAACACAACAAGTTAAATTTGATATACATACACTTTTCTCAAATTTTACACTTTCATTCGACAAGCTTGTCACCCGGCGCGTAAACCGGTTTCAAGTACGCTGAATCCAGTGGTACTAACCGCTTTTTTGGGTTAGTTCTTGTTTTCGAGATATATCAAAATGGAGGAGGTCGCACAACATATATTCGCGTAACTCCAAAAAGGTTTAATTCATTGAATAAAGTAAGAACCGAAATTCCGCAATAAAATCTCTTTTAACACTAAGACTTTTTTAATATTTAATATTTTATTAGTGAAGCAGTTATATCACCCGTAAGTACGTACTTACGTAGTATATAATGCGATCTCACTGTTCTTTTGCCCAGAAAATTTATATTTCTGAAACAAGTGCGCAGCAAAACGCAACATTCTTATACCTAAATGTAAATATCACACAATGTGTGAATTCTCTATTGCTTTGTGAATAGTCGCCAAGAAAAAAGGGATAAAGGGTGAAATTCTTACTTCAAAAATTGTAATTAAAATATTAAAATTGAAAATAAAAAACTAAAATGTTAAAAACTGCAAAATCTGCACAACTTACAGAGAAACTTATTTTTTTTTTTTAATAAAAACTTCAAATCTGCACATTTGGCAACGCCGGAAATAGTTACAAAAAGCTGCTAGAAGAGACAAAAAAAAAGTTCCTAGAAGGTCTAGTAAAAATAGCAGAAAAAGCAGCTGGAGAGAATAACAAGAGGAAACTACACCAGACGATAGACTATCTCACAAATAGAAAGCGTAGCAGGAACCAAGCAGTTACTGATCGCAGTGGCACAATGAAATCGAATAGTGAAGAACAGAAACAAGTATGGAGGGAACATTTCATACACAAAATACTGTTACGAAAATAAGTTTGGGCAGCCTTGTCATTTATTACATCGCTAAAATAAATAAACAAAGGCCGCAAAAACAACTATACGTGCTGTTTACAAATAACCAAATCGACAGCAACAAGCATTAGCAGAAATAATGTAGATAAAAATAAAAGGGCAACAGCAAAAACTCACAGAAAATAAAAGTAACAGACACTAACAAACAACAACAAGAGCTAAAAGTAGTAAATGTTTACATTTGCATGGCTACATAAGAAATAAAAACAAAACAAAAGAAAGAAATGGAATCTACCTGAAATATCGAGTGTTTCGATAGCTTCCGGAGCGTTGTTTACTCAGTCATATAAAAAGAACATCGGTGCGAACAACAATCAGCTTATGTGTTGTACACTCTGCGATTACAGTTTATTTGGTGTAAACTTATCGAACGTGTTATTGATTTGAACAAAGTGTTAGAGAGTTTAGTGGGTTAAGCTCTAGTTGCAAAGGTTGTTTTCGAAACTAAGGTGTAACTACAATCTGGTTGAAAGATTTGTCGAGTATTTGTTGTTGTTGACAAATTGTAAACAGACGGAATAATTAAGAATAGAAAATTGTTATTGCTTGTAAAGGAGTTACAAGCAGTGGTGCACAAAACTGTGTAAATAAATGATTTTAATTAAAAACTGAACACAAGACTTATTTTATTTTAACTACAAACTACGAACTCATAAATACACGTTTTTAAAAAGGTAAAAACGTAACAATACCTCCCAGTTTGAATGAAATAAAAGGCCATAGGAGAAATGAAGAATAATAAAGCAGCAGGCAAAGATGGTTTAATAGTGGAAACTTTATGAGCACACGTCACAACTGCAGCTGAGGCTGCCATTAACTTGAAAGAAAGGCATCATTGTGTAGCTACTAAACAGTGGCGACACGAAAGATTACAATAAATTTAAAGGTATCACTCTGGTGAAAACCATATACAGATACTAGCAGTCATAATATAGGAAAGGCTTTAGAGCAAACTGGAGAACATGTTGCGATACGAACAGGCAGGTTTCTAGCCAAACAGAAACTGCGTACACAAGGCCAACACTCCACGCTTCATATTAGGACAGTCTCTAGAATGGCGTACCACCCTACACCTACTGTAAGTCCTCTTCAAGAAAGCCTTCGATACCATTAAATGGACTGCCATATGGAAAGCAATGAAAAGAAATGGAGTTTCCCAGAAAATAAGCCGAATAAAACAAGAAATGTATGAGGATCAGAACTCTCGGTTCTTCACAAAGGAAGCATCAGTTAACCATTTCATAGTAACGCTGAAGTAAACCAAGGATACCCACTTTTACCTCTACTATTCACCATCGTACTGGATGAGATCATGAGCTAAAGCTTGGATCTTACGATTCTCACAATGCATCAATTTTTGATACGGCAATCGTGTGAACGCCAATAATAATGCGTCAACAAAATTATCAAAAATGCGCCAATATTTATTATTATATATTTAAATTTTGAAATTTATTTTCGCAGAATAGATTGGGATAATTTTGATATTTTACGACAATAAAGCACAATAGAAATTGTGCCATATTGGCACATTTGCCATAATCGTGTCATCCTAGCTTAAGTCTGTTCATTCACTAACTCGAGGCCCTGCATTATGCTGATCAAGATCACACAATATTTCCAACATGCAGTTAAAATTAGAAAACCTGAAAAAACTGTCCCAAATTGTTGGACTGTGAGAAATATCAAGAAAACCGAAGCTATGAGAATTGACAACAATATCACAAAAAACATTATACTACAGTACCAACCAATTGAGTATGTGAATAGCTTCTGCTATCTGGGAAGCACAAGCTCATCAAAGCAAGATCGGCATTCGGACAACTGCATCCAGTATGGAGAAGCTCATGCATATCCAGCCAAATCAATGCTCAGAATATTCAAAGCATGTGTAAAGTCAATTCTGTTGTACGGCAGTGAAACCTGGCTTTATCTAACACCATAACGCAAAAGCTACAGGTATTCACCAACAAGTGCTTTATAATCATATGGAAAATATTCTGGCCTAACACCAAAAGCAACATAGAGCCCATACTGAAGCAGATAAGGTAAAAAAAGTGGAGACGTATCTGCCATACCTTAAGGAAAAATCCAAATAGTAGTACAAGAATGACACTTGAGTGGAATAATCAAGCATCAAGGAGCCGTAGTCGACAAAGAAACACCTGGCGACGTAAAATTATTCACGAACTAAGACAAAATAATCTTACTAAGACAACGGCAGCAAACTGTGTAAGATGGAAATGCTTTGTCGAAGCCCTATGCTACCAAGAGGAGTATAGAAAAAAAACTTAATAGCTGTCTCAGAAGGACGATTATGATGAACGACCCCCAAATTTTACAATAAATAGCTTCCGCCATTTCAAGAGTGATTTTTTTTGTGTTTGATTGCGAGAATTGAGTACAAATTAAATAATTATTAAAATAAACAAATTAAAATCAGCATTTTCTTTTGAAAAATTTTTAATTTATTCTGTTCCCTGAATAATATGTTTTTTCGTTATTATTCAGCGCTCCTCTCACTCATAAAAGGAAATCTTCTCAAAAAGGTTTCTTTTGAAAAAGTACGTCCTAAAACAAATTAACATCTCCCTTTTAACAATTTGTTTATTCCTTTTTTTACTTTGCTTTTTCAACTAAGGAAGTAGAAAAAGGGGAATAAAGAAATAAAAAGGAGAGAATAATGAAACAATTTTATGGGAAAATCTTTTTGTTAAATAAAACAAACATTATTTTTAATTACTTCGGAGATTTTTTTTTTACTTTTTCCTTTCTTCTCGGCCTTAATTTGTTTTTTTACTTTTTTCTTTAACAGTTTCTTACTTAATTTGTTTATATGGAGAATTTTCTATACGAGTATTCGTACGCAAAATTCTTACTTGCATATCATAGATTTCATTATTACTTGAGTTAGATAATGTTGGGGAAAAGGTAATAGAAGGCAAAAAATTACTTTATAGTTATACTTCTTTTCGTTTTTTTTTCCGTGACTCCTCTAGGGAGCAGACGATTAATCCACTGTAGCAGCCCTCATTACGATTAGGCAGTGGTGAAGATCCTTGCTAAGTGGTGGTGGTGGTGGTGGTGGTGATTCCTACTTAGCATTGTAAATTTTTTCCAGTAGATGGCGTCTTCTCCTGACCATTCGCTTGATGTTGGTCATCATAGCCAGTGGTAAGTTGAGAGGTCAGGGGGACTTTTTTTAGATAGAGCTGTTTGGAGGGAGTGAAAGCCTCTTTGTTAACTACTCGTAACCACAATTACAGTTTTTAGCATATCCTCTGCTGTGACTCGAACTTGGGCCGCTTGTGGTATTATGAGTGCACTTTAACCACTACACCACGCCACCCTCCGTTAAACTTTTAGGTTAAACTAAATTTTTTATGGGAGTGGTGAGTGAATGTTTAGCTACTCTAACGCGACATAGAATTAAAGATTTATTTCTTAAAATTTAATATATTCTACTCGTACAAATGGCAGAGATTGTATTTCAACATATTCATCCTTTTCAGCATAGCGCAACCAAGCCACAAGTTTTTACACTATTGGGTAACTTGTCTAAGACAGAAAGCTACAAAAAGTAATAAAAAAAAATATATAAAAACTGGAAAAAAAGAAACCCATACCCAATGTTAGCTTATGCGTTGGACAAATTCTTAAATACATACAGAGGACGAGGTTCGACACATTTCGCAATATAAAAGTATGATAAAAAAATAAAAATAAAAAATAATGAATTTAAATTAAAAAATCGAGAATTATAGTCGGTCAAGCCTGACTATTTGATGCCCTACACTTTAAAACAAACGGCATATAATTTTTTCATCACCGCAGTGTAAAGGAGTTATCGCGCAAATAGTCTTAACTCACTAAAGAGATCGAGCGTGTATTATTCGCCCGGCTTTAACCATTTTTTTTGGTTATTGGATTACGGTTTTTTCTTAAAATATTATTGTTTCGAATATAGATTAAACCGGTTATTTTAACACGAATAAACGGTTAATTAAAATATATACAGTTTTTATACGTTTTTATTGCAAATACGCTCATCGTTTAAGCATTTTTCAAAATCTAATATATACTCGTATCGTCTTATTTTTACACAACAATGTGACAACCTTAGAGAATGATGAACAACTAGACTCGTTGTCAATCCTGACATTTTACTGGATGAATTTCGTTGACGCAGCGTTTTATTTAATCCATTAATACACGGGTGCTTATTAGGCTACTGTACTATGTCTAATACCCGAGTTGCATTTTAGAGCTACACTCTCTCGGTGTTTCTTGCTTAGATTTAAGCATCATCTGAACCTAAAATATAACACGGTGGTTAAGCCTTTATTTATGTGTGATGCAATTGTGTGCTGAAAATCCCTGAAAAAATGCACATACATCAGTATCTTTGGTAGGGTTCTTCGACGTGCGGCACTATTGATTACAGATGCGTTTAGGTCCACTCCTTCAAAGGCCTTGTTTGTGTTGCTGAACTGGCTACCGGTGGACCTAATGCCTAAGTAGATGGCGATTAAGTCTGCGATAAGATTGAGGATGGCGAGAGCATGGTCTGACAGGGTTAATGGGAATGCACCATTTTGCAGTATATGGAAACGATACCTGGTGGGGTGGACTTCTGTACACCCTTCTTGGATAGAATGCTCTCCAAGTGCATCTCTACAGAGTCGATAATTAGATACGGTTCCGTTGAGATATACACGGACGGGTTGAAATCGTCGGAAGGGGTCGGGGCGGTGTCTTCATTCCTGCATGCGGGGTAAAAGTATTCTTTAAACTACCGGATCACTGTAGTGTCTTACTGGTTGATGTAGTATAGGGTATTTGAAGTTGATATCCGAATCTGTACGGGCAGTCAGGCTGCGATAAGGGTGCTCTCAGATATCGCGACTGGTATGTGAATGCCAGGAAAATTTAAACGATATGGCAAGACATTCAGACCTGGATATAATCTGGAAGGGGTCACTCTACCTCCTGGAAGCATTGTGTGGCAGCCTAACTAGCGAGGAAAGGTTCTCTCCTAGGCAGTGAGGAGATTGACCATCTAGTTGGATGCCACTTTCCTCTTTCAGTTATCTGGTTCTGTGATACCTTTTGGGCAGGTCACAAATACAGTGGGAGAATGAGCCCACATGGGCTGTATCAGGACAAATATGGCCACTATACAATCGGGCTCGTTCGGAGTCTATTATGGGGATGCCGCGACATAGGCTACGAGTCCTGGTGGCTGTCATCATTGGTCACAGGGTGACTGGTGCGCACGCTAAGAGACTGGCTATACCGTTTACTGATTTTGGGGGGTTGTCAGACTTTTCTTCTGTGAAGCAAGACAAACACGTAGAAAAAAATGTAACGATTCTTCCTCATTTAAATAACTTCTTCCCCGCCATGTATAGCAATTGTGCAAATATTGATACTAACACACCAGAGTTTAGTTTTTTCCAATGCCCACTCATCTGTTAAAATCGATTTTACAACCAAGAGAGACTTGATGCATGAGTACTTCTCGTCGTTCTGTCGGTGGAATATGGCAAAATAAAAAACCAAGAAACCACGATCGTCAGAATAAAAATGAAAACCCCGGTTGTCTCCGCCTTCGAGCAAATAGCGAGATTAAGATTCGGTAAAAAACATATAGTTCTTAAATTGCATCAGTTGCATTTCAACAGCATTGTCTGAAGGCACATTTGAAAAGTAAAGTTCACAAGCTTGTAATAGCAAAACATGCTAAAATCTATACCACACAAATTCGCCAAATGCGAAAATTGGTTTCATAGCCGAGATTCTATCCAATCTTGGTGGTGTAAATCTTAGATTGTAAAATTTTCTGGAAAAATTATCATTTCGGTCTTTACTGGTCCTGTTAGTCAAAAAGTGTTAAAACTTACCTTAACCCGAATACAACAAACTTTCAATTGTTAGTAACCTGAAAGTGAAACTAATTTTAAATCTACTTTTTTCAAATTTACTTTGATGGTAAGATTCATAGACTAAGCTACTAGTATTAAGCCTAATCCTTTTTTTAAGTCTACTAATGCATTATGTGAGTACTATATTCCAATTTTAGTTGACCTAAGGGTTATTTCTAAGGAATAAACCTAAAAAAATGGACTTTTTAGCTAATGTTGATAGTCTTCTTCTTCTTCAAAGTTTCATCAAAACTGTGATCACAGTTTGATTACAGATTTTTTACAGTATATACACACAATGAAATCGATTTACGCAACGCATTTCTCGTTCAGATTGCATGTTTTGTCACATACACTGCAATCAACAATAAAATCATAAACGCAATATCAGTTCTAGTATTCTAAAGCGTGTTTTTTATAGAGGTATAGAACTTGAAGTTGGCATTACTTTTCAAGATGGCGACCGATTTAACAGATGTCAAGTGATTTATTCTCAGTTTGGTTTGGCAATTCATCATAAAGAGACTCACGCCCGGCGTAGATTCGTCAAATGGGCCCAAAACGAGATTACCGTTGTTCTCGATTTTCATAAGCGAATTTTATTTAGCGATGAAGCACACTTCTGGTTGAATGGCTACGTCAACAAACAAAACTGCCGCATTTGGAGTGAAGATAATCCTCAAGTGTATGTGGAAACACAGTTACATCTAGAAAAACTGACTGTTTGGTGCGCTTTATGGGCTGGTAGAATCATTGGTCCGTACTTTTTCAAAAACGATGGTAGCCAGAACGTTACAGTCAACGGTGATCGGTATAGAGCCACAATTACTAACTTTTTCATTCCTGAATTGAATAACCATGATGTCCAGGAGATGTGGTTTCAACAAGACGGCGCAACATGTCACACAGCTCGTGCCACAATAGATTTATTGAAAGACACGTTTGGTGACCGCCTAATTTTTGTTTTGGACCTGTGAATTGGGTTCCAAGATCTTGTGATTTAACACCGCTAGACTACTTTCTGTGACAACACTCGTCGTGTTATTGCTGATATACGGCCACAAATGTTGGAAAAAGTCTTTGAAAATTGGACTTCGAGGTTGGACTACATCCGCGCCAGCCGTGGCGGTCATATGCAAGAAATCATATTTAAAATGTAATGCCACAAGATTATCTTTCGGATAAATAAAATTCATGTCAATCGAATAATCCATCGTTATTTTCTTGCAACTTAAAGTTCTATACCTCTATAAAAAACTCTCCTTATATTATAGCCTAACATGACGATAAAAGTACCAAAAAAAAGATTACATTTTCTGATTGCCTTTGATACCTACCAGTTGTACGAATAGTATTGGTAAATTGTTAATTGTTAAGCCAAATCATATTTTCTTCAATAAATTTTGTAATTTAAAAATAATATTTTTTATTTTTGTTTTGACTGTCAGTTTTTCTTGAACAGAGCTGCATTTTTTAGTATTTTTAGTACAAAAAACAGAGTTGTATCAATAAATTTACCAGATTTCATCTTGATTTCGACAAAATCTCGTGACGAATTAGATTTTGTTTTGTATAGGAAATCCAGTTTAAATCTACTAGATTTTGATCGAAATCTCGTAAGTAGTAGATTTCGTTCAGGTGTAAATAGGCTATTAGAAAAAATAAATTAATACTAAAAGAACAACATTATCTACAAAAACATCATGGAAGAAGAGACGATGCCACATCTAGGAAAAAAGGTAAGATAAGCGGAGACTGCTTACCACAACACCAAATACACAGATAGCATTGCCTCTAGGCAACGACAGATGGCAGCATCATCATTCATTCTATTTTTGCTAAAGTATACTAATTACCTGCTTAGCTAAAAGACAAATTATATTCCAAAGATTACGAAGAAACAGAAACAAAATCAGCGCAAATTCAATGTTTCTTAATCAGCTTCAGTATGTAGCGTAGCGTATAAATAAAAAAATAGAAATTTAAGAACGAAAGCAAAAAAAAGCCACTATAACGCTTTCTAGCAAATACTTGCATATAAAACATCCGTATTTGCATGGACTCTGGACATTTATAAAACTTTACACAAGTTTTATACAGTTTTCATATTAACTTATATTTTTCTTTGAAATTTTTACAAATTGTTCTTTCTCTTGTACTCCGTTCTAAACTGAAACTTTCATATATTCTTGCTTGCTAACTTGAAACAAAGAAAAGAATTTTAAATAGTTTTGCTTTTAAGTTTTTTTTAAGATTTCCTTAAAACTGTACAGTCATATTACACTTGAAAAATTAATGTGGTAAGACAATATAAGTGCAAAAATATATTAGAAGTCAAATTGTCGCACTAATGATTTAATAAATTTTCATGTTTACGAAATTTGTCTACAGATAATATGTAATATTCGGTTACTAGAGTTTTAAGTATTATTGTATGGTTACTGATAGAAAAGCGGCCCTAAGAGCCATAGATAGCATTCTTAGCTATTGAAAATTTTCCAAGAAAGCTTGATGTCTCCGGAGGATGCCATAGGTGCATCAAAACTTCACAGCCAAGTGCAGTACGTTTTTGCTAAGTTATGTATTATATGTGTGACCTGTGATTGTTATGACGAAACACAACATGATATTCCCGTAGTAAGCTTCACGCTTATTTGAGTACCAGGCTGTGTTTCGATAATTTTTTTTAAGGAAAACTGAAAATCTAGAACACATACTTAAAAAAGTGAAATAATTTACACATACGCCAATTATTAAAAACATTTAGTTGAAATGTAATTAAGTGAATTAATAATAAACATCAAAATGTGGTCTGCTTTCAAAATTATAGCAATTTGAAGTTTCATTCGATTTCGATTGGTGTAAAGAACATACCAAATAATTTATTTTATAGTGTGTTTTTTATTCAAGCATAACACAACGAATTAAATTTGATGTACATAAATGATGAATAATAACACTGTGCTCGAATTTTAAAAATTTTTTCGACAAGCGTGGCACCGCTGAATCCAGTGGTGCTCACCAATTTTTTGGATTAACTTTTGTTTTCGAAATAGACCGTTATTTCAGAATAAATAAGATTGCATAACATAAATATATTAGCTTAACTCAAAAAAGGTAATCAAAGACTAAAACTTTCTTTTAATATTTAATATTTTATTAGTGAAGCAGATACATATATCACTCAGAAGTACGTAATTACGTAGTATGTAATGTGAACCCACTTTTATTTCGCCAAAAAAAATTTCTAACAAGAGCGCAGAAAAACTCAAATTTCTTAGACCTAAATATGAGTATTACCTACTGTGTGAATTCTCTCTTTCTTTGTGAACAGTGACCAAAAGAAGGGATAATTACATTGTCGCATTAAGAAAGGTACTGATAAACCTCAACACAGTAGTATTAAGTAAACGGGTTGAAATTCTTAGTTCAGAAATTGTAATTAAAATAAAAATTTTAAATAAAAAACTTAAACGTTACAAACTGCAAAATCTGCACAATTTACAGAAAAACTTAATTTTTAGACAAAAAACTTCAAAGCTGCTCAATGCTTAAGAAACTCCAAAATACAGGTCACAGCGGCATTCCCTGCAATTGTGGACAGAGCACTGCGGCTCAAATTTTTCGGATAAGGAGTGGTTTGGTATATTGATCTCGACCTGCAGTCTGCGTATTGAGCAATCGGCCGATAATATCCTTTACAAGAAGTGGAGGCAAACTCCGACTGGTAGACAGGCAAGAATTCGTGTCTGAGGGTAAACGAGAAGAGGTCTAGGAAGTTGATGGTCGAAAGGCAGAATTTATGCAGTACTAGAAACGCTTAAGGGAAACTACTTAATTGGGAGACATGCCCCCAGGTTGGGCCATAGGAACTGTTTCCTATGTAGGTGCTGTTTTGAGGAGGATGAGGAAACTACGAAACACCTTCTTTTAGAGTGCCAGGCGTTGGCTGGATTTAGAATCAGGATATTCGGGGACATACATATAGTTGGCACTGAGGCTCTCCAGGAAATTCCTGTAGGACTGAGGACCGAGGCTTGTAGATTCCATTGGGTAGATCGCTAAGTGTCTTCCAGGCTAAGATCATGGCTATGGCTATATGTGCGGAGATCAAGGGTAAGATGATTAATATATTTTCTGACAGCCAAGCTACCTTAAGGGCACTTGGCCCGAATCGAAGGATATCTAGACTGGTCAAATATTGCTTTCGCTTGGAAATAAGGTGGACACTGTGGAATAGATGGTAATGAATTAGCGGATGCATTGGCCAGAAAGGGTTACATGACACCATATATCGGTCCGGAACCTTGCTGTGCCGCACCACTCTCTACCATTCCCAATCTAATCAAGGATTGGGAAATTGCCAGATGCTTGGAACAGTGGAATGCTTAAAGGGGGCTTCATCACTCTAGTGCAGCGGTCACTCCGCAATTTGGGCGTCGTTCTGAGGTTCTCAAGTGTGGCAGGCCGCACCTAAAACTTCTTACGGAGTTTCTTACGGGTCACTTTAGACTAAGAGCGCATCTGAAGAAGATGGCGGTCACAGATGTGGATGTTGGTAAACTGTACTCACAGGTATCAGAGACAGTGGAACACATATTGTAAGAATGTGGGGTTCTTGCTAGGTTTATGTGGACATAGGGTCTAACTGGGTGATATATCCTTCATTATGGTTTCAGATCTGCTAGTGTTCATCAGAAAGGCAGCAGATCGGTTAAACAAACTATAGACCGGAAGAGACATAATAGATCCTATGGGCGGCAGTGTCTTACCTGGTCGATATAATAAGAATAATAATAATAATGATCCGCTTCAAAAATATGTGCTTATGCGGTAAATCAAATTTCTGTGAGTCTATTCACGTAGACGCTAAACATTGAGCTTCTTTCTAGAATTAGACATTCTTAATAGGTTTTTAGTTGCCATGTGATTTATGTTTAGTGTATGTGCTATGTCCTGACAGATAGTGTGCCGGCGTTACTCTATCAGTTGCTTAATTACATTCACTTTTCCAGTAACTCGTCGACCAAAAGCAAGTGTATTTTTGACATTTAAATTGCAAGAATGGAATCGAGTATACCAGTCTTACGTCCGAAGTTCACACACTATTCTCACCTTACGCTTTAGAAACATTTCATTGTTTTCTGTAGCGTTTTTGTTTCCCTTTTTTATATTAAAAAATCATTGCGTAACGTAATTCTTATTTTTAAATCAAAATAATTTTGTAGACAAACGACGAATTACAAATAAAAATCTTAACAGTAATGTCATCTTACATACATGTGTTCGGTTCACATAATCGAATCAATGTTGCTTGATATGGGGGCATCAGCAGCATCTAACCACCCATACTCTTTTAATGACTCACTAACAGTTGATGAGAGGGATGTTGATATTCAAATTTGTGGCAAAATAGTCACATCGTTTTCAAATTATTTTTCTCTGTGTAGATTTTACAATAAACATATGCTTTATAAGTTAACAATCAGGATAAAAGGATAAACCGTTCGTTTTTTATATACTTTTTTTATTTGCTTCATACTGCTTTCATAGAAAAAGTCTGTAAATGATGTATATTGTTTATGCATAAATAAGTAATTAATTAATGAATTCGTATGAAAAAAAGGACGAAAGTAATGAAATGGGAAAACTAAAACTTTTTTGTTGCTGTTACTCTAAGCCAATTGAACTACAGTTAAAAGGAGAAAAGGGATAAAATAAAAATACTGCTACAATTTATATAAATTAAAATGATTAACGCCCAACTGCGTTTATGTGATTAAAAAAGTTCAGCTTTGGGGGGCTTTGCTTTTTTATATTTTATATCATAATTATCAAAGCGAGCAAATTAAGAAAGGAAGCGTTATTTATTAAAGTTAATATAAAAAGAGGATCTGTAACCTATTAAAAAAGGATAATTCAAAGGAATTTTTTTTGAAATGTAATTAGAATCTGTTATAATTTGTTTTTTTTTTTTAATATAAATTTTATTTATAATTCATTTTTATTTTTTATTACTCTTAAGTACTCGTATGTCGTTATTCAATATAGTTTTTATTAATAAAAATCCTTTTATCATATATTTGCTAAAGTTCTTCAACTTTTCCGCTACTTTAGTTTGTTAAAAAGAGCTACAAATCCTTCTCTTTTCAATGCCATACAATTTCACATTGTCAATAGTAAGTAGTACGAGTATATACCGAGTATATCCTCTCATTCACATACTTGTCCACAATCTAAAGTAATGTCCGTTTTATACTATAAGTGTGTGTGTAGATTTTGATACCCTACGGTGCAAATGACCATAGTCGGGATCTTATGAATGCTCTGAAAAATATGATCGTTTATGTACATAAATTGTAAGATTTTTATCCTAAAACTCATTGCGATTTTAATTTTTTTATTATTAATTTAATGATTTTGGTTAATCTGTCATATGTATCTCGTTTAGCTCATTTCGTATTCGACGAAGAATTACAGCCAAAGGTCTTTAAATTCTCATGCTACAGGCATGACCACCATCATTACAATAAAGATCTGTCTGACCAAAAAGCAAAGAACTTTACAACGACAGATTGTAAGGAATGAGATGGAAGTGTATTTCATTGCAAACAATTTGTACACGTTTAATGTCACATAAACATAAAGTATCTTTTTTTGCTCTCTCAATATCCTGAAAAATGTATTACTTCTCTTCTAAGTATGAATGTGAGTCTTTCCATACGTGTTAGTATCTCCATACAATTGTCATGTAATTGTTAAGTGGCTGACAGTGCTTTTAGGGGTGTTTTAATCTTTTGCTGCATGCTTGTTAATTAAATAGAGAAATTTTCTGAGTTAATTAAATAGTTTTTATTTAAATCCAAGTTTTATTGGGTACTCAGATAAGTTCGGTTCAAAATTTGATCAAATTATAAGCAACATTTTCGTACATTTGGAACGAGCTTTAGTAAATCCAATATGTTTTGATCGATAAAAAGCCATTATATTTGTGTTTATGGACGTTCGATTTGAATTTGCTCGTAAGTGGCAGGGAAGACATTCGCAGGAAGATTGTTCCACAAACGAACAGTGCGACCAAAGAACGAATTCTCCCTATAATGCGTTGTGCGATTCACTGGACAATCAACTACAAAGGGATGCTCTCTACGAGAAATACGAGTACTACGTACCAGGAATTAGTTTCCTAATTTCGTTGGAATACATTCCGTTATAGTATCGATAGAACAATGAAAAACACGCCACATTGCGACATTGCTCTAATGAATCGATAGAGTTGGCTGCCCTACCCTCATTAATAAGAATCTTCGCCCTCTTCTGTACGTGGTCGAGAAGCTCCAAAATAGATTTTGAAGCACCAGCCCATACATGAGAGTTGTATTCCAATTTGGGTCGGATATAGGTCTTGCACTTGAATGCTTCTTTCGACACTCGAAATATGTGCTCGTTCCAACGAACGTCACAGTGAATTCCCATGCCCAGAACATCAAGAGCATCTGATTCCTCAATATCTACATTACCCATAGATACAGATGACAAGACACCACCACGTCTGTGTGTCAGAAAACAACATTCGGTCTTGCGCGCGTTAATGTCGACCCGCTTGTAAGCGTGTAGTTCGCCGCAATCTCCAAAAGGCTCGGCCTACGATCAAAAGAATATGAATGACAAATATTGCTGTCATCTGCAAAAGAGTAGATAGTATTAGAAGTGAGAAAAATAAAGACGTTATGAAATATTAGAAATAGAGTTGGAGAAAGAACAGAGCCGTGCGGTATCCCTGAATTTGTCCTGAACTCGTCCGAGGAGATCCCATCCATAGCCACATTTCTGAGAAGGCTCGAGAGAAGTGACTACCGACACCAAAAGCAATAAGTTTAGATATGAGAGCCTCGTGCCAGACTCTGTCAAACGCCTTGGAAATATCCAGGGCCACAACTTTACTCTCACCAAATCCATGAATGGACCTATTCCACCTTTCAAATAGTAGCGCCAGCAGATCACCAGTGGAGCGTCCCTTATGGAAACCATATTGACGATCGCTCAACAAATTGTTGGACTCTAAATACCTCACAAGGTGATGATTAACCATACTCTCCATAACTTTGGAAAGTGCCGAACAAACTGCTATTGGACGGTAGTTTTCAGGGTTACTAGCCTCACCCTTTTTAGGGATTGGAGTTACATTAGCAATCTTCCAGCAAGATGGAAAAACACCAGCACGATAAGACGCACTGAAAAGATTAGACAATCGACGCTCAAGCGTCGAAGAACACTGCTTCAGGACCAGTGCTAGAATGCCATCCGGCCCAGAAGACTTATTAACGTCGAGATTTGAAGAGATTTTGGGTTTTGTGATCGAAAAACTGGCAGGACTTTACGAAATTTAAATTTGCAACGTTGACAGAGTTCTGTAGAGATCGAAAAAAATGATAATCTGAAGGCTTATGGTGATTGCTATATGGTGGATGCATCAGAACTTTCCAGCCAAGTTCACTTTGTTTCTGCCGTGTGGGTTGTAAAAAATCAACAACACACATAGAGATAGATGTGAATATTAGCAACAGATGTACCAACTTAATAAAAAAAAAACTCAAATCGAAACGATAGGACCGACACACGGGGGTTTCTCCGAAAACCTTTTGATCAAGGTAGTATGGCTTTCCACAAAGATCCATTTTTCTTGTTTCTGTTTCGATTGTCAGTTGATTTTCAAGCGAAGTAGATAATTAATCTACTGTAGCTCGTCTCCATGTTTTTGTGCTGTGGTGAATATCCTTGCTTAATGGTGGTTGTGATCCTTACTTAGCATAGTCATTTTTCTTCTCCACATCATTCGTGTGATGTTTGCCATCGTCACCAGAAATAAGCTGGAACATCAGGTTGACTTCGATGGTCGTCTGTTTATTTCAACTCGTATTCAACCAAGTTTTCTTGTTTTTCGAACCAAAACTTCTCTCAAATGAGGCTTTAACTTCACAAAATTCGACATTAAAAAAGTGTTGCTTACACTATTTCGTTCAATGACTAAGTGGCAATAAACGACCAAATGGCATAAAAGTTAATAAAAACGCAAATAATGTGTAAAAGATATGCCATCTTTTACGAATTCTGCATTGAAGTTTTTAAGCCACAATTTTTTCACTTTTTAGTGTCATGAAAACACTGTACGTACACAGCATCAATGTAGTTTAAAGGGTACTTTGAAATTTAGTGTTATTTCGTATTCGTAGGATTTTTAGTTTTGTATTTTTAAGAAACTGCCATAAATTTTCTGATAATACATATGTACGAGTATATAGCTATGCAAGTTTAAATTAAAAAAAAATCAAATCATAAGAAATAAACAATTCAAGACACTTATCTTTGTGAACCTCTTTTAACAAGAAGTTATTGTACAGGATTTTTTTGTTGCAACTTTTCATGATTCCTTATTAAATACATGTATGTTATAAACTAGTGAGTGTATATATATTTCCTCAAATATGTGCAATTTTTTTCCCTCTCATGTTTTTTTCATAGGTTTTAAGCAGCCAACCAAGGATGATCTTCTCTTATTTTTTTTTTCTATCACTTTAGGAATTTTTCAATTGTTACTGGGAATCATATCATAGCCATGTGTGCATGGATTCTTAAAAAATCGTTTAAACATTTCAATTCAATTGCACTTGTAAAATAAATTTCATTTTACAATACTTGTATAAAATATTTGTTACATTTTTCTGGAAATTTTTATTTCATTTTTATTTTTTTACTGGACCAAAAGGATAAAAAGTCTCTATTTCATTTATTCTTCCATTGTTTGATTCATACTTCAATACTGTGTCCATAAAATGTATCATCTTTTTTCAAATTCCTCAAGTAGTTGGTTCAAAGTGCACATCACATCACTCTCATACACTGGAGAAGAGCTACTCTTATTGCCAGTGTAAGTTGTTGAGAAAGTATTTGTTCCCGTATGGCTATACAAGTGATTTGTGAGTTTGAATTCGTCTGTTTGAAGTTGTAATTTGTATTATTTTGAGTTGTTTTTTTTTTATTTTAATATATTTTGTGTTAAAGATATTTCGTATTGATGGAAATTGCAAAAAAATATATTGAAAAAAGTAAAATAGAAATCTTTAACAAACCTAAAGATAGATTTAGTGGGTATGTCGCATTCTGCTTGAACATTTGGAATTTAACGGAAATTAACAGCGAAAAGGATGTAATGTGGAAAGTTTTGATGACTTACGTCTCTATTGCAATCATGTACGATAAATTAAAGAATCGAAGCTAGAGTCCAAATTTAAAAAAGCATGTGGAATAAATCATAGTGTTAAGTACCAACGGACTATTTTCTTACTTAAAATTCCTATAAAAAATTATCTCCTTGAAGTAGTTCAGCCTGTTTGTTTTACAAGTTATGTTGTGTGTACATATATCTGTTTGAATTCTAAAGACAGCTAAATGGTTGAATCGATTTTCTTGGAATTTTTAGAGTATCTCTCTGTAGGTCTGGGAGGAACTATAGGCCATATAAATTTAGAACATTTAAACTTCGTCTATATCTTCAAAATGATAACAGTAAGAGACTCTACATTTGGTCGAAATAGCTTCATAGTCAATACAAATCGTCGGTCAATAAATGGGCGGAATCAAATAAGTGGGTATTAGGGAGATCGATTGTTTGACTTTTCTCAAAAACCGGTTTTCGAATAATTCGAAAAGTAGCACTTTTTAAAACACCGGTTTTCGGTTAATAATAATTCAAATAACCAGTTAACCGGTTCTTTTATTTAAATAAAATTGTTCCTAATTCTTGAAGCGCAGAGCTCAACCACGTCGTTTTAAAAATAAGCAGAAGCTGATGGAGAGCTTAAAATTAAAGTGGCAATCAATACTAAAAATAATTCTAATAAATCTCATAAAATCTATGCCAAAACAGTGTGACCATAAAAAACAAAGTTTATTACACAAAGTACTGAAAAATGCTTAAGTTTCGAACAGCTGCACAAGCAGCTAATTTCAGTTTTGTTGTATTACTTGGTAGAGAATGGAATTAAAGGTTTGTTATTATAGTTATAATTAAGGTGCCTAAGATAACAAAAATTAAATGTTTTGCTTTGAATAAATCTATTAGTAATATACGAGTCCTTAATTGCATCGACAAGAAAATTTGCTTTAGAAGCCGTTTGTTGATGTTAAATAATCCATTCAAAGAACTCTCTTCCCTGAGCATGGTCATTAGGCTTCAGTTTTTGTTTTAATTGAATATTGTAAGCATGGCGACACAGATTTTTATGTACGCTGCAGAGAGCTAATTGAAATTTGCGATTCTTGTCCACGACGTCGATTTGAAGTTCCTAGATTGTCAACGACGCTCTCCCGCCCAGCTCAATAATGAAAACACATTGTTTTATTGTGTAACGCTCCATTTTTACTAGCCCCAAACTGACGAATTATTTTCTTTTAGGGCTGCCAGCACTTTACTGCACAAATGGCGAAAAATCCGAATCTTGATTTTGGATATCCCTTAGAAGTTTCTAAATTTGGCTTAAACAACTTCTTGGACTATATACGCCTCAGCCAATAACTGGGCTGGATTGAATAACTAAATATGTAAGTTTGCATGTGAGAACAGTAACAGTTAAAGCTTTGTTATCTATTCACATTCTGCCGTGTGGGTTGTAAAAAATCAACAACCTCTTAGTCTTGGCGCTGGAAGGAGATGAAATGTAGGAAAATAGCACGCCAGGAATTATCTAGTCTATAGATATACAAATGGATTGTGGTTTGTTCGGATGCTTAAAACTTGAAAATGACTGGATCAAATTGAATATTTTCATCTGTGGTTTTGTTCGTAATTGCCACGCGAAGGTTCAAGAAAAAAGAAAACTCAAAACTCATTCCTTTATCTGTACTCCTATTAAAGGTATTTGAATAAAAATTGGCACGTCGATGCAGCAAATATAAACGGGATTGGACAAGTAAGCATGGTACCTCCCATATAAAGTAAATATTGATTTTTGTGTATTTTGGGAATAGTTAAAGTAGAAGTTTTTGAATTTGATCTAAGTGACTTCGTTGTCAAGACATGGTATATTCCATACATCATTAGTTTTAAAGTGGGCGGAATTGGATAAGTGGGAGTGGATCTCCCATACTTATTAAATCTTAATTTTGTATATCTTAAGAACGGTAATAGTAAATGCTTCTAAATTTAGTTAAAATAACTTCTTGGAGAGTACACATCATCAGCCAATAACTGTACAAGATCGCATAAGTAGGCGTGGCAGCTCCCCTTCATATTAAATATGACATTTTGCCTATGTGGTAAATGGTAACAATAAAGCTTCGTTATCTATCCATATCAGACAAGAAATGGGAAAGATTGAATAAGCAGGTATTACACAAAACACGTAAAATTAGGTTTCCATTTTTGGTGGTGTTTTTTCTCATATAAAATGTCTGCATAACTTTAAACTTTTCATATAAGAAATATATTTTAAAGGTATACAACACAATGGCACTCATCAATGCTGGAAGGGTTACTCTAATAGCTTATAAATAAAAAAGCCTTAATTTTAACCTCAACTCGCTTTGATGATTAATCATGTTGTCATTATTTAGCCAGTGTGCTTCTTTGAAGTGACCAAACTTTATATTAAAACTGCATAAAACCGAGTGTCATGACACAAGAGATAAGTTGAAATTTTAAAGGCTCAAAACTTTTTTAATTTTTATAGTCCATTATTCGAAAATTTACAAAAACAACTGATAATCGTATATGTATATGCAAGACATTGCATGTAAAAAAAAAAAAAAAATTAAAGGCAATTTAGAAAATTTTCGAAATCATGACAGCCAAACAAACACTCTTTGTGAGCCTGTGTATAGAAGAAATCTTTTCGTTCTCATATTGTAATTTTTAAAAACTAAAAATTAAATTTTAACTGGCAAATATGCAATTCAAAATGGAGAATTTAAATAGATGCCATTTATGGACAAATACTGATAAGCACTCTAAAACGCCACATACGTAGTAGGTGTGCGAAGTTAAGACACTTTTGCAATGAATAAAATAATTATAAAAAAAGAATATGTGAACACATTTAAAAAAGTTTAAATATGTACTAGAAATTATAAATTTTGAAATATAATCTTGCTGCCTACAAGCAGGTAAACTTTGCTCTCAGCTCTACTTTAAAACTCTCGGCCATAATAATAAACGGAGATAAACAATAAAATGTCAGTATTAATGCTCTGCAACGAATTGCATACAAATGAAAAGCGGTTTTAATAAACACAAACATTTTATTATTTTACACGAAAGAAGTAAAAATTGCGGCGATACGCAACGGAAGAGAGGGAATGTGAATTTGGCAACAATTTTCGAATTAAGTGCATTAACTAATTTTGGCAAATGTATTAGGGAGTTGCAGAGTTAATGAAAATAATTTAATTTAATTTATTACTGCGAGCATCATATTTATACTTTACTGCAGCTTTTAAAAAATCGTGTGATCCTTCAATTAACATCAGTTGACATTGAATTGCATAAATTACAAAATTGAAAAAATCAATCAATCAAACCATACAAAAAAATGTAATCTAATTAATGTCTACCAACTGGAATAAGACGGTTAATTCAAAGAAGAGCAAAACCGTAGACCTCAGTGGCAACACAGTAAATAAATTTTGTCTCAATCATAATGCTGCGTACTGCATATTGGGGATTCTAAGCTACAGGAAAAAATGAATTATGCTTTCGAGTGCTTAATAAAGAGGCTTCAACCTCCTGCAGACAACACCATCTAAAAATTAAAGAAGAAGCCACCCTGACCTCTTTCCTCGAATGATCAGAAAAAAACGCCACCTGCTGAGAAAACATTGCAAAAATAACTAAAGATCACCACCACCACTTAGCAAGGATCTTCACCACTACATAATCCCATGAGAGGAGCTACAGTGGATTAATCACACATTTCGCTTGAAAATCAACTTGATTAATGAAACTGAAATAAGGCATTGCATGCTTTGGGGAAGCCAATATGCTCCCTAGAGAAGTTACGGAGAAGAAAACTACAGAACCATATACCAGTATAGGTTCAACTAAAAAACTAAACAAACGTTTTGTAATATACGGATCAGAAAAGAGTTTAATTAAACTAAGCAGAGCAGAGTTTAATTAAACTAAGAATTCGCTCCATTAACAGTACTTATCACAAGAAAATTAAAAATTTATTTTCTATTAAATATGTTGCCAAGACTACCCTTCTGTCAAGCAAAATTACTCCTAGAGAAATCAAATTCGTCTCAATTGCAATCAGCAATATTAATAATTGCTGTCCAAATCCTCCAGCAATAGTAAAGTGCCTAACCGGATCGCGGTATCATTATCATAATCATCCTGACCAGGCAAAAAAGTGCGACTCATGGGATCGATTATGCCCATTTCGGTCTAAAGTTTGTACAGCAGAATCTGCATAATGAACACCACTAGATCTGAAACCATAATGGTGCACATGTCTCCATAAACATTTCCACCTAAACCTATCAAGAACCTAATACTCTCTAATGCCTTTGGACACAATCTGCAAACATCCACATTAGTAATCGACATTCTCTTCATATACACTTTTAGTCCACAATAGCCCGTAAGAAACACTGTTTCAAGTCTCGCCTTCTATATTTAAGAACCTCAGAGCAAAGCCAAAATTACAGACTGATCGCCGCCTTAGCGTGCCTAAGTCCCTTTTGAGCGTTCTGTTGTTCCAAGCATCTGTCAGTTCCCCAATCCTTAATCAGATAGAGGATATTGGTGAACGGTGCTGCACAGTAGGGTTCCAGACCAATGTAGGATATCAAGGAAACTTTTCTAGCCAATGAATCCGCCGCTTCATTGCCACTTATCCAACAGTATCAATATTTGATACCTTGCAAAAGCTGGCGTTAAGCAATGTGGTCCAATTGGTTTTTATACAATCCGCTGTAAGTCATGTATAGTTCTACCTCACCGGCTTACAGACAAATACATGTCGGGAGATTAAAAAAAAAATGAAAAAAAATCGGTCCAAGATGTCTACCCTGAGAAAATCTGATTTGTTAGAAATATCCCGCGAGATCCATCTTATCAAAAGCCTTACTACATTCAGTATAAATCGTATCAGTTCATAGACTAGAAGAAAAACTATAAGTAAAAAACTAAAAAATTCTAGCAAGTTCGTCATAGCAAAAAAAATCCATGTTGACAGGGTATATAATATATAACACCCGAAAATGGATGTCATTAGTAACAAAATTTTGGCCAACTTTTGGAATAAAACTCAACTTTGTCATTCCCTTATAACTAAATAGATATAGATGATATCTCAATCCTATCTACTCTTTTGCAGATGCCAGTAATATTCGTCATTTTATTTGATCGTTTGCCGACTTTCGTGGATATTTGAGCAAAAAGGCCAAATATAAATGACACACTCACACGCTGAAAATCTTTAAGTGAGATCACGCGAACGGGAGTGATCTGAAAGCGCGAAATACTTATAATTGTTTAATGACGCATGAACGTAATGCTGACCATAGTGTCGAGTCATCTGAGACTATGGGTAATGCAAATATTAAGGAGTCAGCTTATTATTATTGTTATTAACACCAACCAGTAAGGTGCCCAACGACAGACACTGCGACCTAAAAGATTTCTTGCGTCCTACAGTAGTTACGAAAGATAACCCACATGGTCACACTCACACAATCAGCTGTGCGTTTCTGCCCGCAGCTAATGTCCAATTAACCATAATAGTCCACTGACAACATCGCATTTAGTTGTTCCCCATATAGAGGAGGTCAGGCCGAAAGTCATGTTCAAACTGTAAATTCTCCATCCTTTGAATGAAGTTGAGCAAATTCCTGATAGGAACATATCTGATCTGTTTGGGGCTCAATTGACCCCGGTTGAAAACGCACAATCTAAGGAGTCATATGCTCTTGATATTCTCCTATAAAAGAAATGGCGACGATGCTTATTGGAACATCGTAGTATTAATTCTGATGAAAAAAAGGAACTGATTCCTGACAGTCACACAGTTTTACGTAATACTCCTTTTATCCAGTGAAGCACATTCATTTGTGTTTGATCGCCTAGTGTAACACACAACACATTACAAGGTGAACTCGTTCTTCAACCGGGACGCATTACATCCCTTAAGTTATAACGACAAAATTTAAACGGCTTAGTTTTTGGGTCAACATTTTTATTTATTATTTTTACCGGTATTATTGTATTTGAATTATTTAATTTTTATTATTATTCTTTGAATCATTGTTGTCAACATTATCATTATTATTGTTGTTGCATTGAATTTTATATACAAATAGTATTGACTGTACTTTTTACGCTTACTAACCAGAGAGTATGATCATGATCGTATTGTGTTATAACCTATTGCTTGTTGGTTGAATGTTTCCTCTCACTCTCGTAGCGACAGATATGTTTGGTATGATGTCGCAAACATCAATGTAGGTATGTGTATGATTTCATACCATTGCCAAAGGTATAAAAGGGCGAACACTCCCAGGAAAAATGCAGTTGGTGTTAAAAACCTATCAGAGTGTGAAGTTTAGTTTTGTTTACGGAGAACCAAGCAATTCGAAGTAAGTACTATTATTAGTTTCAGTAATATTATTTCTGGCATCAACTCGTGAACAACGGGGATAAGGGCAACTCGCCGTCGTAGTGCAATGAATCACGATCCTAGAGGCAAAATATATCGATCACCACCGGATATACATGGTGACCTAGATATTCAGCATTTCCCCAACGCAGTACGACTTGACGTGGGTTAAGCGAGCGAGGATAAAACTCTATCGGAGTGCGGTAAAGCACTACGACCGCACCGACACCTGGTGGCCAAGTAACCAATCATCATTGGATAACCGGATGAGCGAGATACTCAGCCCTCCCTGACTCTACTTACGACTGAGGACTGACATAGTTTTCCGGGCCTATCCCCTAGTGAACAAACGTTTGCTTAGTAATAAGCAAATTAATTAATTTTTTATGATTATAAATAATAGTTTCTCTATTAAATTTTCTCTCCGACATTTACATACCCCGGCAACCGAGCGTAAAACGTAACTTTACACAGTTTTGACTCAAAGTTAGAAAGAATAATTTTGCCAAGTAACCTACTTAATCAAAAGTTAAAGTTACTTAGTTGCATATCAAAAAATTTTCGAAATTGCAAAAAGAAAAAATTGGTCCATAATTAACCCTTGATAGGTTTGGAGACCGTTACAGCAGCAATTTAAGGTAAAAAGTAACTTCGAGAAATTATGAGCTACTCTAGAGCTTTATTGTGGATGTGGTCTAGCGTAACAGTACATTTTGCCTTAGAGAGTTGTTTTAGACGGTCATTTTCATAGTTTCTTTTTGTCTGCCTTAGAATTTGCATATGATTTCTTAGAAGTACACAGCCAGACTTTGATAATTATCAATTAAATAACTCTTACTAATGATTTGTATCAATATTTTATTGTTTTTCTTCGTTAATAAATTACAAACGCAATTTTAATAATTCAGTGATAACTTCCCGTGGTAAGTGATAGAACCACCATAGCATGCTTTAGTACACGTTCGCTCCAAGAAACCCATTTTTCAAGCCTTTCTTGATTAACGTTGTATACGTTGTATACATACTTTAAATTGCAATAAAACAACGATGGATTATTGGATTGACATGAACTTTATTTATCCGATTTCTGGCATATAGCCGCCACGGCTTGCGCGGATGTAGTCCAATCAGGACGTCCAATTTTCGATGACTTTTTCCAACATTTGTGGCCGTATATCGGCAATAATACGGCGAATGTTGTCTTCCAAATGGTCAAGCGATTGTGGCTTTACCGCATAGACCAATGACTTTACATAGCCCCACGGAAAGTAGTCTAGCGGTGTTGTCACAAGATCTTGGAGGCCAATTCACAGGTCCAAAACGTGAAATTAGGCGATCGCCGAACGTGTCTTTCAATAAATCTACTGTGGCACGAGCTGTGTGACATGTTGCACCGTCTTGTTGAAACCACATCTCCTGGACATCATGGTTATTCAATTCAGGAATGAAAAAGTTAGTAATCATGGCTCTATACCGATAACCATTGACTGTAACGTTCTGGCCACCATCGTTTTTGAAAAACTACGGACCAATGATTCCACCAGCCCATTAAGCGTACCAAACAGTCAGTTTTTCTGGATGTAACGGTGTTTCCACATACACTTGAGGATTACCTTTACTTCAAATGCGGCAGTTTTGTTTGTTGACATAGCCATTCAACCAGAAGTGCGCTTCATCGCTAAACAAAATTCGCTTATGAAAATTGAAAATTTAAAAAAAATTCACTTGTGAAAAATGAAAATTGTACTATTTGCAAGCGTTGTTCAGGCGTGAGTCTATTCATGATGAATTGCCAAGCCAAACTGAAAATAAATCACTTGACAGCTGTTAAATCGGTCGCCATCTTGAAAAGTAATGCCAACTTAAAGTTCTATACCTCTATAAAAAACACGCTTTATATTATGCTGGAACTTTCTTTCGAATTGCGCCAACCTCTTTTTTTGAAGTGGTCGCATGGTTGCACGTAAAGTTTTTTTATACAAATATTTATGTAAAATATTGTTATTTGCTTCCTAATTTTAAATTACAGTTTTTAGCTGCCCTATTGTAAAAATGCCAACATAGGAAAGTAATACATGAACTTTAAAAACAAAAACTTTTCATATATATATTTACATATGTATGTATGTTTTGTATCAAGTGCTGTTCATACAAACTGTCGGCTTAGTATTTGAATAACTTACTGAATGACTGATTAGCTTAATTGCTTCAGAGTACAACCAAATAAACAAAAACAAACAAGGATTTGACATTTATTGATGACGATGACGACAATTCTGATAACAAATTGTAACTTAAATGTAAAAATGCGATAAATGGCTTGAATTCTTTTCAGTTATTGTTGACAATTTTAATAATGAGGAGCCTGTAAATATAAAATTTAAAGAAATTCAAATACAATTTATAAAAATAAGCTTAAAAAACTTTTTATAATTAGTTTGTTATTTCTTTGTTTCAGTGTTTGACGAGCTCAACTATTGAGAGCAGCGCGTTAAGGTTGTTGAAGCCTTTTACGAAAATGGGCGCACAAATCAAAATGTTCGCGAAAGTGTGGCAGATGACCCATCAACCTCGACCCGTCGTCGTGCCCAATTGAACGTTTTACGAATTCGAATAAAAATTTGAATTTACACGTTTACAAGGTTCAATTAACTCAAGAGCTGAAGCCTACTGACTATTTTAAGCGTTGTCAATACGCCGAGTGGTTAGTTGGACAGACAGAAGTGAATGGTAACCTTACAAAGAAAATCATTCTCAGCGGCGAGGCACACTTTCACCTCAGTGGATACGTTAACAAGCAGAATTGTCGCATTTGGGTATATGAGAATCTACGAGTAATTGTTAAAAAGCCGATGTATCCAAAATGAGTGACTGCTTAGTACCGAAAATGAGGTCGGCAAAGCAGTTACCGTGAATGTTGTACGCTATCGCAAGTTGATAATGGAGTACTTGTGGCCAGAAATTGAGGAAACGGGTTTGGGCGATATGCGGTTCCAATGGCCGTGTTATCTCATGTCGTGGCGATGTTAATTGGCCGTTTCGACCGTTGGACTTCTTTCTTTGGGGATTTTTAAAAGTGTAAGTTAAAAAGCCAAGAACTATTCAAAAGCTAAAGGTCGAGATAATTTTGTACATTAACGATATTGCACCTAAATTATGTCTCATTCGAGCGGAAAATTTAGTTCGGCATAAATTTAAACGAGAAAAACATCCTATGCTATGACAGATTTTTGACAATGCTACGGATATGAGCGCAAACGCTAAGCGACACTACCTTCTACCGAATTTTTATAATAAACTTAAAAAAGCCCTCGCTTGGGGGAATAACAATTTCAGAAGCAATTTTCTGTATAGAACTTTGCTTAAATTACAATGGTGCCACATGAACAGGGTAAAACGTATAGAGAATTCAATAGTGAACAATGTAATTTGTTTTAACTAAAGCCAGCGCTCAGGAGACGACCCCTACTCATGCAGTGCATTGTTCTGGTACTAGGAAAAGAGGTTGTGGGAAGGAGTATAGAGGGAGTCGTGTTTATGGACGTGTGATTTCAGCCCATCCATTTCGTAAGTGACAAGAAAAACTTTCTCCGAAAGATCGATCCGCAAACAACCAGTGCAGCTAAAGAAGGAATTCTCTCTATAATGCTTTGGGCGATTCATCAAACAATCAAATACAAAGGAATGTGCTCTACGGAAAGAACGAGTAGTGCGTGAAAATATATGATTTTGCGGAATAAATTCCTTTATTTCGTTAGAACACATTCCGTTATAGTACCAATAGAACAATGAAACACATGTCACATTGCGACGGTGCTCTAAAGCATCGATGGAGTTGGCTACACTACTGTCATTAGCAAGCACCTTAGCCCTCTGCTGTGCACAGTTGAGAAAAGAAACTTTGAAGTACCGACCCAAACATGAGAATTGTATTCTATTTTGTGTCGGATATATGTAGATCTTGTAAATATTGAGAAGGTCAGATGAAGTGAAGTATTTCTTGAACCGTCTTAAATGCTTAAAATGCCTCGGTGTCAAATGCCTTTTTCGACACATGAAAAATGTCATCGTTCCAACGTAGATCATCCTCATGCTCAGAACATCAACCCATAGTTACAGACGGCACCACACTACCAACATTGGCTCTTGCGCGCATTAAAATCGAACTGATTCATACGACCCCAATCGGAGATTTTCGCTAAGTCGTCTGTAAGCGTGCCATTCATATTTCGCTTTTTCGCACCAAACTCCAAAAGGCTCGGCCTACGATTATAAGAATATGAATGACAAATGTTGCTGTCGTCAGCGAAATAATAGACAGTATTGGAAGTAAGAAGAAGAAAGTCACAACAAAGACACCAAAGGTAGTAAGTTTCGATACCTAGATCCACAACTTTGCTCTCACCAAAACCATGAATGGATTTGTTCCATCTCTCGGAGAGTATCGCCAGCAGGTCACCTGTTGAACGACCCTTACGGCAGCCGTGTTGATGATCGCTAAGCAAATTGTTGGACCATACCATACTCTCCATAACCTTGGAGAGTGCCGAAGTGCTATTAAGCGGTAGTTTTCAGGGTTGGTAGCTTCACCCGTTTTAAAGATTGGCCTTACATTAGCAAACTCCCAGCAAAATGGAAAAATACAGGCGTTATATGACACACTGAAATGATTAGCTAATGGACGAGCAAGCTTCGAAGAGTACTGCTTCCTGAGTCTTTTAACGAATGACCAAAAGCTCTTACTTCCCATAGAAAAAGTAAGAACTTTAGAACTTTGCTTTTTCACGCTTAAGTACTGCGGTACACGAAAATCTCGCCTGTTTGCGTAGCGAATCAGTAAGGTCGCATTTATTGTTGCGTCAATTCCTGAATGCTTCCTCTCTAGATGCAATCTGTTCGACTGAACCAAGATTTATTTCTTGGTTTAACATATCCACCCCCAGCTTTATTATTCTAACGACCATCTCTGCCATGGCATCGACATTTGAGTCAAGGAAACCAAATTTCCAATTCAAGAGATTGCTGGCATTGGTACATAACTTTTCGAGTTTCGTGTGAACTTGCTTTTAATTAAACTTAAATTTTATTGTTCTGTGAATATAATACCGCTATAAGTAATATTGCCAGATATAATACCAAAATATACACTTAACTTGTTGTATTAAAGGGTTAATGCAGTTAAGGAAACGGCCATAGGAAAAAGATATAAAAACATGAACAAATAAACTTGTAAACTATCATTAGCGAAATTTAATCCTGATTATTAGTTTTCCTTTTAATTTTTGTAATTAATTTGATAATGTTGTCTCTTCTTCTGCATGAATTCACGCAGATAGCTTAACAACAACAATATGCAACTGCATCTTTTCACACACACACACACACACAAACTATCAACAAAAGTTTAGCATCCTTTACAAACACTTACATTCTGGCCTTAAAAAACGCTGGAGAAAAAAAAACGTTAAAGGAACAGAAGAAAAAAAACAGACAATTATGACGACATTCATTAATACTTTAAGTGGGGCTGTTGTAAAAGATAATGTTGTTGCGTTACAGTAGAAGCCAACAGACAGACGGAATCAGGTGTGGAGAGTATGGCTGTAGCAAAAAAAAAAAAAAAAAAAAAAAAAAATCATTCTGTGCAACAATAAGTTGCAAACATAAGTTTAACAGTCCTGTACATATACATATTTATTGTACAAAAAACGTACAAATAAAAAAAATTTTAAATGAAAATGAAAACTTTTCCATTTTAAAACTTAAATAGACATGCTTTGCCATTTCTATCTTGTTAGTTAGTTGTTGCTTGTATTCATTGCAGCTCTTATTGTCGTTGTCGTTGTCGTTGTTGTTATATTGCATGTTATTTGCAACAACAACAACAAAAAAGTAGTTTACTTGCCACCATTATTATCGTCATCATCATCATTATCAAATACAAGTTTATACTCTACTGCAGTTATATTTCTCAATTCGTAATGCAAGTACACAAGTAGTCTCTTGAACGAACAGGCATCAACTTAGAAGTGGATAATTGTAAAGTTAATTAAGCACACGCTTAACTTTTACAATGACTAACGAGCATTAGAGTAACACAGGATGGGTAAATGAATGAATAGCTTTAGAAGAACAAAAGTTTTATATGTATTCTACTAACAAAATATGCTCGTATAAGTCCCTGCCTTCCAATATGTTTCTATTATTGACTGCAATTTAGATAGGGCAGGAAAAAGGGAAAAGCAGGATTAAAAGAAAAAAAAAATTATGTGAAACTAATGAAAAGTAAAATTGGCATGAATTTAAATAATAATTTATTAATAATGTAATTAAGAGAAAGAGAAAGAGGGAAAATATTTTTTATGTAGTGATAGACCAAATTTATGTGCAAATGAAGTTTGTGTTTTTAAGTTAAAACTCTCATACTTTATGAGTAAATATATACGAGGTATTGAATCTAAAGAAAAAAAAAATATGGAACCGATTAAAGCAAACATTCTCATGATAATAACCGATCAGGTCTAAAACAATGGGCTAGAGCAACACAAGTGACTCTATGGTCAAATCTCCTATGGGGAAATGTATATGTAGGTTTGAGAGAAGAAGGATGGTACGCATTTTAACAGAACAATGTGCATTAAGAGCACAGCTATAAAGAATGAAATGTGAACAATAATTTGAAAGTAGTTAGAAAAGATTTTGGTTCAACCAAAACGCACGTTGTTAATTGTAAATAAAACAAAAAGTTTCAACAGAATTATATCAATATTTTTTATTATGATAGAAAGATCTATGTGTGAAACAAAATATCGGCCAAATGGTCGCCATATTATCATTAATTCTGAAACATTATTGAGGTTCAATGTTGTTAATGTTCGAAATTATCTCATACTTTAGCTCTTGAATTGTTCTTGGCTTATTGATGTACACTTTTTCTTTTAAATATCTCCAATGAAAGAAGTCCAACGGTGTCAAATCGTATGATCGCAGCAGCCAATGAAGATCGCCACGACATGAGATAACACGACCATTGAATTTCTCGCGTAAATGAGCGATTGTTTCGTTAGCTGTGTGGCAAATGGCAGCAACCTGTTGTAACCACATATTGTCCAGGTTCATATAGTCAATTTTTGGCACAAGAAATCCGTTATCATCTCGCGATAGTAAACACCATTTACAGTAACAGCTTGGCTGACCTCATTTTCGAAGAAGTATGGTCCGATGACGCCACCAGCCCATAAACCGCACCAAACAGTCACTCTTTGTGGATGCATCAGCTTTGCAACAATCACTCGTGGATTCTCATTTGCCCAAATACGGTAATTCTGCTTGTTAACGAATCACCATTCACTCCTCTCTGTGCAACTAACCACTCGACGTATTGACGACGCTTGAAATGGTCAGTAGGCTTCAGTTCTTGAATCAATTGAACCTTGCAAGCGTATAAATTCAAATCGTTAATCAAAATTCACATCAGTTATGTTCGTGAGATGTTAAATTGTTAGGCACGAAGTGTACAAAATGCATTTTGATTTGAACGTAAAAGGCTTTAACAATCCTAACGCGCTACTCAATTATATACCTCTGCACAGTTGAATCTGTCAAACACTGAAACAAAGAAATGTCAAACTAAAAAAAAAATATTATTTTTTTTGTAATTCTTTTGATTTCTTTGTTTTTTTTTGCATTATTAATAAAATACCAATAAAGAAGTTTCGTGGCTATTAATGGGTTAAAAAATATTTTAATGCGATTTTTTTGCGAAATATATCAATAAATAAAATGTAAAACATGAATATTTTTTAAATTATTTTTTTTTTTTTATATTTGCTCGCATTAAATTTTATCCTTAGTAATACAAATATTTTTTTAAAATTTAAATTTTATCAAGTCCTCTTGGTATGTTTTTCAAACCAATATGCTTAATAACCCCTAAAAAGTTCATATATAATTTGCTTACATTATAATCAAAAAAAAAAAAAAAAAAAAAAAAAACGAAAAAAAGCACATGTTGATGAAGGAACATGGGGAATTAAAATTAATTTTAGACAAGTACTCGTAATGTATATGAGTATAACTTTATCATTGTTATTCGAAGCTGATTATATTTCGATTCATTATAATGGACAGTTAAAATATTTAAATGTGATTATACAAGTATGCCCACTCATACACAAACAATAACACTGGTCTACAGCAAAAAAAGCCTTTTAATAAAACTTTATGGAATATGATGATTTTGAAGCGCCGAATTCAAATCAATTTTCAGTTTTTTTCCATCGCGCTCAATTTTTTTATGGGCGTGGCAAATTTTTCGCTCAAAATATGGTAGTTATGCCGGTATACTTCATCAGAACTTGAAAACTACTTGACCGATTTTAATCCAATTACCACCAAATGCTTAGGAATAAAATATCCTATAAACCACCTGAATAACATTTTTTTTGTTTGTATTTTCAGCAGTTTCGTAGTTATTCATCACTAAGTTGTTTTCGCGCAATTTTTTTTTCAAAGAGTTGTATTGAAGCTTTAAATGTTGAGAATAAAAATAGGTGTAAATCATAAAAATTGATTGGTTACTGCTGATTTTATTCCAAATTCAATGCAGGTACCTAACCTTTTCTTGCAAAATGAGTGGATATTTTTTTCTTTTATTTGCAAAAAATTATACAAAAATTTTAGCGTATGTATTTGACATTTTAAGCATTTAAATTAAAGCCAGATATGTTGAAAGGAAAATAACCCATAAGGCAGGTACCTAAATATGACAAGAATTTTTAATACAATGTTAGGCAACATATAAATGTAATGAAAGGAAATGTTTGGTAGGAAACACTACATGCACATACAATATGCGTTCTCGTAGGATCGACAAACAAAAATCTGCAAGAATTCCTTCTGACTATTTTTCATTGCATCGCCTTTCTAAATGCTACATGGCTTAATGAAATCTTGCATTTGGGAGTTTTATGCCATGTTCGCATGACATCGTTCTATCGTCATTCGATCTCGCATTCATAATATAGGTTCCGCCAAATAATTTGTTTTTGAAAATGCTATAAAAAAAAACTACTGAATATTTTCTCAAATTTCTTTTTTTATTTGAAAGTACAATCCTTCCGGTTAAAAATGGAAAATAATTTCATTCAAATAGCTGCCTCGGCTGGCCATGCAGCAGCCTACACGATCGGTACAATTTTTAAGCACATTATCGATTGTGTGCAGCTGTATTTCACCAATAGCTTCACGAATATTGTCCGTTAAAGCGTCAATTGTCTCTGGCGTAACACTTATCTTTGACGGCACCCCACAAATAATAGTCCAACGGAGTCAAATCGCAGCTCCAAGGTGGCCAAACGACATCAGCTCTGCGGCTGATAATGAGATCTTCAAAAACAGGGCGCAAAACATCGAGTGTAGCTTTGGCTGTGGCATGTAGTGCCGTCCTGCTGAAACTAAATGTTGCTAATATCCTCCCCTTAAATTGTGAACAAAAATTCGCTCAGCATGGCCCGATAACGATCGCCATCGACTGTAACGGCCACTCCTTGCTCATTTTCGAAGAAAAATGGCCCAATTATGCCTCTGGACCAAAATCCGCACCAAACAGTGACTTGTCTTGGGAGTATCGGCTTTTCAATGCGGGTTTTCTGTACCCCAAATGCGACAATTTTGCTTGTTTACATACTCGCCAAGATCAAAATGAGCTTCATCTGAGAAGATGATTTTTAATTCTGCAACATTACCATGATTTTCAAAGTAATGTCGCAATATATCCCAGCGTTGTTCAAGCGTATACACCATATTCGTTCAGAGGAAGGATAAAGCTAATTATCTGTCAAATCAGACATGACCATTCCGAAATAAGCACTAGTTGAAAAAAGAACGTTAGATGGCGGACCCTTTAAAACCTCCGTACAAAATCTTGTGAGAGAATCCCTCAAATTGTAAGCAATATTTTTTCTATTATCCTCTATCAGGGTTGAAAAAGTTGATACAATTGTACTTTTTTTGGTAAAATTTCAGACTTAAAAGTGGAATGGTACACCAATTACTCATTTGGTGCAATTTACGAACTTTCTCAGTTTATTTATTTTGTAATGATTTTCCCGAGTTTATCATTTAATTGATTTATTAAAACGAAAGAACGAAATAGGCTTTATGTGCCTAGAGTTCCGTTGCTTATACCTTACGTGGTGTTCACACTATCGTATTTAAGCAACTTTTGAATTAAACAAGTTAATTTTTAAATGTGTTCCGAAACACGTGAAAGTCATAGTACCGATGTTAATTTAAAGTGTGTTCAATTGTTTTTTTTAATTGATGTCTTTAAGTGAACAAACCTTTAAATGACAACACATTAAAAACTTTATAAAAATATAAAATTTTAGTTAAAATTTTGTTTTTAAATTTAAAAACAATTTTTAAATATAAATTTTAAGGAATTATATGGAAACTATGCATTTATGTAAGCATATATGTATGCTGTCGGGCTTGTTTCCGACTAAATTTAGGAAAATTTACTTCCAGACGAATCCTCTGGCCTGTTTGTTAAGATTATCCAATTATTCTGAACTTGATGACAAGCTCGGTAGCATCATGTGGTGTTGGCTCGTAATTGTGTTCGAGTGTGCCTTGATTAAACAAGGCTAGCACTTTACTTCCTCCCATTGTATTCTATTTGTATACAATCAAAATTGGAGAACAAAGATGGAGGCAATAAATAAAAAATAAAAGTTGAAAAAAAGATGGAAGGAGCCATACATACTTCAGGAGACATAAGCTAAAATTGAAGTATGGTGGAAACATATAGATGAACTAGAGGTGCCTGTAGTACGAACATACATACATACATATAATGTATAAATATGAGAAAATAAAGGGTCAGTTTAAAAAAAGTGGATGCGTAGCAAACTTCAACTAAATTTAAGCATAACTGCCCGTTTCTCCAATCGTTCTTCAATAAATAATTTTTCTATCTTGTAATGTTTTTAGTCGTTTTAAAAATATCGTCCACGTTCAACTTGGGAATGACGAGAATTTTAGAATTTGAAACATCAACTTTTATATATAAATTTTTAATTTTTGAAACTGCTGACAAAAAATTTAACAAAATGTTAAAACAAAATACGATAATTACAATATGAACAGCTTTGTTTAATTTTTTAAAAAAGCTCCTTAAACATGTTTAAATTTAGTAGTGTGAACATAATATTATTGTAGTTTTTTAAAGATATACTTTTAAGGTATAAATAAACTTTTAAGTGCAAATGTTAGTTTTATTATTATAAAAATGAATTTTTGTGTACAATTTTGTTCTTTTTTTGCTTCTACTTAAAATAAAAAAATTAAAAATATTTTTAAAAATATTTTTGGTACTATTATGAGATTCTGTGTACAATTTTGATGTTTTCATTTGCAACCTTGCTCTGTATATAAATTTAAAATTAGTGTCATATCTGATTTTTACAAAACTTAGATCAAAAAAGCTTGGCATACTTTCAAGCTTTTAATTTAAATGTTTGTATTCTAGATTTAACATTGCTAATTTATTAAATTTCCCTCCCTAAAGTATGCTGTCAAGTACAAAAAATAAACAATAAATACAATAAACGAAATAAACACAACACAAGCAAAACAATGGTCGCTCGATGCATTGACTTCACATGCTAGTGGTTAAAAAGTTGCGTGCGAATGGGAGAATCCAAATAAGTAATACAAACAGAGAACGAAGTAATCCGAAGTCTCGTGCGAACATAGAATTATAGGCAGAAAGAAGTTCTTGAACGAATTCCTTGTAGTTTTCAGCTTTTTTATTTCCCAAAAAGTGACACACATTTACAAAAGCCATCCATGCTTTTTGCTACTTCATTCAACTTCATATTTAAAGTTGCGTCCTTCATAAGCTTTGTTATTTGTGGACCTTAAAAAATTTTCTTTTAGTTTTGCGTCTCTGATGCGAGGGAATTTGGTTTTAAGGTATAGAAAGACTTCAGAATCCTTATTCATTGCTTTTATAAAGTTTTTCATTAAACCCAGCCTTATATGAAGAGGAGGTAGTAATATTTTTTCTTTTTAAAATAATGGTTCTTAAGACACGCTCTTTCTTCGGGAATTAAGCACGTACTTCTTGGCCAATTTTTTACTTCGTAGTGCTTATCTCTTGTACGACTATTCCACTCGCATAAGAAACAACAAAATTTTGTATATCTTAGTTCTAATCCAATTAGCATTTTAAGTCGCTGTAATATGGTAGGTAAGACACCAGCCTACCAGTAAGAAGGTCATCGGTTCAATACCAAGCCAGACCATCTTAATAAAGAAAAAGTTTTTTCAAGAGCGGTATCACCTCATAACGTTAGCTAGTAACTGGTTATGAGTATTACTTACTACTGAAAACTTATCTAATGCATTTGCCCTTCGGAGTCGGCGATAAACTGTAGGTCTCTTTTAAAGAATCTATAAATAGAATCGGGTGCAGCTCATTGACTGAGAGATGCCAGTGTGTTCCTTCATGGAATATTATGGGAATTAATATAATAATCCCATTAGCATAGCGATAACAAATATTCCATGTAAACTGTAAATAATTTATTTTACTGACCAATAACCTGCAAAGTTTTATTTCATATTTGTCGCATACGCTATGCAACCGATAGATATTTACTTGTCAAAGTTAGGCACCTGCCTACGACTAAGTTATGAATAACACTCCGAAACTGTTGAAAATATAAAAATATGTTATTGACGTGATTTATAGAAAATTTTGTTCCTAAACATTTGGTGGTACTAGCATTAAAATCGGTAAAGTCGTTTTCAGGTTATGATGAAATATATTGACATACCTACTATATTTTGGGCGAAAAATTAGCCACGCCCATAAAAAAAATTTTAGCCCAGTGGAAAGAAACTGAAAACGGATTTGATTTCTGCGTATCAAAATCATTATACTCCATATAGTTTTATTTACATTTTTTGTTTTTGTAGACCAGTGTAATAATACGTTTATGCATATGTATTGTGCACTATTGTAGTTTGTTTTCGTATTGGTTGGCTATTTCCGGCTATTGTTCACGCATGAAATATGTGGTGGCTGTCTATTACTTGCAAAAAAAAAAAAAAAAAAAAACACTATGTATTTAATGGCATAAATCGAAAATCGTTTAACTCAGGCAACAACAACAAACCAAAGATAGTAAAAGGATACTGCATTGAACTGAGAAGAACCCACACATGAAACATCAGCTTGAACTCAAAATGTTATCGCTGAATTTACATACGAGTACTTATACACACACACACATTAGTTAACCACTTTACAGATATTGCGATAAAAATAAAATTATATTTGAAAAATAAATAAATGTATTGGGTTGGTGAAAAACTCAGTTCTTAAAATAAATAGATAATAAATACTTGGACTAGAATTATTTCTTTTCTTTGATAGGGAAACGTTTGGGAAATTCGTAGTTTATATACGATTAATATTCGCTACGATAACAATTTCATAATTTCCTTTGAATTCTATACACTTAGTCGAGTGTTTTTCCAAATAATACTATTATTACGAGAATAAAAATGCCTAAAAAACACACCACATCAGCGCCTTTAAAACTGTATTGTGGGATTTTGGTATATTTGGTATTCATGTGTCACCCTGTCCATGCCGTACTTGTTTGTGTATTTGATAGCACTGCCAATTCGACCATCTTTGTGTGTTACATTTGAATTAACGGAAATAATTCGAATGTTGTAACAAGAACAAAAACATTCGGGAATAATGTCAATTGTATATAAAAGGCGACGCCTTATGCAGAAGTGAAGTAGCTATAGTTTTGCTGTCATAATGTTGTATTAAGATATACTGTATAAAAGATAAAGTGAAGAAATAAAAATTGTACACAACAACAAAGTGGTGTTTACCTTATTTTAGTTCAACGCACTCAAACGTTTTAAAAGGGTTTAAACGTAATACTTTTTTATGGCCGTTAAAATAGATTTCAATGTTGGTCATCCTTTACTTAAACCCAATTTTTATTACCACTCAAACAATATGTTGGATGTGGTCTTAGTTTGTAGCCCAATTAATAGATTTTTGCTTTAGTAGCTACACACGTTTGCAGACGGAATAATTGGAAAATATTTTTTTCTTTACTAGATAAGTTCGTGTTGACCAACTTGGCCAAGAGAGCCTACTAGTCTACTAGTCTACTTTGTTGTATGCTCACCTAAATAATTTAAAACAAACTCAATAAAAAGGCCGAAATGCCGGACATGGGAGAGTCCAAAAGAATTCCTTCTAAAGATCCAAAAATTTCAGTTCCCCCGCATAAGCCAACCGGTACCCTTGACGTAATTCAATCAACCATTATTCAGCAGTGTTAAATATTTTTTAGTGATTTTGGATAGTTTTTTCCCGTTACTACTCTTGGCAGCATATGGCTCCCAGAAAGCATCCTTGCATTGTTTTAGTTTATTTCTAATAAATAGTTTCACTTTGCCTTTTCAGCCAAGGTAGGTAATCAATCAATTGTAGGCCTGTTGTTGTCTAGCTACAATGACCTCCGAGTATTTAGCGTAGTGGTATGGAGTCTTTGCTTATCGTAGACTCCCATCATTATGCTTTCTTTTTTTCCATGAGGTCGCATTGTTTATGATGTTCTTTTGTAATTGTTGTTGTTATTTACTCCCTTAAGTTGGGCTCAAGTTTCTTTTTAGATATATTATCTAGAGATCATTGGCACTTCTTTAATTACTTAAAATACGAACCATGATAAAGAAATTTTCCCTGCTATTGCCAGTATTCAAACCTAGGCTGCTATAACACTTAACCACTACACTACGATAATAAACTCAACTAAAACTTGTACACAACTTTAAGCAACAGAAAAGCAGAATAGCAAAAAGCGTTTAGGCTAAATTGGGGAATCATTCCGAAAAATGTATACTGACTGCGAATATGATATAAAAACATTTTACGGATCAGCTTGCCGTCAGTGGTGTAGAAAACCGATGCTACAATTGAGATAGCAAGAGCAGTAAGAATCACCCTCTCAAAGAATCGGTTCACCATTATAAACTGGCTACATCAAGATATTAGGGCAAGAGAGATGTTGTTATTAACCAGCAATTAGACAAAAAGCCAACAATGCTTGGAGATACCATAACTATAAATTTCTCGACAAAGCATCGGGTTATTTTTTAGTAACTTTCTTTTTGGCAACACTGTTATTCGTAGCTGAGCTGTTTCCGTGTAACATGTAGATGTAATTTAACCATGAATTGACTTACAAACAAACAACTCTTACAGATTATTGAATTAAATCATCAAAATTCAGTTCGATTAAGATCCACTTTTTTATCGAAAAAATGTGGTCAGCGACATAGTTCATTTTTGATTGAATGAACACGTGAACAAGCGAAATTTCCGCATTTGGTGTGGAGAGCAGGCAGAAGCATTGCATTCCGAAAAATGCACTGTTTGATGTGAATTATGAGCATGTGAATGGCGAGTGCTACCATGCGATGATTACAATTTTTTTGCCCAAAATGGAAATAGGTTTCAACAAGACGGTACCACATGCCAAACAGCACGCGAAACATTGGCCCAATTGAGAAGCAAGTTCAGTTGACAGTTTATTTCATGTTTGGAGCCGGTAAATTGGCCTCCTAGATCGTGCGATTTAAAGTCTTTAGATGCTATGTCTATAGGTCTATAGAGACAAGCTCGTAACGGTTGGCCCGCTGGAAGCCAATATTGAAAAATTTATTCATGAGATACCGGCCGATATGTTGGAGAGAGTATGGCAAAGTTGGACACAACGTATCAATAATTTCAGGTGTATCCGCGTTCAACATTTACATGAAGTCATCCTTAAACAATGAATTATATATCATAGACCGTTTCATCGACTCAAATAAAGATTAAATTTCTCTAAATTATATGTGTTTTTTAAATCAAATCCGAAAGTTCTTAAAAAATCACCCGATATATTTAAATTATCACTCAACATCAGCGCACAGTTACTTCTTCCTATTATCCCAAAATTCTGAAACTCTATTTACCTGTCAGCCTGCATTACAGAGGTAAATTTTTAAGTGACTGGAAAGGGGATATCTCCAAATGCTAGAACTGGAGAGGCATAACGTTGCTTAGCATGCTCTATAGGCGCATGTATACAAGCATTATAAGCTCTAGATTATACACAGCGTTGAGTGGAGAGTTACGACAAGAAAAAACAATATTTGGTACTGGAAGATCCTGTGTTGATCACGCAAATAGCCTGTGAATAATCGTCGAGCAATTCGTGGAATGGCGCTCTCCCCTTTTCCTAACGTTCACTGACTACGGGAAAGCTTTCGATACTTTCTAACATACAGCAGTATAGGCAGCGTTACGGTGCAGGGATATCCCAGGGAAAATAATAGAGCTCATAAAGAGACTTTATTCTGAGGCCAATTGCCGAGTACTGCACGAAAATATAATTGACGGGATAACTTCAGTCAGGAACTGTGTATTATTACTTCTATTATTTAATATTGTTCTTGACGGCCTTATTGCGGACGTGCGGGACAAACTCCGCACGAGAGGAGAAAAGTCTGCTAGAGTGGGTCTGAATATTGACTTCAAAATGACTAAAACATTGCGCATAGATGCATCAACAACTCGACCATTCCTTTTACGGCACCAACTTGTAGAGAATGTACTTAATATCTTTTTGCTATTGGGGTTGCTCTATCACAACTATCGGCGGCTCATCTCACAATGTGAAAACCACGGTCGACATTTATATGAAATCATCTATCGACTCAAATAGAGATTTCACACGTTTCTCTGCAATTTATGTGTTTTTTTATATCAAATCCGAAAGCTCTTAAAAATTTACCCGATATGCTACCTCCGCTAACTCCTTATAGTTTATGTGACAGACTTTCTTCATCAGTTGCAACATTTTCTTCTATTTGTCAGTACTAGGAAGAACAGAGCAAGATTCATTCTTGGAGTTTTTCGACATGAGCAAGGGTACTTAAACCTGGTCAATAGTTGAAAAGACAACAAAGGGGTCGAGAGGTAGGTATCATTGCGACTTATTACATATTAATTGAAGAGAGACATCAATGGTTTCCTTCGGAAAAGTAGACAACTGATACAGAACGAACTGCATCTCCAGAATAATGAATGACGATAGCTAAACCAACCCATCTGCTGCAGGGCCAGAAAGATTTGGAAGAATTTTAATGACCAAAGAACGTCGTAAGTGCCGAAGGAGCAATACTTTTATAAGCTTTTCGGTGTAACTAGAAATTGCATTTTCCTTTATAATACCGTAGATTAAAAGCTTATTTCAGTTTTCAAACTTAATATTCCATAAGCAGAAATGACTTTTTTAGGATAACCAATACATTTACAAAAATTAAATCAATTTTTCATGTCTTTCTTTTGCTTTTGAACTTTCATCTATTTTATACGCACCGGGTAAATCAGCCAGCTAGGAAATCAGTCATAAAGGAAGATAAACAAAAAACATGACTGAGCTCTATTGTCATTATCAGCTTCATTCATCGCTGGCAAATGATTTAAATTGAAAAAAAAAAACACATTTAATGTTGTCGACGACGGTTTTGCGCATCATTTATTGCGGTTCTTTATATATGCAAATATAGAGATTTTTTTTATTAACAAATGTTTTACTTTTTTTTGATTCAACGTCAACATAATTTGGTTTTTATAGTCATTTATGTTGCTGTTGTTGTTATGTTGTAGCCTTTTTAAACAACAATGACGAGTTCTTTATTACTTTTATTTATTTTTATTAAATTTTTTATTTAATTTTTTTAAATTTTATTTTTAAACTTTTGTTTTAGAGTTATTTTCATATAATAAATATTCGTAAAAATAACTACTGAGTTATGTTTTTCTAGTATATTTTATTAAATATTTTATGTATTTTTAGCTGGATTATGATATATGAACATTTTTTCAACTTTTTTTTGATACAGAATTAGTATCAGTATCAGTTGGATGATGTATGTGCTCTGGAAAAATGTCCACTTTTTATTTCGAACCAAATAATTTTCTGTATAATGGAATTCGAGCAGAATTTACGAGTATATACATATAGAATTTTTTCATTAAAAAGAACAAATTATTTTTTTAATTAATTTTATGGCCTCATAGTGTATGAATATTAAAAACTCCATTTTAATTGCCATCAATAAAATTAAAAGATAATGCGATCACCATGACAATATTTTAATATTAAACGATTGATGCCTTACAAAAGAAAATTACATGTTTTTATGAAATTTTTATTTTTATTTTTATTTTCGAAAATTCTGTATCTGTTTTCATCTTAATATGAAGGATGTTTGAAAATGTTGTGATTTTTTTAAGAAATTGAATTTTGTTCGACAAAAATTGTTTGTTCTGCAGATTTCTACACAAATAATTCCTTTAGGCAGGTATGTGGTATCACAACACTGGTTCTCTGGCAGTGTTCATCGACGTCTGATCATATACATCAGCTAATACGTATTTTTAATGCAATATATCTTTTCAATCCTTCTAGTATTCTGCTAAAATAATGCCAATCCCTTAAAGAGGTGGAACTGTTTGTCCGGGAAGCTACAGTATGAAGCTTATAAAGCATTTGATATAGTTTGGCGCGATGTACTTATATCAAAACTTTTTGCTCTTAGTTTTGGTAATTTCTCGGTCAATTCTCTCGGTCTAAATCTAACTTCTCAGAGATCGTTCTGAACCAGTTGCTCTGGGTTGGCAACTCACTGAGTATGTAACTCAATTAAACCCAACCGTGTTTTATTGGGTATTACATTATTTATATTATATTTCAAGATTTTCGTAGGTTATTTACAACAAAAAGTAGGTGTAATTTTGTATTGGAACTACAAATTTATCTATTCCGTTTTTGACGTCAAACGAATAGTAAAATAACAAATTTATCAAATCACTGCTTACATCTTTTCTCCAGCTCTGAAACAATTTCCAAATCCCGTCTCAGAAAAACTTCTCGTCTTTTAAGGCGCTCCAACTATGAAGCCGATTTTGTATTTCCTTAAAGGAAATGATTCGGTGACATGTTAAAGGATAAACTCATATCTCCTTATACGTCATAGATAGTTTCTAAAATTGCCGTAAATCGAAAATTCCTTTAAAAGAGATAAATATGTGTTGCGTTTGCTTCTCTTACACTTTTTTTTTAAAAACGGAGAAACCACGTTTTTCAAGCCAAGATCGAGGTAAATTGCACTTAAAGCGAATGTGTTCCATAATACAAACAAGTCGTTAAAGCCCAATGTAATGTAAGCAAAGCCTGTATAAAGAGGTGTGAGTATATTTTATTCGTCGCAACAGCCGACGGAGCAATGTTTGAAGAATACGGAGGTTGCGGCATTTGATCGTTGCTAATAATTGTTTTGAAACTTTTGCGATATGAGTTCGGGTGTTATCATGCAAAAGAATAACTTAATCATGTCTGTCTTTATATTCCGGCCGTTTATCTTTTAAAGCACTATTCAAACGATCAGCTTCGATCAGCCAGTTTTAGCAGCTCATAGTACACAATGACGCTTTTATCCCACCAAAATTGCAAAACTGCATTATAAATACTAAAATAACAAACAAGCAAATTTATAAAACTCAATAAAACCAAAAAAAAAAATCCATCATAAATCCCAATAAAACCCGGGTTTTCGCCAACACTGGTTGCTATAGATCTCGTTTACCGAGTTCAGGAGAAGTTAAAAGCATGTTTTCAAGAAACTTTGAATTACTTTGTTTGTCGTTTGATTTACTTCTATGAATTACACCGTTCACAAGGGAATTTTGTAATTCGTTTTGATTATTCTTCTTCTTTTCCCTGTTTATTTACTTTTTGTCATTTGTCTATAAATTTTGTGAAAATGGAGAAAAATGGTTAGGAAATTAAATAAACCACCTGATTTAACTTAATATTCACATTGACTTTGTTGTAATCCGTAAGGTAATTGAAATTGAATTACTTCTAATTCGAGTGTATGTAGTTCGGCTTATAATTGGAAATTGTATTATGAGTGAGAGATCGAATAGCGATAAAAACGTCGTTGTATGAACATGTCTTCCGCAAGGCCTACTTAATCACCTACCCACTTTACTTGTAATATTTCTTAACGTTTTCCTTCTTAGCACTTTCGATCCTATCCAATCGTTTGAAGGTGACAGCTACATCATCGTAGATCGAGTTCATTAAAGATTCATCCTTAGAGTGTGGTTGTGCGAACATGGTATATTTGTTTAAACGTAGAGGATATTCATGACATGTGATATTCGTTAAAATAAAACATTAACGCCCATAAGCAAAAAAAAAAAAAAAAACTTAACAAAGCTTGTTTAACCTCTGTTAAGCGAAATTCCTTAACGTCGCCAGCGTATGCAAGGAGCTGGACACTATTGTAAATGATGGTGCTACTGCCATGTACTCCCGCCTTTCGTAGAATGCTCTTAATGACGAATTGAACACGATAAGGAGTTGCTTTGTCTAATACCTTGCATAGTCTCAAAAGGTTCTGATAGCTCCCTTCCTGTCTTAACGGAGCTCAACGTCATTCTGTACAGTCTTGCCTGTTTTGCAAGAACACCAAGCTCTAACATTGTGGCATACATGTGATCTCTTATCGCAATATCGGAGGCTGCTTTGTATTCGACAAAAAGATGTTGCGTATCGACTTGATTTTCATGAGCCTTTTCTAATATTTGGCATATCTGATGAATGTTGAATATATCAGGTATGAAACCGCACTGATAGCGTGCATTGGGGAATGGCTTAAGCAATTTTTTATATTATTGCTAGAGAGGATAATTTTATTGCAAGTAAACGTTTTCAATTTGAACATGAAATTGTCTTCTAATCCATTTCTAATGTTAACAGCCAATGAAATAATTGTGTATTAAGAGCCACTAAACGATAATAAAATTTTAATTTAGAAACATAGAGGAATCAATACCTTAAGCCAAACTAAAGTGTAGCAGCAATTCATAAGTAAATTGTAAAATATTTAAAACTTACTGGTAGCAATTGTTCATTTTAAAAGCATTACTGGCAAGCCTTAATGTATAATTTATAGGCACACTTCAGAGTACTTTCGATAGGCTTAACATTTATTTAATTTCTCATTTCATTACATGCATTAAAATTTGATTTTATAGTTTTATATCCTTTGGTTTTGACTTCTTTTTTACTCATAGTCCTGTAATTGTCTTGTAGGTACGTGTTCCATTAGCGAGCCGTAAGAAAACAAAAGAAAGAACGAAAGACAAAACCATAAAAGTGTTAATATTTCCCTTGGAAAATCAAGTTATAATACTTGATAACTAACGTTCCCAAGAGTATTTGTTGCAAAATCATTAGATTACGACAATGCGTATGTCACGTACGCGACGTATACAGTTTCCACTTTAGTTAACGTGATACATTGCCCCATTGCTTAGGATGTCCTTAGATTACGAGGGCAGTTTCAAAATTCTATGAGGTTTTATATTTTCAGTGCAGTACTCTTAAACAGTGTTTATTGTCGGAATAGTATCGAATTCTCATAAAAATAATGGGTATAGCGCGACCATGTTTAGCTTATTTAAGGGAGTTCTTTTCATCGAGATGGCGTATAAAATCCAAGGGAAGATATTGCGAAATCATTGACCACACGACATTGAAACTCAACTTTGTTTTATGGTTCACAAACGAGATTAGCTAGGTTAGGCTAGGTTATATGGGTTGCTAGCATTTCGCGAGTTCACTCGGAAGCCCTATGGTCAATTGTGATACCCCCAACGAGGTCAGACCCGTTGATGAGGCCGAAAGAACCAGAATAATCAGTTTCCTAATTTGGAAGTGCTCCCATAGAGTAGGACAGTTGCAGAGAGGGTGTTGCTCCTAAGAAGAGACCTAGGGTTATTTCGTCCCGCCCATTTATCAAACAAAAATAACGACGCACATCGAGAGGCATGCATCTCCCCCTATACGAGCGAAAAAGAGGACGCTATAGTAGCACACTTATTAGCAATTTCATTCCCTCGGATGCCCGCATGACTTGGAATCCGTATCAGTTCGACATGATATCGCTCTACATGGGCAGCTGAGGAGACATTTCGATTTAATCACATATGAGTCGAGCACACTAATTTCGGCGAGACTGTCTTCATAGATCCTAATAATAGACCTTGAAGCCTCGGGATTAAGTTCCCAGATACACCTAGCGGCCCTATCTATAGCGTAAGCCTCCGCCTGAAAAACAGTGCAATCATCAGGTAGTATTGGAGAGATTCTAAGTTCCAGATCATCAAAGTAAATTCCTAGCTCTGAAACCGTTTCTCCTTTTGAGCCATCGGTATAGACCGTGATTGTGTCATATCGAAAGACAGAGCCCATTCATCCCTAGAAGGTATCCTGTCCTGATAAGCTCTACCGAAGTTCAAAGTAGGTATCGCCCAATATGTCCGACGCGTTAAAATCGAATTGCCCACTTTCTTTAGGATGGTACTGTGTCCAATGCGAACGTTTCGAAGTCTACCCGACTCCGTGGGAAAAAATTTCCCCCTGATAAGCAGCACGACGTCATCCGCATATGGGTTGAAAGGATTGAAACTGACTAATATTCATGTCAATCTAAGGAAACATAAAGAGGCCTACTAATTGAACCAAAATACACAGTGCCTAACCTACATGCACGATAGGTGAAGTGTTATGGTATAGTGGTTAAAGTGCACAAGCAGCTCAGGTTCAAATCTCATCCTATTATAGACGATTCATTCAAAAAGCCTCCTGAACCCCCTTCCTGTGTAGGGAAAATAAGAGAAACATCAACTACAAAATATCATCGGAAAGCTCTGGCAATGCCTCCACTATTATAAGCAGCGGCAACAAAGTTCCGAACCACCATTACATCGAATATGGTATACAGAGGACGTTGCTTTTTAGCAATGGCAAATGGCAGCTCTAACATCTATCCTAGAACACGCTACAGTAGACCAATGTTTAGATGGAAGACAAAAAAATGATTACAAAGATGCTGAAGCAACGAAAAGATGCCTTGTGGACGCCATATGTATCTAAGAGGATTTTAACTCAACCGCATAACCATTTTATAGAAGAAAACTTTGAGCTTTTTAAGCTGTTTAGTAATTGAAGATGAAATATGGATTCCCAAACAGCTCGCTGTGATCATAGAGCGAAAATAGTGCGTTTTCATCGGGTTAAAAAAGAGGATTAAGGACATGGATAATTTTTTTTTTAGAGATACACGCTGTACTTTAAATTTAGATTACTGTGAAAAAGCTTTAACATTGATTTTAGGCAAGGAAAAAGCTTCTATGTTATCAAACCAATACCGGAGTTCGAATGGGAAAAAAATGCATAATTTGGACCACGAATTGTTGCCATATCCATCATATTCTATTAATTAAGGAAACTTAACTATTTTTGTGGGTGGCTTGGTGTATTGGTTATAGCGAAAGCATAACAACACAAACGGCCAAGGTTCGAGCCCCAGCAGAGGACATGACGAAGATAAGTTTAATCGTGGTTTCGAATGCTTAGTAAAGAGGCTTTAACTTCCCTCCAGACAACTCCATCTAAAACAAAAAAAAAAAAATAAAGAGAACCCCCCTGACTTTCCCACAGACCTCTGGCGCTGATGACAAACATTAGACGAATGATCTGGAAAACATGCCACCGACTGGGAATAAATTACAATGCTAAAGTAAAGATCACTACCAATTAGCAAGGATCTTCACCACTACGCAAAATCATATGGATTTAATCGTCTAATCATATGGATTTTTAATAATCTACGGATCTAATCATCATATGGACTTAATCATCTACAGTGGATTTAATCATCTACATAGCTTGAATGATCAAATTGATTAAAGAAACTGAAACAAAGCAATGGATGCTTTGTGGAAGATCAATATGCTCCCTACAGGAGTGACGGAGAACAAAAAAGAACTTACTATTTAATGTTAATACATTTGAAAAAATAACTGGGCATTAAGACATTTGTCCTATACGAAAAGATCATTATAAAAATAAAAGTCAGTTTTGAAGGCCTAAAGAAATCTTATTATTTAACAGGAGAAAAAATTTAGAAAAATCCGAATATATATCAAGCTTACAGGGGACAATGTGGAGGCATAAAACGCTTTGTTAAAGAAAAATTTCTTTATTTTAAAATATCTCGGAATTATCAAACTATCCTCGTACGTACTTATGCTACAGCTAAAATAGTGACCATTTAAAAATGTCGCAAGTGGTTGAATGTGTATTTGCGTGTGTGTATAAGTAAGCTTTATTATAATACAAACGGAAACGGATTTAACACTGCTGCTACAAGCCGAGCAACTAACAAAGCAGTCATAAATCCATCTATTCCATCCATACATACAACTCCTTCGTTTAAAGCCAAATGTTCATGTTCGAAATGAACATTTTCTTTAATAATTGCAATAATTTACTAAAATGTATATATGGTAAGTGTGTGTGAAAAAGTGTCATAGTATTTGCCATAATATATTTGTTTGTCCTCTACTCAAATTTGAAATGTAATCAATTAACGCTTGTAAGCCAACGCATATTAAACATTTTATTCATCTCTACACTACTAAAGCTCTCTGTCATGAGTTTTTGCATAAATTCTCTTTATCTTCTTGTACAAATGTCGTCTGTCGTTCTGTTACTAAGACGACACAGCCTTTTGTGAGTGTGTTTGTATGTATTTTACGTCCATCTTTATGTAATTCAAGCATGTCTTTGAAAACTTTTTCAACTATTTAGTTGGTCATTAGCTAAAGGTTGAGTAAAGAACGTACGTACACAAGATTTTTTTGCATAGTAATTCAACGCAAATGATTTAATCAAAACTTTAACCCACGAATTACGATATACGTATATACTGTATGTATGTAGTATATTCGTTAAATACATATTTACATGTAATTAGGGCGGTACTAAATGTGTGATCTGTATGATGAAAATAAAGTTATGTATTGAAAAGTCTTCTAATTTACATTACGTTCAAAGTTAGAATATATAGCAAAGTCTAAAACCGGTTAACCGGTTTTGAGCCACCCTATTGCCACTGTTATGAATACTTTTTTAAGTAAGAAATTCTTTGGCATTGAGTGAACTAACTCGTGTTAAAGATGGTGTGAAAATTGTCTACTCAATATTTAATTAGTGAAACGCGTGTCTTCAGCAGTCAACTATTGATTGAAAGGGAAGTAGCAGAGAGCAGCAGAAAAATTTCCAAAGAAGTTAATCATATTTGTACAAAACCAATTGGTAAGTGAACATCATAAAGACATTTACTGTTGCTTCTTAGGATTATAAAAAAGGCATAACAAGTTTAGTATTTAAAGTAGAAAAGAGTTAAGAAAACTTTTGGAAAATAGATAATTAGAAAAAAATGTATTAAATAAAATACGCATCTAGCATGGACAAAAATGAAAAATGCTTTCAAATAAGATTTTATAATTCTTTTAAAACTACTTCAAATTGAGTAATATAACCCATTAATAACGAAGAGGTAGAAAAATATGCAAAAATAAGCTGCCATGTATTCTAATAAAACTTTTATAAATAACATGTCCCACAATCAGTCTGAAAATTGCGTGCTTTAAGTCAAACAACTTTTCCAGAAAAGATTCCTTGTGGAATCCTACAGGCTATATCTAAGTAGACTCTATTTTGTAACACACGTTGTAGCTACTGGATAATAATGTAGGGTCGCAAGCTTGGAAGATGGTAAATTACTGCTACCGATGACCACTGTGAGCATAAGAGACACAGGAAACAACAAAAGAGATTTATTAAACAGCTGGAAAGCTTCTAAACAATGCACAGTGGGGCAGGATTGTACCATTTTTGAAATCAATAAAGCCGCCGTGAGAACAATTTATTATTTGTTTGATTGAAGTCATTAAGTTAATGTAAGTAACACTATGCAACAAGCAAAAATACCTTTGATATTAAATATACATATTTTTTTGATGCACTATGGTCACCTAACTTCAAAAATCATCAGCATTTTAGATTCTATTGGTAAGTTTTTTTTTTATAATTTTTTTACTAAAATGCGAGATTTTTGTAGAGGCTACTTCATACGTCTTATGATAACTTTGAAATGACTACTTCGATTTCGTTACGTCATATGTTAAAAATTCCAAATTATACCAGCTTTAGGTTATTCTAATATCATTTTTTAATATAACCAATATTTTTGATACCAAATTTAAAAAAAAAAAACATTTTTTAATCCTGAAATTTTTTATTTCTAAAAATTCGCAAAAAATAGCAAATATTTACCAGTTTCACTATTTATTCATAAAGCTACATCTAATAGAAAAAAAATAAACCATAATTCATGAAAATCGATTGATAAATACATATTCTATTCCCGGTAAAGTGTAAGTGTATTCTATTCCTAGTTTTTAAAAAATTATTTTTTTTTCTGTAATTGCCAAGCAACGGTTCGGAGAAATCAGATCTCCTGTCATCTTGCTTAAGAGACCAAAATTTCTTAGCAAATGTTGTTAAGAAAACAGAGTATCGGAATCGACATAAGCCACAAAAAATACAACAATAGTGCATCCAAAAAATATAGTCGTTATCCAAGGTCAGAAAAATTGTCCCATTTGTTGTCTAGTGTAATTGTAAAAATTTCAAGGGTTACAATCCACATTTGACATTTTTGAAATAAATTATTTTCTATTTATTCGCTATCACGTTGTATTTAATCAGTATCGTCGTCACTGCTTAAATTGAAATCCACCTTGTCAGATGATGAAAGAAAAAGTCATTTAGCTTTCTTAGGCACAAGCATTTGTTTTGTAATGAGAATTTTGCTAGTAGCCGCCATTACCGGATGTGAATATATTAAAAGGTATTTAAAGGTATCCCTCTTACTTTTTTAAATACAACACTTCATTAATAGATTCTCGGGCTTATTCGGACAAAGAAACAAAAAGTAATTCTGAATTACTTCGCATTTGTGCAGCGTTGGCAACATGCAGTAACGGGCAACATGTAAAAACGCGCATAGTTTTTACCGAAAAGTTTCCTTCCTACTCGTATAGCAAATGATTTGAACTTTTTAAATTCAATTCAGTTTTTGCTTGGTTACATACTTACATACATATCGTCACCTAAAACGTAAACGGCCCTATCTAACATTTTGAAAATTTTACAGGAGAGGCAAAAAACTAATTAAAATAAAAGGTATAGTTTTAATCAGCGAGATTTTTACCAATATTTGAGATACAATTTTTATATTTTGTTTCATTAACTTATAAACCAATATCGCGTTTTAACAATTGACACTATTATGTATTATTTGCGTTTGCCATATAATCGCTTTTGTAGATAGGGCCGTTTGTTTTTTGGTAGTAAAATCGCTAATTTTAGTCGGAAGAGTCCAAATTTATTTGTGGGCCTTTGTTTTGATGAAATACCTCAGAATTAATGAAAAAGTCAATTTTGAATATTTTGTTAGTTAGGGCCGTTTGCATTTTAGGTGACGATATATATGTACACATATTTTTTATTGAAACGACATTTATACTTAAGATTTATGTTGAAATTCTGTACTGCTTAAAAAATACGTATGCGTAGACCGAAAGCTGTTTTAGACACTTCCAGAATACCTTTCTTATTATCTCCTACCAATTCATTGAGAAATACGAGCATATTTCTCAATGCTACTTAAACAAAATGTAAAGAGTGGTGCAACCATAACGTACGATGCTAATTGTGAGTCACCTTAGCGTCAAGTTTTTCCAAAATTAATTTGTCATTTCTTTGTTTCAGTGTTTGAAAAATTCAGCCATAGAGAGATACACAACTGAGCAGCGCCTTAAGGTTGTTAAAGCCTTTTACGAAAATGGTTGTTCAAATCAAAATCCATTTCGTACACTTCGCGATTTTTTTGATCAGCATAATCGAACAAATGTGTCCACAATCGGGAGAATTGTGCGCTAGTTTTAGCAAATCAGGCTTGTAGAAAATATGGAAAAAGCTGTGCATGCTCGCCCAGTTCGATCTAAACATGATTTCATGAGTTGCTTTATTAAGAAATTTAATAACTCCGTCAATTTCCAACGGATTTCTAAGCGTAAGTCCCATTTTATTCATAACTTAATATTATTCCTTAATTAATTCATAAATAGCATGGTTCCTATATAAAGTGGTGCGCAAAAACGCATTTAAACTTGAAAAATGTGGAAAAAATTTGTTTGTTTGTTTCTTCAAAGCTACTTAAGCGACATATATATCATTTAAAAGTTTACATACTATTCTTTTAAAATTTGAAGAGAAACTTAAAATTGGGTAATATTTAGCTATATTGTTACGAAAATAAGGTTGGGCACCCTTGCGTTTGTTACATCGCTAAAATAAATAAACAAAGGCTGCAAGAACAACTATACGTGCTGTTTACAAATAACCAAATCTATAACAACAAATATTAGCAGAGATAAAGTAAATATATAACACGGCAACAACAGTAATTAAAACAACAAGCAAGAACAAATACTACTAATACAGCTGAAAGAGGTAGATGCTTACAATACGCAGGGCTCCAAAACAACTAAAAAGAAATTAAAAGAAAGAAATGGAATCTATCTGAAATATCGAGAGGTTCGGGAGCTTTTAAAGAGGTAAAAACCTCACAATATTATTAGCTTATTAGTACATGAAGGTCCGAAGACCCGGTCTTTTACCCGCACCTCGAAATTTTCGAAGTGTTTCAAAAATTTCAAAAACTGATCCTTATTTTGCTCGGCAGAGCCTACCAGAAAAATAGTATCACTTGGCAGGTTTTTGTTTTTGCCACACCGTGTTATTTTTCTGATTTTTTCTTTAAACTTTTTAAGCTTTTGAAATGTATTTAATTGTAAATTCATATTCAGAAAATATCTGGAACTTCTTCAAACTCAAGTAATAATAACTAAACACTCTTAATAATTCTTCACGTATGAAAGTAATTTAATATTTCTTTTCTAAATACTTGTCGTCATTGATAAAAAAAAATAATTTTTAATTTTAATTACGTGATAATGTGGTTTTCAACATACATATGTATTCTGTAAAGCAAACAAATATACGAGTTTATTTGCAGTTTTTTATTTGAAGTGAAATTTTAATTTTATTTTTGTACGTTTACAGCTTACAAGCATGTAGTCAGACATGTATAGAAAAATATGTTTTTCTTTTCGTTTACAAGCATAAAAAGTTATTTTCAATTATACATTTCCATTCAATTAACTTTAACAACATTGATATTGTTTTTCTAAAATACTTAAAATAGCTTAAGAAAAGTTTTAAATACTCATAACTATACTTTATATATATGTACTTTACTTGAGATTTAAGGTATTTTGCTACAACAAAAAGTTATATACATACCTATCTTCATTTTATTACACCATTCAATTAAGTATTGAATACAAATTTTTATGATTAATTTTTTTAGCATTTAAGTAGCATTGACAAAGATTGAACAAGGAACGCGTATACACAAGATAACTGTGCTTAGTAATTCAACTCAAATAATTGAATAAAATTCGTTAAGTAAATATGCATATTGTTACGTTTTTACCTTTTAAAAACACTTATAAAAAGACTTCGTAGATTGCAGTTAAAATAAAATAAATCTTGTGTTTGCTTTTTAAATATAATCTTTTATTTAACACAGTTTTGTACTTCACTGCTCGTAACCTCGTAAAAGCGTAAATTTCTGCGTAGTAAAGTGTCCGCCATCTAACGATTTTTTTAACTAGTGCTTATTTCGTGAATGGTAACACTTAGCTCATGTCTGATTTGACAGATAATTAGTTTTATCCTTCCGCTGGGCGAATATAGTTGTGTATACGCTTGAACAACGCTGGGAATCTGGGCCTGCGACCGACTTACAGAAGATGTCGATTTTGCCAAAAAAATCATCTTTTCAGATGAAGCTCATTTTGATCTTGGCGGGTATGTAGACAAGCAAAATTGTCGTATTTGGGGCACAGAAAACCCGCACGCATACATTGAAAAGCCGATACACCTCAGAGGAGTCAGTGTTTGAGGCGGATTTTGGTCCAGAGGCATAATTGGGCCATTTTTCTTCGAAAATGAGCAAGGAGTGGCCGTTACAGTCAATGGCGATCGTTATCGGGCCATGTTGAACGAATTTTTGTTCACAAAAATTGAACAGCTGATGTCGTTTGGCCACCTCGGAGCTGCGACTTGACACCGTTGGACTATTATTTGTGGCGTGCCGTCAATGACAAGTGTTACGCCAACAAGCCAGAGACAATTGACGCTTTAAAGGAGAATATTCGTGAAGCCATTGGTGAAATACAGCTGCCCACAATCGATATTGTGCTTAAAAATGGGACCGATCGTGTAGGCTGCTGCATGGCCAGCCGAGGCAGCCATTTGAATGAAATTATTTTCCATTTTTAACCGGAAGGAGTGTACTTTCAAATAAAAAAATAAATTTGAGAAAATATTCAGTAGTTTTTTTTATAGCATTTTCAAAAAAAAAAAAAATTATATGGTGGACCCTTTATTTAGATATGGTTGTTTATGGAGTTTGTGTTGTTTGGATACAAATTTATTTAGTCATATGTTGAATTGCAATAAATAGGTTAGCGGTGCAGTAGAAGTTTAGATAATACTCAATTTCTGAGCACGGAGGAGGTGCCACAACTAGTTACCTTAGTATTTAATTCCAGCTTGAGTGACTCTCCCTTGCATCGGTGTATAAAAGCATTTTTATACCCATTTTTTTTATTTTATGACTTTATCTAAATATAAGCCAAAATTAACTAAAAATGATTCCAAAAATAATAATGCACTTATATGGTGTGTTTTTTTTAGAGTGTATTGGCTTCACCCCAACTCAAAAGATCTTTTGCACCCTTCACCCCTTTCCAGTTAACTACAGTTGATTATTGACAACATCCTGCTTAATTATTCCCAACATAGACATGTGCAGGAAAAAACTTTGTTCAGATAGCAATTTATTCGCCCTCTGAGTAAATTCCTGATAGAAAGAGATCTGATCCCCCGCGATCCAATTCTTCCTGGATGCACTAAATAGCGCAACACAGTTGCATAAAATGTGCCATGTGGTTTCAAACCACTCCACACAGACCCAGCCCTAAATCATAATTTATTTTCACATATCTTTTCAGTAGACTTTGGTAAATGACCATAAACCATATCATGCTCTAGGAACCAAAGTAGAAGGAGTGCTCAAATTGAATTCGTTCGTAAAGAACGATTCGACTTGAAAGTCGAATTTCAAGAATCAAAAACAAAACGAAACTTAAACCAAGTCGAAAAGCATCAAAACGAGTGGAAAACGAGCAATTCTTTATGGTAAATGTTGTTTATGAAATATTCAACATGCATGTGTGTGATAATTATGGGTCGCTGCAAACAAAATATACACACATACCCACATAATAATGCATGGTATTACGCATTTAATTAACACAAACCAAATGCTTTGAAATAAATTGCTCGTTTTTGCTCATTTTTAATTCGTTCGCAGTATAAAATTCGTGTTCACAGGTTAAAGAACTAAACTTGAGGAGAGTAAAAGATTGTTGAGCAAAACTATGTTTGGTGCTTACGAATTGCAAAATAAAACTCACGAGCACGAGTCATAAACCGAGCGAACCAAAGAAAATTCTGCTCACGAGCCGAGTTTTTACGCACTAAATCAGAATTTTTTTTTGCAAATTTTTAAATCAAAATCTTTATTATATTCTTTGGGGTAAATGAGTTATACTAACAAGCCCAACAACTCTTGGGTGATTGATAGTCAACATAACGCATGCAGTGGTATGGTAGGTAAGATAGCCGCCTGTCAAACAAGAGGGCCTAAGTTCAATCCCAGGTCCGACCATTTGAAAAAGTAAAACAAAATTTCTACAACAATATCACAGCTCATAGCATTAGCTAGTAATTGGTTATAAATATTACTAAGTACTATGGAAAACTTTTCTAATGCACTTGACGTTTGGAGCAGGCATTAAACTGTAGGTTTCTTTCAATGTGTCTAAAAAAATCGAATGCAGCTCATTGACCGACAGACTTGTCCTGGCTCGTCTTTGGAATTTATTGAAATTATTATAATGCATGCAATGAAATGAAACAAACTAAAAACTTCAAAACTGTCAAATGCTTAAAAAACTGCAAAAGACAGATAAATCTGCACATTTTTCAACACTGCGATGTAGTTTAATGAACTACTGAGAATAAACTTATTTTTTCAAGAGCGGCTTAAAGCGGTTAGAGTCAATTATGGACCGCTGTTCATAATTTCTTGGTCGACCGAGGTTCTTTAATTCTTGAGGACTTCACTCAATTGCCATCATTGTAGTACAATGGGGATTTTTTCTTATGGTATGGCCGATGCATCTCTACTTCTTTTGCCTTATAATCTTCAGTATGGGCTCTTTATTTGTCAAAATGTATAATTCTATGTTGCTTATATAATTACATAAGAGTCAAAATTTTGACTGATAGTGTTCACTATGTACCAACTAATCATGGTATTAATTTAAAAAAAAAAAAAAAAATACATCATAAATGCCATGGAAATTCCCTCCTAACGCAATATAAATTTGATTTTAATCATTAATTTTAATATAACAAATTAACCGTCTTATTTGTCTTATTTCATTCATTTTCTTTGTTTGTTTGTTAGTTTCATGCTTAAATTGCTCATAAAATAGCTGATCCTTTATGCCAGTTGAGTACTATATTGTGACGTTAAATATTTACGTCATTAACTTGAAAAAAAGAGAAAAACACTTGGATTAAAAGTGTTGTTCTTTTTTTTGTTCATTTACTTCTAAAATAATACCAACACCTTTATAGCTGCTCTTGTTGTTATTATTGTTGCTGCTGCAACACTTACTGATATTTATTCTATAAAATGATACGATTATATACAGACAGAGAGAAGGTAAGCAATCCATATGACAAACACTTGTTATGGAGAAAATATTAAGTGTTTACAATCCACTTGATCCTAATAATCCTTAAATGTGTAGGTTTTTTTCTCTCTCCTAAACACACATACACACACACATACACATATTATTTTTTCTCTGTTATAATAGTTTTGCTTTTCGCGTTTATTTGTTACAACTTCTATTGTATACTGTTTTTAAAAAATTTTTTTTTTAATTTTATTTTTCATACTTTGAGCATAAAGGCGCCGGCATACGATGTGTATTAAAAGCATGTGTTGCTCCTTCTGTTACTAACTACTATGTATTGTTGTTAAAATGCTTAATGGCAATATGTTGTTGATATTTTTTTATTTATTTAGTTTTTATTTATTTATTTTTTCTTTATTGTTAATACTGGTAAATTTTGTATTTGTTGTTGTACAAGCATTTTCTCACATATTATCAACAAATGTCACTTTATTTATGTTTAATTGTTATCAAGCAGAGTAAAACGAGAAAAGTGGGAGTAATTGCTCTAAACCTATACGGAGGCAGGCATAGAAAGATACTTAGTGTAGAAAACACGAAGTTACAGGGTCTTTTGAAAATGTAGAATTATTTTAAAGTGTAACTGTGAGGGGTAATAGCCTGCATAATAAAAGGAAATAAGGCTAAAGACTGATCTATCTTCTGTATATATAATATGGACTATAAAATGCATTGTAAGCGATCTTCTCTGAAATGCTTCAACCGATTTATTTTGTAAAACCTTAAGCGAAAGGTGAAGTCAATACCAAGGCTTTTATGTATATGCAGTTTCTGTAGGTCCATTGGTTCGTGAGTTATTGACGTTAGAGTGAAATTTGTTACAGCATTTAAACTTTGTTTGAGTTAGAAAATATTTTTAAAACTGTCTATCGAAGAAGCATATGTAGAAAACTCTCATTTGGTGTGTGGCTTCACTATTGTTCAACTAGGCGGTGCCAGGCCCATATAAATTTTTTTATTTATATGTCTATGTCTTCAAAACGGTAATAGTAAGAGTTTCTAAATTGGACCCAAATAACGTTGTAGTCAATACAAGTCATCAGTCAAAAATTGAGCCGAATTGGATAAGTGGGAATAGCATCTCCATAAAATAATAAATATTGATTTTTGTATAGCTTTGGAACGGTAATAGTGGAAGATTCTGAATTTGGTCTAAACAACTTAGTAGTTAATATACATCATTAGGCCCATTACAAACCATATATTGATTTTTGCATATCTACAAAACGATTAGAATGGAAGATTCTGAATTTGGTCTAAGTGACTTGTTAGGTAGTACAAATTATTATTTAAAAAATGCGCGGAATCGAATAAGTTGGCATGGAACCTTCCAACCGAATTCAATTATGATTTTTGTTTATATTGAGAATGGTTAGAGTTGAAAAATTTGGTTTTAAAAAACATGTAATTTTAAATGTATAGAGAACGGTAACAGTTAAAACTTTCTTTATCTATCGATATCAGTCAATGAGCAGGTACTGCACAAAGGCTTTCAGCAACGCGGGAGGGATTGCTCCAGTTGCTCTCACTCTTATAAAACTGCTGATTATATTTTGATTTCGCTCAATTTTTTGCAGTATTCCTTTTACTTTAGCCAGTTTCCATTTAAGCTTTAATTTTTACATTTTTAATTTACGGTTAATGGCTTATTGCGTCCTAACTTTAATAAATATATTGCGCATTTTCTTCACTCCGTCACTCTTCTAGGAAGCATATTTGCTTTCCACAAAGCATCCGTTGCTTTGTTTCAGTTTAATCAATTTGATAGATAATTAACCCACTGTAGCTTCCTCTATATGATTTTGCGTAGTGGTGAAGATCCTTGCTAATTGGTGGTGATCTTTACTTTTTTTTCTCCGACACTCCTCTAGGTAGCATATTGGCTTTCCACAAAGCATCCATTGATTGCTTTGTTTCAGTTTCTTTAATCAATTTGATATTTTAAAGCTAAGTAGATGATTAATCCGCTGTAGCTTCCTACACATGATTTTTTTGTGTAGTGGTGAGGATCCTTGCTAATTGGTGGTGATCTTTACTTTTTTTTTCTCCGTCACTCCTCTACGGAGCATATTGGCTTTCCACAAAGCATCTATTGATTGCTTTGTTTCAAGCTAAGTAGATGATTAATCCGCTGTAGCTTCCTACACATGATTTTTTTGTGTAGTGGTGAGGATCCTTGCTAATTGGTGGTGATCTTTACTTTAGCACTGTAATTTTTTCCTAGTATGTGGCGAGTTTTTCCTGTTTCGTCTAATGTTTGTCACCATCGCCAAAGGTATGTGGGAAGGTAAGGGGGGCTCTTTTTTCTTTATTTTTTTTAGATGGAGTTGTCTGGAAGGAAGTTAAAGCCTTTTTATTTGCAGTACAACATCGAATTTTTGTAAGATTGCAATACATTTTAAATTTTTTTAAATCCACAAAATTGCATACGTTAAAAACTTATTGTTTAGAATTTATTTATTTATATCTGTTATTAGCATAACTCCATGAAAAGTCGGGCAGTGACAGAGGTTATGTTCCACAGTCCTGGCTCCTCCGTATCACCGCGATTTTGGCAGAAAATCGAGGTGCCTGCTTCTCAAGTCCCCGTCCCTGCCATTAGAGCACAGTGCACAGTCGCAAAACCTATCAGAATCCTAAGAGATTCCCTCCTGAGATTGAGGACCAAATCCGTCCTAGAGCGATCATGTCTGGGCTAAAGTAGCCTGTGGTCCCTATAGTCTCCTCTGCTCCCCCATTCTAAGACGGGCCCAGCTATCTATCAAACTCCAAAAGAAACCAAACGGCGGTCTTACAGATGCATCCGCCAGTTCTATGCCCGTGGCTGCAATCTCATTTCCCAGCACATCAGTGTGCCCCGGAACCCAGCATAGTTTTACACTGCACACATCCAGAAGCGAAGTGAGGGTACAATGTACAATGGAACCAGCCTTGAGCCGCCATAAAAGCCGCCTGATTGTCCATGTAAATGACCACACACACAGTAGCCAAGTCGCCAAAATGCTCAGCTGCTCTGAGGATAGCAAAGATCTTAGTCTGAAAAACGCTGCAGTCATCCGGGAGCCTTAAGAAGAGTTTAATGTCACTGTTCACAAGGTAGACCCCCAAAAGCAGTGCCCTCCTCGCTCTTAGATCCATCTTTAAGATGGCATAGTCATATAGAAATCTATCAAGATCCTGCCAAGACTCTCTGTCCAGAAAAACTGCCGAATGGCACCTATTAAAGTCACATTCCTTATCCCTGTAGTCAGTAGAACCAGCACAGGTCACCGAATGCGCACCCCAGTCCAGACACTTCCAAATGGCTGAAATGAATGCTCATAAAAGAGAGCCTTGGCCAGGCCCCATTCCAAATTCCTTGAGAAGCTCCTAGCTGCCCTCCTTTTCACTGCAACCTCCAGGGAGGTTAAGGTTAGGAAAACATTCAGCACTGCCAGAGGAGTACTCCTAAAGGCAGCAGATATACCCATAGCTACACACCTGTGCACCTTATCCAGAAGCCTCCTCCAATTGGCCCTCCACCATACGATACAGCCATAGGTGACTTTGGAGGTATGACTTTGGATACACTTAACCGTCACCGGGCGAAGACCCCATCTCTTACCAATGGCACTTCTAGCCGTATAGTAGAAAGTGTTATAATTTTACAGCCCTAACTGTAATACGATTTATGTTTAATGTAGGAAATAGCTTTGGTCTATTCACATATGTACCTGCAAATAGTGTTGTTCCACAAATGGTGTTATTCAATTCAAGTATTTATTTTCATATATATGTGTATATGTATGTGTGTGAGCGTAGATGTTTATGTATTCGAGTACTTATAAACCAAAAGTATTTAACCTGACACTTTACTTATTTCAACACTATTGTGTCTGTATATAAAATAAATATGTTCGTTAACAGGTTTAGAAAATAAATTTCATACACAGTTCCTTAACCTAAATATAAGCATACATATATACTCGTAAGTGTGTATAAGAGTATATATATTATATTAATTTATGTATTTTTCAATATATTTATACATAAATATAACTTTACTAGGTATGCATGTTTATGTTTTAATCGTTGTTTTCTTTCATTAATTTAAAAATTTTCTCTCTTAATGTCTTTATATACTCGCATGGACTTACAAATTACTCTTTTCATACTTTTCTCTAAATTATGTACTTAATACCTGCACACTCTTTGTTTTTATTATAACAAATAAGGCTTTAAGTTAATAATTTATTTAAATTAATATTTTAAGTCTATTTGGTTTATAAAGTACTTAACACTTGAACCACAAAGTCAATAAGTAAGAGTAGTATTAGGCTTAAGACACTCACACGCATAATTAATAATTTAATTGTTAATGCAATTAATCAGACGCCATAGATTTGAAAACAAATTAAAAGAAATGATTTTGTTGTCAATACGTTGAAATAAAAACATATTTTAAACTAATCATGCTAAGAAAATCTCTTTAATAGAAGTAATTAGAAAGATCGTTTGGTAGATTTTATAAAAGCCAAGAGAGATAATATCATCATGCGTACCAAACAGCCTTACATACGAGGTAAAACGAAGCCCACTTTGATGTAATCTTAATATTTTGTTTATAAAATTGATACTTTTCTGAGCCTTACTCTCATAGATATCATTTGTGAAGAGGCAGAATCAGTGTGAGGTCAGTGGAATACAAAAAAAAAAAAAAAAAAAAAAAAAAAAAAAAAATGCGTACTGGCTTCCATTGGCATTTTAATTGTTACTGGCAGTCATACGTCAAACAAATAGTTCGTTTCCGAACTGAGAAGAAAAAACCGAAATTTGAAAGCCCATTATCAGCCGCATTGACCTACGTTTAAACCTTTTCAAAACATTTGAGTTTTTTTAAATTGCGCAGAATAAAATAAATGAAGCGAATTTGCAATTTATTTCTGTATAGTGTCTAGCTTATTTCACTTCCACTTAATACACCAATTTATTCAATACTCAACTCTTAGTACGACTTTACTCTATGACTGCTAACTTATATACATATACTCGTATAACTCACTGACTAAGCAGAATGCGTCGCCTTTTATAGTAAATTAACAATAGTTTTGAATGTTCCAGCAAAATCTACTACCTACTATTAAATTGCCGTTACGAATTTGAAATATATATTCCATTTATAGTGGTATTGGCTGCGCTGTTCAAATAAATACAATGCCTACAGAAAAGCTACACTTAATTTGTACAGTAGTTGTCTTAGCTATAAACCTTATTGTGGCATTGGTTTGTGTCAAGGCCACCTTGGTAATACCGTACTTAATTTAATGTATAAGGCCGCGCCTTATACATTATTTAGTTCAGTTATATTTTGGCAGTCATAGTGTAAGTTGCTAAGAGTCGTGTATTGAGTAAATTGGTGTATTAAGCCGATATTAAATAAATTGGAGACTGCATAGTTATACTTGTGTTCCTTAAAAGTGTGCATAAATAAAGCAACAACATACGTGTTATCTATTTAATTTAACGCAATTAAAAATAACTCAAACGTCTTAAAACGTAAAACCTAAAGTTAATTTTTAAAAGGTAAAAACTTAACAATACTGTTACGTTTATTTATGAGTTCGTAGATTGCAATTAAAATAAAATAAGTCTTGTGTTTGGTATTTAATTAGTAATTCTCGACCGATGTTACAACTTAGGTTCTTCACACTTCGATTTATATGGCTGAGTAAACAATACTTCGAAAGCACTCGAACCTCTCGATATTTCAGGTAGATTCCAATTCTTTCCTTTTATTTCCTTTTGGTTCTTATGAAACCATGCGAATGTAAACATCTACTTCTTTCAATTCCTGTTGCTTGTTGTTGTGTGTTACTTGTTTCCCTTTCTGTTAGTTTTTGTTGTTGCCGTTTATTTTTATTTACTACATTTCTGCTATTGTTGTTGTCGATTTGGTTATTTGTAAACAGCACGTATAGGTCTTTCTCCAGCTTTTGTTTTTTTTGATAGGGGTGCCATATCTGATTTTTGTAACAATAAAGTATACACCGATAAGACCGACATAAGGAAATTGTAACCAAGTGAAAGTGATGTCAATGAATTGGATCTTCCATATAAGGAAGCGAGCAGAACCATAAGAATGTACAAGTTTTTTATACCTCTTCAATTAGCCTCTTTGAGTTTTCACAAAATGTGGTCTTAGTGCCTTATATTCCAGCTAAATATAAGTCTGTGGCCTTCTGGTTGACAGAAATATGTATGCATCTGAGTTAAAATATAAGTGGGCCTAAGACTGAAAAGACTAAGGATGGCATAGACATGATTTAGTCATCTTTCTGATAACATATAAATTCCGCGCCAAAAGAACTGCTCTATTTTTGTTACACAGTTATACAGAGTTTAGTGTGAAAGAATCTCAAGCTGTAGTAAGTAAAAGATATAAAGAGTTCGATGTTAAACCTTAAATGATATTCCAGTTGCATTATTATTTATAATTAAACGTTTATTTTAGTAATTAAATAATTTTATATTTCATATTAACAAAAATGTTTTGTTGTAGTTTGATTTTTTGTTTTCGTAAAATTTACATTAAAGTAATGGAGGTGATATATTAATAATAATTAAAATAAATAGATATTCTATGTATTAAATAAATAAATATTATATTCTATTATGTAAAAATATTAAATATTTCAAGTTAAATGCATTACTAAAATTTTAATATTTAAATTCAAATTCATTAGAATTTTTACTTCTTTCCACCAAAAAATGTAATTTCCAGATGGACAATATGAGCCCGTTTATGTATACAGGAGAGTGTGTTTATATTTCATATTTAATTTTAATTTATTTCTATATTATTTACCTAGAAAATATACATATTTTTATATTTAAAGATGTCAGTCTGTGTAGGTATATTTAGGTAAAAATATATTCGAAAATGTATGTCTGTATGTTTGTCTATTAACATATATTTACATTAATGATTATATTTTGTTGTTGTTGTTTTTGGTGTTTACGAAAATTCATTTTATTTGAATATTTTTCAAGCAGCCGTGTAATACAAACTCATTAAAGGTTTACCACACAAAACATGCATATAAAAATCCAACAACAATAACAATAATACCGAAAAACAAAAATATTACAAATGTTACAATAAAAACAACAACAATTACAAGCGAAAATATAGTTAAACTGTAAAACTAAATATTAAATAAAAATAAATCAACAACAATTTTTAAAAGTCAAAATATAAAATTAGGTAAAGGCAGACAACATGAGTCCTTAAATCAGCAATAACAAGTGTAGGAAAAAAAAAACTGTAGAACATAAACTGTTATTTAAGGACATACGCAAGTCATATGTGTTCGCCTACAAGAAGGGTTATGTTTTATGAGGCGCATAATGTAGCTTTTTTGGTTAAAGTAGACGATTACACTCGTTTTAATACCGAGAATGGGTGGCGTTGAACTGAAGTAGTCCGATAGTGGCAAAAATCTTACCATTTTTCTAGTAAAGAGATACACGGGTGGAGATAATTTTCTGCAGGCTAGACCTGAGATATGTAATCTAGAGGAGCCTAGGGATTGTTAGACTGCGGTTAATAAATTGCAAATACGATGTCTGGCGCCATGTGATTTACACCTTCAAAAGTACTTTTCGTCATGATGTGCTGCCTTCCAGTCATCCTGATGAGGCAATTGCTATGTAGGACTCTAGAATGTGGAGCCATACTGTAATCCGTAAATTATGTTTTTAGTCTTCTGTATTATTACATTGCGCAACGCTATTTCGGTGAAATGTTTTTTATTTTGTTCAAGATAATCATATTACCAAGTTTAGTTACAATATTACCAATTTGAGACATGGTATTAATTGTTTTCAAAACCTATAAAGCCAATCCCATTTCTAGCCTAAGTAAGACAAACTGGAAACTTGTTTCGAAACTAGAAATGACAGTGTTTCTAACCAAAGGCTTAGGTCTTAATCTGAACAAACCATGTCATACTTCTGCTGGTATTAAGTTACATGACAATAAAAAGAAATCGCCAAATTTGTTCTTAACAAATTAAAAGTTATATTGAAAGAAAAGGCATCATCGATGAGTCTCCATAGGTAAGGTTAGCAGTTCACTGCACAAAAGTATATTAGGAAGCGCGGCTCCAGCTCTCATCGGCGGAGACTATGGATTGTGCTTCTAGATTATTGCATTCCGTGATCTTATCAATATTTTTGTCTTATTGTCTGGCGAAGATCTTGTGTCGTCTACAGTCCTTTGTGTATAAAGACCCCATCTAAAGGGGGAGCAGGTTTATGGGCGGTGTCTACAACGAGGAGTTTTGTCTTCCGTGTGGATGTAATATTCTTCAGGCGAAATTGTCTGCCTCTGCAGGGAGAACGAGCTGGCTGAAGTTCTATCGAGCATCTGGTAGCTAAAGCGAGGCCGTGTTAAGTAAGCTTACGGGTTAAAACTAGTCCGAGAATTTTGGTCTACGCTAAATATAATGGTAAGCAATTCAGATGTCTTCTTATGGGCATGGGACTATTAAGAATATTATAATTGCGAACAACTTGGCGAAGGAAGGAAGCCATATTGCTTGGTCGGATACTAATGAATTTTAAGGACTACCACTATCCACACCCTGTAACCATATCGATGTTTATGATTTCTTGATAAGTTTCAGGTCCGACTAGTAACCTGATCCGGATTTTTAGTCTTCGCTGAATGCAATGACGACTGATGAGTAGAGACATGGGACTATAGAGGAGAATTGATGAATTTTGTGACCTCCCACCGGTCCCGTATGCTGGGATCGTAGCTTTGTCAATGATTTGGAGATTGATTGGAGCTACGTGGGTGGCATGATGAACTTTTATGTCGACTGACGACGAATCAGGGTTGGCAACTCTTTGGGTAACCCAACTAAACCCACCCGACTTTTATTTACAACAAAAATAATGAAAAATTACTTCGGTCCGTGTTTTAAGCTCAAAAACATAATGAATTAAAAAATTTGTCAAATCAATGCTTACATCTTTTCCCCACCTCTGAGCCAATGTCCTAGTCACGTCTTAAAAAAACTTCTCGTCTTTTAATATAATCCACTTTGAAGCCGATTTTATATTTCTTCAAAAGAACTGATTCGGTGACATGCTAAAAGATATTGCACTCGTCGAAGCAGCCAATAGTCAGAACGTGCAATGTTTGGAGAATACGGCGGTTACGGCATTTGATCGTTTTCAACAATAGTTTGGCCACTTATACGACGTAAGACCGAGCGTGCAAAACGAAAACTATCTGTCTCTATATTTCGGCCGTTTTTCTCATAATACGAGTACACGTCTTAAAGTAATTGCAGTCTGCTTCGGTCACCGAGTTATAGCATCTCATAAAACACAATGCAGCCTTGATCACACTAAGAGTGCAAAATAAATACTAAAACGTTGCAATTGTACTTACAAACAAAAAATATTGTAAAAATGATTGATATTTGGAGGCAATACCCAGTAGAACCTGGTGGGTTTTGCCACTCCTGCGGCGAATGTTTGTTCTCACTTAGATTGAACCAAAGCGGGTGGGTGATGCAATTTTTTACTGATTGACAAGAAATGTTTTGCGTCGTTTAGATAGGCTTTATTTACCCAGGTATTCCCATATGATGTTGATATACCAACCTCTGTCATCTCTACATTCCTTATTCCCATAGAAATATTTGTACGGGCCTTTGAACTCTCTAATAACTGTTTTAGTTTTTTGTTTTTTTCTCTTTCATTACATTACGTTTTTATCCTTTTAAAACGTTCTTTTGAATTGCGTTAAATAAAGTAAAAAACACCAATTTCTTGCTTGACTTTATAAATTCCTTTTTATTTCCACGCTCTAACTTTTTACAGCAACTTGTTTAACTTCCACTTTATACAAATTACTCAACACTTTTATTAACGCCTTAGCACGACTTTACTTTTTGACTGTTAAATTACGACTGACTGACTAAGCATAGCTCGCCGCCTTTTATAGCAAATTTACATTAGTTTCGAATGTTATAGCAAATGCTAAAACCTTCTATTCAGCTACGTTATTTCAAATGTAAAATTCTAATATAAAACATTTATTTAGTAGCACTGTTCAAATAACTTCAGCCTTGACAGGGTGATCGTAGCTTTGACACAAACCAATAGAATAACTTCCATAATAAAGTTTTTAGCTTTAAGTGTATAAATCTTGGCGTATATTTTTAGGCATTTTCGTTTTCGTTACATTATAATAAGACCATGGTTTATTGATTACTTATCTTCAGCGAACTATCGACATGACCTTTAAAGATTCATCTTCACTGTCATGTGACTTTATGACACAGTTTATTCAGGTTTAAACCAAAGGTCTAATTTGGATAGAAACACGTCTAATTTCTAGTTTCAAAACTGAGTTTTGAAAAAAGTTTCCAATTTCAAAAATTAAATTTTTGGGATTTGCTGTATAACTTTCGAAGTCAGTTGATAACATGCCTCAAATCGGTAATATTATCATGGAATGATTTTAGTGTATTAAAAACACCGGATATCATTTTATATTTTTTTTTAATGATTTTTATCATCTAAAGCTATATTTGCTTTAATCGCCCTATTTAAACTTTTCGTACAGCTTACGTGTATTTCAAATAAAGAATTATGTACTAAATTCTAAATTAAAAAAAAAATAATAAAAATACCGCATGTTGTTTTTCTATATTTTAAATGTTTATTTGTTTTGGTGATAAATATTTTCAAATATTTTTTCTTCTTCTTTTTTACATATTTTGCTTAGTTTTCATTTCATTTTTCAGGTATTTCATATTAATTTGCTTGTAAGCGGATTTTGTTAATTACACAAAAAGTGTATGTTTGTGTCCATACACACACACATACATACCCTCATTAAAATTGTCCATTGTATAAACACATATCCTTACACACACAACAATTTGTTGGCAACCATTTAAATGAATTTGTTAACGAAACTTAAAATATGATTTAAGGAAAAAAAAACGAAATATTTTTGCCAAAAATAAAATTAGTTTCGTGTGCAAAATAAATTCATATAAATTGTTTTAAATAAAATACTTATTTTAAAACAAATAAAAACCAAATTAAACAACAATCGGCAGTAAAGCCCGACTATGTGGTGATCTATATCACACAGTACTACCTTGATCAACAAGTTTCTAAAATAACCCCCGTGTGGCAGTCGCATCGTTCCGATTTGAGTTTTTTTTTTTTTAAGTTGGTACGTCTGTTGTTAATATTACCGCTAAATCTTAGCGTCATAGCTTGAGACTTGCAAAAGCTACGTAGGCAGGAGTACATCTATCTCTATGTGAATATCAACAACAAATGTACCAACTTAACAAAAAATAAAACATAAACTTAAATCGGAACGATGGGACCGCCACACGGGGGTTATTCTGGAAACTTTTTGATCAAGGTAGTACATTAGTTATGTGTTATGAGTTGTAATATCATAGTAAGTAAAAACTCGACTCGTGAGCATAAATTTCTTTTCTTCGCTCGTTTTATGACTCGTTTTCGTGATTTCAATTCTTTAAATCGTGATCACGAATCATATTGTTTGCTCACAGTATTTCAAGGATTTTTGCTCGATTGGCGAGCACAAATTTCAAATCTGAACAAATTTCAAAAATTTAATAAGAAAATTTTCGCAAATTCAATATTTTAAAAATTTGTGCCCGCGAGTCGAGCAAAAAATATGATTCATGCTCGAATTTAAAATTTGTGCTACGAACGAATTAAGGCCCAACTATAAAATATGGAAAAATAACACAGTTTAAATCAATAAATGCTACTCATGTTAAATCGACGCTCTTTCAGTGACGAATAAAAGCAAGAGCATCCATTGTACATGTTTCTTTTGTTATTGTTTTACATATAACACACCCACATAGCTGCTTACGTGCGTAAAGTGCGATGGGGTTCGCTCAAAACGTAAGCAAATGAAACTGAACGAAACTCAACGAAAAGATTGTTAAGTACATTATGGTTATACACATTTGATTGTGTGTATTCGTTTAAGCTAGCCAACGTATATTATAGGTGATCTTTTAAAAATGAGCAAAAAGAATCGAAAACGAACAACTCATTCCAGTGCATTCGAATATGTGTATGTGTCTATATTTTGTGTGCAGCGACCAACATGCATGTTTTATATTACACAAACAACATTTACTAAAAAGTATTGTTCGTTTTCAACTTGTTTTGATGTTTTTCGACTCGGTTTGCGTTTTGAATTTCATTTTTATTTTTTTTCTTTTTTTTTTTGATTCTTCTCAGGGGTAGTACTTTAAATTCTTTTAAAATTCGGCTCTATGAATAAACTAAATACGAGTATTTTTCCTACTCTGTGTAATATTCATGTGCTTGCTGCCACTGCATTGGATATTATACCATAAGTCTGCTAGCTCCACAAAAGCCCCTACTAGAAGAGATATCCAATGCAGTAACAACTCTTTGTTAAGAAATAAAGGACTATCTTAATAACTCCTTACATTTGCTATGTGTAGGGCACATTGGTGAGTTTTATAATTGCCACATAAATTTTAAATTTAAATAGTTATTAAAGTACAAGTACACATAACTATTAACAACAAATATTTAAATATTCCGGTTAAATAGAATTTTTATTTTCATTTTATAAAATTGTAATTTGCTGTTGACCACACCTGCTCTCACAGTTGTGCGATAAATTGTTAAAAATATACAAATTAAGGACTTTAAATTATTGTTATATTTTTAAATAAATTTAGATGAGTAAAAGGTGTTCTTTTTAGCTTGTCTAAATAGAAATAAATAAAAATTTTAATTATCACAATTACATAGAATATGGAATGCTATCGAAGTTCCTATACATACAAATCAGAAGAGTTAAAAACTAGAAGAAGCCTTTAAAAATGTTTAGCTAGTTTGTTTAAGAAAATTTTGACTTTAAAAAACGTTCGAGTACCGGAGAATCCGTGTCAAGAGTGTAAGGGTTAAAACATCATTTTGATAATATTATCACAAAAATTGAACCGGTTTCTTAGCCTCAAGAGTAGCATCATTTAACGACACTTGACCAGTCTTTTTTTTAAGTACACGTTAAGCACTTGGATCTCAACGTAACTCATGCCATTAGTGACATAGTACCAGAAGTTATTTTACCTTTTCTATAAGCTGGCTATTGACGGTTAGTAACTTACAATTATTATTTTAAAAATATTTAAAAAAAAATATTAGTTCGCATTCAGGTTCGAACACTCTAGTAAAAACAAACTATGTAATGGGTTTTTAGTTGATGTTTGAAAAAGTAAAGCTGTGTGTGTGTGCAATCAGCAAACATATTTTTTCTGAATTTAAGCAATGATCTTGATAACGTTGACTTTAAAGACATTGGTAGATTAAAGCTTACTGACATTCACATACCTGTGACTTAAAGAAATATTAAAGGAAATAACATAGTCACGTCACCTTCTGGTGTAGTCATCATATATGCAAATTGTCCAAATCTAAGAATGTAGAGCCGCCTTTTCATTTGACTTAAACCAAGCAGTTAGCCCAGGCTGTTATTGATACGATTGTGTGCAATGTACGCCCAGTAACGCCTAGTATTTTACAGAATTAAGAAAGAGACCGTTAAAGTGCGTTGGGCCGTAAATAAGGACTGAACAAAGTTAATGGTTTTGACATACAAGCAATACATTCATCTTGGACTAACTCTGAACGCACAAAGTTGCTTGACTGATACAGCAAATTGATGAACACTTTTCGCAACTTAATCCGTAGGACAAATTTCTTCTTTATAACTTTGTAAGCTGCATCGCTTTAATAGTGGCATCGTAAGTAGTGCCAAAGACTCAGCTCAATTGTTGCCAAGCTCTAGACACATATATTACATTACTTTTGTCCATTAACGAGAACAAGTTACGATCATTTTGACTCCTTATTATTTAGAAAGAATAAAACTTTTTTAGTCACTAACGTAAAAATAAAACTAATTTAAGAAATTTCTTTTTCAGAACAAACTAGCAACCGAATGACATTGTCTATAACCTTCCAAATTGAATGTTTGGTACACATCTAAATGATAAAAACTCCATGATAAAAAAAAGCCAAAATAATTTCCAATGTTAGTTTCTTAGGCTAATTTTTAAACTCATTATCTATAAATATGGTTAGTCATTGTTTTTTAGCTTGAAAGAGTACCAGATTAGATAAGAAGAACAGACCAATACGCATGGGTTCACTTAAGGCTTTTTTATAATATTTTTACGATAGTGAATACACCTAAAAAGATACACCAACATTTAAAACTATAAACTTAATTATTGTGGGAATTATTATTCTATTGGTTGATGTCAAGGCTACGAGAGTCTAATGGTGGAATAGTGTTTCCGATATACCTTTGAGTCCAGCATGTACTAAATCTTTAAATTTTAATTAATCGTAACTAACAAGTAGGTTGTAGAATGTACTAGAAAATTCGAAATTAATCCAAGATGAGTAGAAAAGCCAGGAAATTTTCCACAGTCAGACGTTTATAATTTAACAGTCGTAGAGTACAGTCATGCTAAGAGTTGAATAAATTTGTGTATTAAGTGGCAGTTAAATAAGTTGGATATTGTGTATAAAGTTAATTTGGAAATAAAGACTGCGTAAAAGCAACAAATTCGCTTCGTTTATTTTATTTAACGCAATTTAAAAAACTTACGAGTATATGTTCTAAAAAGGTTAAAACGTAACAATATTATATACTAGCCAATTCCTTTTTAATACTGATTGCTTAATTAGTATCGCCACCCTTCTTTTTACTCAACAGAGAAGAGTTTCAGAAAGCTCTAGCAGTAACATAAACTTCTTTTATTTGGTGAATTCTAGAAACATTTCATTCAAATGCATTTAAAAACAGTAGTGTGTGTATTTGAGTTTAATATGGTTGATTTAGTTGTTCTTGTTTTCTGTGTGTAGTAGTTAAACCCCACACCCCTTTAACCCCATTGTCCTTTATAAGTGTCTAATATAGTACTACTGTATTTAAATTCACATACACTTCTATACTTATATAAGCGACATGAAAATTGTTTTCACTATATTTTTTAAATTTCCATAATACTGTGACTGTTAAGAGGTTAACAACTTTCTTCCGGTAGCGAACATAATAGTGAATTACTGTGACAAACGCAAACAGTTGTAAATCATTGATGGCTGACGATAAAATTACTTTGGTGTCATACATTACTTTAAAAAGCCATGGCATGATATTCATTTATAAGTGAGTTCTAACGAACAATATCATCAAGAATTATTAGAAGAATTAGTGCTTTATTCGTTAACAGACAAGTGCAATAGAAAAAATCTGTTATCGTTCAGCAAGTAGTCGACTTGTAACAGACAATGTCGTTAAATTTCAGCATATAGTTGACTCATAACAGAAAAAGTCGCTAACTCCCTTTATCTGTTTCATAGTCATGATTCATCCATGACATTTTTCATTTACGATAATTTCGTATAATATTTGACATGATACTGATTTATGGTGAAAATGTCGCTCAAATACGCCAACGGGATATTATGCTTAAAAAATATTGGAATTCTCTGCTATATATGTATGTAGTAACTAAATCAATTTTGATCTATGTATGTATGTTGTGAAAATTTCATAAATAAATTGTATATTTATTGTTCTATTTTTAGTATTTCTTTTCTATATTTAACCGCTTAATAAATTGATAATTTTTCGCTTTGTGGATGTGCAAAATATTTTTTTATTTATTTTTGGTTTTTATTATTGAAAATCGTATTGCAAAAATTATTCATATAACAGGGTGATCCATCCATAATGCACGATGTTAGTTGTGAGTTACACCATAACGTCAAGTTCTTTGCCCAACTTAATTTGACATTTCTATGTTTTAGTGTTTAACAAATTCAACCATGGAGAGAGAAATACTTGAGCAGCGCGTTAAGATTGTTAAAGCCTTTTACGAAAATGGGCGTTCATATCAAAATGCATTTCGAGCACTTTGTGATATTTTTAGTGAGCAAAATCGACCGAATGTGCCTACAATCTGAAAAATTGTGCGCAAATTTCAGCACACCGCGTTTGTAGGATATCTGGAAACACCTGTGCATGTTCGCCCAGTTCGTTCTGCGGAAAACATTGCTGTTATTCGCGATTGTGTGGCAGAAGAGCCCTCAATCTCGACATGTGAATGACTACAAATTGAGGATAGGGACCTGGACGATATGTGGTTCCAACAATATGATGCCACTTGGCACACAGCCAACGGAACAATTGCTCTTTTGATCGAGGAATTCAATGGCCAGTTATCTCATATCGTGGCAATGTTAATTTGCCGTCACGATCAAGTGAGTTGACACCGTTAGACTTCATTCTTTGAGGATAATTAAAATAAAGTGTACGTCAATAAGCCAAGAGCAATTCAAGAGCTAAAGGATGAGATAATTCGGCACATTCACGACATTGAACCTCAATTATCTCTAAGACATAATTGAATATATGGACACACGGATAGATGTATGCCAACGAAGCCGTGGCGAACAATTGGCCGATATTTTGTTTCACTCAACATTATCGTAACAAAAAGTATTAAAATAATTCTCTGAAAACTATTTGTTTTATTTTGAATTAATATTGAGCGTTGTGGTTGGATCACTCTTTATTTATTGTATACTAACATATACAATTTTAGGAATATTTAAAGTGAATTTATTTTTCACTATACAAGCACTTCTATATCGTTATTCTCATGTAGAAAGGCCCTAACTAGTATATTTTTCCAAATTGATTTTTTTAATGATTGCAATACATTGCACACAAATACATCTTATGACAGAAGCCGCAGTATAAAAAGCCTTAACGCATTAAAAAAAATTCTTCTTTCAAATAGAACCTAATTAGACCAGGCCAACATTTTATGCATCATAATAAACAGTCTCTAGAATGGCGTACCCCATTGTACCTACTGTTCGTCGAATTTAAGAAAGCCTTTGATACCATCAAACGGACTGCCGTATAAGAAGCATACGGCTAGTACGAGGATGCAGAACTCACCGTCCTTCAAAACGCGACCCATCTGTCAACCATTCCATACTAACTCTGGAGTAAAGCAAGAATGTACACTTTACTCTACTACCTCTACTATTCACCATAATGCTGGATGAGATCATGAGTGATATCTGTTCACACACATAAGAGGTATAACATGGAGACAACTCGAGCAAGTGGATAATGCAGATGATGTTTGTCTACTGTCACACAAGATCTCCAACATGCAGTCAAAATTAGAAGACCTGGAAAGACTGGCTCACTATATTGGACTTGGGATAAATATCAAGAAAACGAAAGCCATGAGAATTATCAACAATAGCATGCTATAGGGCCAACCAATTGAGTATGCTGCTATCTGGTTAGCACGGTGACAACAAATGGCGGTGCATAAACAGACCGCCATTCGGACGACTGCAGTCTCTATAAAGAAGCTGAGACATATCCAGGCAACCCAAGCTCAGAATATTCAACTCATGCGCAAAGTCAATTGTACGGCAGTGAAACCTGACTTGTTTTTAAGAAAATTGTGCAAAAAGCTACAGATATTCACCAACAAGTGCCTTAGAATCATACTAATGATATTCTGGCCTAACACCATAAGGAATATAGAACTATGGAATTTGACAAATACAGAGCCTATAAGAAAGCAGATAAGGTAAAGGGAGTGTAGATGGATCGGCCATACCTTAAGCAAGAATCCCAATAGTAGATATTACAAGAATGGCACCTGAGTGGAATCCTCAAGGATCAAGAAACCGCGGTCGACCAAGAAACACTTAGCGGCGTACAATTGTTCAAGAACTGAGACAAAACAATCTTACAGAGGAAGAGATGAAGACAACTTTTTAGAAACCCTATGCTCCCAAGAGAAGTAACGGAAGAAAAGGACTAAGTCACCAGGAAGATAAGAAGAATGTTATTCTAACAGCAAATGTGTGTTGATTTTCATTAAAAACTGCGTTGAAAAGTTACATTTTGATAATTACAATTTCTATTACGTTTATACCATGTTAGTTAGTTACGACGGCTTGCCAGACCCACTTGGGTCCAATATTGATCCCACTGTGATACCCATATCAGTAATCCAGAAAACAAAAACCTACATGTTCGCATCCCAGATCGAACCGAACCAACCAGACGCCTGCACAAAAGAAGTGATCCTGCTGATGATATTCATATCAGCCAGATCCGACAAGGCATCCAGAAACTGACTGCCAAGGAAAGCAGTCCTAATATCTGAAACACTTAGACACTGATACAAGAAATGCTCGACAGTCTCCTCCTCTTCCTCATCCTGAAAACTCTACAGTAGTCATTGAACGGCAGACCCAATCTCCTATGTTTTATTCATGCTTGAGAGTTTTATTTCTTTAATCGCTAGCGCGAATCATATTTTTTTAAAAATGTGCTTACGAGTTTTTTTCTTTAAGTCTTGAGAAAATTTTATCCTGTGAACTTTTAATTCGTTCATGAACAAAAAAGAATCACAAACGAGCAACTCATTTTAAAGCATGTTGTTTGTGTAAGACTGTGCATAATACCATGCATTCGTACGTGTGTATTGGGTATACAAGTTGATAATGTCAAATTGGGCAACATGTGGCATAATTATCACATATGGTTTGTGTCAATAGCAACAGTTATGGAATTTTGGAGGGTAAACATCTGTCACTATAATTCAGTCTTTAATAGCCGCCAAGGTGTAAAAACACACATTCTTTTCAATCGCTATAATATTGTCTAATTTTGTGCATAAAAATGTGTTTTGCGAGGAAGTTTGATAACCTTCTTTCATTTAAAGAAAACGGCTGCTGAAAGTTATCGATTTTTGGGATAAGCTTACTTACTTACATTACTCGACGAAGATTGTTGTTAAACGTAAGAACAATTTGCATTATCATTGGGAGTTGTTACACAAGAAGCCATTTCTCTACATTTAAAAGACGATGTTGCATGGCGAAGGTGATGCTTGAACGCTACAAAAAGAAGTCATATTTGTATCGTATTGTTACTGGTGATAAAAAATGGATAGATTACTATAATCCTAAGCCAAATCAACTACGAAGCCGTCACAGAGGTTAGGACCTGTACCGAACACAATTGATTCGTTTGAAAAGAGAAATCAACGAAAAACGACCAGAATATTCGATCTGCTATCATTTCAAGGCAAGATCGGTCAAAAATTATTTGGAAAACAGTGAATGGGAAGTTGGGCTCACCCGCCATATAGCCCAAGCCTTGCCTCTTCTGACTATCAGTTGTTTCGATCGATGCAGAATGCCCTCACTGGAATACGCTTCACTTCAAAACAAAGTATCAGAAATTCGCTTGATTCATTCTTTACCTCAAAACCGGAGCAGTTCTTTCGGCGCGGAACCCATATGCTACCAGAAAGATGGGAAAAAGTAGTGGCTAAAGATGGACAATACTTTGAATAATGTATCAATTCATTTTGTTATTATAATAAATGCATTTTTCAATCAAAACAATCGACATGATTAACTTGTATACCCAATATATTTTGTGTGCACCGACCAATAAGTATCACACACATTTAATAAAAAATTGCTCGTTTTCAACTCGTTTTGGTGCTTTTCGACTCAGTTTGCATTCTGAATTTTGTTTTCAAATTCTTTTGCTTTTGATTCTTCTCACGAGTCGTATTTTAAATTCTATTAAAATTCAGCTCCCAAAAAAAATCGTTCTTTACGAACAAATTCCATTTGTTCATTCATGGTTTTTACCTCCTCCTTTAAAATTGAAATTATTTGAGTTGGGGCCTTTCTACATGACAGCAATAATGAGTACATACTATACATATTGTACTTTTCATAAATTTCATTCAAAATATTTTAAAAATATCATAAAAAAATTTACATAATTTATTTATAAAAACCTATTTTTGTATACAACGATTGTTTTAGAGACTAAATGTTATTGTTGTTTATCGTTGTGGTCAATGGCAATTGGTAAATATTTTCATAAAAATATAAACTTCATACATATAATAATAATCACAAACTAAACGCAGCATTTAATTTCATTTCATTACATATTTTTGTTATTGTTGTTGTAAGTATTTCATTAAAATGTTTATAAATTTAGTGATTTGTTAACTAAACGCACATGAATATTCAGGGAAAATTATTTTCGATGGTTAGCCAACAAGAATGAAAATGAACAAAATATAATGCAAGGAAATGCACGAATATTGAGGGATTAAAAATTGAAATTATTTTTGGTAATTTATTAATAAGTAATTGAGTTATTATATTAAATCTATTTGTAAGCATAATAATAAAAACAATTTTAACAAGGTATTTAAGTGGTAAAATAATATTTTTGAATAATAATTTAATTGTTTTTTTTTACTATAATATTTTTCGTAGGAGGCGTAGAAGGTTTAAGTGAAATAATTGCTGGACACTAACGACAGGTTATAGAGACAGCACTTCACTCGTTGAGAGTATACGCTTGCAGTCTTCCTTAATATTTAAGTGGCTTTCAATAAAGTTTGCTTTAATTAAATGTCAGATGTACCGGTATGAAATGAGCGTTTTTTTTTTTGTGTGAAGAATATTGGGTATATAAGTTAATAATGCATTTATTATAATAACAAAATAAATTCATATATTATTCAAAGTATTGTCCATCGTTAGCCAGTACTTTTGCCCATTTTTCTGGTAGCATATGGATTCCGCGCCAAAAGAACTGCTCCGGTTTTGAGGTAAAGAATGAGTCAAACCAATTTCTGATACCCTGTTCTGAAGTGGAGCGTACTCCAGTAAGAACGTTCTGCGTCGATCGAAAAAAATAGTAGTCAGAAGGGGCAAGGTCTGGGCTATAAGGCGGATGAGCCAAAACTTCCCTTCCACTTGTTTTCCAAGTAGTTTTTGACCGATCCTGTAACATGTGGTGGCCGAGCGTTATTATGATGGAAGATTATGACCTCGTGTCTGGTCGAATATTCTAGCAGTTTTTCATTTATTGCCTTTTCAAACGAAACAATTCTGTTCGGTACAGGTCAACTGTGATCTCATAATACAAAACATCCTTCTGATTTGGCTGGTTGGCCTGGCTTTACATATGACTTTTCACGGTTGGGATTATCGTAATGTATCCATTTTTCATCACCAGCTTGACAATCTTCATCGTGTAATATTTGCTGTTCCTCATCATCAAACTTTTTCGGCTGACCAGGCCTCTCCTTGTCTTCTGTGTCGAAATCACCACTGTTGAATAGCGCAAACCATCGTTCCCAAGTTTTCTGAGTTGTTGACCGTAAGCTTCTACCGACAATTTATAACTTTCAGCAGCCGTTTTCTTCAACTGAAAAAAGGTTATCAGACTTTCCCGCAAAACATCATTTTTAGGCACAAAATTCGACATTATTATAGCGACTGAAAAAAATGTGTGTCTACACTTAGGCGTTTATCGAATACGGAATTATAATGACAGATGTTTAGCCTCCAAAATACCATCACATCGACATTATTAACTTGTATACCCAATAAAAACACTAGTTTTTAATGGGAAAGTAAAAAACATTTTTTTCAAACCATTGGGCATTGCTCACTACACACTTTCAATACCTTTCAAGCAATTTGTGGATCCTACGCCAATAAAACTGTTCGTCTTTGAAGCAAACCAATTAGTCACCAAATTTTCGACTTCCTCGTAGGAATCGAAGTGGTGCTCAGCCAATATGTGTTCCGTCGATGAAAACAAGTAGAAGTCTGAAGAAGCCAAGTCTGGTTAATACGGCAAGTGGAGTAGCAGCTCTCTGTAGCGATTTTGCTGTGTGCAGGTGCATTGTCTAGTTGTAACATTACCTTGTCGTGTCTTGAGACCCATGCTGGTTGTTTTCCATCAATCCATGGTTGAAATTAATCATTTGTTAGTGGTATCGATCTGTATTAGTGGTTTTACCAGGTTTTAGGACCTCATAGTACACCACATCTCTCTGGTCCTACCAGACACACAGCATTGTCTTCTTGCCGAATCGATCTGATATTGATTTTTTGCCGATTATGATTCTGAAAATAAATCCTTTTTTCATCGCCAGTAAAAATTCCATGCAGCAATGATTTTCTGCCGTGTTCTTGGAGCAAAGTTTCACAAGTGGTTTTTCGGTTTTCCATCTGTCTGCCAGACTTTTGGATCTTTCCTATGGCTTTTAAACGATCAGAAATTGTTTTTTGTGCAACATTTAACATACCCGCCATTTGTTTCTGACTCAAAGTGTTGTTTTCTTTAATTTTTTTTGGTGGTCTTCCACGTTCTTCATTTCTCACTATAAAATCGGTATCTCTGAACTGTCGAAACTATTTTCTGCATGTTGCTTTTGACTTTCCAAAAAATTAATGCTTTCCGCAAATCATAATTAAATCATGACTCTGAATACCCTATGACGCTGGCATGTTATACCCTCGGGACACTCCTCTATTCTATTTGATGAACCAATGATACTGGGTGATATCGACTATGGCTTCTCTGGACCTGAACTGTATAGGGAATTCGGTGTTATGATTACTAGTAGGGAAGATTTTGCATCTTTCTCTATCATCCCCAGCGATTAAGTGAATGTCTATACTGAGAGTTGTAGGCTATAAAACAGGCTGGGCAGTGGAATTTATTCCGAGAGGCTAAACCTTTGTGTTTCTCTTTGCCTTCGGACTATTGCAGTGAGTTTCAGGCCGAAGTGATGAACATTTTTCATGCTGCTGAGTGGATCCGTGGTAGTTGCGCTCCTACCGACGATATGTATCTGTTCTGACAGCCAGACGACGATCAGATATTTTTCAGGTGTGACATTCAACTTTAAACTGGTCTGCTGTGACTGCCATGATTCCTTTGTGGCACTATCACGTCAGTCTTGTGTATTTCTAGTCTGGGTTCTTGGTCACAGGGACTTCCCGGGTAACAGTGCTACTGACTAGAGAGCTCAGGTCGGGATCACTTCTTTCGCACATTAATTTTCACGTGACGGTGGCGATCAAGTGGAGCTATATCTGGTCTGGACGGAAGGTGACTCTTGCTTTATTGCTAAATTCACCTGGCTCAGGTTGGATATGCAGCGTATCAATCAACTGTTCAAACTGGGCCGTAAAAGCATCTCCTTTGCTGAATCCAACCTCACGGGTCATTGCGTCATAGGTAGGGACGCCCAAAGGATGCGCTTACCTGCAAATACCCTTGTCGTGGCTGTGGGTTAGCTTAGATGGAAAAGGGCGTGGTCCACACTATCTACCAATGTCCGTTTCTCGCACGGCGTAGACTTCTCACACAGGACTTTCACTTTCTCGATGGCTTATCGGAGCTATCGATCCTTGACATCAGGTCAATAGCCATGTTCATTAGACTGTCGTGCTGGTTCACGATCTAACTTATAGAAGTGCTTCTGTGTAGTGCCTTTGTTTGATCACCAGGGTTTTGATGAATAGAACGAGTAAAATGCATTATGTGGTATCACAACGGGCCGCTATGTGTGCTCAACTGTCCCTTGTTAAGCGAGGTTGCTACACCCTCAACCTGACTTTCTATCGACGGATTTACACTCTCTAAAGCTGAGAAGAGATTGCCACCTGTATTGTTGTATTCATTCAAACTAATTTACACTTTTCAAAAATACATATACCCACACTCGCTATGGATTTCATTAACTAAATGAATTAAGTGAAATGTAGTTTTTGTTAAATTTTTTCACTTTTGTGTTTCCTCTTATGCATAACTTCTTATGATATAATTGTGTCTTTCAATCATATCAGCGATAAAAGTTGTCTCAATTTTTTCCAAGCCTTGGTTCACTTTTGTCATTTCAATTTAAAAAGAAAATATCGTCAGAAGAAATGATGAAGAAAGATGATAATGGAGCTGAGCATTTTGCAAAAGTGTCAAGTACTTGTATTGGAGCTCAGCATTAGCCATAAAAAGATAGCTACAGCTGAGCTGCAGAAACTGTGAGAGTGAAAGTCAGGAAGAAAATAATGTAAAATAACGAAAATTTTGCGCTATTTTTTATAGCTTTATTTGCTAAGAGTATGTGTTGTTTGCTGTTGAGCAAACAACAAGTTTTCTTTTTGTAAATATATTTCCTAGAAGTAATAAAGTATATGGTTTTCTTTTTGTATTACCATCCTACGTATAAAATAAATTTGCTGTTTACTTGTCTAAGCATATGCTGTGTTATTACGTTGGATGCAAAATTGGTTGCATTAGGTAATGCCATCACCACCGCATTTAATGCCATATTACATTACCACTTCAGTTTCTTAGAAATAGAGCAACAAGGGCAAACAGACAATATGATTTAATATATACACAGAAATTGTAATAGTTTTGCAATAGTCAGAGGCGTTAAAAGGAAAGTACTCATTACTTGTATGGTCACAAATATTTTAGACGGCGTTGTCAACTCTAAGCTTTTAGCACCGTTTTTAGTGTTTTTTAAAATTTTCGACGCAAGAAATTGTCGAGTTAGTGCTAAGTGCCTTTTTTTGTGGCACCAAATCATTATTTTAAATGGTAATTAAAACTTTTACAAAAATGTTACAGGACAATATTTTTACAAGTGTAAACATAACATTTTACAAATTATTTCTTGCATAAAAATAACATTTCTGGCAGCATTGTATTAATAGCTTGACGCCAAATTTTAGTGCGTCATTTGCAAATAAAATATACATTATTAACGAATAAGTTATATAGTATGTGGTATAAGTATACATACGAGTATGTTTTAAGCCATTTTTCTTTTATATGCAAGTGTACATACACAGATGTACATACACAGCACTATTTAGCGCGTTGCGTACAGCATGACGATTAACAACGGTACCAGTGCTTTCCTTCACCATTTCAAGATATGCTAAAATAAATATTTACTTTGTATAGAAGACACAGCGCTCATTCGATTAATTTCTACCACTTTTTGACCGATAATTTGCATTAACTATGGATGGTAGTGGTACTGCCCAGTCAGGATTTTTGATATTTATATAGCCCATAGTTCCTTTCTGACATATAGAAATATACTGTAAAAATTTTAAGAAAATCGGTTCAGCCGTTTAGCTGCCGCTAAGGCATAAACAAACCAACAAACATATAAAAACATTCATTTTTATACTTATATCGAGTGGGCTATCTGTCGGTTTAAATTTGAACCAGCAGTTATTTCGAATCTGGCGATACTTAAGTCATTCTATTGTCACCAAATTCAGTATATTATCTCCACTGAGCGAAATGAATTGATTTACGCTTGAGCAACGTTGGGATTTTTTGGAAACTATTTCCAAAGCAAAGACAAAAAGCTTAATTTAATCTTGGTGGGTACGTTATTAGGTAAAATTGCCGTATTTGAGGCTCAGAGAACTCAAGCGAAGTCTTACAGAAGCCACCCATTACGAGTGACTGTTTGGTGCGGCTTGTGGAGCGGACGCATCCTTTGCCCATAGTTCTTTGAAACTGAGGACGGCGCAACCATTACGGTCAATAGAGATACCTTTCGCATGATGTGAACGATGTTTGGTTTCACCAGGATGGTGCAATTTGCCACACATCTCATGCCACAATCGATTTATTGCGTCAAACGAATAATGGCCGTTTAATTAGCCAAAATGGTGATGTCAGTTGGTTGCCAAGAAGCTGCGATTTGACACCGTTGAACTATTTTCTGTGGGTTGCCGTTAAAGACAAGTGTTATGACGATAAACCAGAGACAATTGAGAATTTAAAGGCCAACATCGTGATGCTATTGCGAGATACGACACTGAGAAAGAGTTCTCGAAAGTTGCTCCGATCGAATGGGATACTATGAGGCCAGCCGCGGCAGCCATCTGCACCCATTACGAGTGACTGTTTGGTGCGGCTTGTGAAGCGCAGGCATCATTTGCCCATATTTCTGTGAAAATGAGTACGGCGCAATAGATTACGGTCAATAGAGACACATTTCGCATGACGTGAACGATGTTTGATTTCACCAGGATGGTGCAATTTGCCACACATCTCATGCCACAACCGATTTAGTGCGTCAAACGTTTAATGGCCATTTAATTAGCCAAAATGGTGATGTCAGTTGGCTGCCAAGAAGCTGCAATTTGACACCGATGAACTATTTTCTACGGGTCGCCGTTAAAGACAAGTCTTATGACAATAAACCAGAGACAATTGAGAATTTAAAGGCCAGCATCGTGATGCTATTGCGAGATACGACACTCGAAAAAGTTCTCGAAAGTTGCTCCGATCGAATGGGGTACTATGAGGCCAGCCGCTGCAGCCATCTGAATAATATTTCTTTTCTAACCGGAACAACTGTACGTCACAACAAATAAATACATTTGGGAAAATTTCAAACCGTTTTTATTTTATTGCACTTTTAAGATTAAACTTTTAAATGGTCCATCTTATATAAGATTTTAACCCAAAGAAAATCGTAGTTTAAGAAGTTTTAATTTTCCTACTCGAATTAATGTCGTGGCCAAATCTTATCTTATATTGAAATGAAACTCAACTAAATTTAAATTTAATTTTTTTTTCTTTTTTTTCACCAAAAATAAAAGTATACGCCCCTGTTTATAAATATAAAACTAATTCTTAAAGTCTTTTTGAAAAGTTCAACTTTAAAGGAAAATAATGACAAGAAACAACACAGTAACTTAACGCTATGATATGCCTGCATTATTTACGAGCAACAAACGACTTTTAAAAATTTAAAGAAAGTTAATGTAATATATGTACGTGTATATTATAAAGCGGGAATGCCATTAGGGGTATTCATTCATCTGTTTTTATTTTAAGATAATATTTGTGGTGTTGTAGACACATACTACATATCAAATATTTTTTTATTATAATATTTTTTTATTTATTTTAGATAATTTCTACAAAATATTTCAGCTCAATTCTAATCGCTCGTGAATACCGATAATATACCGGATGATTTTTTGTTATTGAGTTTAAACAATTAAAAAAAAAACAAAAATTTTAAAAGTGAATGATATGTTCATTTGGCGATAAATGAATGCCTGCCATATATATTCCAAATATTATTTTAAGTAAATGTCGTCACGGTTAGGGTGCATCCTTGAGCTCCAATTTTATCATATTTTTCCAGCATTTCGGCCGGTATCTCACCAATGGCCGCTGTAATACTGTCTTTTAGGGCTGCATTATAGCTGGCTTGTCCCAATACACGGAGGGTAGTCTAGTACGGTCAAATGCGCATGATTTTGGCAGTCAGTGAACTGCTCTATTGCCTCGCAATAGGTGTGTGATTCATGGTTCGTGACGTGCCGTGTGGCATATAGAACCATGTTTTTAAAACCACATGTCAACCAAACCCATTTTGGGCTAAAAAGTCGGTATTCATCGCACGGTATCTTGCCCATCGTTCGTGAAAAGTACGGTCCAATGACGCCGCCGGCCCACAAATCACACCAAGCAGTGTATCTTTCAGCAGCTGTTGAGCTGCCTTTTGAACTGTCGCTGAATATTATCTTTCAATAGAAAATGGGATCTCCTTTCAACTCTCCTAATGTCCATTCAGCAAACAAACAATGTTGTGGTACGTCACCTCGCTTCAACTCTTGCAGTGGCTGTGTAATGGTTTTTAATGGTTTCATATTCATATCTTTACATAAAATCCTCCAGATATGTTAGTTGAATTGATTGGTGAATTAGTGTCCAATATGGTAAACTTATGCGATATTTGGTCACAACAGCTTGAATAATAAATAGCCTTTTCGGTATATTGATTATGACGACCATAAACGCATGTTATTTGCGAAACAGATATCTCACACAGGGCGAAGCTTAATCATAAAATTCAATGATCTGAAAGCAGCATTCGTTTGTTACTCTATTCATGGTGGAATGGCAAATATCGTTGAGTAAATTTGACATTGCCACATGTCACGAATCTTTTTTTATACTGAAAAACCATATAACGAAAATATCACTTGTTCTAATTTTGCTCGCATATTGGAAATATTGGAAATATTATTTGATATTTATTTTATATCATTCATATAATCGAAATATTCGAGTTGACGTAAGAAACTTTAAACAGTTCTACTTGTCACTCAACAGGCTTCGCCCAAGTTATTCGCAATAGAAAGCATCCTTGCTTTACTCCAACGTTGGTATAAAGTGATTGACTGTTGCTACATTCTCGTTCATAGTTTTGATAATTCGAATTTTTTCTACGGCCGTTTGCCTGATGGTATCGGAGGTCTACTTAAAGTTTAGGAGTAGTTGGTATGAAGTGTTTGGTTGATCTACGCAGTTTCTATTTGGCTGAAAACCTGCTTGTTCATCTCGCAGATCATTCTCTATTTTGCTTTGGATTCTTCTCTGTGTAATGATGTTATCCTTTATATGGTGTTAAGCAGAGTAATTCCTCTCCAGTTGTTGCAATCTTTCAAGCTACCACTGGGTAAAAAACCCGGGTGGGTTAAAATGTTTTTTTTTTTTTTTTTTTAATTAAAAGTAGTTCGTAGCTTATTTACAAGAAAAATAAATTTAATTTACTTATTGGGAGCACAAATGAATTCGGTCCCTTTTTTAGCTCAGAAAAGGTAATGAATTAATAAATTTATCGAAATAAAAATTTATAAAATCAACTCCGAGCCAATTTCCGAATACCGTTTCAGAAAAACTTCTCATCGCCTCAAGAGATTCAACTTTGAAGTTGATTTCATATTTCTTCAAAAGAAGTGATTCGATTACATGATAAAATATATTGTATCCGTCGAAACAGCCAATAGTCAGAGGGACCAATGTTCGGAAAAACGGCGGGTGCAGCATTTGTTTTGATTTGTTTCTGACAGTCGTTTAGCAACTTTTGAGACGTGAAGCTAAGCATTGTCATGCAAAAGAATAACTTAATCATGTCTGTTTTTGTATTCCGGCTGTTTTTCTCATAAAGCACGGTTCAAACGAAGTAATTGCAATCTGCTGTAGCGGCCCATAGTACACAGCTCCGCCTTGATTCGACTGAGAATGCAAAATTGCATTATAAATATTAAAACAACGTAATTAAATTAGAAAGCAATATAAGACCCACAAAAAGCCATCAAAAAACCCAATAAATTCTGATGGATTGGGCTTTAAGAAAAACTCGATTTTTGCCAACTCTGCTTTTCGTTAACTTTGCATGTTGATAGTAGCCTTGCTTTTTCCCAGACTGATGTGATGTGAAGTCATAGAAGTCTAGCTGTGGTCTCAATGTCAACCAGTAGAATTTCAGCTGCTGTTCCATTCTTCTCCGTTGCCAAATAGCTTTTCTGTATCTCGATGGCATTTTTTGTCTCAGTCAGAGTGGGAGAGTTGCACAGTATTACCATGTTACTTTCTGCATGCCTACTGTTGTTCTCCATTCCGTTGTCGTCATTAGCTGCATCTATGACGACATTACTGCTTATTGCTAGTAGCACACTACTGCCATTAGTGACTCTTTGGCTTCCGGCATACTTTCGGTTGATTGTGGTAAAGTTTTCTCATGTTGTTCTGGCTATCAGCTTCTCCTGCTGTAATTGCTAGCCGTACCAGGAACTTTATTTTTTCACTTCTTAAAGCCTTTTTTAATTATTTCTCCAGTAGTTGATGATATTACTGTTTCGTTATTTTTGCGTTGCTCAGCTGCAGCTTGAAATCCCTTCCTTGAAAAACCAGGTTTTAGATGCCATCTGATGTCCACTATTTTCTGTCTACGACTTGGTTACATGCTGCTTTAATACAATATATTTCCATGAGTAATTTTGGTTTTTGCTAACCGTGCGAAAAACAAGTGACTCTACGCGGCTTGTGTTCATCAACCACAAAAGAGCATTTGATCGAATAAAACATCAAAACATAAGGCTTTAAAGTTATCCCCAAAAATGTATTAAAAAAAAAACGTTGTTTAATAAAGATTTGTGTTCACTTATCAAATCTCTTTTGAACAGAAACAAAGTTTCAAAAATCATTTTATTTTGTTAAATTATAAGATTTATTTCAAATTGAAAAGACAATATGCTTCAGTTTAATTTTGTCTTAGAATTTTTAAAATATGGAAATGGAAGATGTCATATTCTTACCGATAAGATAGTAATAATTACAATAAACATTAGATCTGTAAAAATTTTAAATAATACATTTACATTTAGGCCATTAATAATAGTTAAATTGTGTTATTGCGAAATGTAATTTTTGGGTTAATTTATTGTAATATTCCCTCAGATATATTAATAAAATACAATTTAAAATTTTACAAATTTTTTCCTGCTCCAATATAAAATTTTTTTTAACTTTACATTTTATATAAAAAAAAAGAAATATTTTGTTTTATCATTTTAATTTACTACACCAGCCGCTTAAACATGTTTCTGATTTATTACGCTAAACACCATCATAAGTATTTGAAATAGATATTGTTCGTGATATTGTTTGTCATACAAAAAAATTCTCTACACATACTCGTATTATAATAATTAATTCAGAATGAAAGTTAGTATTTTTGAATACTAATATGTGTAGTTTTTACATCTCTAAGCCACCTAATTTCAGTCGCCTAGTAATGTTTATGAAGACGCGAATCTTGCCCAAATTGAAATAAAAAAAATTTTTTAATTTTTCTTGAAACAGGCAATGACAAAAAAGATATTCCGTACGCTCCCTTTAGTCTTTATCATGGTAGCTTCTGCAAAAACTATTATATAAAATTTCCAGAAATTGGGCATGCCCACCAGGAAACCTATGATCGGTTATAGCCTCTATGAGGTTGATGGCATGTAATCTGAACAGTTGCATTATCTGCTTTATTCTTTAGCTATTTTGAGCTGAGATGTTATTCCTGTGATATCAGTTGTCTATGCTTTTCAAGAAAAACTCCAATGTATTGGGTGAGCCATTTAAAAGTTTAAATTTATAAATTCAATAAAACAAAAACGGTTTCTAGTTTTGCCAAATTAATTTTTTTGTTGTGAAGCTGGCCTCACATTACCCCTTTCGATCGGACAAATTTTCGAGAACTTTTTCGAGTGTAAGGGGTCGTATCTCAGCTATGGCATCACGAATGTTGGCCTCCAAATGCTCAATTGTCTCTGGTTTGTCGGCATAATACATAACATAGAAATCAGTCCAACGGTGTCAAATTGCAGCTTCTTTGAGGCCAACTGACATCACCATTTTGGCTAATTAAACGGCTATCAAACGTTTGACGCAATAAATCGTTTGTGGCATGAGATGTGTGGCAAGTTGCACCATCCTGTTGAAACCAATCATCGTTTACATCAATACCATGAAGAGCGACCACAAGAAATCGGTTATCACTGTACAATAGGTGTCTTCATTGACCGTAATGTTTGCGCCGCCCTCATTTTCAAAGAAATATGGATCAATGATGCCTCCGCTCCACAAGCCGCACCAAACAGTCGCTCGAAAGGGGTACAATAGCTTCTGTAAGACTACGTTTGGATTTTCTGAACCCCTAATACGGCAAATTTGCTTATTAATGTACCCACCACGATGATCGCTCCGTAAACGTCAATCTACCTTGCGTATGAAGACAGCAATATCTCCAATGGGTAGCCTACGTCCTGTTCAGGCCCAATAAATGGTTCCACAAAAGTTCGCCTTCAAATGTTTTCCAAAGCAACACATTCACAGAGAATATGCTCCGTCGTCTTCTCTTCCTCCCTACATAGGCGACACACAGTTACCACATTGAGGCTGAAGAGTTGATATCCAAGACAGTAATAGCCCGTCAGGAAGCCAATTAGTATTCTAATAGCTGTCGTACCTATGTTGTGCAACTCCCTATTATAGGTGAAGGGTCTCATCGGCCGCTTCGCCTGTACCCAATATGAATACCACAGTACGGCTCTGGTGAAACCAGTGGCATTACTTTTAGCAATCACTTCAAAATGTGTAACTTCAAAAGACCCGGTTTTTTTTGATATAATACCCAATAAAACCTGGTGTGTTTTACCCAGTGGGCTGTCAACACTCGGGTACCAGTCTTAAGTCTATATCTCCGAAAAAAGGGGCCTTAGTGCCGCTTGATTAACGGAATATAAATTAATAGGAGCGCCCACATTCCACATTCTATATTAATCCACACATAGATGGAAATACTCTGGATCTCTGCCTGGGAAACGCTGGGCCACTTGCCCATTGGTTCCTAGACTTTGATATTGGGCCCGAAAATCCCGGCTCCGACACCATTATCCATTTTAGATCCACTGTAAATAGCTGTGGTTGCCATTAGGAATCCAATGGTCCGACTCCCCACGATCAACACGATAACTTCGAAATTGCGACCAAAGTTTAAGCCACCAGTGGACACGTCACTCATGCTCAACAGTAGCTCAAAGTCGGGGATACGCCCCAGAATGCTCATGTGACCCTTATGGTTTACTGATTTTAAGCTCCAATTAAGTTTACTGCCTAAGAAACTAATAAAAAACATTTTGAAATGATACCTGAGAAAGCGCAGATAAAATTCCACATTAATTCTGGCGAAGTGCAGTGGTTCAAGAGCTTGCAGGCAAAATCTATAGCAGCTTTGGTTTCAACCCAAGACAAGAAACATTTTCTTCATAGTGGTTTCCATCCAATTCATTCTAAAAATCCTAAAGCAACGTAAGAAAAAAGTCAAAAAGGAAGAATCATCATAAAACGCCAGCTCTCGGAAAAATTTAAGTAAATAAAGTAGGAGTCTGTGATAAGCTAGACTCCTTACTACTCGAAATACAGAGATACCATTTCTATGCAACGACAGATGGCACAACTACACTTGCTACAATCGATCGATCACCTGTTTAGCTGGAACAAAAATTACTTGAGAAATTATTACAAAGAAACTAAAACAAGGCAAAGATGCTTTGCTAGCTAAGTACGTGGTTCCAAGAGGAGTAATGGAAAGAAAATTATTTGTTGTAGCATATTAAATATTCGATACTGACTTACAAAATTTTTCTTACTTATTTTTTTATATATAAATTCAGCATAAAGATAATAAAAAACATTACAAATTTTTTTTAAGCCATAAAAAATTCATATCAAAAATACTTTATGACTGATGACTTTCAGAGAGAGAGAAGAGATTATTTTTATGGCCATTATATTAGAAAAGAAGAGAAAAAACATGTTCATGGTTTTAAGGGTATTCCTTAAAACAGCTTTGACTATTTTTTTGGTAATTGTTCCTACCAGACTTTTTCTTTATTAAATGGTTACCCTTAAATATACAACCATTTTTGTAAATGAAAAGACTCAACTAATTACTTTGCGGTCATTTTCATTACCCGCCAGTTGCAGTTGTTGGCAGTTAATTTTATTTTTTCTTTATTTCTTCGCTTCATTTTATTTTATATTTTTGGCTCGTAAAGTCATTAAAGCTTCTCTCGCCTGTATCTGTAGAATGAAATGCTTCTTTATTTCTGGTTGGCATTGTAAATCGTTACATTTTGATACATTTGTTCAACACTCTTAAGCAATTAGTATTACATTTGATAAGACTGCATGGCTCTGTCTGTCTTGTTGTCTATCTTTTGGTATTTAATTGTTCATTTATTATCGTTGGACAAATGCTGGTGAAATTTAAGCGAATAGCTGATTTAAATTTCATTCGATAGGAAAACATATGTTATGAAACACTAAAGTGTACTTAATAATGATAAAAAAACTTTACTTTTGAGCTTGGATTTTTTTTTTGTATTTTATCTTTTTATATCTGAACACCTTGAATTTTTTTTCTTCGTTGCTGGTCCACAAACCATCCATCACTTTGTTTAAGTTTTAGTAATCAAGTTAATTTTCGAGCTAAGTAGATGATTACTCTACTGTATCTTCCCTCCATATTATTACGTTTTAGCGCTTTTAAAACGTTTGAGTTCTTTTTAGTAGCGTCAAAGTTAAATAAATACCACGTTGTTATTGCTTTACAGTTTTTATTTTCTCACTTTTACTTAATTCACTTTATCTTAACTTATATATCTTGCACTTAATATTCGCTTATGCAATACTTTTATTTACACCTAAACACGACTTTACTTTATGACTGCAAAACGATAACTATATCGACGTATACCTAACTGCCAACAGTTTGGAAAGTTTCGGAAATGTCTCAAACGCTCTCAAGACCTCTCTTTTATCTCCGTTAAGCATATAAGACGGTGTTACCATAAGATAGTCGAATTAGTAATGCCGCCAAATACACAAATCAGTATGACAATGCAGTCAAATACACATATCAGTACGGTATTACCAGGGTAACACATTAACAGCCTTGTCACAAACCAATAGACGAAAATACAGGCAATACATTCCCAAAGGAAGTGATGTATTGTATTTTATTTGTAGGCATTTCTATTTTCGTAACAATATGATTGTGTGTAGTGGTGAAGATCCCTGCTAAGTGGTGGTGGTGATCCTTACTGAGCATAGTAATTTTTTCCCAGTAAGTGGCGGTTTTCTCCTGATCATTCGCCTGATATTTGTCATCATCGCTAGAGGCAAGCTGGAAGATCTTTTAGATAGATTTGTCTGCAGGAAGGTCGAATTCTCTTTATTAACACTCGAAACGGCAATTAAATTTTTTCATCGTGTTCTCTGAGCTTCAAGCACTACACAATGCCACCTCTTGAATATATGTTTTAATTCGACTCATAACTTAATAATGCCAACATATAAATCTTTATACTAAATCGTTAAAAAAATCGGAAGTAATTAAATCAAAGTCGTTTTTAGTTTGTTAATAAAAGTAACATAATAATTTGCTTATTTTTGTTAAAAATAGACCCCAATTGATTGAAATTCACATTCTTAAAATGAAGAAGAAAGGATATGCGTCACCTTACAAGAAAAAACACAAAAAAACCATGGTGTGTGGTTTAACTACTGCACACCAAAAGTCACGAACACTTTTATTTTAAAAATTATATTCATATTTCCTTTCGTAATGTTTGAGTGTATTGTGATCTTATGGACATAAAACCTCTGGTGGCTAAGATCTATTCCATAATATTAGATGTTCGGAGAAGCATTTGAAAAGCTGATGCCATAGGCTTCTCCCACATTTTGCATGTGTATTTTAATATGGAAATTACTATCCCCCACTGTGTGACCACGTCAAGCTAGTACCTGATGATATTCAGTTGCAATTGAAACTTATTTTTGTATTGTTTAGGGGCCGGGGACCAAAAATAAATAAGGACTGAAGAGTGTTTAGATCTGACGGTAAACTGTATTCCAGGTCTTCTGGATAATTTTGATGAGAGTTTTATTATCTTTTTGTGGAATCTCCAGTGCCATCAGCGGCTTTCTATATTTATACGAATAGCATCATAGAGGAAAGAGAGGTTGACGTGAGTCTATACTACCTTGATCAAAAAGTTTTCTAAATAACAACCGTATGGCAGTCCCATCATTCCGATTTGAGTTTTTTTTTTTTTTGTTAAGTTGGTACATATCTTGTTGATATTCCCGCTAAGTCTTAGCGTCATAGCTTGTACTCTATTATTTGAAGGAGACTATGGTATGATGAGTAAGTGTGTGCCGCCATGGTGTCGTAGGTAAAACACCCGTCTACCAACCAATAGGTCCTCGGTTCAATACCATGCCAGACCATTTGCAAAAGAAAAACATTTTCAACACCAGTGTATTTGCCGCTCGGAGCCGGCGTTAAGCTGTAAACTGATCCACTTCAATGAGTTTAAAAACAATATCTGAAATGCTGCAGGAATTGTTGATGATTATGTTGACAGACTTAAACTTTTATTCGCCGAAAAGCTAAGGAGTTGTTGAACTGTCCTGTATTCGTCGTATGTAGTTATAAATTTAGCAATATTTTATACTTGAAGTGATGACAGTGAAGTAAAACTGTAATTTTCAGCCAATCCCAATTCAGAACCCCCTAAAGAAAAAAAAAAAAAAAAAATCAAAAATTAACTTATGTAAACGTAAATTCATAAACTTTTTAAGATTATTTTTAATCTTTTGCGTAATTGTTATTCTTTTTTTCTTTGTTTTTCTGTGAATTTTAATATTTCTTATTTTATAAATTTGATTTTTTGATTTTCTTTTTTTTTAATCCGTTTATCCAGAATCGTAGTGCGTTTACATCTTATCTCTATTAAATATTTTTATTTTCTTATTTTTTATATAAAGGTCGTAGTAGTTGTTTGCGTAAGTATGATACACTCCACCTGTATGTATACCTCTGTATGTTTTCGGAAGTTTAAAATCCATGACCATAACCATTTTACCGCAGTAATTTACATGAATCCAATTAAGTTAAAATCTTCTACAATAGGAAGTGCAATCAATGTTGGATGTTGGGTAAGTGCGTCATACATAGTATGTGTGCGAATGTAAGCGTTTAAACTTACACAACTGACAGCACACACGTACATGCACATCAACTTTTTACTTTTCACCCTACAAGAGGTATGACACTAATCTGTTTAAGCTGATGTTTGTCAATAAAATTAGAAGATTTAGCTGGGAATTTTAAAGATAATTCAACGAAATTTGGCAGATTTATTTTGAGTTTTAACGGTGTATTGTTCTGAGCATTCTATTAAAATTCCACACATGGAACGGTTCTTTAAAAGTAGTAACGCTCGTACATATTATTCAGATTACGATGTTTTTCGGTTGTTTGTTTATTCTCTTCGTGAATATTACAACCAGGGTTGCTAAAAAAAAAATCCCATCAAAAATTTTCTTAAAATGTGCCAAAATAAACTGTATCGCTAACCTTTATTACATACTTATTCAATTTAAATATTATACAGAATTTATTGATACTGCTTTTATAATTCCTAAAAGTTGTTTATGTTTTATTTTCCTTAAAAAAATGTAAAAAATTGGAATAAATTAACAATTCTCAAAAATCTTGTATAAGAAAAATTCATACGCTTTGTTTTCATTATTTCAAATGACAACCATAACTACAACAAAAAATATGTGTGTGAGACACAAAAATATCGGGTCCGCCATCTAACGTTTTTTTTTCAACTAGTGCTTACTTCGTGAATGGTAACACTTAATTCATGTCTGATTTGACAGATAATTAGTTTTATCCTTCCGCTGAACGAATATGGTTGTGTATACGCTTGAACAACGCTTGGAATCTGGGTCTGCGATCGACTTACAGAAGATGCCGATTTTGCCAAAAAAATCATCTTTTCAGATGAAGCTCATTTTGATCTTGGCGGCTATGTAAACAAGCAAAATTGTCGCATTTGGGGCACAGAAAACCCGCACGCATACATTGAAAAGCCGATACACCCAAGACGAGTCACTGTTTGGTGCGGATTTTAGTCCAGAGGCATAACTGGGCCATTTTTCTTCGAAAATGAGCAAGGAGTGGCCGTTACAGTCAATGGCGATCGTTATCGGGCCATGTTGAACGAGATTTTCTTCACAAAAATTGAAGAGGAGGATATTAGCAACATTTGGTTTCAACAGGACGGCGCTATGTGCCACACAGCCGAAGCTACACTCTATGTTTTGAGCCCTGTTATCAGCCGCAGAGCTGATGTCGTTTGGCCACCTCGGAGCTGCGATTTGACACCGTTGGACTATTATTTGTGGGGTGCCGTCAAAGATAAGTGTTACGCCAACAAGCCAGAGACAATTGACGCTTTAAAGGACAATTTTCGTGAAGCCATTGGGGAAATACAGCTGCACATAATCGATAATGTGCTTAAAAATTGGACCGATCGTGTTGGCTACTGCATGGCCAGTCGAGGCAGCCATTTGAATGAAATTATTTTCCATTATTAACCGGAAGGATTGTACTTTCAATTAAAAAAAGAAATAGAAATACAGCATTTAAAAAAAATATATTTGGACCCTTTATTTTAGTGGCTTATTAGTCGTCGACGAAGAAGCTAAAATTTTGATTTCTACACCGAGAACTGTTACTAATAAGCTACATAAATTTATGCATGTCTATACTATGTATGAATACCTATTATTTACAGCGTTTTAATTTCAGTGTATTTATAATTTTAAGTGTTTCTCTATTTTTGCGAACCCTTGTTTTAAAACTTTAATTGCTTCACTTGTCTTCTTCAACCGAAGCGTTCGGTACCAGAAAGCGTTCGGTTTTGAAAAGGGTGACACTTTTCAATTTTCTGCTTGAAAAGGTCTTGCGTCATGTGGCAGTAAATTTGGATGGTACAATTTTCATCAACCAACACATGTTTTTCGCATATGCCGATAGCAGCGACCTAATGTGCCGAACGCTGCGAGATGTAACAACAGTAAATGGCATCAACGGACAAAACTGCTTCGGGAGCATTCCATGAAAAAGTTGAAATCTGAATAATTCTGCAAAAATTAATTTTTTACTTAGTATTGCATCTGTATGATTATGTCTTCATCTACGATAATTTAGTAAGTAGACTTTTTCATTTGAATCTATATCAGTTTTTGAGAGGTTCCTATCGCTATTGCCTATCAGATAGAAGTTAAGATCTTTTTTCTCAGTTGAAGTGAGTGCTGAGTACTATTCAACTGCATTAAAGTCTTTTTTGTACAGTGTTTTATTAATGAGAAAGTAATTATAATGCAAAAATTAGTTTATATGTCTCACACGTGACACGTGACACGTGACGTGACGCTTAATTCCTTTTTATAAGAACAAATGTAAAACAAGTAAACTTTGTGTTGGTTACCGCTTACTTTTAGTGGTCTAAACGCCAACGAAAAATATTTTTAACTAAACGCTTTAGTAACAGTTGATTTTTGGTGGTGTACAGAATTTATATATATATATATATATATATATATATATAATTTATACAGATATATATATATATATATATATATATATATATATATATATATATATATATATATATATATATTCTGTATAAATTTGTTTGTTTGTTTATCAATCACTCATATATGACTGAACCGATTTTGCTGAAATTTCCAAGATAGAAGAAAACTGAGCCTGGGGAAAACGAGCAAATAAGTCATATTAGTTGTCACTTAATATTACATATTAATTAAATTGAAAAAAACTAAAAGTATGCGAATGAAACAAAGAAATAGTTTTGTTTATTCAGTTCGTTTATGAGCCAACCACGCGTAAAGGACTGAACCGATTTTGTTGAAATTATAAGTACAAATACATAGATCCAGTAGTGGATGTTTTTCTTTATGTGTTATTAGACATCGGAGATGACTAAACTAGTAGCTTTTCGTCTGAAATGACACTTAATTTTTCTTTTAAAGCAATTATTTATTACCAACAGTCATCATATACTTCAAACGTTTCATTTTTATTATAAAAATATAGGTGGCCCAAAAACTGATAGGATCGGAATAAGTGGGAATGCTAACCTCTTTTGTCATATAGTATATGTATATAGATTCTCGGGGAATACCGGATGAGTAAAGATTGATTTTATTCACTCAATTTTATTATTAGCCATTGGCTAATATTTTAACTTATATTTATGAGATTATGCACAAACTAAAAAAAAGTAGAATCCGGTATCAAGTGAGCATGAATTGAAAGTCCCCAGCCAATTATCGGCAAATCAAAAATGTCCATTGACATTGTCATAATCTAACGTTACTTATGATTTCTTTCATTTAATATCCCCATTCTGTCACCATTTGTTTCTTCCCTTTACTGATTCACTTAAAAATATATAAATTTTTGCATTAGCGACGATTTAAAAAATTCCATTGGCCAGAAATGTAAATCAAATTATTTTTGTCCAATTTATGGGAAAAATTGTATATGAATTATGAACAGAACACAGGCAATTAAGTTCACAATAGTAAAGAAAAAAACCAGAAAAAAAGTATAGTTCAGTACTAAGGTAGTAACACTTTTTGAGACATTAAAAGAAACAAATTTAAAATCTAATTAATTTCTTGTTTATTTGCTTGTGGCATTATCTTTTCTGACAAAAAAATATTGCACTTTTTCTGTGCCTTGGCGCTAAACATCGTTTAAAATGAAGATATATCAGGGATTTTCAAAAGGCGCCATTTTAAGAGATAAATACAAAACCCTTCCTTTGTATTAATTTTTTTTTATTTTTTTAAAACAAACAACAAAAGAGGAACGACAACAAAAAGCAATATTTATTCAATATTTTCAAAAAGAATACGAATTTACTCATGAATATAAGTATGTAAGCAATGCCGAAATTTTGTTTCTGTGATGCTACAATTTTATTAGTTTATATGACAGACTTTACAATGTTTGCATTATTTTTGCCAAATGAATTAAAAAAAAAAAACAAAAAAAAAAAAAACTAAATGAAAAATTTCTAAGCTAAATCGAACATAAAAAAGCTAAATTTAGCTTAAAAAAAGCTAATATGGTCACACTGGACATAATCTATTATAGGGTAAAAGGTATGAACGTATGACCGAATATATTTCTTTTATTAGTTTATATTGTTATTTTTATTGTTTGTTATACATATTTGGATGTGTGTGTGTATGTGTGTGTAAAAGCTATATATAAAAAAAGCACACGAAGCCTTACACTTACACATTTACACTACTACTATATAATAAACTATATTTTAGTTAAGTTTATGACCTTAAATACTAACTATGGGAGAGAGGTAGATTGTGAAACAGAGAGAGAGAGAGAGGAGATACTTAAAATATACATACGTATAATACTATAAATATGTTGATGTAAAGCAACCCATACTCGTGCACTTCATAATCATTGGAATGCAAATAGATCTTAATACTCAGGGCATCTATGTATGTATGTGATATGCATATAAGCATGCATGAATGTGTATGTATTTGTTATTGTAGGCATTTACATATATTTCATAAACTTATGTGTATACATAAGTGTTGTCAACATTTTGACATCAATCATTGTTAACTGAAACTAATTCATGCTAAAATATAACCATCACAAAACATTACAACATAATACTCTCTCTCTCTCTCTCTTTCTCTATATGTAATATTTTAGGTATGACAAACACACTCATATACTATATGAATGATAATAATAACTTAACCGAATTGGTCCGAAATAGGCCCAGAGGTCTTTAAGCTTTTAACATGGAAAAAACGGTGTTAAAAATAATTTTTTAGACTCTTTTTAACTGATTTTACATATTACATGTTGGGGTTTTCAATCTTTTTGTCCGTCAATTGGAATTGATGTATGCAGGAGAGCTTAAGGACAGGGTTGGCAACCCACTGGGTAACCTAATTAAACTCACCCGGGTTTTATTGGGTTTTATATTTAAAAAAAAATACCAGGTGGGTTTTTTCTTTGAAGGCCTTTGTTGTTTGTTTCAAACAAAAAAATTAAAAGTTTACGTATTGGGAGTACAAATTAATTTGGTCACTTTGCTTGCTCAAAAATGTTAATGAATAAACAATTTTATCAATATAAAAATATTATCAAATCACTGGCTTACATCTTTTCCCCAGCTCTGAGCTAATGTCCGAATAGCGTCTTAGAAAAACTTCTCGTTTTTCGAGGCGATTCACTTTGAAGCCGATTTTATATGTCTTCAAAAGAAGTGATTCGATGACAGATTTATCGTAACAGATATTGCATCCATCGAAAGCGAATAGTCAGGAGAATTCGATAGTTTATAAAAATTGTGTGGCAAATTTGCCACGAGAGACCGAGCGTTGCCATGCAAAAGGAAACTTTATATGTCTGTCTGTCTGTCTGTCTGTCTGTCTGTCTGTCTGTCTGTCTGTCTTTATATTCTGGCCGTTATTTTCATAAGACATGGTTCAACCGAAGTAATTGCAATCTGCTCCAAATACCCGGTTTGAACAGCTCTTAGTACACAATGCCACCTTGATACGACTAATAATGCAAAATTGCATTGTACATATTAAAAAAACGTAATAATACTTACAAACAAAAAATATTGTCGAATCAAACGAAATTTGGAAGCAGTTATGAAACCTAATAAAACCCAAAAAACCCAATGGGATGGGTTTAAAAAAAAGGGTTTTTGCCAAACCGACTAAGGGCCTCCCTAAACCAATCTCACTCATTGCCTATTAAAGCTTATATTAAGCTGGAATCACACGATTTTCATAAATACAACAATATGACACAATTTGTATTGTGCTTTATTGCCGCAGAATATTAAAATTGTTCGAATATATTTTAGAAAATAAATTACAAAATAGAAATATTGGTGCATATTGTACACTCAATTATCGCACAAGAACACAATATATATTGACGCTTTTTTGAATTTTTTGCTGCCGCATTATTGGCTATCAAGATGTCCCATGATTTTAGTACCAATAATTGGTGCATTGCGTCAATCGTTTGATCCCATCTTAGACAAAAATGTTGTCCACGACTGTAGACTACAACGGGCCTTATCTAAGCCGAGTTTTGAGATTAAATACAAGTCTGGAATACCTCGACTATGCCGACGATATTTGTCCCCTAACTTAAAGACAATGTGAAATGTAAGACACAGGTATAAAAGTCAAAATAAACATCAACGTTACAGAAATTATACGACTCGACGCTCGTTATACTGTTAGCTTTTAAATTAGAAACCAAACATTGTGGATATGTAAACGAACAGACAGAACAGACAAAGATTGATTGAGGCCATGCACACTGCTACATAAAGAATTTTTTGTGGAGCTTTATATATATATATGTCTTCACCATATTAAGTATTCGATCAAAGCCATATATTATATTATTCTTCGGTGAGAGAACAAGTTCTATTCTTCAAGTTTCTATAGCTGCCCTTAACAAATTAATCATGTGAGCTAAAATAGCAAGTTACTCATATGATGCTTTTTTAAAGCTCATGTATAGTGTACATTGTGCATAACTTATACAGATTAGTGTCAACATTTTCTCAGTGTCAGTCCAGAGGCATTTTTCCATAGCTGCATTAATTCCCTCTCAATTAAGGCATTTTTATTTTCTCTGGGTTATTCTACAGAGATACCGAAGTATGGTTCAGACTCAAAAAAAAAGAAACTGTATCACTTAGCAGAGCTTTCAAAAGTGCCTCACATTAATAATTAAAACCCTTGATTTTATTCTTAAATAATATTTAACGTAGAAGAAGACAGCGTAAACCTTGTGTATACTGCACCGCCTTGTGCAGTATATGAAGTTCAACGATTTCCAAGCTTGTAGCTCTGGATATTTCCAAGGCGTTTGATAGATTTTGGGCTCTTATATCTAAACCAACTGCTGTTTGTGTCGATAGTCACTTTTTTTGATTAATAACGTGATCTCAGAGATCGCTTATAAGAGGAAAACCAATAAGAATTGGTTACAAATTTTTTAGGAGAATATTACTCTACTTTATACTATATGCTGATGCTTATGCAAGCAATAGTGCTAATTGTGGTCATCAGATCCACAATGTCCACACAATGTCACATTCAATAACTTTTTCAAGCTATAAATGCACATTGTCTGAAAAAGGATATGTTGCAAACGGTACCGTTCGCACAATTGAACTAATCATGCTCCACTGAAAGATGTCAAAGCGATGAAACAGATGAACGGATGAGTATCATGTGATTTCAGCTTTGATAAAAACAACAACATTATATCAGTTGGTTGGAATGATAACTCGGTAAAAATACATACATATATTTATGCATAAACATGTTTAGTCCAAAGCTTATTATTATTATTTGTTTAAGATGGTCATGATGACGAATTTCTTGGGTGTGGAGCCGATGTGTCGAGCTAAAAAATTTGATCGTAAAATTCGGAACATTACAACGATTGAACAACCACATCTCATATATCAATATAATCAACGAATGGGTGGAGTGGACTTTGGATGCTGATATGGTGAATGCCTGGAAATTACACTACATGCTTAGAAAAGCTGAAGGAGCTCCAATCATTAGTCAATTGAATAGCAAATTGTTAGCATTTTTGAAGCATTGGTAACAATTCCTGATAATCATGTTCGTATAAGAGAAAAGTTGTCACATATGCACAAGAAACGACAAACCGCATGGATAACCTTCGCCATATGATAAGCAAAATTGATAAGCGTGGCCATTGTGGACAAAATTGTGGTACAAAATATAAATTCAACATATACCCAAAGGCTGGTTTTGCACAGTTTCATGCTGGTGTTCAAAAAAAGTTTAAAAAAATAAAATTTTCGCAATAATGAACCACAGTTGTGATAATTATTTCTTTATTCTTTACTAATAAATAATTCATTTTACATAAAACATTGCCGTTTTACTTAACAAAAAATGAGAAAAAGTGGGTATTTAAATACCCATGTTATTGAATCAAAGCTGTAGTCTACGTGATTGCCTCCATTTAGTGGACATTTTTTTTTCTAAAGCAGAGCACACCTAATGCTATAAGTCACCTAGAGGGTCTTCCGATTTTTTAATCTCCCAATTTACCAGACCCGTTGTCGTTCACCTTTTCCAAATTTTAAAAATAGCTATCTTTTAAACCGCTAACTTTCCCAATAGAAGAGGGTAAAATTTAACTTCAAACATTTTTTTTAAGTAGTCCTATACTTTCTTTATCATTCTGCAAAAACCAATTTACGAGATCTCTTTCCTGAAGTCAGCCAGAATTTTTATACAATGGCTCTGTTTTTGGGTATTTAAATACCCATCCGTCCTATATATTATATTATATATTTGCAAGAGTTATATGACAGATATATTTGTTGTCATTTAATGTGTGCAATAGTTAAAACACGCACACAATGATTGGAATGTGTTTGTTGTTCTAAAAACCGTATATCCGTTTTTGTTTATACAAAGTACAGTATTGTTGTTATTGATAATGTTCAAGTTCGCAGAAACCTGTAGATGCATGTTAACGACATGATATGAACTTTATTGAAAAGTTGACAAAACATTCTTCAAGTCAATTATCTGGCTTAAAAGCTTGTTTTATTTTATAACTTTTTAATTAAATAATGTCTGTTAGACTTCAACTTGCACTAGGTTACTGAAGGCACCCAGTTCTTACAACTATTTGCCGACTCTGTAACCAAAGAACATAAAATTTCATGCGTTTGTGTGTGTGTGCATAAATGTGGGTATATCTGTATGTATTTGTATATTTTACTCTACTATTTAACATTCAAATTGGTCATATTTACAATTTACTTTATTTAATCCGACACATGTAATTAAAATTCTAAAATATATACTAAAGAGTACTCTACACATACGTAAATACATAAACAAACAGATATACATACCACACATGTATTCATTACAAAAAAAAAGAGGGAAATAATGGTCATGTTTAAGGGACCAATAGAGAGACAAGTATACTGGTCAACTTGAATATTGATTTTATTTTTAAATTTAATTTTTATTTTTTTAATTCTAATAAAATAAAAACCTAAATCAACAAAACTATAGAAAAAGAGATTTGAAAACAAATCAATTATCTATTCATCTATGAGAGTGTGCATTCATCTATTTGGATGATTAAGTCTATTTATGTATATGAAACAAAAAGAAAAACAAATAAAAAAGGACTTATAAATTGAAAAATAAATAAAGGATTCAAACTTCATTTAACCGAATCCAAAATTGAATTGAGCATCAATCATTTTTAAGAAATACGTTTAATTTTCTGTTGGTAATCTTCATTATTATCTAAAAAAGTGAATAAACATACTCGTATTATAATTAGTTTACAAGAAAAACACCACAAAAAATACAGATTTAAAAATATAATAAATTAACGTTAATATATAGGGTCCGCCAAATATTTTTTTTTTTTTTTTGAAAATGCTATAAAAAAAAACTACTGAATATTTCCTCAAATTTCTTTTTTTATTTGAAAGTACAATCCTTCCGGTTAATAATGGAAAATAATTTCATTCAAATGGCTGCCTCGGCTGGCCATGCAGTAGCCTACACGATCGGTCCAATTTTTAAGCACATTATCGATTGTGTGCAGCTGTATTTCACCAATGGCTTCACTAATATTGTCCTTTAAAGCGTAACACTTATCTTTGACGGCACCCCACAAATAATAGTCCAACGGTGTCAAATCGCAGCTCCGAGGTGGCCAAACGACATCAGTTCTGCGGCTGATAATGCGATATTCAAAAACAGGTGCCAAAACATCGAGTGTAGCTTCGGCTGTGTGGCACGTAGCGACGTCCTGTTGAAACCAAATCTTGCCAATATCCTCCTCTTCAATTTTTGTGAACTATGGCCCAATTATGCTTCTAGACCAAACAGTGACTCCTCTGGGGTGTATCGGCTTTTCAATGTATGCGTGCGGGTTTCCTGTGCCGCAAATAAGACAATTTTGCTTGTTTACATACCCGCCAAGATCAAAATGGGCTTCATCTGAAAAGATGATTTTTTCTTTTTTTTCATTCTGCAACATTACCATGATATTCAAAGTAATGCCGCAATATTTCCCAGCGTTGTTCAAGCGTATACACAACCATATTCGTTCAGCGGGAGGATAAAACTAATTATCAGTCAAATCAGACATGAGCTAAGTGTTACCATTCACGTAATAAGCACTAGTTAAAGCCAAAACAAAATTCTGAAAAACTTGAAAATATTTTTGTAAATTTTTTCTTCAACTTATCCACATATATAATCGGTAATGTTTTTATATCCTTAAGTATAACAAAAAGTTAAGTATTTTTGCCATACAATTAATTCAGGAGTTCATTCTATTTTTTCAGGATTTGTTAATATTGTGCCGGAAAAAAGACAAAAACTTATTAAAAATTATTGTTGTAAAATACAAAGATTTATAATAATAATTTAAATTTGTAAGTATTTTTATGTCAAGTCATTAATATTCTTTTTCACCTTCAAGAACGGGTCACAAAGTTTGGACTCCCAAAAGTATATGCAAACTTTTTTCATGCTAAAGCTAACTTGGAAGTCTTTATTTACGACACCTTTAAAAGAATTCTTTAGGGTTATGTTAGAGCTGCAAAACTATCGATAGTCGGTCCATTCGATAGTTTCGATAGTTTGCAAAGAAACTATCGGTAATATCGAATTCTTTAAGGTGCTACTTGTGGTAACAATATTAGAATTTAAGTAAAAGAGAAAGAATAATAGTAAATATGCAGTGTTGAAACAAATAATAGGGACACTTTTTTTCAGTATGTCATAAAATTTGATGTCTTGAAGTTTTTTGATGATAGAGTTCAGACCATGAAGTGCTCCAAAACTAAAGTAATTAATGCGAATCAGTTAAAGAAAACTGCAGACACTGTGGGAAGAAACGTTGAAATAACTGTCAGTTTTAATAAACTTTTAATTCGTATTTCAAATATTAATCCCTTCAAGCCATCAAAAAGCCTCAAAAATGAACTTATTCTTCTGTTCAAGTCGCACAATAAGAAAAAAATACTTATGAGAGCTGGACTTATGGGTAAGAGTCCTCGAAACGTTGAGAAATCAGCAAATGGAAGCAACATCTGCACCCTAATAGTTAAAACAATGTGAAAATAATGTGCAATCGTCTGACAAAATGAAGATTAATTTGTTTGCGTCAAATGTAATATCGTACGTACGAACATAGTTTAGTTACAATTCATACAGTATATCAGTTTAATAAATAAAAACTTAAGAGAGTGTTAAACTGTACCCCTATATGTAACTATAAAAGTTTACAGACGGCTACCACCTGTATCGAACAAATTTTTGTAAATGTGACTTTGACTATATATAGTGGCTTCCGTATTTACACTTAGAATTTGACGATAGTAACGATAGTGAACAAAAACTATCGATGGTCAGCCAAAAAACAAACTATCGATACTATCGAAAGTACTATCGATTGTTTTGCAGCTCCAGCTTTTATGCTGTTGCAATGAAATTTGTCAACCTTTAGTTTAAACTCAATAAACAGACCGTTAAACCAGAGTTGGTTCAACTTTTCTTGTATAAGACACAATAGCCACAATAGACACAACGACACCAGTTACCAATTTTAATTATCCTGCTGTATGTTTCTTAAATAACTATTAAGACGCAAGCTATTTCGTGTTTTAAAAACAAAAAAAAAAAAACAAGTTTAATAATATCTATAGCCTATTAGAGTTACTAACTGAAGAATGTAGGCATGGGACTAAATCTCATGAATCCTCTTCGATTTTTAAGGCGTTTAGCTTGTACTTATAATTGCATGGCTAATAAAAAAATTGACTGAATATTAGATGTATTTTTATTTAATAGTAATAATAAGCTTTGCTTAAATATAGTTTTAGGCTACATTATGGGGGCATAGGTTCTTGGTTAAAATTCCCCAATCTCCTTGAACTGTGATAGATTACCAAACTTTCCGTCTGTGTGTTTTGACAAATTGTTGATTTCATCCAAAATAGAAAGCCGCCAGGTGTTTTTAGGTTTTTCTCGTTCATTAAAACAATAGGGGTTTTATGTTAAGACTGGTTGGCGATTTGGTACTATATTAGGTCGTAAAATCAATTGAAGGCATCTGTTGACAATGCTTCAATTCTTCTAGTAATTGCTTTATTTGTTTAAATAAATATATGTTAGGGTAGCTCGAGAATCTTAATTAAAAAAAAAAAAAAAAATCTATGTCACGTACAAAGCTATAAATCCCCTTTTAGCGAGAAAACCGTTATCGGTCATCATTAAGAAACTTAGTCCATACAGCAACACTTTTTTTCTCTCCTTCTTTTCTTTATTTTCTATACAGGACGAACACACTTGACCATATGGTATCTGGGTGTTGCAACCATCGGCGTTTTGTATCCAGATGGCTGCTCGTCTGCATAGTTTCTTAAGATTTGATTGAATAATTTCACGTCCGGTACTAAGCCGAGCTCTATTTGTGCCGCCCTAATACCGGCAAATCAACGTATGTGAAAAAAGTGTTCCTGCATTCATTAGACTCAATACTGCAGCATAGCATGCTAATACAGCCTATTTTATATAGATGTGATCTGAATCCCAGGGTGACAAAATATACAAAACATACAAAAACCCAGCACACTTCTAAACTGGGATCACTTCTAAACTGATCTTTGAGCAGTTTACTTCTGCTTTTCCATGAGGTCCTTGTGGTCCAGCTCACCGACTCATTTTATCAAAAAGTTCCTGTAGTCCATTGTCTCAATTCCGCTTTGTCCCGGCTCTGGTTCTCTATATTGGACTCAACAATCTCTTTCTCTCTCATAGTGGAATGTTAGCTTCTTCATTACTATCCCACACTGGCCCGGTACCCAGATAATATGTATACCCGCACTAGCCGAATACATGATCGAAGCTTATAGTTTCATTAAACAATGCAACTTCTCTATTTGGATTAAAGATAAGAGCCCTATGGGCAAGTCGTTCCTCCTACGGTAGGAAATGGGGTCTTACGCCGAAAATGACACTATGGATATATACCGCTATTATTCGGCCCATAATTACTTATGTGGAGATAGCTTGGTGTAGAAAAGCTCAAGAAACTACCACCATGAATACATTAAGCAGGGTACAGATACTCGCCTGCCTCAGTATAACTGGGGTAATGAGAACATATTCAACAGCGGCCTTGAATGCCTTGATTGGTTTAACGCCGCTTCACATCCATATGATGAGATGCCTTTGGATCTGTGATTTAGCAGTAGATTCAGGGTTGAATTGCCGGACCAAGATTAGTGGTCTTATGGGGCCTTAGTTTGGAGTGAGTTTGACCTAAATTGGTATATCGATGAATGAATGACAGTGTTGGTGCTGGTGTTCATGGACGCAATCGAGACTTATTGATCCTACTGGGAAGATCACTGATTGTCTTCCAGGCTAGGATCTTGGCTATTGCTATATTTCGACTATCAATCTTGACAGTCGGCTCAAGAGTAAGACCATTATTATATTCTCTTACAACCAAGCTACCTTAAGTGAACTTGGCTTGAATCGTATGACATCTAGACTGGTTAAATATTTCTAAGATACGTTTCAAAAGCTTTCGCTTGGATATAAGGCCCAATTGTTTTGAGTACATGAATACTGTGGATAGATGGTAATGAAATAGCGGACGCTTTGGCCAAAAAGGGTTCATGACTCCCTATATCAGTCTAAAACCTTGCTGTGCAGCACCACGCACTATCATTCTCAATCTAATCAAAGATTGGTAAATGTCCAGATACTTGGAACACTGGAATGCTCACAGAGTACTTGGCTATTCTAGGGCGCAGATCAGTCCGCAGTTTGGCCATCGTTCTGTGTAAATATGGATTTCTTGACAGGTTCAAGTGGAAATATTTAGAAAGACATAGGGTAACACTGGGTGACATATTTAGCCTTATGGTTTTAGATCTGCTGGTGATCTGCTGAACAAACTATAGATCGGTAGGGGTAAAATAGATTCTATGGGTCGCAGTGTCTGGCAATAGTGCCCGATCAATATGATAATAATTAGAATAATTTGGATTAAAAGTGAACTTTGAAGACTATTGCTATAGAGGTAACAGTAGAGTTTACATAGTTTGGATACACATTTAATACAAATGAAAACATCAGCCTAGAAATAAAGCGAAGAATTGTAACCGTTATTATTTGACAATACAGTGTCACTTTAAGGATACCTCTTTACCTCAAATAACTAAAATAGAGCTGTACAACTTACTAAATTTACTTGTCTTACTGCATGCATCTGAATCTTAAAATGTATTGGGCAATTTAAAGAAACTTCGCAAGATGTATGGATTTTCCGTTAAAGTCTACTAACGTCATCAATTGAACCACTAGCACTATGAAATCTACCACAACGAATTATAATTTAACGTTTAAGATTTAACGTTAAGAATGCCGTAAGTCCACACCGGTTTAAGTATTGTTTTATATATTATTAATTTTGTTTCACTGCTTACTTGAGACCTGGAGTGTAGTATCCAATAGAGACGCTTAGTTGTGATTTTAAAATGTTCCTTTTTTGCCTTTACATAAGTCGTTCAGTAAGCCTTTTGTCAATATGAAAGCCAAGATATTTAACTCTGCCTTTTTTGGGAATTTCACTACCTCTAATAAACAATTGTGGACAATCTCCCCTTCGAAGGGTAAACACAACATGTACAGATTTTTCTGTGTTTACTATAATATGCCATTTAGATAACCAAATCTCTAACTGGTGGAGTTCGATTTGAACAAAATTTAAAGCATTTGTTGGAGAGGAATTTTGGAGAGGAATTTTTACTTTAACAGAAAAGGTTCGTTCACTTAAATATGACTTCAGCAACAAATAATATGGTATTGGTAATAACTTCTTAAGTTTGTAGAGTAAGCCAAACGAACGGCAACAGCTTTTGAGAAATAGATAATGCGGTAAGAATGGACGAAAATGATACGTCGCGGAAGCTAATTGATGAACTCGAAGAACTAATTAGAAAAGGCGCACAAAGGATAGAAGAGCATGAAAAGCTTTACAACTCTCGGCCTTCAATTTATTATATAAGGTTCTGAATTGTTTATGGGCATCAAAGAAGAATACGCTCAAGAGCTGTACATTTGTGCATATATTTATATTTTAGCATTGGTAACAATTTAATAACGTTTTCGCATATCAACCGTAAAAAGATCTAATATAAGGCGAATTCAAACCAGGTGACCTTGTCTTGCTACGTAAGCAACAGCTGATAACTAACTATGTATATGTCAAAACGATTTGCCTTTACTTTTCTTACAACAAATATATTCGACACATGTGTTTACTACAGTGTTGCATTATTTTGACACAACATTAAAGTCTGTTTACAGTGTTGTATTCGTTTTATAAATGAAACCTTGGTTTAATATGTAAATTTTTAAATTAAAGAAAAATATTTAAAACATTTAAATCTGCTTTATTTAGTACTATCGTATATACTCAGTTCTCCGGTTGATGTCTAGAATATTGTTTTTAATTACCACTTGTAGTTCATGTTATTGCCAATGTATTTGTTGTTTATGCTCTTTATTTTTCTATTAAAAACGAAAAGATAATTAAAATTCAAAAGCTTTTGTTATGCTTGTTTGTATTTAATTTCTAAAAAATCCAAAAAAATCAAAAAACAAGAGAAAAAGCAGAGAAAAAAATAATTGAAATCAAAAACAATGAAACAAATAGGATAAAAAGAAAACAAAAGAATGCAAATAAAGAAAACACATCAAAATCTGTTAAACAACAGCAACAACTAACACTAACAGCAGTACAAGCTGGCAATATTAACACAACAATGGCAAGAAGAACAACTATAGAGACAATAACTTCAACAGCAATAAGAAATGCTTTATAAGGCTATAAGAGAAACCTATCTGCTTTACTTTTCTCTCTCTCTCTCTCTCTCTATCTCTGTGTGTGTCTGTCTCTCGTTCTATCACAGGATTATACATTATTTCAGTTTTCTTTTAAATTAAGTGCACTAATATACTTGTACTCCGCACGTACATACTCGTACGCACTCTTTTCTTGGTTTTTAATTTAAAATTTTTCAAGTTAGTCCCTCTGTGGCTGGTTAAGTGTGTGTCTGTTGCAATATGTTGTTGTTAGTATTGCTGCTGTTGTTGTTATTTATGTACATTTGTTAGCAAGAAAATACAAACAATTGCCACAGTTGTAGCAACATCAATAAGACGATAAGAACATTGCCAGTGTGTATCTTAAATCTTTAGTTGTTTCGAATGCATTTTAAAGGAAAATAAAAAAAATTTTTTGCTATACGATTATGCATGAATGTTTATATAGCTTAAGCTGCTAAGAGGGCGGTGATAAATTGGGAAATGCCAGTTGCTTGGCACACCGAAATGATAAAAGGAGACTTCGCCACTCTAGGGCGGCGATCAGTCTGTAATTTGGGCGCCGCCGTGAGGCTCTCAAGTATGGCTTCTAACGGATTTTTTTAATAGCCATTGTAAACTGAGAGTGCATCTGAAGAGGATGGCGGTCACAGATGTCGATGTTTGTAGACGTGCTCACAGCCATTAGAGACAGCGGATAGGGGGTTCTTCATAGGTTTAAATGGAAATATTTAGGGAGATATAGGGTGTTATGGCAGACATATTCATGATTATGGTTTAATATCTGGTGTTTATTAGTAAGGCAGCAAATTTGCTGAACTATAGAGTTAACGTTTTCAGTTAACGTACCAACTTGCCTGAACCAAGCCTCTATACTGTTTATTTTTTACTTCAGTTTCGGTCTAATTTTTTTGTTTTTGTTAACTTTCAGGCTACAAATTCAGCACAGATATGTGTGATATGTCCGATATGTCAAAAGTATTATCTTGTTGCATTGGTAACTGAAATTTTATGGCGATTTGTTTATAGTTTAGAGTACTTAACAGAAGGACTTCAGAGACTCTAACTTCCTTACCCATTATTTATTTTTGTTTCTTTGTTTTTGCGTTTTTTTTTAATTGTTGTCTTATATTTTTATTTTGTTCATTTCTTTCTTTACTTAATTATTCTACAAATATTTAAATGATGTCTTGATGAAAACAACCAGGAAAAGAAATGTAAAGAAAACAAAGGAAAAGGATGAAAAAGGAATAAAAAACCAGAAAGTTTTACTTAAAATTCGGTTATTGTTTATTTAGAAGGGTTTACCCAACAAAAAAATTAAAATGCAAATAAACAACAAGACAAGGATTAAGAAAACATTTTTTTTAAGAAAGGATAAGGGGAATAACTCAATTTAAAAATGTTTCATTAATTAGTGAAGTACACAAAAAAGATTTGTTGCAAGTAATCAGTTAAACAAATCAGTGGCATCTTAGAATAATTTAAATAATTCTTAATTAAAATATTAGACAATTAGTGCAGCATAATGAAAGATTGAATTTAATTTGAAAGAAATGAGCAATTTTTTTTTAACAATTTTTTTTTAGACTGTAATTAAAACTTGACAGTAAAATTGAAAATAAAAAATTTAAGTTCAACTTATTTCGGTCGCTTTTTAGAGAAAATAATAATGTTGGTTTTTTGATTTGCAAGCAATTTTTATCAAATTTTATCCAAATTACTTAAGTATAGAGAGAACTTATCTCATATTTTTTAAATATCTCAAAGGCTTCAGAGCAAAATAGAGAACATATTGCGAGACGAACAAGCAAGCTTCCGGCCAAACAGAAGCTACTTAGACTAGGCCCACACGCTACGCATCATAATACCTATACCTACTTTTCGCTGACTTCAATAAAGCTTTCGCTAACATCAAACTTACTACCATATGGAAAGCAATGAGAAGATTCCTTTCCATACCAACTCTAGAGAAAACCAAGGTTGTACACTTCCACCTCTACTATTTACCATAGTACTGGATGAGATCATGAATGAAGACTGTTCATAGAGAAGAGGTAAAACATGGAGTCTCTCATGACAACTCGAGAACCTGGATTATGGTGATGATATTTATCTACTCTCACACAAGATCTCCAACATGCAGTCAAAATTGGAAGACCTGGAAAGACTGGCTCGCAATGTTGGACTTGAAGTAAATATCAAGAAAACCAAAGCCATGAGAATTAACAACAATAACACAGATAACATTATGGTATAAGGCCAACTAATGGAGTAAGTGGATAGCTTCTGCTATCTGGGCAGCACAATGCCAACAAACGGCGGTGCAGCTTTTGTCTTACACCATTACGGAAAAGCTATAGGTATTCACCAACAAGTGTATTAAAATCATATGTAAGATATTCTGGCCTGACACCATAAGCAATATAAAACTATGGAATTTGATAAAAGAAGAGCCCATACTGAAGCAGATAAGGCAAAGGAAATATCCCAACAGTATAACAAGGGTGGCACTTGAGTGGAATCCTCAAGGATCAAGGGATCGCGGTCAAGCAAGAAACAACAGGCGATGCACAATTATCCAAGCACTAATGCAAAACAATCTTACATGGGAAGAGGCAAAGACAACGGCAGCAAAAAGTGTAAGATGGAAATGCCTTGTGGAAGGCGTATGCTTCTAATATCTATTATATCGTATTTAATTTCTAACGCGGCAGTGGCGTGGTATAGTGATTAGAGTGCACGCATAACCCACAAACCACCCAGTTTCGAGCACCAGTAGAGGAAATGTAGAAGAAATATTCAATTGTGGTTTCGAATGTTTAATAAATAGGCTTCAACTTCCCTCCAGACAGCTCCATCTAAAAAATGAAGAAGAACGCCGCCTAACCTTCCCGTATACCTCAGGAAAACACGCCACCTATTGGGAAAAAATTACAATGCTAAAGTAAAGATCACCTCCAATTAGCAAAGATCTTCACCACTACGCAAAATCTTATGGAGTAAGCTACAGTGGATTAATCATCTAATTCGAGATTTTTGAGGTGTTTTGAAAATTTCAAGAATAGATCCTTGTTCTACTCTACAGCGCCTATCAGAAAAGCAGTGATATTTCCCAAGTATTTCAACTTCGCTGATTTTTGTCGCAGTGTGTTGTCAATGATATTTTCATTTTGCTCTTTTATACTGTTTCCACACCAAAAATTAAAACCTGGCTTAAACATCAAAGCCATAAAGCAAAAACTATTGCGTTCACCCTATACATAAGTTTTCGTAACTCTGGTTTTAACTTTTATTTGGCCAGTAGCTGTTGCAGCTGTTTCTATAAAAAATTAAAAAATTTATTGAATAGAATGAGTATCTAAAATACATATTTTAAATTTTTTAAAAGAAGATTAAAAGAAAATGAACAAGACCTTTAAAATCAAGTCGTTATGTAAATATAAAAAACCATTAGAAGTTTCTAAAAGAAAAGAGTCACATTTGTTTACATCACCAATGGATAAGAGCAACAAAAATTTTTTTATCTTGTTTTGATTTTTATTGAGCGTCATATTAATTATCAGCTGGTTGAATATTTTCAACTTGGTAGCATTGAATGTAGTACATCGAAAACAAGGTTGTATTTCATAAAACCTACTTAAAACCAATTCAAAAGTGGTTTTGTGCTGGTTTTAATATAATAAATTTGATGGTTTTAAAGTTAAAACCAATTTTAAAAATAAAAATAATAAAAAAAATAAAAAATAAAAAAGTCTAATAGTGCTTTCACATTGAGTGGTTTTAAAGATAAAATTGGTTTTAACTTTAAAACCACTCAGTGTGAAAGCACTATTAGATAATTTTTAAATTCTGTTTTGATTATAAGCAAAGCAATAATGAAATAATTAATTTAAATTTGATTTATTATTACAAAATTGAAGAATGATAATATAAATCACCGTATGTACGAGTAAGCGTATGGAACCAGGCAAGTATATATGTTTTGATTATAAATTAATTTAATTTATTATACATACACTTTCATACAAATATATATACAGATGTTAAACCATAACAAAGAAATATTTTCATTAAAAAATATATTTTTATTAACCCATATATCGGGTGATATTTTAGAGCCTTAGGATTTGATTTAAAAAAGCACATACAATTTAGAGAAATGTATGAAATCTTGAGTCAATATTACGATCTGTCATATATAATGCAATATTTAAAGATGATTTCATGTAAATGTTCCAATATTGGCCGGTATCTCATGAATAAATTCCTCAATATTGGCTGTCAGTGCGTCAACCGTTGCGGGCTTGTCCCTATAGACATTGGCATTAACATAGACGCACAAAAATAACCTAAAGGCGTTAAATCGCGCGGCTAATTGACCGGCCCCAAATTTGAAATAAACTGTTCATCTAACTCGCCTCTCAACTGGGCCATTGTTTCGGGAGCATGTGTGGCATGCGGCACCGTCTTGTTGAAACCACATGTCAGACAAGTCCAGATCTTCCATTTTGGGGAAAAAAAAAATGTGTAATCATCGAATGGTCGCGCTCGTCATTTACTGATACGTTCCTGTCCTCGTCGTCTTTAAGAAAGTTCGTTCTATTGAAGCCACCGGCCCATTTTTCTTCATCCCACTGAATTTCGATTATAAATTCACTAATCTGCAGGCGTTGTTCGTTTGTAAGTTGATTCATGGTTAAATTGTAGATCAAATCGTACATGTTTGACAGTAACATGTTACACGAAAACTACTCAGCTGCAAAAAACAGTGTTGCCAAAAAGAAAGATGCTAAAAAAAATCACCCGATACATTTATATACAATAATCGCATATATTTTGTAATTATAATAATAATAATTTAATTTGTCACAATCATTCATTTAGTCAGTCATTCAACCGTAAATATTTCGGCCGTAGAATAAGTTCTGTTTACCATTAATTTATTTTTATAATTAAATTACAAGTTATTTTATTTTATTCTATTTTATCTTTTTTCATTTTTTTCTTCTTTAGATTGTCACCAAAAACTTTTGAATGCTTTGCCATTCATTCATCGCTTGCCATACACATGCATGACGCCGTTTCCATGATTAACATCATTCACAATACTGAGTATGTTATAAATTTTTATGTTAAAAAAGATACCCAGCAAACATTAAGGCTTGATATGAACGTGAAGATAACTATTAATAATAATATTATAAGAGTTATTAGAGTAACTCCTCCCGCCTTGCAAAATTCCATGTTTAGTATAAATAGGAGCTGCCACGCTTACTTATTCAATCTCGCCCAGTTATGGACTGAAGACGTGTCCTGGCCAAGAAGTTAATATGTATTGGAGACGTCGCACGCGTCTGTACAATCCCTCCCACTTTTTGACTGATGATTTTTATTAATTACCGAGTCATTTAGACCGAATTCACAAACTTTTACTTTAAATCAGGACTTGTCAAACACTCACATTGTCGTTTTGTTTGTACCTGAGCTTTTCCTTACTCAATGCACTCAGAGGAAATTACAGTAATTAAGAAGTATAAACATAAATATATTACTACAGTATTGAAATATATTTGGTATAAATTTAAGCATTTTTTTAACAAAAATTTCATAAATATTTATGTGCATTATAAATGAGTTAAAATGTTTTACTATGCGATATGTAGTGCAGCATGACAACGTGCGTTGATAATCTAAGCATTTGGGTTTACCAAAAAACATTTAATTGAACATTTCGCTGATTGTTTTTTTGAGAGAGTGATAGTTTGTCGTTATTTTTGTTTAAATAGGTATGAGAGAAAGAGAATCAATTTACGCCGCGTAGTGCTTTTGACGAGCCCTGCTTTATTTGCTCTCATTATATACAAAAATAACATTTACATTGTATGGTAGGTACCATGCCCTCTTACCCAGTTTTGCCCATTTATCAACTGATCATTTGTGTTGACTACCAAATCGTTTACACCAACTTCAGTGACTGCTATTCTGACCGTTCTCGAGATATATATTGTAAAAATCAATATTTACTTTGTATGGGAGGTGCCACTCCCACTTTTCCAATTCCCGAAGTGTTGATTTATATTGACCACAAAGTTATTTGGACAAAATTCAGAAGCATTCACTACTACCATTCTCTAGATATACAAAATCAATACTTACTTTGTATAGAAGGTGCCACCCTCATCTATTCCATTCCGTTTACTTTTCGTCTGATGATTTGTATTGACCGCAGAGTTATTTGGTCAGAGTTTAGAAACTCTTACTATTACCGTTTTGAAGATATAAGCATATAAATAAAAATTTTATATGGGCGTGGCACCTCCCAGCGTGGGCGTGGCACCTCCCACCAATTAAACTAAGCCTTTCAAACGCATGTATTGGTTTGTAAATCGGTTTGGTGTTTCTCGAGTTGTAAAATGACGAACATAGGACAACTTATTTGTATATACATATTAGTACGTATGTATGTATGGATAAGTATAGAATATTGTGGTGTTAGTTTTTTACAGAAATTTATAGAATGTTCACACCAGACTTTGAATTAATTTGTTCACTGTTTGAATTGTTTATTCGAATTACTCTGCGCACCTGACACCTCTTAGTTCGTTTTAATAGTTCTTCTTTTTTTGTAAATTTTCTTTAGTGTTTTATTATTTGCCGGTAGATTGTGTTTTAAAAATGGAAAAAAGGTTAGGAAATCAGATAAATAAGTTTAGCGTGGACAAAAACTCGATAAAATTAGACATCACATTGGTTTTTACTAAGCCACAAGGTAATTGAAACTGAATTGCTTATATTTTGGATCATTTCATCTTAAGATTTTGCATGAGAAATTATGTAATTCGGGAAGTTGAATTAGGAATGATAGGGCGAATTACGAAAAAACTGTTGTCGTGTGAGCATGACATTAAAACGATGCAGACACAAAGTGCAATGTTTCAGGATTATACTCTTTATAAAAAAATTAATTTATAGTAAAAACCTTTGATGTATGCCACAGTAGTAGAAAAAAAACAAGGGATGAGAATAATTCAAAAAGTTTTACTAGTTTTTAACAAACTTTATTTCGATGAAAACGTTTTAGTCCAACTTTTGGTATTGCGTTTGCTGGGTAAGAATTAAAATATTTTCAAATATAATTTTAAATATGCACTATTATTACAATCGCATTATTATTGGTAGTAAGAGTTATATTAAATAGAAAGAAAAAATACGTTGAATTATAGCAGAGTACAAAACTGTTAATCAAAGAGAAATTATATGTGATAGTTTTTTTAATTATGCCTTAATAGCACGTTTATGTTCCTTATTTAAATTACTGTTTTTAATTTATTACATTTTATGTTTTGCACGGAGTGAGTTTTGCAGAGAATTTTTATAATGTTTTTTGTGGTTTATATATATGTGTACATATTTTAAGATGTTGATATTTGATTTGATTTAATTGCATTCCTTTTACGCAATTTGTCGTAAGTCGAAATGGAAAAAAACTTAATTGATGGATGTATTATTAAACAAAAAGAAAATAAAATATAAGAAAATCTTATAAATGTATTTTCTACCTCATACCACTGCTAAGAATTGTGATATTTAAGGTGGGGGCTAATAAACGTAATGCACTGAAGTAATTGTCGAATAATTTTAAATCATTACCCATCGTTATTCATTATCACACCATTTCCTCAATTTTCTCCTACTCACAGTTGTTAAATTGATTATTGTTTAATCATTGAACGTATTCCTTTTTTAAAGAACATACATTTCAAAAAGAACAGACAATAATAGTTGTATTAAACAATTTGTATCACAATAATATTGTTACGAAAATCAAAGCCATAAAAGCAACTACGTGCTTGTTTACAAATAAAAATAAACTACAACAACAAAGTAAGCAGCCAACGAAACACACAAGAAACAGCAACAACACAGTAAGCACTGAAACAAACAAGTTGCTTACCATTGAACGGCTGTAAAAGAACTAAGAAAAAAGAAAACTTAAGAAATGGAATCCACCTGAAATATCGAGAAGTTCAAGAGCTTCTGATGTATTGCTTACTCAACTATATAAAAAACACATCGATGAGGACAGTAGTCAGTTTAGTTCAGCCATGAGCTTTTCATAGGACAATTGTTCGCGCTCAATTCTCACGTATTCTTACGCTCTTGTTTTAGCCGTCGACGAATGCACATGTGCAGAGAATGTACGAAATGTTTTTAGGCGCAGAAAAATAATTGAAAAAGTTTCTTACTGCCATCCCTAAATAAGAACGGCAAGCGGAATGTTTTTTGCCGCTTAGCTTTTACGCTCTGCTGCCATACCAAAATAAAAGCGGCAAACCTACGTCTAAACGATAAAACCAGGGTTTTTAAAAATTTTTACAACCCTGTTTAATTTTGACAAGTACATTATATTTTTGTTGTGTGACTTACAGTTTGTGAAAGTAATAAAAGAAGTAAAATTTGTGTAAAAAACAAAATATTAAAATTCCTTATCTTTTACAAATTTATTTTTGAAGAAGGTGGGTGATTTAATGTTTTACTATCGCATTTTTAGAGAAAGTATTGGCACAATCAATAAAATAATAAACATAAGTGAAATATAAGTAAAAACAGAAGAAATAATTATTAATTTAATAATAGAATAACATTTTTACATTAGCCAATAACATATAACCTTTTTGCAAACGTTTACTTTTTCCCTCTTTTTTCTTTGTTTACGTTTGTTGTTTTTTGTAACCAACTTCACTATTTAACGCCCTGTCAAAATTGGATTTTCCAATTGCAAATATTTGCCGTAGCGTTGCCGCCGCGTTATTTCGGAATGCTCCATACAAATTGTATGGGCATGAAAACTTTGACAGATAAAAAGCGCTTGCCGCTCGTATTTAAGGATGGCAGTTATGTCTGTGAAACAGCGACGAATGCACATTTGTGACGGATGCATATTGAATTTTTTTTACTCTCTCTAAGAGAGTAATTTACATGTTTTCACTAACACAACTATATTTTTACTTCTGCATATCACTGGTTTAGTTTATAGGCAGGCAAAGAGCTGCTCTTCTCTTTTGTCTTCACACGTACGTAATCTTACGCATAGGCCAAAAATAAACAAAGAGAAAACAAGTGAAAAAATACAGTGTAAAGTGGCCTGAGAGAGAGACCCCCAATTTTTTGCCAGTATTGTAAAATGCATTAATTTAGTTTGCCTGACACTAGTTTAGTTTGAGTAAACTCAGCGAACGAGCTCTTGATACGAACTCAGTGCAAGGAGAGTTAAGTGTTGATGGATTTTCATTGAAAAGGTCGTGATCGAACCTAGGTTGTTGTTGTTTACGAAATTGTAAATAGACAGAGTAATTAATTGCTTGTGAACCGGTTACAAGTAGTGGAACACAAAACTGTGTTTAATAAAGGATAATAATTAAAAACCAAACACAAAACTTATTTTATTTTAACTGCAATCTACGAACTCATACAAACACGTTTTTAAAGAGGTAAAAACGTAACAATACATATGCTCAGTTTCATACTGCAATATAAGACTCAGGTCTTGAGTATGAAACATCGAAATAAATGAAATAAATAAATAAATACACTTTTAAACGCATGTAGAAATCTTTAAATGTTATTCTCCCTCAAGTTCTATATTTTTGTAATATTTTAATATTTTCTTGTTATGTTATTATACTGAAAAATATTATTCAATTTTGTGAACAATTTATAATAAAAATTTAATGCAAATTGAACTACAGAAAAAATTGTAAAAAAGGAAACAATTAAAATAAACAACCCTGAATAAATAAAAATTAAATGTTCGTATAAAAAAATGCATACTTTCAGAGGAAAACACAAAGGAGTATGAGACATGGAGAAAAAACCATAAGCAATACAACCACATATAGATAGACACTTACATACATGACAATACGTAAATTAATTGCATGCACATAATGATACAAGTTAAATATATATGTATGTATGTACACAATATGACTATTAGGGTGGTGCAAATTACAAAAAGGAAGTCTTCCTCTAAATAACATTTTTCGTAAAATAAAGGGTCGGCCAAATAAAATTTTTTTTTGAAAATGCTATAAAAAAACTACTGAATATTTTCTCAAATTTATTTTTTTATTTGAATGCACAATCCTTCCAGTTAATAATGGAAAATAATTTCATTCAAATGGCTGCCTCGGCTGGCCATGCAGTAGCCTACACGATCGGTCCAATTTTTAAGCACATTATAGATTGTGTGCAGCTGTATTTCACCAATGGCTTCACGAATATTGTCCTTTAAAGCGTCAATTGTCTCTGGCTTGTTGGCGTAACACTTATCTTTGACGGCACCCCACAAAGAACAGTACAACGGTGTCAAATCGCAGCTCCGAGATAGCCAAACGACATTAGCTCTGCGGCTGATAATGCGATCTTCAAAAACAGGGCGCAAAACATCGAGTGTAGCTTTGGCTGTGTGGCATGTAGCGCCGTTCTGTTGAAACCAAATGTTGCTAATATCCTCCTCTTTAATTTTTGTGAACAAAAATTCATTCAACATGGCCCGATAACGATCGCCATTGACTGTAACGGCCACTCGTTGCTAATTTTCGAAGAAAAATGGCCCAATTATGCCTCTGGACCAAAATCCGCACCAACAGTGACTCGTCTTGGGTGTATCGGCTTTTCAATGTATGCGTGCGGGTTTTCTGTGCCCCAAGTGCGACAATTTTGCTTGTTTACATACCCGCCAAGATCAAAATGAGCTTCATCTGAAAAGATGATTTTTTTTGGCAAAATCGGCATTTTCTCTAAGTCGATCGCAGGCCCATTTAGTGAAGCGTATACACAACCATATTCATTCAGCGGAAGGATAAAACTAATTATATGTCAAATCAGACATGAGCTAAGTGTTACCATTCACGAAATAAGCACTAGTTGAAAAAAAAAACGTTAGATGGCGGACCCTATAAAAGGAAAATTTTAACTTTTGTTTAAAAAACAAATATCTTTATACATAAGGTGTGCTTCAAAATGATAAGGCCACCTTAATATTTGCTTAATTCTTCAAAACTATAAAATGTTACGTATGGTCACCTTATTAAATAAAATTCTACGATCAAGTAAGTGAATAATAAGCCGGTTTTGCTTTTAGAGATGTACCGTTATATTATGTTTATATAAATTTATGTAAATAAGTACAAAATTCAACGCGTCAAAATGATAAGGTCAGTGATTCATTTATCCAAACTTTTATTTAAACTAAGCATTAATGATTTATTTTTAATTTATGCAGTTCCCATTTCCTTCTACTGTCTTAAAAATACGGAATGGCATTGCACTTACTAAATTGTTCAGAACGTTGGAGCGTATTTCGTGCCAGCAGATTACAATTTTTAATTCATTTTTTGTCCGGTACTGCTTGTTGTCTGCATAAACATTACGCACAAGCAGTCCCCACAAAGCTACCATAGGGTTTAAGTCGGGGGAACGTGCTGGCCACTCAAGTACTTTAATATTGTGCTCCACAAACCATTGTCTGGTCGACTTGCTGACATGATTTGCTGCGTTATCTTGCTGAAGGTGAAAGTTTTGTCAGCATTTTGGGCCAAATAAGGCAGCAAACGTTCAGACAGAAAGCCATGGTACTCTAAACTATCCATTCAAGTGGAAGGAAATTAGAGTTCCAGAGTACCATATGAGCTAAAGCCAGCACAAATCATTAAACTGCCACCGCCACCGCCGAAATCTCGCCAATAGCAATTGAAATCACTTATTCTCATTAGAAAAAATTACGTAAAGTACCAAAAATATATTGAATATTTTATAACCTTTTTAAAAAAATGTTTGCTTAATGCCAATTAGTTGCCATGTTCTTTTTCGCAAACTCCTTACGTTTAATCTTATGCTGCTTAATCAGACAGAGCACTTTTTTAATTTTGCTCGAATAGGTTTGGCTGGGCGTTGATAGCTCATAAAATTGTGCTTTTTGGAGCTTGTAATTTCAATTCCTCTTTTATTGTTACCGCACTCCTCATACAATTCGAGGTCTCTCATAAAATTACCCGAGTTTCACAGGCAGTCAGTACCCTCGAATAGAATTTTTTTGAATAAGTTGACCATTCGTAACATTTTATAGTTTGGATGAATTGCGCCAATATTAAGGTGACCTTATCATTTTGAAACAAATATTATGTAAACAAATATGTGTTTTTGAAACAAAAAATAAGTTATAATTTTTGAATGAGTTGAACTTTATAAGCGTGAAGATAAAGATCTTTATGCAAAATGTTTTGGAAAGTTCCTCTGGTGGTGCCTGATTGTTGCGAACGTTGACGAGTTAATGTTCCTGGCTCACTCTCAACACTTTGCTGTACAGCGGCTATGCTTGCATCACCATGGTCAATACGAGCGTATTGTTTTGATCTATTGTCAGCAACAGTACCGTGAGCCTCGATTTTAGTGATTAAATTACGCACAGCTGTCTCAGAAGGAGTCAGATTAAGAGGAAAAGCTGCTCGAACTTTACGAAATGATGCAGTAAAATTTTCACCATTTTGTTAGTAAATGTTCACAATTAAAATTTTTTGCTCATGAGTGTAGCGTTCCACAGTTAAAATTTCCCAATTTATTACTAAATAAATGCCAAACGTTGGCAGCCCACCCTGTAGATATACCATATGTATGTAGTATTCTTTGTTTTTTTCAGCCCTAATATTCATTTTTTTTCACAATAAATACTATTTACCTTTAATAATACCATGCAATGACAAAAAAATTACATAAAGAAAATAAAATTAAACAAATTTATGTTTATTGAAAACATTAAAATAACAACAACAATAGCTGCTACAAATATATAACAAATACAACAACAATGACACAATATATACAAAAAAAATTCTGCAAAATTAATACAAAAACATCGAATAAATTGTTGAAAAATTGTGACACGTAGATACAATAATACAATATTTTTACATATATGTGTGTGCCCGCATATATACACATACGTACATATGCATGTATGTTAGTGTTTTTTGTATATTACAACGCGTGAGGTTGTATGTGTACGCAAAAGACATATCCGTTTCCTATAATATATACATACACAGACATGTTTATGTGCCTATAAAAGCAACAACAGCTACAAAAGCATAATATAACAACAATAACTTTTTTCTGATGCTCTTAAAAAAGGGACCCTCTCATGAAAAAATCAACATAAAAGAACCTAAAATTAAAATTTAAACAAAACTGCTTTATCATAAACGTTAATCTATTATTTTCTTTTCATTTCATTCTCATACTCCTAAGCTATGCTATTTCCCTTCATACTTTTAAACTCTGGTAACATATGCATGTTAGTGTAAGAGTGTATGTCTTTGTTTTCATAGAGTAGGTGAGCGTTATGGTCACACGCATACATACGTATCAGGTCACCCAATAAATCCGTAGGCTGACACATAGCTAGCGTTACTAGAATTTTGTTCATATGAACTTTGTTTAGTATTAACCTTCAAACGATACGTGTATAAATATGACAGCAATGTGACTATTGATTCGTGGATTGTTGCATTTTGTGTGAAACAACTTTTGTTACTGAAAAAATTAAAAGGCGAATTTCGAGTTTTGTTAAAGCATTGCTTTTTGATGAAAAAAAAAAATGCAGTGGAAACCAAGCATTGTCTTGATAAACATTATCCGATCTCTGATCCATCGAGACAGATGGAATCTTAACTTGGTCGTGCCCGCACAAATGATGTAGAGCACAATGGACGACCTAATGAGGCTGTTATTCCGGAAAACAGCAAAAAAATTCACAAATTGTTTATGAACGCTCGCATATTGAAGACGCACGAGCTAGATGACAGCATTCAGATGGCAACATTCGTGTATGGGAAAGCACTGTTCAAAGAGGTTGCTGCGTGAGCTCACAAATCTTGTCATAAATCTATGAAGAGATGCCAAAATTGAATGAATTGGGCTTTGAATTGCTAACCCATTCACCGTATTCTCCAGATTTAGCTTCCAGCGACTTTTTCCTGTTTTCAGATTTCAAGAGAATGCTTGCCGGAAAGAAATTTAAGTCCAATGATAAAGTAATTGCTGAAACTGAGGCCTTTTTTGACGAGAAAGATAAATCGTGCTATTAAAATGGTAAAAAAGGCTACTCGTTGTATCGCCCTCGAAGGCAACTATGTTGAATAATAAAATCGAGTTTTATTAAAATTTAGTTTTTTCTTACTTATCCTACGGACTTATTGAGTGACCTGTTATATGCAACATAAATTCTCACATGATTGTGTCTCATATGTTTTGAGTTTTATTATTATTCTGTTTTATTGTTGTTTGTTACCTTTTTAGTTTGTTTCTCCCTTTCCCTCTCTCTCAATCTCACTCTCTCTTCCTCTTTTTATGTGTGTGTATGCTTACAAATGCGTTATCTGTTGCTTACCTTTCTCTCTTTCACTTCTATGATTATTTCGTTGTTTTTTTTGTCGGGAGAAATGAGTATTTAAGGAGACATTTTCTTTTTACTCAAAAAGGAATTTGATGTCTATCGCCTTCTTATGGGCCATTAAATACTGACTAATATTTCTAGACACACTCTCACTCTCACACACTTAAGCAACCATACAAAGCACGCATTAATACATTTATGAAGACAATATTTTGCAGTGTCTACACATTTGCTCAAATTTATATTTTTCCTTATTTTTTTTTAAACCCTACACTGACTTCAGGATTACGAGAGGTACTATTTATATTTCGGTAACTGGCAACAGTAATGTCAATAACTAACATCTGGCAACACCATAATAAAGTTTGAAATTTTTTAGCATAAGTTGATATACAAGTGCTATTTGTTTTGTTTGCAGTGAGTTAAGAAACTCTATTTGGCAAAAAAATGGAAATTTCAAGAGATGGTTTTCGTTGGATCATTTTTCACAACTTTCGACGTGAACAAGAATGTGTCGAACTCGGTTCTTTGTATGGCGATTAAGCACCATCGAAAACCACTTATATATCGCTGGTATAGTGAACTCAATCGTGGTCGTAGTTCGGTCGCTAAAGGTGCTGTGCGAGAACTGATATTGTGAGATAGAGGCACCTTTGTAGTTCCACTTTAGTACATACAATTTTGCATGATCACTCTGCTTATTCAGTCGAATGGGTCTGTTCCATTTGAGCAACGTAGGATGGTCTATTCCGACGGGTCCCGACCAATTCTTAGACGGAAATCTTCGGAGGAATTCATAAAACCAACTGCCGAAGACAAATCAGTCTTCATCAACACAATGCGAGCTCTCACACATCTCGTCAAATAGGTGAATTTTTGAGAAACCAAAACATGGAATGGCTGTCTCATCCTATGTACAGTTTTGATTTGGCACCCAGTGACTTCTTCTTGTTCTCGAATATCAAAGGTCAATAGCGTGGTCAACGAGTTACGAGCGCCGTAGAAGCATTTTAAGCGTTCAAAAACCATGTTTTGAAGGTGTCTCAAGAGGAATGAAAAAACTACTTTGAGTAATGGTTTGAACGAATACAAAAGTAGTAAATACTCCGCCATCTAGCGGTCGATTTATAAGATACCTACGAATATGAGTCTTGCAAACTTTACCTAGCCTTGAACAAATTTAGCGAAAAATATTTTTCTTGCTAAATTAGTGAAAATTTTTTTTCTTTTATTTCCAAAAAGTTATAAGAAAATTCGTAGAATATAAACTGTACATTTTAAGTACATAAATCAAAGCCAGATATGTTAAAACTAAAAAAACGCCTAAAGGCAGGTGCCTAACTTTGACAAATTAATTCAAGTGCTTAACATGTAAAATTTTCATTCTTAAAAATCTTTTATGATTTTTTGAAAACAAAAAGGTTGCTTTAATTATGGGCGAAAAAAATTTATTCATAACTCAGTTATGAACTATAACTCCGAAACTGTTGAAAATACAAAAAAATGTTGTTCAGGTAATAGGTAATTTTGGTGGTACTTGAATTAAATTCGGTCAAGCCGTTTTCAAGTTATGATGAAATATATTTTCATAACTACCATATATTGTGGGCGAAAAGTTTGCCACGCCCATAAAAAAATGTGAGCCCGATGGAAAAAACTGAAAACGGATTTGAATTCAGGACTTCAAAATTAAAATATATTCCATACGATTTTATTTAAAGGCCAGAAAAATATTTGTTTTTTGTAGACCAGTGTAATATGAAAAAATTATAAAGTTTTCATACATCACCCACGGAAAATTAACAAAAGTTAAGGGATGATATAAGCGCACTATTTTGTAGGTTATCATTAAGTCGAATCTAATGAACAAATATTTTTTTACTCTTTGGTTTAACAGGCTTTGGTTAACGATATTATCTGTTTAAAATTTAAATTTGTTGTTTTTAAATTTTATAATAAGGCACAGATTAATATCATGTCTTGGCACGTGCTCAAGTTTATTGAAGTAAATTCAAATGATTGTAAATCAACGAAGGTTAAAATTAAAGATTGATTTTGAGGAATAAAGAAAAACAAATAATAATAAGAGCAAAGGATGAAAGGAAGAATCTTTTTATGTGTATTTGATGTTTATTTGAAAAGTTCCTTGAAAAAGGTAAAATAAAAAACGATACTGTAGAAAGAAGTCTTTATTTATTTTAACCAATGCAGATTAACTAATTAAGTAGTTCTTTTTATTTATTAGAGTTTCTGTAAGGATCAAAATGAAAAATGTTAATATAAATATATTCACGATATATAAGTCTAAAGAAATACGGTCATATCCAAAAAAAATTAAACAGAGCTTTTTAAAACTTGGATAAGCAAAATTCTTTAATTTTGTGCGCAAAACCGTTTGTTATCTTAAAATCCCTTTGTTAGGCCTACATTAACTTTGAGAATTTTAAAGTAGAAGCTCCCAACTGTTAAAGCACTTTAAAGCAGGGTTGGCAACCCACTGGGTAACCCAATTAAACCCACTCGGGTTTTACTGGGTATTATATTTATTTTATTTAAAGGTAGTTTCGTAGTTTATTTACAACAAATATAAGTGAAATTTACGTATTGAGATTAAATATTTATTTGTTCCGTTTTTGAACTCAAACAGATAATGATATAAAAAATTGATGAAATCACTGCTTACACCTTTTCCCCCACCTCTGAGCCAATTTCTAAATCTAGTTTCAGAAAGACTTCACGTGTTTTAAAGCGCTCTAAACTTGAAGCCGATTTGGTATTTCTTCAAAGAAAGTGATTTAATTACATGTTAAAAAATAATCTCATACCTCCTTATACGGCCTAGATAGTTTCGGAAAATGTAGGCCGTAAATCGTAATGACTTTAAACGAGATGAATATATGTTGCGTGTGTTACTTTCCTTACACTTTTTGTTAAAAAATTGTGAATCCATGATGTTTTAACCGTAGAACTTGGTAATTTGCGCCTAAAGCGAATGTGTTCCATATTTCAAACAGGCCGTTATAACAAAATGCTACATAAAGAGGTGTGAGTATATTGTATCCGTCGAGAGAAATTACGCAACCGGGAAATTTTTCATGCAATAACTGAATTGTTTGGCTGGCTGTGTGGCTAGTGAAACCCAAGGTCATTGATGTCAACATTATCCAATTGTAGCCACAAAAAATTGGTTATCATAGCTTCGTAGCGCAGGGAATTTATGGTGACGGCATTTTCTTGCTCATTTCCAAAAAAATGCAGTCCTATAAATTCGCCTAACCACTAATCGCATCATACGGTTACTTTCTTTGAATATAATGGTTTTCGAGGGCTGTTTGTGGATTTTATGAGCCCCATATGCGACAATTTTGTTTGTTTACATAATCGCCTTATTGAAAATGGGCCTCATCACTAAAGATGATTTTTTCGAAAAATACATTGTTTTCGTTTAGTTTTTCAGGCAGTAAGCTTTCACAATTAAAATTCTTGGTTCAAGAGTGTAGGGTTCCATAGTTAAGATTTCCCAATTTTTTAACTAATAATTGTTAAAGGTTGCCAGCTCAATTCTTAACATTTCATCATTTGACAGCCAATTAACTTCCATTGTATATGACAACCTTAAACGTCTCACAAAGAACGTGAAACCAAGGTAGATCGGAAAAGATATGCACACTTTAGCAGCAATAACTTTTACTTATCTTCTGTTAATAAGTATTGATTTTTATATATGAAGAATTATCAACTAGACTCATTCAAAGCGACTCACTAACGCCGGCTCCGAATGGCAGATATATTTGTTAGTTAAGTTTTCACAGCTCAAATACACATAACCAGTCGCTAGTAATGTTGTGAGGTTATATAGCTGTTGAAAATTGTCAGGTGGTGTGGCCTGTGATTGAACCGTCGACTGTTTTGTTGGAAGGTGGGTGTCTTACCTAACATAACACAGAGACACACACACTATTAAATACGTTGTGTATGAATTAACTTACAGTGCTGTTCGAAACCTTAGCAACTTTTCTTGTCGAGGCAATCAAGGACTCGTGCATTACAAATAGATTTAGTCAAAGTAAAACATTTGATTCTTCTTATTTTAGGCACCTAAGTAATAACTATAATAATAAACCTTTAACTCCATTCTCTACCAAGTAATACAACAACAAAAACTGTTCGAAACTTAAGCAACTTTCCGCACACTGTTTTGGCATAGCTTTTATGAGATGTGTTAAAAGTGTTGTTAATATTGATTACGACTTTAATTTTAAGCTCTGTGTCAGTTTCTGCTCAATTTCGAAACGACATCTTTCAGCTCTGCGTCTTTATTTAAATAAAAGAGCCGCTTAACTGGTTATTTGAATAATTATTAGACGAAAAGCGGTTTTGAAAAATTGCTACTTTTCGAATTATTCGAAAATCAGTTTTTGAAAAAAGTCGATTAATCAATCTCCCTAGTTTTTACTATGATCCTTTTAACTATAAACCATTTTATTGCCTTTGTATTCAAAACTATTATAACTCATTTTGTTTTGTTACTCTATTCGAAAAAGTAAAGGAAATATGTTAATAAAAAAGCTGTATATTTTGCTTATAATGATGAGTTTTAAAAACACCTGTAGCGTAAGTTTTACTTCGCAATGCCATTGACTTCAATATCATCATATTCATCATCATTCATATTTATTGAAATTTCTAAACTTTCATTGACACAAAGGAAAATGGTTTTTACTTTAAAGTCGTTTGTTTTTTTTGCTTTGAATAAACCTTTTGTGTCACACTGAGCGTGTGATTGATAAACTTTACATGAAATTCTTATTAATCATACGCTATATTTTTAACTTGGCTTTTACGTCATACTAGTAAAAAAAAGAGTATGTAACAATTCAACTTAAAAAATGACTTGGCCATTGTGAAAATATATTTTTCAAAATATAGCTACTGAATAGGGAGTGGCGTGGTGTAGTGGTTAGAGCGTACGCATAACAACACAAACGTCCCAGGTTCGAGCCCCAGCAGGACATGACGAAGAAAAAATTTAATTGAGGTCTCGAATGTTTAATAATAAAAAGGCTTCAACTGCCGTCCAGACAACTCCATCTAAAAAAAATAAAGAAAAGAAAGCCTCCCTTACCTTCCCACATACCTTTGGCGATGGTGACAAACATTAGACGAATAATCAGGAAAAACGCGCCATCTACTGGGAAAAAATTACAATACTTAAGTAAAGATCACCACCAATTAGCAAGGATCTACACCAATACACAAAAAAATCATGTGTAGGAAGCTACAGCGGATGTAATCATCTACTTAGCTTGAACTATCAAATTTCTTAAAGAAAGTGAAACAAAGCAATAGTCGCTTTGTGGAAAAGCCAATATGACGGAGAAAAAAGCTACTGAATAGAAATTGTCATAAGAAGTTTTAATAAATGCTGAAGAAACTTAATTACTAAAGCTGTGATCGGCTCCTTATTGCCACAGGCTTTTACAAAGAAAACAAATTTGATGAAATATTTTCGATCGGTTTCAAAACACACATGGTAACACAACCGAGCTTATTCTGTGAACCAAAGAGAGTTATGAGCGGACAGCTATCATAACTATCTGATGTTTAAATCCATAAAAAGCTTTATCTTTAATTTTAACCGAATTGTCTTATTATAATTTTTTAGTTTTAATTCAAGTTTTACTAAAACATTTTTCATGTAGTGATAGTAAAAGTTAAAAACATATTATCTGACACCACCCATAATTAACAACAAGTCAAAACGCAACTTTAATTCTCCATAAAATTTGTATTTGATTTACAACTTTACTAGCGTGTAAGAAGGGGTTAAGATATGAGAGAGTGTATGGCATAACATTTGAGTTTCAATTTAAGAATGTGTGTGCGATACATGTTTATTACTTGAAAAACCGCACAAAGTTTGTTGTGCGTGTAAGGCTGTCTCGAATACTATATAATGAAAGAGAATTAAAAAAGATCTAAGGAAAAAATAAAAACTCTATAAAAACAATCTATGAAACAATAACAAGGTGCCAGCAAATCAAACCGCAATAACCAGCACAAAAAGTGTGTAAAACTATTTTTTGTTTTATTGCCACTTCTCGCACAATAAAAGGAAAAGTTTTTATGTGGTTTACTTATGCGTTTTTTTTTAATTTTTTCTTTATGTTCTTTAAAGCAAGAAAATAGATAAGAAAGTCTTTGGAAATTTTATTTTCATCTACAACTCTTAGAAATGTATGATAAAGTTTGATTTTGGTCTAAATAAAGGGTCCGCCATCTAACGTTTTTTTTTCAATTACTTCGTGAATGGTAACACTTAGCTCATGTCTGATTTGACAGATAATTAGTCTTATCCTTCCGCTGAAGGAATATGGTTGTGTATACGCTTGAACAACGCTGGGAAATATTGCGTGTGATCGACTTAGAGAAGATGCCGATTTTGCCAAAAAAAATCATCTTAATAAAATATAAACAAGCAAAATTGTCGCATTTGGGGCACAGAAAACCCGCACGCATACATTGAAAAGCCGATACAACCAAGACGAGTCACTGTTTGGTTCGGATTTTGGTGCAGAGACATAATTGGGCCATTTTTCTTCGAAAATGAGCAAGGAGTGGCCGCTACAGTCAATGGCGATCGTTATAGGGCTATGTTGAACTAATTTTTGTTCACAAAAATTGAAGAGGAGGATATTAGCAACATTTGGTTTCAACAGGACGGCGCTACGTGTCACACAGCCGAAGCTACACTCGATGTTTTGCGCCCTGTTTTTGAAAATCGCATTTTCAGCGGCAGAGCTGATGTCGTCTGGCCACCTTGGAGCTGCGATTTGACACTATTATTTGTAGAGTGCCGTCAAAGATAAATGTTACGCTAACAAGCCAGAAACAATTGACGCTTTAAAGGGCAATATTCGTGAAGCCATTGGTGAAATACAGCTGCACACAGTCGATAATGTGCTTAAAAATCGTGCAGCCTACTGCATGGCCAGCCGAGACAGCCATTTGAATGAAATTATTTTCCATTATTAACCGGAAGGATTGTACCATCAAATAAAAAAAGAAATTTTAGAAAATATTCAGTAGTTTTTTTATTGCATTTTCAAAAAAAAAAAAAATTATACGGCGGACCCTTTAGTACCCATTCAAAATTAAAACTGTGAAAATATGTTTCGAATGAATGTGTCAACGTTCCGATGAAATTCAATTCTCCCGTTTAAGCCACTAATTGCCCAAATGTTTTCCTGTATTTAAAAACATTATTTTTTTAAAGCATATTATTTTATACTCGATTACTGTCTATTTATATTATATTTGAAATATTTTTCAATTACAATTTATGTTATTATTTACTTTTACAAAAAAAAAAAATATTTAAAAAAAATAAAAGAAAACAAGAAAAAATATTTTACAGAAAATTGATTCTCATTAAATAAATTGTCTAATGAAAACTGAAAAACCTGAAAAAGCAATATAAACGAAATATCGAATCATTTGCTTGATTTCCCCAATGTTTAATTTCCATTAGCGTAGTATACTACTACTGCCACTTCTTTCGAACAACCGCAATTATTTACAGAGCTCTACCCGAAAGCAATTTATAGCAAAATAGATAGAAAATATTACACCAAAAAAAAAAAAACTCCTAGAAAAAGTGCAAAAATAATACTTGAAAGATAAAACCCAATGAATTATGATTTTGGTATTGTCAACATCACACCTGTGCTTTTTTAGGAGTTACAAAAAAACACATTAAAGTGGTTCAAAAAAATTACAAATAACATACAAACATTCGCTACGTTTTGCTGTTTTTTTCTTGCGTTTTTTTTTTTAATGGCAGGGGATGACTCTACACATTATCACCGTCACTGCCCACACCAGCAATGTTTCAAACAGTGCTGCCAACTTTTTATGATCAAAACACGCAGACCTAGTACTCAAAAGCCACTAAATTATTATGTTTGTAACTTTTTAATCCAAACGCGCTGTAAAAAAGCGTTTATAATATTTAAAGCCAACAAATTTACTAAAACTGTAAAGAAACAATTTCTACCATTAAAATTTCCACTTTTGCAAAGATTTTTTAATAATTTGAACGATTAAAAAATGAAATTAAAAACGATTTAAGACAAAACAACAACTTTAAAACTTCTTCTTCATTTTTTGGTGCTGGTGTTAGACAAAGTTGTGTTTTCGTCCGCTGCTGTTTAACGTTGTACTCGATTATGTATTGTAACGTTGTATAAATTTGGGACTTAGCAAAAAGTTGTAAGACCTAGATCACTCAGATGACTTTTATGTCTTTGCTAACAGACATTGTGAAATGCAATGAAAGCTTGACTTTATACAGTCAGAAGCATACAGAGTGAGCTTGCGGCTAAAAATCTTCAAAATGAAAATATGAATCAACCATCTGAATCGGAAATTTGGGAGATGTCCCGTCTTTTTGACGTACTCGCGACGTCCGGAGTTTCTTCTAGCACTGATATTCAAAACAGAATGGACTTGGACCTATTCAGGTCTACTGATTGCTATAGTGCGTTTTCTACAATTCAGACATATTGTTATGTTTTTAGCTTTCTAAAAACGTGTTATTATGAGTTTGTAGATTGTAGTTAAAATAAAATAAATTTTGTGTTTGGTTTTAACTAAAAATCCTTTATTCAACACAGTTTTGTGCACCACTACTTGTAACCTTTTTACAGGCAATAACAATTTTCTATTCTTAACTGCTCCGTCTGTTTACAATCTTGTAAACAACAACAATTACTCGACAGATCTTTCTACTTAAAGAAAGAGAGATCAACCCGTTCGTAGTTATAACTTAGGTTGGATCAAAACCTTTTCAACCAGTAGTTATCCACACTTAACTCTCTTTACTGAGTTAGCTCCAACTAAACTGGTTTTTTACTTCACGATTCCACTTCACGAGTTTACTCTTTATAAACTCTCTTCACACAAGCTGTGCTCGCTGGGATTACTTTACTTAAACTCCACTCGCTGAGTTTACGACACATCAACTGATTGCTGTTCGCATCGATGTGCTTTTTATATGGCTGAGTAAACAACACATCGAAAGCTCTCGAACCTCTCGATATTTCAGGTAGATTTCATTTCTTTCTTTTAATTTCTTTTTAGTTCTTTTGTAGCAATGCGTATGTAAACATCTATCTCTTTCAGTGTTTGTTGTTGCTTGTTTATTGCCTGTTGCTTGTTTTCTCTGCTGCTTAAAAATACTTGTTGCCGATTTATTTTTATTTACTTTATCTCTGCTAATGTTTGTTGTTGTAGATTTGGTTATTTGTAAACAGCACGTATAGTTGGTCTTGCAGCTTTTGTTTATTTTAGCGATGTAATAAACGCAGAGTCTCCCAATCTAATTTTCGTAACAATATATAAACCACTGTTTACGGTGGATTTTTAAAGTTTTCTGGCCAAAAACCACATCACCACCAAGTTCTTGTAATGAAGAAAATGGACTGGGCTCACGCTGAGGAAAACGAACTACGACTTAGTAAAACTACCCATTGAATGGAACTCGCAGATAAACAGAAGAATCTGAAGACAAGCTCATTACTAGAGACTTAGTATCAGATTAGATCATCGACTTTAGATAGGCGTAAATGGAAAGAATTCATTATGGCTCTGTGATCTTCTTGGGATCTTTAAAGGTGTAATAACGAATAACAAGTTTATTATTTTAATGAAATAATTAAAATTTTTAGCTTTATTCTAAAATGACTTATAAGTCTTGAAAACTTGGCTCTTAGATTTGAGATGAAATTACGTAATTCTTATAGAATCAAGCATTTTAAGTCGATAGTTTATATGAGTTAATGAGTTTATTGAATTTATTAAATTTGTATTTCGTACAAAAAATTGCAAATAGAAAAGCGCTAACCTAGCGCGTTTTTGTGAAAAAAGCGCCAAAGAGAAAAAATTCGACTTTACGGTAGTTGAAACGCGCTACGTAGAGCGCGAAAGGCGCTAAATTGGCAACTCTGGTTTCAAACAATGTGCTTCACTTTATTTTCAAAGTAATTTTACGAAGATGCTGCTCCTATTTGTTTCAATAATATTTCAAATATTTTTTTTCTCCTTTTTTTATTTTCTATTATATTTGTTTTTTTTTTTTCAATTGTAAAGTTGTTTTGTAGAAAAAAGTATTTTTATTGCAAATATGAAATACATCAAATAATGAAAAATAAATGAGAAACATACTCACATATCAGAGATTAAAATATAAATAAAAAAATAGAGAAATTCTACTATAGAATATTTGAAATAAACTGGAATGGAAAACAAAAACAAAACTGGATATATGAGTAATTACAAATGTATGTACACACATACTTACTCGTTATTCATTGTATATCCGAACAGTAACTGATAACAGGGTTTTCCAATATTGAATGATACTAAAACTGATTACAATGTACACTATAATATATAGGGTGGGCCATTTAAAAATGCAATAAAACAAAAACGGTTTGAAATTTTGCAAATTTATTTTATTTTTGTTGTGAAGCAAAATTGTTCCGGTTTGAAATGAAATATTATTTCAATCATATGTCTGCCGCGGCTGGCCTCACGGTACCCCCTTCGATCGGACCAATTTTCGAGAACTTTTTCCAGTGTATGGCGTCGTATTTCGGCAATGGCTTCACAAATGTTGGCTTCCAAATGCTCAATTGTCTCTGGTTTGTCGGCATAACACTTGACTTTAACTGCGCCCCACAGGAAATAGTCCAATGGTGTCAAAACTCAGCTTCTTCAAACGTTTAATGCAATAAATCGATTGTGACATGAGATCTGTGGAAAGTTGCACCATCCTGTTGAAACCAAACATCGTTCACATCAATATCATAAAGAGCGGCCACAAAAAAATCAGTTATCATGGTACGATAGGTGTCTCCATTGACCAGAATGGTTGCAGCGTCCTCATTTTCAAAGAAATATGGGTCAATGAAACCTCTGCTCCACAAACCGCACCAAGCTGTCAGTCACTCTTAATAAGTGCATTGCTTCTGTAATACCACGTTTGGGTTTTCCCAAACACAAATACTGCATTTTTGCTTATTAGCATACCCACCAAGATGAAAATGAGTTTTTTTTGGCTTTGTTTTGTAAATAAATTTTCAGTAAATCCCAACTAGGGTTGCCAGAGGCTTTTGGAAAGAAATATCAAAAATCATCATTTTTTTATTTACAAATTTTGTTTCAAAAACATAAAAGTAATAATTTTATAAAAAACAAAAAAAAAAAATTAAAAAGACCAGCAAACGGAAAACGCTTGCAAATCTTTGAATTTTATAATAAAAATTTCTGCTGTGTGAGGAATGTGTTTCGTATTAAAAAATTATTTTCAGCGACAAAGCTTTTTTTAGTTCAGTGGGTACATCAAGAAACAAAATTACTGGGTTTGATGTGAAGAGTAGCCAAATAAGAGATCAAGAGGCGCAAATAAGCCCTGAAAAGTACATAGCTTGGTGCGATTTGTGGGCTGGTAGCATCATTGTACTGTAGTTTCTCATGAACGATGAAAATCTAGACATTACGGTAAGTGAAACAAGGTACCGTGCGATGCTTAACGGCTATTTTTTTTTAACAAAATGAAACAATTGTACTTGGTGGACATCTGGTTTCAACAAGATGGTGCCACATGCCACAAGCACACGACTTTATGAACCTATTGCGGATTGAGTTTTGTGAGCGATTCATCCCACGTTTTGGATCAATTTATTTGCCGCCATGCGATTTGGCCTCACTAAACTGAACAGTACCAGCCCTGTAAGACAACATTGCGAGATACTGCATCCATAAAAACAGCCAATAAGCAAAAGGAGCTATGCCTGGAGAATTTGAACGTTTCTAAAAATTGTGTGGCAATTTTGCCACGAGAAACTGAGTGTTGTCATGCTAAAGAAAAACTTCATCTATCTGTTTATCTTTATATTCCGGACGTTTTTCTCATTATACACGGTACAGCCGAAGTAATTGCAATCTGCTCGGAATACCGTGTTTTCGAAGCTCATAGCACACAATGCCGCTGTGATCCCACTAAGAATGCAAAATTGCATTATAAATATTAAAACAACGTAATTAAACTAACAAACAAAATATGTTTTCGAATTCAGTGAAATTTTTAACCAAAAAAAACGTAGTAAAAAACCCAATAAAACTCTGCTCAATATATACGTCAGATGGAATCACTCGATTTTGTTATAATGTTTTAACGTCTAGAGAACGACAATGAGGAATCAGTTCAAACTTTGGTGACCTTAGCGGCATGGCGTACATAGTAACAATTATTATTGTGTATTTGCAGTATCTGAACATAGCTGGCTTGATATAGGCGACCGGGTTACTTGTTTTTCCCTTCTTCGGCTAATACTGACCTCAGTATTCTTTATTTGGTAGATGCAAGCTTGTGAAAACAGCACAATAGTGGTAATTGACCCTCTGTTTCGAGGATGACAACCAAACCAAAAAACCCTGTGGCGGGGTTGGAAGAAAATTGTTCATTATGAGCAGCTACAAGCTAACGAAACGATTAATTTTAACTTCTACTGCCTATTTTTGGCAGTGAAAAAATTGTTACGAAAATAAGAATACATCAACGTCAGTAAATTTGAACCTTGTTGTGGTATTTTAGTCTATTGGCTTGTGTCAAGGCTGTCAATGTTTCACCCTGGCAATGCTGTAATTATTTGTGTTATTCACAGTGTTACAAATTGCATATAGAATGGTATAACCAATTCAACTTTAAATGTTATATTTAAAACTAACGGATTTAATCGGAGATCTGAGAAGGTTTAAGACTTTAGCAGAACATGCGAGTCTGTTGGTAGTCAGGTATATGATGAAAGCTGCTTTGCCTTCAACAGTCAGTTATAGTTTAGCAGTCATAGTGTTTAGACGTAATAAGAGTTGAATCTTGAGTAAATTTATGTATTAAGCAGATAATAATAAGCGGATGTAGTTATAAATGTTTAAACTGGAAGTTAAATAAACGACTGTATAAAGCAAAGTCACTGCATTTATTTTATTTTACGCAATTTAAAGAACTTAAACGTAACATTACGTTAAATCATGATAATACAAAGTCACAAATTTCATTGATGACATGCAATATTTTATTTTATTTATTTTATTTATTCAATTTAGTCAATATATTTAATTCTTACAGACCAATTACAAAATATGTATAATATGCTTATATTATAAAAATTTTACATAACATCTTTGGTACAGCAAAAAAGGGGAAAAAAGTAAAAATTTATCAAGTATTACGAAAAAATAAAATTCTTGTGCTTTATTATATTAATATTTAATGAAAAATCATTAAATTCGAAGAAAAAATTTTATTGGCGACATAATCTCATAAATAGATCAGCTATACCATAATTTAATCTAAATATTTGAACATGTAAAGGTTTAAAATGACGTGAATATCGACAGAGGACGTTAAATTTAACAGATTCTAAAAAAAACTCACAACAAATATTCCCATTGATAAGATTCATCAAAAACGATACATTTAACATGGTACGACGACTTTTAAGAGTAGGCAGTTTAATTAAAGATAGTCTACAAGTATAAGAAAGTAGTTCCAAATAATTCCGCAAACAGAACATTAAAAGTTGGTTCTGAACAGATTTAATACGGGTGATATGAATATTATAGTAAGGATCCCATACGACTCATCCGTATTCCAAAATAAGTCTTAAAAGTGAAACAAAGAGCTGTTTCGTAATGTAAGGATCAAAAAACTCCTTAGCCCACCGCTTTATAAACGCAAGAACACCTATAGCTTTTTTCACAGCCAAATTAATATAATCAATAAAATGTAATTTACTGTCGAGTAAAATGCCGAGATCAACAAATGAATCCAACAACTCTAATTGGTAACCACACAATAAATAATTTACAGCAATTACTTTACTCCTAGAAAAGATACTCCTATTGAAGATAGACGTGATCAACATAATCATTAAACGAAAAAAATATTTTTACGTCATCAGCATACATCAATGTGTTGGCAAAGTTGATAACATTGGGAAGATCATTAATTAGAAGAGAAAATAGGGTGACCCGAGATGACTGCCCTGGGGAACACCCGAAGGAACACAAATGTATTTGGAAGTACTATTGTAAACCCGTGCAGCCTGCTTCTTGCTCATCAAATACGATTCAAGCCAGCTTCAGCTAATCTTAGAAACACCCAACAAATCCAATTGAGTCAGTCAGCAGAACTCTATGATTCACTTTATCAAAAGTTTTACTGTTTGTTTTCCTTGAGTAAATGCAGCGTTAGTTAATGATGTTAAGTGCAGAACATTAGACCCAAATGTTTTAATATATCCACCGTAGAGTCCGTTTATTATATTTTTATTGAAAAAAAATTTACATAAAAACTAAATTTGGTCCTAACTTCCAAACAACTACTCGTAATAGCTAACAATCAATACGGTGTAGGTTTTAAGAATTTCAGGCTAAACTTGTGTTATATTTTAAATAGAAAATATTGCCTTAGGGTATCATTGTTTTGCTATCTTTCGTATGGATTGATGTGTTTAAAAAAGGATTAAAAATATAAAAAATAAATATTTTTATTGCATATTTTTTTAACTTCTTTTTATTTGTGGTTCTAATATTGTATCATTAGTTGCATCAGATATTTTTTGCTCATAGTTTTCATATAATTTTTTTATTATTATTTATAAATAAAATATTGTATTTTTTTATTTTTCTAAATTTTCTCATTTTGTTCACCTTTAACTATTGTTTTGTATGAATTTTCTATTTTATTTTCTTTTTTTAACCTGTTTTCTCTTGTTCTCTTTTGGCTCACTCATGTTATATACGGCTCATCCTCTGGCGTCAATTACTTTTTGATTGATTTCAACAAAATAAATTGTTTTGGGAGAAGCCTCAATTTTCACGCCAATGCATCAGGCTAGCAAATGAAAATTATTGTTATTATTATTGGTAAAAATTGTAGCAAAAAATAAATGTTGAGAATTATAGAAAAAAATATATATAAAAACGAGAAACAAATTACTTTTGCCATAATTCAAAGTAATGATGAAAAAAAGGAAAACCAAAAAAATTTAATGGCAATCAGTAAAATTACTTTTTATCAAAATTCAAAATTATTGCAGTTTTATTTTTAAAAACATATTTTGTTTTTCTTATTTTACAATTTTAAAAGTAGAACAAAAATTGCAGTCATTATTTTTTTATATATAAAGCAAAGCATTCATATCATGTGTATATAGCAGGTATGGCAGCCCACTGGGTGGGTTTTTTATTTAAAGATTTTTGTAGTCTATTTATAATAAAAATAATTTAAATTTCCGCCCTGGCAGTATAACTTAATTCGGTCCGTTTTTTTAGCTCAAAAAAGATAATGAATTAAGAAATTTATTAAATAAAAATTTATCAAATTAATGTTTACTTTTTTCCCCACCTCTGAGCCAATATCCGAATCCCGTCTCAGAAAAATTCCTCGTTTTTTAAGGCGATCCATTTTGCAGCCGATTTTATATTTCTTCAAAAGTAGTGATTCGGTGACATGCCAAAAGATATTGCATCTGTCGAAACAGACAAAAGTCAGAAGAAGTGATGTTTGGAGAATACGGCGGGTTTGGAAACTTTTGCGACGTAAGACCGAGTAAGACCGAGCGTTGTCATGCAAAAGCAAAACTTTGCAACATTGCATTATAAATACTGAAACACTGTTATTGTACTAACAAATAAAATATTGTTGACTTGAACGATATTAGGAAGCAGCTATAAAACGCAATAAAACAAAAAAAACATAAAAAACCCAACAAAACCCGGCGGGTTGGGTTAAAAAAACCCGGGTTTTTCCCAACCCTGGTATATAGGCAGTACGAATTCCCATTTCCTTTAAAAGGGCAAATTGTTATCGTGGTTTTCCTGTAAAATTTTTGTTCCTTCAAAACAACAGCTGCTTACAAGAAGAACAAGTTGGTAAAAAAAAATTATTTTATATTCTGAAAATGCTTGACAAATATCTACCATCTGCAAAACCATCATTCGGTATTTCGACAATAATAAAACTCTGAGCCGGCACATGACGAAAATCGGTTTTAAGCAGCCAGAGATTATGAAATTGGCATTGTACAATCGACCTACTGCGAACACTCTCACAAGTATTAGATGCCTTAGAGCAGGCATGTGCAAAAGAAAAATTTAATTGTGTTAGTGAGAACATGAAAATGACTCTCTCAGAGAAGTAAAATTGATGTTTAAAAAAATTAAACAAAAAATCAACATGCATCCGCCACACATGTGCATTTGTCGCTGTTTCAGTGACTACTAAAAGCAAGATTGTAAGAACTTTTTTAAATAATTTTTCCTTACCTAAGGAATATGCGCACATTCTCTGCACATCTGCTTTCGTCAGTATCTCATTGACGACTAAAGCAAGAGCGTAAGAATACGTGTGAATTGAACGTGAACAATTGTTCTATGAAATGAACGCCATTGCTTTAGAGAAAAATCTTTATAATAGACGGACAACATGGCCATCCATCGCACTATTGCGGTCCTCACGGGTTTTTACCTGATTGGGAGGCATGCCGATAGACTTCTTATCTCCTCGCTTGATTTTTGAAGAAACAGCGTTTCTAAAGAGTAGAAGGACAGAGTTTGCCATTGGGCGACGAAGGTTTCTGTCCTCTTACTTCCTGTTATCTTTAACTGAACTCTTCAAAATAAAGGTTACTGCAATTGAGAGAAATTTTTTTTTATTTGATTTAAAATGGTTACCAATGGAGACTATTTGATCCTCGGGTTAGCTTCTGTACTTGTGGTATTACAATTCGCCAAGCCTCTGGCCTAAGTGGGGCTACATTCTTCTACTTACACCTAATCAAACTTAAGATGAAAACCAACCAACATTTTTATTACAAATGCCAAATGCCTGGTAATGGGGGATATTTTTATGAAATGCGCTACGAAAAAGCCTAAATGCTACACTATTGAGTATTTTTTTTTAGAAATAAATGAGACGTTTTGAGTTAACAAAATCATTTTTTTCCGTGAGCAAATGCTCAATTGTCTCTGGTTTGTCGGCATAAAATTTGTCTTTAACTGCGACCCAACGTTGTCAAATCGCATTGGAATTATTAACCATCTTAAATATGTTTATGAGATTGACGTTATTATGCAGCAAGGAAAACTTGATTCTATACCAAGTAGTCTCTAGGCGCTGGCAAGTAGAACTCTTACAAAATACGGTGTAAAAAATGAATCACTGTATGAAATATTAGGACGTTGCCGTGTCGAGGAAGAAATGTCCTAAAAAAGCCGAACGTTGTTCTAGCAGTCTTACATGCTACAGCTAAAACAGTGGACAAAAATTTATCAGTTTTATTTACTAATGCAACTAGAATTGAGAAGAACCTTATTTTAACAACAGAACCGGTTAACCGGATATTTCTATATTCTATTCTATAATCGAAAATCGGTTTTTAAAAAAATTGCTATTTTTCGAATTATTCGGCAACCGGTTTTTTCAAAAAAGTCAAATAATCGATCTCCCTATTAAGGATAAGGAAAAGAGAAGTATCTTAGATATTTTCCATAATTGCATTTTCTCATTGCATTTTAAAATTCCATTATAGTTTAAATTAGTACTTCCTGTCTACACTATAACCTTATAGTGAACACTCCTATTCCATTAAAAATTTTAAGCAAATCGATTCAGCCGTTTAGCTGTCTATAGACTTCAAACAAAGTTACTTACAAAACAGCGATTAAATTCGTTTAACACAGACCCATCATTAAAATACCGGTAGTGTTTATATTATAAAAATAATATTTTATTTAAATTTATAAAAACTGATAATTTTAAATTTTGTTACCTGATATGGCTTTATTTTAGAACAAATGTGTAAGAACTTCTATTTATTTACCAGTTTTTTTTCTTTTCCATATTTGTTTTACGCACTTTTAATGCACAAACATTCGAATTGCAAAGTTTGTCTGCATACAGTTCGTATTTACATACTGACTTTTTTAAGTGCCAATGTGAATTTCTAAAATTATTATCCAGTAAAATGCTGGAAAAATACAAAACAGAAAAAAAAAATAAAGATGAAGTAACGCATTAACACAAAACTTTTTCAAAACTTAATTCACTATAAAAAGTGTAAAAAATTTATCATTCAGTCAAGTTCGACTGTATGATAACCTGAACGACAGTGTAGAACTTGTACAGCAGCTGGTGGCATCAGCGAAAATTACCAAAAAAAATTATGTGGCAGCTGATATTTAAGATTTTATGATTTAGGGGTGGAGTGGTGTAGTTATGATTACAAATTTTCAGTAGATGACTCTAAAATATTATATCTCTGGTAATATTAAATGAATTAGACAACCCTATAGCTTGCTTGATAGGTCTGAATGATACAAAACTAATTGCGTACGACAATAATGTCCAAAGAGGTCGTTGAAGAAGCCAGATGAGGCTTTGCAGACAGTGAAACAGCCAGGACTGACCCTAAAAAAGTTAAAGCTATGTCTCTGGTGGGATGGGAAGGGAATTGTTACTTAGGAGTTTCTACAACCTAGCCAAACGCATGATGCATATCTCTACTGTCAACAATTAATGAGATTAAAGCAAGCAATTCAATCAAAACGGCCAGAATTGATCCAAAAAAAGATGTTGCTTTCCATCATTGTGTTCATTATCATTTGACCTCTGCAAAATTCTCTTAATGGTGCAAATTTAGGCCTGCTAAGAGCAATTGTATCAGATTTCTCTCAGAAGTTCTACATTTATGGAATATTGGCTTCACCACAAAAATGCTAAAAAGTTACTAATCAAAAAGCCACCAGATAATAAAACTCATTTCAATAATAAGAAAATGGTGCTTAATTTTTGGTAAAATATGTTAATTGGCTCAGTTTTGTAAACTTAAAATGACTGAAATTGGAATCGAGTAAATTTTCAACGGCAAACAAACGTCACTCTATTTCAATTTACGAAACCCACCTGAATATCGTTCTACAAAACTTCTTGCAAGGAAAACTTAAAAAAATCTGTTTTAAAATATCACAATGATCAAAAAGTTCCCGAAATTTGTTCAGCAAATTAAACATACAAGTTTATTCTACGAAATCTATGTTGTTCACTTCAAAGTAATCCCCATCGACGGCTACACACTTATGCCAATCTCGAAGCATTTTTTATAATCGGTTTTCGGTATGTCCATCAGTACTTCGTTATTTCCTCTCGCCTGCTAAAACACGTTCCCGTTATGGTTTTTTAACTCGATTGAACAGAAAGAAGTCACAGGAAGCCAAATCATGGAAATTCGGTGGCTATTGGATGGTATTCGTTGTATTTTTCGTCAAAAAATTCCGAATAATGATGGCACTGTGCGAAGGTGCTTTAGCATAGTGCAAAATCCACGAGTTCTCTGCCAACAATTCTGATCTCTTTCGGCGAATTGTTTCACGCAAATTTCTCATAACGACCAAATAATATTCTTTGTTTACTGTCTGGCCTTCTGACAAAAATTCATGATGCAGTACACATGAAAACCGTGATTATTGCCTTCTCTTCCGACTGATTACGAAGTGGTTTATTTGGCCTCGGCTCTTTTGGTGAACGCTATTCACTTGCCTGACGTCTGGATTGCGTATTGTACTTATAAACCCACGTCTCGTCTCTAGTAATGATCCTAATGATCCTCAAGACGATCTATTTTTTGCATGATATTGAGGCCTTTTGGCACCAACTTTGCTGCTACTCGACGGAATCCCAAATCATTAACCAAATTGCCTTGGACGGCTCCATAGGTAATGTTTGCAAGCTTTGATTTGAGATTTAGAGGGAATATCAACAACAGATTTATCAACTTAACAGAAAAAAAAACTCAAATCGGAACGATATAACCGCCACACGGGGGTTATTCTGGGAACTTTTGATGAAGTTGGTATCTTGACAAGCCATATTTTTGCTTTATTCTTGATAAGCTGTAAAATTTCATGAAAATCGGGCAAAGACCATCTGGTAAGTCTAGGTGTAGTATTTAGAGCGCACGTATAACAACACAAGCGGCTCATGTTCGAGCCACAGCAGAGAACATGACGAAAAAATTATAATTTGTGGTTTCAAGAGATTTAACTACCCTCCAGACAACTTTATCTAAAAATAAAGAAGAAGCCCAGGGAATACTTTCACTGGAAGAGTGTTCCACAAACGAACGAATTCTCCCTATAATGCGCTGTGCGATTCACTGGACAATTAACTACAAGGGGATGCGCTCTGCGAGAAATACGAGTACTACGTACGAATATATGATTATTATGAATTAATTCATTAATTTCGTCAGAACTCATTCCGTTATAGTACCGATAGAACAATTTAACACACGCCACATTGTGACGGTGCTCTTTTGAATCGATAGAGTTGGCTATCCTTCCGTCATTAATGAACATCTTCGCCTTTCCTGTATGCGGTCGAGAAACTCAAAAATATACTGAAGCACCTGCCCATAAATGAGAGTTGTGGTCCATTTTAGGTCGGATGTAGGTCTTGAAAATATTAAGGAGTTCAGATGAAGTGAAGTATTTCTTGCGGCGTTTTAAAAAACCGAGGCACTTTAGTGCTGCTTTCGACACTTGAAATATGTAATTATTGCAACGAAGAGCATCTTATTCCTAAATACTCACATTACCCATGGACACAGATGAGAACACACAGCCACGTCTGTGTGTTAAAATAGCATTGAGTCTTGCGTGCATTAAAATCGACCCTGTTTGCACGACCTCACTCTGAGATTTCTACCAGGTCACCTCTGAGTGTGTCGTTCATATTCATCCTCTTGCCCCAGTCTCCATGATGCTGGCAAATGTTGCCGTCATCCGCAAATGAGTAGATATATTAGAAATGAGAAGAAGAAAGTCGTTAAGAACAAAGGCTAGTGGTACCTCTGAATAAATCCTGAACTCGTCGCATGTGACCCCATCTATAATCACCCTTATAGAGTGGTCTCTGAGAAAGATCGATATAAGTCGAGAGTAGTGACTATCGACATCAAAAGAATTAAATTTCGAAATGAGAGCCTCGTGCAAAACTCTATCAAACGCCTTTGACATATCCAGAACCACAACCTTACTCTTGCCAAAACAATTAATGAACCTATTCCACTTCTCCGAGAGTAACTCCAGCAGGCCACCAGTACAAAAGCCCTTTCTGAAAACGTAGTGACGTTCGTTTAGCAAATCGTTTGACTCTAAATATCTCACAAGGTAATGATTAATCATATTCACCACAACCTTAGATAGAGCGGTAGTTTTCAGGGTTACAAGCCTCATCCTTTTTAGGGATTGGACGTTACACTAGCAACCTTCCAGCAAGATGAAAAAACAGCGGAGCGATATGACGCACTTAAAGGGTAAACTAATAGACGCGCAAGCGTCGAAATTATTGATTCAGGACCAGTGCCGGTAGGCCATCCGGCCCAACGTCCTTGATAAAACAGAGTTTATAATAATTTAACTTAAGCAAAAACGTTTTTAAAATATTTTGAAACATTTATACAGCAGCCAGATTTATTCTAAGCAAAGATATGCTTATCTAACAAAGTTTTGTATTATGGCTTCTTATGTTAATCAGTATTTAGCTTACGGTAGTTCTAATAGACTTCACCGAGACAGATAAAGGACAGCTACATTGCACCACATGTTCTTTAACTTTGGCTCGTATCTAGTAATAAGAAGCACTCTTAATAGATAAAATATAAACCCAAATTAGTGTCTAGTTACATTGCCATCTATTCTACCTATGCTCCAGATAGTGTGTTACAAGCCACAACGAAAACATAATACAACCCTGTTACCTAGCATAGCGTAAAGTAGAAAAATATGAATAAAAAGTACACACTCTAAGTACAATTGCAGCATAAAAATTACTAGACAGGCTTTTATTAACTTTGCGATAGAAACTGAAAAGTACTTCAAATGGTGCTCGTAAAACTAAAAAACAACTACACTTTTTCATAAATAGAAAGAAGAAAACGAAAAAATTGCTGTTTCTGAGTTAAAATTTTTTTTCTTAGGTTGAGAAAAAATATGGACAAATTGAAAACGTGTTATTCATTGAAATTCTAAACGATAACCAAACATGCTTCAAACAGAGGAACCGCAAATGAGGGTGACAGTGAAAATAAAATAAAATAAAATAAAATCGAAAATAAAAATTATTATAAAAAATTGTATCAATTTAAACAAGACGCTAACAAGATTATAATCAAAATTAGTTAGAAAAGTATTTAACAAATGATTTCACGGTTCATCGATGCAATTATTGCAGACAATTTACTACAAAAGCCTGATCTTTTAGTTGAGGTGGAGCACTGGATGACAGTCATATTTCTGGCACGAGCTCATTCTGCCAGAAAAGAGCCTTGGATGGAGGTGTGTAGTTTTTGCGAATTTGGACAACAAAATACTTACTCCACCTTTATTGGGTTGAGGACAGATTGTTATTGTCAATACTAGAAGCTTTATCGCTCTTGCGAAAGATTAGATTGTATGTTGGAAATTCATTAAAAATTTCTGTCAAACTAGATGTTTTGACGTATTTTTTATTATGGTTTGATTAATCAATTGCAGTTTAAGATATACTGGCAGACCGCTACCTTCCGCTATTTCTATTAACGCAGACGTTGGTTTTGGCTATTTAAACCTATCTTGTCACTTCAAGCATTTTCAGTCCTCAGGATGCTATCTATCGGCTTAAATTTGAACGAGCTTTTATTTCGAATCAGGCAATACTTATGTCATTCTATTCTGTCACAGAATTCAGTATATTATCTCCACTGAATAAAATTTATCGATTTACGCTTGAGCAACGTTGGAATTTATTGAAAAATTTTTTTTCAAACAAAGACAATTGGTCGGAAATTGCACGAAATTGTCGTACAAAATTTGGTTGCAGAAAAAAACCCACAGTGCCCGGTATACGCAAGTTTATTGCTAAAGTTCGTGAAACTGTTTCATTGTTGATGCGCCAAGACGTAAGCGTGCTCATACAGTGCGTACACCAGAAAATATCGAAGCAGTGGCTGAGAGTCTTCGTGAGAATCCATCAACACCAACTTGTTATCGCTTTCAAGAATTGAACACTTCGCGCACCAGTTTACGTCGAATTTTGCGAAAAGGCCTCGGTGTGACGACATACAAAGTTTAGTTTATTCAAGAGCTGAAGCCGCATGACCATCTGCTTCGTTTTTGTTTCGCTAAATGGGCCAACGAAAAACTGCACGATAATGTCGATTATCCTCTCTTCGGATGAAGCCCATTTTCATCTTGGTGGGTGCGTTTATAAGCAAAATTGCCGTATTTGGCACTCAGAAAACCCAAATTTGGTCTTACATAAGCCAATACACCCATAACGAATGAATGTTTGGTGCGGCTTGTGGAGCGGAAGCATCATAGTTTATTCAAGAGCTGAAGCCACATGACCATCTGCTTCGTTTTTGTTTCGCTAAATGGGCCAACGAAAAACTGCACGATAATGTCGATTGTCCTTTCTTCGGATGAAGCCCATTTTCATCTTGGTGGGTGCGTTTATAAGCAAAATTGCCGTTTTTGCACTCAGAAAACCGAAATTTGGTCTTACACAAGCCAATACACCCATTACGAATGAATGTTTGGTGCGGCTTGTGGAGCGGAAGCATCATAGGACAAAATTTCTTTGAAAATAAGAACAAGCAACCATTATGATCAATAGAGACGCCTGTCGCATCATGACAACCGATTTGCTTGTGCCCGCTCTTCATGAGATTGATGTGAACTGTTTAGTTTCTACTGGATGGAGCAACTTGTCACACATCTCATTCCACAATCGATTTATTGCGTCAAACGTTTGATAGCCGCTTAATTAACCGAAATGTTAATGTCAGTTGGGCGCCAAGACGCTGAGATTTGCCATCGTTGAACTATTTTTTGTGCCGACAAACCGGAAACAATTGAGCATTTGAAGGCCAACAATCGTTATGTCATTGTGAAATACGAGTCCATGCACTCGAAAAAGTTTTTGAAAACTGGTCCGATTATTTCATTTCTAGCCGGAAAATTTGTACTTTACAACAAAAAAATAAATTTGGCAAAATCGCAAACCGTTTTTGTCTGATTGCATTTTTAAATGACCAACCCGATATATGCCACCTAAGTCTCTACTTAAACTCGCTGTCTGTGACTTCAATACAAGTTTTCAAATATCTATGAGGCGCGCCACTATCCGCAAACTGTAAACGCGCCAAATAGCATTTAGTTCTGCTTTCCCTGAGAGCAAGATTTTATTGCACAGAATGTTGCTTTCACTATCTAGAAGAGCAATTTATGGGGAATCCACGTTCATGCACCTTGTTAGTTTAAAATAGGTAGACTTAAAACGCCTGCTCTTTTTATAGAAACTTTAAGATTGTAAGGGCGAAGGTAAGTTCTTACAGATCTATGTTTCCCACATAAATCCCTATTAAGCAATAATACAGGACAATTACAAAAGGGCTATACCTGCTTCTACACCACACATGTATAGCTTCATATGCAGGTCCAAAGAAAAAACTGCAGTTGTAGTAGTAGTAGTAGTAGTAGTAGAAAATTTTTGTAGTGTGCGTTGAAGAGAAAAATTTTAAAAGTAAATAACAAAACAAATAAACAATTTTAATATGCAAAGCGACATACATGTGCTTTCATCAAAAGTTGTCACACAACTCAACCCAACTGTTGTTTAATTGCTATTCTGTATTGAATATTTTCGTTCGAGTGTATACATTTACGAAGCCGATTAAACTTGTACAGTTCAGAAGCACTTTGGCCACATGTAGTCTAAATCTCAACATTGTAGTCGAATTGACTATTACGAAAACCAGAACCATTTTTCTCTATTGCTGGGTTATACTACCCAGTTCATGTTCAAGGCTTGAAGACCATCTAAACATTTGGTGCACGACTTTCTACACATAAGGTTGAACTTTAGCCACCAATTATATTCCCTGAAGGTCTTAACAGAAACACCAGACAACAATTAATGTTACAGCTCCGTTAGTGTTAGTACAATCAAAAACGTTTACAACGAGCACGAAACGACGAGCGAAATTTTTTTAAAATGAACTTGTTTTCCTCAAACCTTCTACGATCAAAATTGTAATATACCTTCGAGCTCTTGAAAATACTAAAAATTACTAAAACTTTACCATCAAAAACGTAAAAAATTTCAAATACTTCTCTAAACAATATTGATTTTTATACAGATTTTATTTTCTTTTCGTCAATCTTTCTTTAACATTTAAAATTTAAACTCAAATGTCATTTTGTTCTCTAAATAATATGCCACTCTGTGCACTTTATGCAACTGACATTTTGATTATATTTTGCATTTTCTGTCACTCAATATACACATTTGATTTGATTTTTGGATGAATTTTTATTTTTCATACTCTCTTCCATATACATAAACGCTGATATATGTACATATGTATGTACCCGTGTGGATGTATATGTATAAGGATGTATATGAGCATTATAGTAAACGAATTGTTAATGCAATTTCTTCACTTGAATTCAAAGTGATTGTGAATTAAAATGGCATGTGAAAACAGAATTGCTGCAGGTTACCAACACTAATAAAATTTAAATTAAATAACTTTATGTGCACACATACTACATACATATATGCATACAACATATAAACATAAATAAATTCATTTTATGATACTCTTATCCATACATAACATACACTCACTCTCTCAGTCGCTCACTCACTTGCTCATTCATTCCTATTTTATTGACTTATTAAATGTTCATGTGTTTTCATGTGTTTGAACAAATGAAAATGGCCCTCATTAATATTTTCAAACAATAAACGACTCGAAGCTATTCAACCAAAGAAACTTAATTAAAATTTAAATTTCTATTAAATTTTCGTTTATTACTTGATGTGAATGAAATTCTTTTTATAACTTATTACGGCTATGAGATTGCTCATATTACTTTTATGTATGTTTATACTAAATATTTGGATTTGACAAACATTTGTTTTACTTAATTGATTTTCGGCAAAAAAGATTACAAAAAAAGAAATATTATAAAAGAAAAATATATGCTTTTACTATACATAAGAGTAATGATTAATTTTTATCTTAAATGTGTCATTCATTTAAGGTAAAACACAAATATTAACTAAAAGAGATGATGCATATGGCAGAGACTAGGTGCACTTAGGCATATGATTAATAATTTCAATTTATATTGAGCACCATGATAATATGTTATGGTTATGAAAATGCTTAAATAAATGTAAAGCTTATAAACTAATTTAATTATAATTAAAATAAAATTTATTTAATCAGTCTAATCAATAATATGGGTGAACTACTACTAATCAATAATATGGGTGAACAACATTCGAAAAAAGTAAATTATCTAAACACTATTATAACGAGTTTTTCAAAAACAAATAAGCTTACAAAGGTACTGAAATAAGGCAAAATGCCTTGTGAAAGCAAAAATGCTACCAACAGGAGTTACGGAAATAAATACCAAGCTGGTCGCATATGTAGATGTCGTAGTGCGGCATATTAGTAGGAAATTTCTTTACACGTTGAGCGAGCTGATGGAATCATCGCTCGGCGTTCTTCAGACTTTGGCACGAGAGAATGGTTTGGAATATAATCCTACAAAAACAGAGCTCGTCCTGTAACGTGACGTTACGAGACATATATATATATAAATAGAACACTAACAATATGATACGTAATAATTATCACCCGTATAAAACACACAATAAGCTATTATTAATAAAAAAAAAGCGAACGCAGCAACACACACACATGCAAGCTAAAAGTAGAACACAATGAGGATTTAAAATTTCGTTCATAAACATTCTTGTAAGCAATTAACAAAGAATTCTCATTGTGTTCATAATATTTTGAACGTAAATAATCGTAGTATTAAGATGGGTTGGTTTGACTAAATATCGACTCTTAACAAATAGGACGGATAACAAAGGTGACTCTCTTGGTGTCTTAAGGCCTGGTTACTCTTACGTAAATGTTGCGGACACCTAAACGTTACGACCGACGTCAATCGTTGATAGTTACTAAAAATACGTAAACGTGTCATATGGTTTTGAAAAGTGTCTTATTTTTTTTATTTTTTAAATAAAATACAAATTTTTTATATATAGGTGGTAATAAGGTCTTCCGCATTCATCATGTTACTATCGCAGTTGTATTTACGAAGACGGGTAACAAGGGCAACACTCTTGCCGTCTTAATAGCTTATTTATTTACTAACATGCAATTATAAGGTTTCCCGAATTCATCCTATAATTGGACTTTAAGTAGCTGGTAACAAGGTCTTCCCCATTCATCCTGTTACCATTATGGTTGTATTTAATCACACCCCCAATTATAAGGTCCTCGGCATTCATCTTGTTACCATTATGGTTGTATTTACTCACACCCCCAATTATGAAGTCCTTCGCATTCATTCTATAATTGGGCTATAAGTAGCTGGTGGCATTCATCCTGCCACCGCTGTAGAAGTATTTACCTAACCAGATACTAAAAGCCGCACCAAACGATAGATAGGCGACCATAATCCCGCCAGACTTACCGCCGTCTGCCGTTCCTGTAATTCTGCTACATTAATTCCCAACAACCGTCCCTGGAATCCTGCAAAATTTACCCTCGGTGAGCGTTCTTGTGATCCTGCCAGATTTACCATCAATTATGACCTTGCTGGTTTACCACCCGTTCCAAAAATCCTGCCAGACTAACCGCCGACAATCATTAATGTAATCTCACCAGAATAATTGCCGACAACCATTGCTGTGATCTTGCCAGCTTAACTGCCCGACGACCATCCCTGTGATCCTGCCAGATTTACCACCGACCACCCGTTTCTGTAATCCTGTCAGATCAATTGTTGACACCCGTTCCAGTAATCCTGCCAGATTAACCGCCGACAACTGTTTCAGTAATCCTGCCAGGTTTACCGCCGACTATAACCATGCCGACTTACTGACCGTTCCTGTAATCCTACCATATTAGTTGCCGATAACTGTTCCTGTAAACCTACTAGAGAAACCAACGACAACCGTCCCTGTAACTGAAATCCTGCCAGATTCATTGCCGACAACCGTTCCTGTGATCCTGCCAGATTAACCGCCAGACGACCCGTTTTCTGACCTCCTCACCACCAACGCCAAATCCAATCCCCCGAACCAAATCTGTAGTAGGTTAAGCTATTAAGCGTAGAAAATAAGGAGTCATAATAAAGTTTTGCTTATGTTTTAAATACGAAAGAAAACAGTCGTATATTATTCACAAAGGACGCAGACCTTTGTTCCGATCATGGACAGACTGAGTCATACTCCAGCTGGAAGCAGCGTTACGGCTCTTTTTGCCAGGTGATATAAGATACCAGAACTTAGGCCGCCAAAGTTGGACTACATTACTCTGAAAGTCTCGAAAGGTACTAAGTACCTGGGCATGATTTTAGACTGGGAGTTTTCGTTAAAACGTAATTCTGAGAGTCGAATGAGAAAGGCATTATGCGCCTTCTACATTTGTGGGAGGGCCTTTGTGGTCCTAGACACCATATCTTATATTGGATGTACACCGCGGTCATAAGAGTAATCCTAACCTATGCCGTCCTTGTCTAGTGGAGGGCGATGGATATTGGGTCTCAACTGGCCATTCTGAATAGGGTGCCGAGGCTAGCCTGTCTTGCAATCACCGGTATAATGAGTTCCGCTTCTCAGGCCGGTCTGAAGACAATGCTGAGCATACCACCCATAGATATTTTTGTAAAATATGTCTCTGCAAAGTCGGCACTTATAGTCAGAGAGTCGTTCGCATTGAAGACGGTACCATCCTACAGAAACTGAGCGTACCGATTTCAACGCGTCGCACAGAGTGGGCGATACATACTTTGAACTTTGGTATAGCTTATCAGGTCATGATACCTTCTGGCAATGAGTGGGCTGCTGTATCTGTCCTTCTAGATGACACAATTATGGTCTATACCGAAGGCTTGAAGACGGAAACGGGTACAGCGTCAGGTTCTTACTGTGACGGTTTTGACCTAAGGGTCTTTTTCAGACTACCAATGATTGCACTGTTTTTCAGATGGAGGTTTGCGCAATAGATAGGGCTGATAGGCGTATTTCGGTACTAAATTCCGAGGTCTCGAGGCCTATTAGGATCTATGCAGACAGCTTCACCGCAATTAGTGCTCTCAACTCGCGTGTTTTGTCTTTCCACAAAGCATCCATTGCTCTGTTTTAGTTCCTTTAATCAATTTGATCTTTCTAAGTAGATGATTAATCGACTGTAGCTTCCTCCATATGATTTTTGCGTAGTGGTAAAGATCCTTGCTAATTGTTGGTGATCTTTACTTTAGCATTGTAATTTTTCGCAGTAGGTGGCGTGTTTTCCTGATCATTCGTCTGATGCTTGTCATCATCGCCAGAGATATGCGCGAAAGTCAGCGATGCTTCTTTTTTATTTTTTAGATGGAGTTGTCTGGAGGGAAGATGAAGTCCCTTTATTGAACATTCAACACCACATTTCAATTTTTCTTCGTCATGTTCCCCAGCAGAGGACATGGATTGTTTTTGTTGTTGTGCGTGGCTCTAACCACTAGACCACGCCGCCCTCAACTCGCTTGTAATTAAATCGAAATGTCACCTCAGCTGCATGCGCTTACTGGCCTGGCTGGAGTCGACTCATATCGAACTAGTATCAATTCCGAGTCATGCGCTACTAGGGGCTCCTGTCTGTCTCTCGTGCAAGGGGACGTGCATACCCCTCTATGTTGTTGAGTTTGTCAGACCAATATCACCACTTCCAGAATATCCAGAAAGTTTTGGTTTACTCTTTCTATGGAAATGACTAGGTCTCTCCTAAGGTTTGAAAGGTGATCGAATAGGCTTCTGTCGGGTAGAATTACCGGGCATTATATGAATGGGACGCCCTAGTCATGGCTGCTGTAAAAGCTGTCGGGATCAGAAGGAAGAGGAATTCGTGCAACACCTTTTCTGCGACTGTCCTGCTCTATGGGAGACTAAAGCACTTGGGTGCATGTCTGGACTGTCTTAGGGATGTGTCACTATCGAAGTTAATTGAATTTGTCAAGGGTACCGGTTGGCTCAAATGAGGGAACTGATATTTGTTTGTCTTTAGAAGGCGAAATTTTTTGGGACTTCCTCATGTCCAGCCTTTCGGCCTCTTTAATGGGTTTGTTCTGTAAAGGGTATGATAACGGGGAGTAGGGCTTCCGAGTGAGCTCGTAAATCGTGACCGACCCTTATAACCTAAGCTAACCTAACCTACTGTTACTATTTTGAAAATATAGACAATTAATTATTTAATTTGTATTGGCGCAGCACTGCCCAGTTGGAATTTTTGAAATTTATATAGAGTATAGCTCCTTAGTAATATACAGGTGGATACTATAAAAAGTTCATGAAAATCGGTTGAGCCGTTTAACTCTCTACAAAATACAAGCAAACAGACAAGCTCACATTCATTGTATATGTATGTATATACGACATAACTCCAAGTAAAAAAAAAGTTCTGGCTTAATTGTGATCCCTTGTTTCTTTTACACGGTTTTCTAACACTTAACAAAGTATGCGTTATGCTATGCAGTCTATTAGTGATATTCGGCTTATTTTCTCTAATTTCTATTTGTTTATTTTGCACGCATGACATTCAAATAAATATTATTTTGTTTTTCATTTCGTTTAGGATAATCTAAAAATATATTCACTTTCTACTTGTCAGTATAAATAAATAATAAATAAAATGCATGTTTAGCAAATCTTCCTTTTAGTGGTTTATCAATTTGCAAATGTGTCACAAACATTTCTCTTTTGTGAGCGTTTTGCAATGAAAGGTTTACAAGTGAATGCCTGAAGTGAACATGTGTCTAAATATGCTGTTTAATGTGTTATTAATTGCGTGTTTTAAAATTAGCATAAAACATCAAATGGGCTGGTTTTGATTAATTAACATTTCGAATAATTAATATCTAACGCATGGGAATAGACAAATAACGATCTTTGTTTTCTTTTTTTTTAATAATAATTGCAAATAGCAACGAAGAGCATAAATTTATTATGCTGTTGCAAGTGATTTGAAAGAAAACTAGAAAAAGATGCTTTTGAAGAGAACAATAATGAAAAGTATTAACTAAACGTCTTTAAGCTTTACTAGAATAATCTCTCACGCGTCGCTGTGTACCTTTGTGTTGTACCTGCTTTTTGACTGATGTGGATAGATAAAGAAAGCTTTAACTGGTACCATTGTCTATACATGCAAAATTCTATATTTTTTTTTTAATGTAGGTTTGTATTGACTGCCGAGTTATTTAATTCAAATGTAGAAACTTCAAATCTAACCATTCTCTAGATACCGGCACCGGAGGTACTATGCCTCCTTATCTAATTCCGCTCACTTTTTAACTGATGGTTTTCACTATCTAAGAAGTCATTTAGACAAAATTCATAACTTCCATTTTAATTATTCTCTAGGTATACAAAAATCAATATTAAAAATGTGTGGTAGATGCCACACCCAACCTATTCCAATTCGGCTATATTTCAACTGAAACCTTTCATTATTACCGTTCCAAAGATATACAAAATAATGACTTACTTTGTATGGGAGGTGCTACTCCCACTTGCCCAATTCGGCCCAATTTTTGATGATGATTTTTATTGACCACAAAGTTAGTTGGGCCAAATGAAGGGACTCTTACTATTAACGTTTTAAAGATGTAGTCATATAAATACAAATTTTATATGGGTGAACAATAGTAAAGAAAGCATTCTACATATGCTTCTACATATGCTTTTTATATATGCACACAGTTTTAAAAATATTTTTTCATTCTATTTTTCCAAGCAGGCCTTTTTCTTAAATCGTGTAAACTGCGCGTTCCCCTTTTACTGACGGCTAATGTTAAATATTATCTGAAGCAATTGAGTTAATACCTTAAAAGTTCTATGTAAAGCGTGTTTTTTATAGAGGTGAAGAACTTTAAGTTGGCATTACTTTTCAAAATGGCGAACGATTTAACAGCTGTCAAGTGATTTATTCTCAGTTTGGTTTGGCAATTCATCATGAATAAACTCACGCTCGGCGTAGATTCGCCAAAACGAGATTACCGTTGTTCCCGATTTTCATAAGCGAATTTTGTTTAGCGATGAAGCGTACTTCTGGCTGAATGGCCACGTCGACAGACAAAACTGCCGCATTTAGAGTGAAGGTAATCCTCAAGTGTGTGTGGAAACAAAGTTACATCCAGAAAAACTGACTGTGTGGTGCGCTTTATGGGCTGGTGGAATCATTGGTCCGTACTTTTTCAAAAACGATGGTGGCCAGAACCTTGCAGTCAATGGTGATCGGTATAGAGCCATGATTACTAACTTTTTCATTCCTTAATTGAATAACCATGATGTCCAGGCGATGTGGTTTCAACAAGACGGTGCAACATGTCACACAGCTCGTGCCACAATAGATTTATTGAAAGACACGTTTGGTGACAGCCTAATTTCACGTTTTGGACCTGTGAATTGGCCATCAAGATCTTGTGATTTAACACCGCTAGACTACTTTCTGTGGGGCTATGTAAAGTCATTTGTATATGCGGTAAAGCCACAAACGCTTGACAATTTGGAAGACAACATTCGCCGTGTTATTGCCGACATACGGCCACAAATGTTGGAAAAAGTCATCGAAAATTGGACGCTCAGATTTGACTACATCCGCGCCAGCCGTGGCTGTCATATGCCAGAAATTAAATTTAAAATGTAATGCCGCAAGATTATCTTTCGGATAAATAAAATTCATACCAATCGAATAATCCATCGTTGTTTTATTGCAACTTAAAGTTCTATACTTCTATAAAAAAACACCCTTTAGTTGACTTCTATTAATTCCCTTTAAAATAAAACAACAGTGACTGCTCTACCATTTAAGATTGTATTTTAATTCATTTTTTTTTTTAATTTATACTAAAAACGTAGTGAAAAAATTTGTCACCAGGATAGCGCCATCAGCTATAATTTCAATGTAATTAGTATTTTAAGCAGCTATATAGCATTTTCTGCAATCCGACATGCGGGGCATCCATCTGGTAAACCGGATTCAAGTATGCTGAATCCTGTGGCGCTTAACGTTTTTTGGTTTAGCTCTCCTTTTAGAGATATACCGTTATATCCGCGTAACTAAAAACCGCTTCAGTTTACTAAATAAGCTAAAAAAATGAAATTCCTCAATAAAATGACATTTTACAATGGCTAAAACTATTTGTAATCTGTGTAGTCGTTTTAGAAATACATTCTTTTTGTCAAAACAAGAGTGGGATCACTTTACTAAGCAAGTACGTATGTATGAGTGATATTTTATTAGTAAATCAGATATATCACTCATACGTACGTACCAACTTAGTATATAATGTGATCCTACAGCTTTTTGATATAAAGAAAAAATTATAAAGGGTTCGCCATCTAACGTTTTTTTTCAAATAGTGCTTATTTCGTGAATGGTAACACTTAACTCATGTCTGATTTGACAGATAATTAGTTTTATCCTTCCGCTGAACGAATATGGTTGTGTATACGCTTCAGAAGATGCCGATTTTGCCAAAAAAATCATCTTTTCAGATAAAGCTCATTTTGATTTTGACGGGTATGTAAAGAAACAAAATTGTCGCATTTGGGGCACAGAAAACACGCACGCATACATTGAAAAGCCGATACACCCAAGAAGAGTCACTGTTTGGTGCGGATTTTGGTCCAGAGGCATGATTGGGCCATTTTTCTTCGAAAATGAGCAAGAACTGACCGTTACAGTCAATGGCGATCGTTATAGGGCCATGTTGAACGAATTTTTGTTCACAAAAATTGAAGAGAAGAATATTAGCAACAGGACGGCGCTACGTGCCACACACCGGAAACTACACTCGTTGATTTGCGTCCTGTTTTTGAAGATCGCATTATCAGCCGTAGAGCTGTCGTTTGGCCACCTCGGAGCTGCAATTTGACTCCGTTGGAATATTATTTGTGGGGTGCCGTCAAAAATAAAGCCATTGGCGAGATACAGCTGCACACAATCGATAATGTGCTTAAAAATTGGACCGATCGTGTAGGCTACTGCATGGTCAGCTGAGCCATTTGAATGAAATTATTTTCCATTATTAACCGGAAGGATTGTGCTTTCAAATAAAAAAGAAATGTGAGAAAATATTCAGTAATTTTTTTTTTATAGCATTTCCAAAAAAATGTATTTGGCGGACCCTTTATTTCTATAGCAATCGCGCAGAAAAACGCAATTCTTCCTTTCTGTCGCATTAAAAATGGCGCGTGTAATCCTCACTACAGTTATATTAAGCACATGGCGTTAATTTCTTTTTACAGAAACTATTATTAAAATAACAAAATTAAAAGTAAAAAACTCGAATGTTAAAAACTGCAAAATCTCCCCAATTAATAGAAAAACTTACCTAAGCTACTCAATGCCTAAACTGCATATCTGGCAACGCTGGCAGGAGATAACACAAAGAGTGGCACTAGGTGGCAGCTGAGGTTAACAAAAAGTTATATTGGAGAAATCAGAGGGGAACATAACTAAGAGTATTACTTAAGTCAAAAACTATTTATGAGGAAAAATGTATATAAATAGTCAACAAGCTATGGGCATAGAAATTATTTTCCTCTTCAATGAGTGATATCAATGAGTGATATCAATATGACTGATATCAATACGGAATAGCTTTCTAGGGTTTTAAATTTTTATGATATTCCTTACTACTGACTTTTTCACATTGCCAGCAGCAACTAGCAATTTGCTCTCTCTCTCTCTCTCTCTCCCTTTGATGCTATTCTTAACGGAAACGGTGGAAATAAAAAAAGCAAATTTACCGTTACTAAACTTATACTATCTGGGAATATTGATGCCATATTTGGTGAAAACCATGTTGACTTTGTTATTTTATTTTTGACTGTGACAGGTACCACAATGCAATGGCATAGTTTTCTAATTATCAAACCAAAATGTCTGGCTTACTGTTGTTTAAGATTAAATGCTTTTATTACATTCATTCATATTCGTATCACTATTATATCATATATTATCAGTGATAGTAGGTATTCAAAAACTAATCTATTTGTATATTAATTCGTATGAATTGTTAAAAATATACAAATGTAAGCAGAAAATACACAGAAGACAATTTAATATTCATTAAAATTATATGAAGAAAGTTACTTGAAATATTCTAGAATAAAACAGAGAATTAACATAATCATCAGTGATTACAAATGTCCAATGTATGATGGCCAACAGTATTAATTTAACTTTTAACAAAATTCTCGTATAACAATAGAATCAATATAATAATCAAATCAATATGTACGGGTAATTGTATACTATGTATGTATTTAAAATAAACAAGTAAGAGAGTCAGTTATAATGGAAGAGTTTAACTATGTGCTACTTTGCACAATGTACTTCTGAAAATAAAATTGAATAACCCTTTGAATATCACCCAATTCTATCTATGAAACTAATTTTATTAAACTCGATAGTGGTGAAGCGGAAATTGAATGAAATTTCTAGTAAAATTATTTACGCAAAAATTTGTTTTTGCATGCAACTCTACTTAGTATGCAGTATAGGATATTTAGATCATTATTATGTATTTAATTTTATATGTAAATTGTTTTCAACAAGAATTCATTCTAATGATACCCTACGACACCATAGAAGTTCAGGAAAGTGTCCTTTTTCTAAATTAAGAAACTCAAATAACTTTTTTATAATTAATTTAAATGATAGTTTTTATTTCATTTGATAGAAAGTTTTATTTTATTAAATATTATTAATGGTTTTTAAAGGATCCACGCTAAGTTGCGCACGTGTGATATTTACAAAAAGGTATTCATGACTGTCTGCAGATTTGAGGTCGAAAGCGCTTCAGTTATTGATTAAATTAACTGTTTTTAATAAACAAAATTTAATTTTTTCGACTAATACGCTTTCTGTTTACAGTAACCCATAAAAAAAATCTGCTGGTCAAGGAAAGCCGTTGAATTGTTATGATTTTTAATATAATTTTATTAGGAAACTTTCGGTGTAACTCTGCCATAATGATCCTGGCAAGATGAGAACTTGCCAAATCTTGTTGAAATCACACAGAACTGAAAGGAATTATTTTTTGGAATATTTCAGAAAAGTAAAATTCCTGCAACATTTTTAAATAACGATATGCAGTTGCAGCTACAATGAGACCTTCTTCTTCAAAAAAGTATAGCCAGCCAACACAGTTTGATGATACTGTACACCACACTGTAAGTCGAGCTGGGTGCACTCTCTTGAAGTGTTTTTGGAATAGAGTGAAGAGTTAATAAATTTCATTATTGTTCACTTCCGGAGACACAATTCCCAGGTGTTAAAACTTTAATTGAACGATAATTATTGACTCGTGTGCAAGCTAGCGGAGTACAATCTAAATACGAGTTTCATTATCCAAATTATAAAAATTATAAATTTCTACTAAATTTAGATAACGATTTAAAATTGAAAAATAAACTTTAACAAATAACTCAATTAGAAAAAAAGTTATTATATATTCTTTTTGTAGCGCCTGTCATCAGCCACCCCGTACTTGCAGTAGTAACACCTCGAAAAAACACGACTAATAAAGTCAACCTATTGAAAAATATTTTTGTTCCAAACATGGTACATTTAATGATAATCCATATTTACAGGTAAATTCTTCTCCGTCACTCCTCTAGGGAGCATATTGGCTTTCCACAAGACATCCACGGCTTTGTTTCAGTTTCCTTAATCAATTTGATCCTTCAAGCTAAGTAGACGATTAATCCGCTGTAGCTTCCTCCATATGATTTTTTTGCGTGTTGGTGAATATCCTTGATAATTGGTGGTGATCTTTACTTTAACATTGTAATTTGTTCCCTGTAGGTGGCGTTTTTTTCCTGGTCACTCGTCTGATGTTTGCCATAAACCTCAGAGGTGGGCCAGCCACCTGACCGTTTTATTCTTGATTTTTTTGAAGGAAGTTGAAGCTTTTTATTAAAATAAATAAATTTTTTTCAGTCATTTCCTCTGCTGGGTCACTTGTGTTGTTGTACGTGCACTTTAACCACTACACTACGCCACACCAAGTATCAATATAAAATAAATATTTTTGTTACGTTTTAATTAATATATTCCTTAGTTGATTGATTTCCTCTTGAAACAACAAAATGTTGCTTATGAATATTGAACAAACATGACCATTTATTGCAAGTGCAGATCCTATCATACATATATAGAATGAAATACGGAAAGAAATATGACAAAAATTTTAAACAGTTTTCACCAAATTTTTTTGAAGTTACTTGAAAGTAGATCTGTAGATCTTTTTAGTTCAGTGCATTTTAAAACTGTATATGTATTATTGCATATTTCCCCCAAAAAGGATCTGGAACGTTAGTTTTTTTTTTGAGCTAAAAGAGCTCATTGTTTTTGTTCATTGCTTTCTTGTTGGCCGGCTCTATCAGTTCATTGTTAACTAGTTCGCTTGAACTAGGTCATGTACGAATTATTCAACACTATTAAAAAGTTATTTGAAGAAGAGAACAATCATTCTTAGAAAAACAAATTATGAAAATTATTCGACTTGACGTATGATTCTGTAGTAGTTAAAAAAAATTACTTTGCTGAAAAATGACAATCTTATATGGTTAACCATTAGTTTTAAGATTCAAGACTACACGTTAAGCCATCAAAAATTAATGACCTGGTGAATTAAGGACGAGCTATATTAAACTCTCTTAGTAAGCATATTAAACCGAGTTAAATGAAAGCAGAACGCAATTTGTTCTAGGTAAGCCTTTCATAATTACTAAGCACTCCGGAAAATTTTGTGAATATTAGTTAGCCTGACAGGGACATCGATTTTTATACAAAAATTTATCAAAGACATATGTAATTGTGTAGAAATTCAATATAAACTAAATTGCTAGGACGTCACTAGCATAACAGAAGCGTATTTAGAACCATGCTTGCTTACGTAACTATAGTCTGGTTAAAAAAAAAATGGTACAGTAGGTTACTGCATTGGGTTCAGAGGTCTTGTTGTCTGAAACAAAGTGGGGCAATGAGTATCATTTCGCCAAGAGCACTGGAAAGCCTATTAGATATTCTTCCAACTGACATTCAAAGAAAGCTATAGCCTACATCATCAGTGTACCCTCAACTATATATACAATCAACGAAGTCTAACCGCATATTTGAGACGAATCTGTTGAGCAACTGGGTGATACTGGTCCCAGATGGACGATATTAATCAAAAAACATTCCTTAACGGATCACTGATTAATTGCTTTACGTATTTATCTAAGAAACAAACGAGACTGGATGAATTTAGGGTTATCATGACAGGCATCAATTGGGTAAGGAAAGGTATGAAACTAATGGAGGCTAACATATTTACCGGCAACCGGACGGCACTAAGAGCTATGTATGGTATATATATTTGACCGATGAGGTCAAATCGAAGACAACAATTGACTCCTATATGGCACTTTGGTCGACTATTTGGATAGTGACGTCGTATGTCTTACCTGGATGCCTAGTCACTCTGACCTATTGGGTAATAAGCAAATTAACGGCTTTGCTGCTAGAGTTCGAGAGCTTTTTTAGTCGAATCTGCATAACGCAAGGACGCTGGAAGTGACAAAAGTTGAATTGTGACAACAATGGTATAGAAAGACTGACATGACTCTTTGGTACAATAAGAAAGAGGGTATGGCCACAAGGACTTCATTGTGAAACTCTGAAGGCCACAGAACGTGTAAACTGTTAAAATTGAGTAGGTTTGAGTGTAGAAGAGTGGTGTACTTTTTTATGGGACACTCTGGATTGAGAGCACAACTATATCAGCAGTACAATCTATGCTAAGTCTGATAATTGTAGGATGTTGCGATTTTTAATGGCATTAATTTGAAAATACTAAGAACTTATGATGTAGAGAGTGAGTTTCTTAAGGATGGAGGATAACGAAATACCATTTTCTTGCTAAATAAGGGTTGTTGACTTTGCCTCTGACACAGAGCTTATGACAATCCCGATGTAACTTAATCTTTTTGACATGAGACAGTAAAGATGGATCCTCCTATTGACCTAACCTAGCCGAAAGTGTATTTAGATAAAGCCTCGATGGGATGTGATAGCAAAAGTTCGTTTAACTTTAATATCTATCTAGAATTTTCACTAGATATGAAATAATAATTTGCTTAAACATGGTAAATTTTTGATAGACCCCAGACAACTTCATCCAAAAAATAAAGAAGAAGGCCTCCTGACCTTCCAGCTTTTACCACAGGCGATGATGACAAACATCAGACGAATGATGAGGAAAGAACGCCACCTACTGGAAAAAACGTACAATGCTAAGTAAAGATCACCACCACCACCACTTAGCAAGAACAATCACCACTACGCAAACATATGGAGGGGAGCTACAGTGGATTAGTCATCTACTTAACTTGAAAAATCAACTTGATCAATAAAACTGGCACAAAGCATTGGATGTTTTGTAGAAAGTCAATATGCTCTCTAGAGCATATATGTTAGCCACTGCAATAAAAGTTATCGGCAATAACAACTACATTTTGATTTAGAGCATCATAACTTCGTTTAAAACCTTGCCCTTTTTTTCTTACTTGCTTATTATTATAACAATTATTAAAAATAGCAATGTACATATACGAGTACATACGTACGTATGATTGGAAAATATTCTAACTTGCATTCTTCTTACCATTATTATTCAATACCCATAAATTTCTTATTTAATTTATATTCATTTGAAAATATTATTCCTTTTAGAGGACAACAGAATGTTGTTCTTTTTAGATAATATTATGAAATATATGTATATTGTAAAGGGTCCGCCAACTAACGTTTTTTTTTTCAACTAGTGCTTATTTCTTAAATAGTAACACCTAGCTCATGTCTGATTTGACAGATAATTAGTTTTATCCTCTTGAACAACGCTGGGAAATATTGCGAAATTACTTTGAAGATCATGGTAATGTTGCAGAATGTGTGTTCATCTTTTCAGATGAAGCTCATTTTGATCTTGGCGGGTGTGTAAACAAGCAAAATTTTCGCATTTGGGGCACAGAAAACATGCACGCATACATTGAAAAGCCGATACACCCAAGACGAGTCACTGTTTGGTGTGGATTTTGGTCCAGAAGCATACTTGGGCATTTTTCTTCAAAAATGAGCAAGGGCTGTCCGTTACAGTCTATGGCGATCGTTATCGGGCCATGTTGAACGAATTTTTGTTCACAAAAATTGAAGAGGAGGATATTAGCAACATTTCATTTCAACAGAATGGCGCAACGTGCCACACAGTGGAAGCTAAACTCGATGTTTTGCGTCCTGGTTATGAAGATCGCTTTATCAGCCACAGAGCTAATGTCGTTTGGCCACCTCGGAGCTGCGATTTGACACCGTTGAACTATTATTTGTGGGGTGCCGTCAAAGATAAGTGTTACGCCAACAAGCCAGAGACAATTGAAGCCATTGTTGAAATACAGCTGCACACATTGATAGTGTGCTTAAAAATTGGACCGATCGTGTAGGCTACTGCATGGCCAGCCGAGGCAGCCATTTGAATGAAATTATTTTCCATTATTAACCGGAAGGATTGTATTTCAAATAAAAAAATAAATTTGAAAAAATATTCAGTAGTTTTTATTTATGGCATTTTCAAAAAAAAAAAAAATTATTTGGCGGACCCTATATATGAAAGTAGTTTTATATTTGATGTGATAGAAAGTTTAATATGCACATTTCATTGATTTTATATAGGAAATTATTTTAATATTCCTTAGTAATTTTATAAAGAAAATTTTTAAGTGCTCTACACATTGAAATTTTTTCATAAAGATTGCAAGCAGTACTTGTTCAAAATCGAATTTTGACAAAAACTTTGTTTTTCAAAGGAATGGCAATCAGCGCTAGCTTGGCCAGATTCAAGGACGTTCGGAACTGCAAATTAGCTTTGGGAGGGCTGCAAAAGGACATTTAACTTTGCTGGGTACCGGCTAACTGTGATATCGCTTGCAATATAAAGACTGATGAATTGGCTATTCATGGGTCTGCGTCAATAAGCCTTCGGACTGAAGACTCTGTTCTGCTGCTGTTGAGTTATTACCTCAGTGTACTAGGGAGATTTGTCGCTGAGAAAGCTGGTAAAACCTGGTTCAACCAGGCGGGTTGCATGGTCTCTACATCTATATGGCCAGCTATTTCCAGTCGTAGGACGTCTGCTCTTTTCTTTATAAGTAAAGTGGTGTTGAGGCTGACTACAAGCACTATAACAGGACATTGTGGTATCCGTGCAATAACATGTAGATGGGCAAACGCCGACAATGATTACTGTAAGCTGTGCGAGGAAGAGTTAAAGACGATTGAACACCAATTATGTCCTAGGCTCTCGGTCAAGAGACATCGATTCTTAGCTGAGTTTACGATTCGAACTCTAACCTCCCTTTCGTATACCGACCCTATCCTTATCCTACTTTTTTCCAATGGCCTCAGCTGATTGTGGCATGGGGATTGATTGAATCCCCAGAATAGTGGGGCCTTCCAGCTTTTTTCATTTAGATTTCCTTAGCTTTCTCTATTTTACTGCTTTTATTTTTTCTTCTCTTCAATTATGTAGGCTTCCTTTTCTCAGAGGACTATCACAATGGAATATTTGGTCTCCGAATGTTTGCGGCCATCGGTCGAGTATGACCGGGTGATTGCTTGTCCTCAAACCAAACCAAAATGTTCACCAAATACTTGGTGTTTTTTTTGAGGTTCACACAGCTTTCTTTTACTTTGGTTTGACATTTCATTATGTATAGACTTACGCCGCCGCCAATACGGCGAATGAGCTGAGGCACAAATTGATATTCCTATTGAATTACTATTCAAAATTTTGTTCACCAATGAAACCCATTTTTTATTAAACGTCGCATTGGAGTGAAGATCATTTGCAAGATATTGTCGAAAAACCATTACATCCATAGAAAATTACTACTTGGAGCGCTTTATGGAGTGGCAGAGTTATTGGTTCATATATCAGTGTTGAAAGGTATAGGGACATGATTAGAAATGTTTTCGTACCACAATTAGCTGGCATTTATCTTGCTGACATGTGCTTCCAACAGAACACAGCCACATACCACGCACCTCGCACTAAATTGATTTATTCGAAGAAAATGTTGATGAAAGAATAGTTTAATCTGATGGTCCAATTAATTGGCTATCAACACCATTTGAGTAATTTTCTCTGGGGTTATGTAAAGTCACTTGCCTACGTCGATAAACTAGAGACAGTTAAACCAACTGGAAACCAACACTCAAAAAGTTATTGGCGAAATACGGCCGCATATACTGCGAAAAGTTTGTAAAAATTGTTGTTCAAGATTGCGCCTTGTACTTTCCAGCCGTGGTAGCCACATGGCTGAAATCATATTTAAGGAATAGTGTCTTAAAATTTCTGCCAAACACAGTCCGTTTCATCGATACTAAAAATGTCTTTCTTTGTTTAAAAACTGTGGCTGACGTATCTAAGTCATTGTTTTTTGGAAACTGAAGTATTAGAAACTAAAACTCGTTTGAATTGAGCCAAATATGTTACTTCTTTGAAGTGATATTCAATTATGAGCACAACCGTACTATTTTGAAATGATCAATATGGTGTTTTTTTTTTTCTTTACTTGGTAGCATATGGCGATTTCGACAAAGCATCTTTGCTTTGAATGGATGGTGCTGCCTGACATCTGTTGTTGCTTAGAAACAACACCTTCAGTGTATTTAGTGTAGTAGTGCGGAGCCTTGCAGCAGCTTATCATAGACATCTACCTTATTTCCGTAGATGTAGTTTTGCCTAAACTTCCTATGGTTTTTTGCTTAATACAGTTTATTATGATATTTTCGGCATCATAACGATGAAAAAATTTTCGTATCTACAGATTCATGCAAACTAGGATATAGCCCACTCGATTAAGATCCCTACAGCCCGATCCATCTTACACACTACTTCCCTCTTATCGAAAATATTAAGAATTTTTCCTAGAATTCCTGGCTCCTATTCTGTTTTTTTTCTGTTTAATTTTTGTGACAGTTTTGAAGCATTGAAACAAAGTCGATTCAATAATGCTTTACGTTTTAAACATTTTTTATTAATTTTATATTTTAATTACTCCACAAATTTCTTCAAGTGTATTTAAAAAACCTATAATGCTTTATGCTCTTGTTGTTGTTTTTGTATAAATTAAATGCATCGAATTCGTTTTCAATATAAATACACTTTTCGTTTATAATGAAAGTTGTTTGTTTTTAGTGGTGCTATTATAATTGTTGTTGTTTGTTGTTGTTGCTTAAGCTATTTGTTATTATTATCCTTGAAAGGATAAACATACATACAGGCATTCACATATTCATAATCAAATACTTATACAGACACAGCTGAATATTTGTTTTCAAATATTAAATTTGCACTTCACTTGTCGCTATTATTGTTGTTCTTATATACCCTACACCACTAGTGATAGTAGGGGTGTTTATTGGTTTTATTTTGAAGTAAACAAATGTGTAAAACTAACGTGCAGTCAGTTTTTGTGGTCTGGGCTATAAAAATATACTTCTGCAATATTCGTATAAAATTTTTATTTGCTTTTAAGCTTTACAAATAAAAGCATCGCATGCGATTGAGTAGGGTATTATTAAAGGCAATCGGTATTTTATGCATTAACAATTCTTTATTAATCTTATAGTTTAGAAATGCAAATTCCGTGTTAATGCAACATTTTTAATACAACAACTACTAGAAGGTAGTATATACATAGCACATGGAAAACGTCTCAAATATACCAAACAATCATAATAACTTTCAGAATTTGCTTTCGTATTCTGGGGATAGTGTGGTGTAGTGGTTATAATACCTATGTTTTAATCACCTACAGACGACACAACAAAAAATTTTGTTTAATTAGTGAAGTTTTTTTTTTCCGAAAAACATGTGCACTTCGTTGCCCTTCCCATTTTGCGCTAATTTAAAAAAAAAATTAATTTAGTGAAAATTTTACTTTTAAAAATCACTGTTAAGTCTTAATTTTTGACCACCTTTTATAGCAAAGAACAAAAGAAGTAAAAAATTTTTCACAGGAAAAGCACACTTCAACCTCCCTGCAGGCAAATCCATAAAAAGTATGACATGAAGAAAACGCCATCTATTGAGGAAAAATGTCAATGCTAAGTAGGAATTTTCCCCTCCACTGAACAAGGATCTTCACTACTACATAATCACATCGAGACGAACTACACTAGTCTAATCATCTTCTTAGCTTGAAACTTTATTTTTCAAACTAAAGTAAAACAATTATATATACGACAATAATACAAATTTGATTATATCGGGTGGGCCATCTAACGGCTTAAACCAGCTTGAACCAGCGCTTATTTCGAATTTGGCAATACTTATGTATGTCATTCAATTCTGTCACAAAATTCAGTACATTATCTTCACTGGACTAAATGAATCAATTTACGCTTGAGTAACATTGGGATTTATTGGAAATTTATTTCCAAAACAAAAACAATAGGCAGAAAATTGCACGAAAATGTCGTACAAAATTTGGTCGCAGAGAAGGACCAACAGTGTCCGGTATACGCAAGTTTATTGCTACGGTTCGTAAAACTGGTTTCATTGTTGATTAAGATGTAAGCGTGCTCATACAGTGCGTGCCCCCGAAAATCCATCAACATGAACTCGTCCTCAAGAATTGAACATTTCACGCACCCGTTTACGACGAATTTTGAGCAATGATCTCGGTTTGACGCTTTACAAAGTTCAATTCGTTCAAGAGTTGAAGTCACATGACCATCCGCTACGTTTTCGCTAGATGGGCCAACGAGAAACTGCACGATGATGTCGTTTTTGCCACAAAGATAGCACCCCATCTGGTGGATACATTAATAAGCAAAATTGGTTCTGTTTGGTGCTGCTTGTGAAGCGAAGGCAGCATTGGCCTATATTTCATATTTCGCAACCATTGCGATCAATGGAGACACCTATGGCACCATGATAACCGATTTTTGTGTGTCCTCTCTTTATGGTACTGATGTAAACGTTGTTTGTTTTCAAGAGGAGGGTGCAACTTGCCACATTTCTCATGCCACAATCGACTAATTGCGTTATTGTCAACATTGGATGGCCGTTTAATTAACCGAAATGGAGATGTTAGTTGGCCGCCAAGAAGTTGCGATTTGGCACCGTTGGACTATTTTCTGTGGGGCGCCTTTAAATGCTAGTGTTATGCCGACAAACCAGAGACAATAAAGCATTTGAAAGCCAATATTCGTGATGCCGTTGCCGACATACGCCCCCATGTACTGCAAAATTGGTACGATCGAATTGGGTACTGTGAGGCTAGCCGTGGCGGCTAAAAAAATAAATTTTGCGAAACTTCAAACCGTTTTCGTTTTATTAATTTTTAAAATTAAACTTTTAAATAGCCCACCCTATATAAGGGCCTGGAAAAGTTTTATTCTCTAGAATAGAAAAACACTAGAAAAATGCTGGATGACTGAAGGCGTTAATCTTTAAAAGACTACGTTGTGTAAATCTGCCCTGGTATGTGTTACAAATATCAGCTCCAACCAAATATACGTAGATTAGCTTCTGGTTTTGGAGGTCATATTTAAGTCCTTATTTAATATGTTCTAAACATATGAATCTAAACATATGAATTGTCCTTGTTTACCCATCAAAATGTTCATAAATCTCCAGCAACATGGCAATTATTGTTTTCGAATTTAATTCGTTGACTAATTGTATTGTCATCGTATTCCTGGCTTTATATCAGAATGAGTAGATTTAACATTGAAAATAAACAATAGCTAGAGAGAGAGAGAGAGAGAGAGAGAGAGAAATAAAATGTGTAAATAAAATACGTACACAAATGATTATATAGAATAATGTATGTATAGTATGTACGTATTGTATATGAGTGTGAATTTGCTTGAATAATCTTTATGACAGATATGTATGTATGTGTTTATGAGAACATGTATTTGTAAAAACAAAAAAATTGAATCTATAAGCACATGCATACAACAACACACATTCACACAAATATTGCTTTAATCTTTCACATTGAAAATTAATACCGTGAGGAGACACAAACATTAAATGTGCGAACAAATTAATTTTACAAAATTTTCCACTCACAACGAGTACGTACCACGAAAACGAGATTTTTAGCGACAAAAAAATATATTTTAAATTAGCTAAACGAAACGAACAAAAAAAAAAACAAAAACAAAAGGGGACTAAAAGTGAAAAAACTATTAAAGCAAACAGTGGAAACTGTATAAAAGAGGTGCCAGAATTGTATTACAAAAATTATATAAATTAACTACAAAAAGGATCTGTTTTTGTTTGTATCCAATGGGAAAAAATGAAAGGCCACATCTGGTTAAGCTTAAACAAATAAACGAAGTACAATTAATGCTGTTTTTAGCAAATTGGGTATTTAATTTATTCCCTTTTTTTAACTTTTGTTGTCATTAGATATTTTTTTCATAAAGTGCAAATACCTTTAATAATAAATTATATTTATCTTTTTTTAATGTTTAATTTTTACAGTTATTTTTACAAAATAACGAATATTGTGAATTTAATATGTTTAACTGTTTAAAACAACCTAAACATATTGTTACTTTTTATCTTTTTAAAAACGTGTATTAATGAGTTCGTAGATTGTAGTTAAAATAAAATTAAACTTGTGTTTGGTTTTTAATTAAAATCCTTTATTCAACACAGATTTGTGCACCAATAATATTGTATTCTTAATTACTCTTACTGTTTACAGCTTTGTAAACAACATAAATTATTTGACAGGTCTTTTTATCTAAATATCTTCCAACCTGATCGTTGTTACAACTTAGATTCGATCACGACCTATGCAACCAGAGTTTATCCACACGAATTTCCCTTTACACTGAGTTCAAACCAATATCCCGTTTGTTGAGTTTACACAAAATAAAATCTCTCATACGCTGAGTTTACACCACATAAATTCTACTCGCTGAGTTTACTCCAGCTTCAGGCAAAGAGCTGCTCTTCTCTTTTGTTTTCATACGTACATATGTACTCAAACGCGTAGGCAAAAAATAAGCAAAAAGTAAACTAAAAGTAAAACAGAGAAAACAAGTGGAAAAATATAGTGCAAACTGGCCTAAATGAGAGACACAATTGTAAAATGCATTTGTCAATTTTGCATGACACTGGTTTACTCCAACTAAACTGTTTGCTGTCCGCATTGATGTGCTTTTTATGTGGTTGAGTAAACAATACTTCGAAAGCTCTCAAACTTCTTAATACTTCAGATCAGGGTTGCGAGTATGATTTTACAAATTGTACTAATTTTCAAGGAAAAGTGTATTTTTTCAGTCTGATTGTACTAAATTCTTTTTTATTTATTTTTTTAACTTAATAACAATTTACTAATTAATGTGTAATTTAAAAATGTACACAATAGAATAATGGTTGCTGAGATCTAAACCTAAAATGATCATTTATGATACTCTGCTTGCTAGCTTACACTTTTCTAAATTGAAGTAGCACGAATTAGATTGTCTTCAGTATATCCCTGGTTTGGATTAGAAAGAAGACAATCGGAACAGACTCCTCTTCTTTGTGGAATTTTGAAATAGTGCTAAATTAGTCATTAAAAAGTCTTCAAAAAGTACAAATTTACCAACTTTCTCATCCCTGCGTCAGATATGTTCCATTTCTTTCTTTTAAGTTCTTGTAAAGCAGTTCAATGAGAAACTACTTGTTTGTTTCAGTGCTTATTGTGTTGTTGTTGTATTTTATTTGTTTCGTTGCCTGCTAGCTTTGCTGTTGTCAATTTGATTATTTCTAAACAAGTACGTAGTTGTTTACCTTTTGTTTTGTTTATTTGATTGCGTGTATTTGGTGGGTGCTCGATGGTTGTTGTTATTTAAATAAATTACAGGATGCACAACTTGATTTCACAACAATGTGTTGCCGACAAGTATGAAGTGGTGCGAATTGGTTTTTAGGTTACGACCGAGAACTATATTTGCCATGTTATACTTGGCTACGTGAATGCCTTGAACAATAAGTCTACTATGGTCTCAGTGAGCAGTTGAGTAATAGAGACCTTTATCATTAGGCGAAGCTAAAGTTCACTTTCATTGTCTTTCTTTACGGCGAGGAAGCATGGACGCTTCCCGTACCTTAGAAGTGTTCCAGAGGAAAGTTCTATTCAAGATCTTTGGTCCGGTATGGGTTGGCTATGAATTTCGTATTCGTAACAACCATGAACTGTATGGCTTCTATGCGAAGTACACGTTGCGAAGATCCGCCGGTTACGGTGGATTAGCCACGTCGTTCGGATGGAAGTATATGCTCTACTGAGACGAGTAGTTGATGCGAAAGTTAGTGTACGCCGGCGAAGAGGTCGTAATTGTCTGCGTTGCTAGGATCAAGTCAGAAAAGCGCTGTAATCGATATGTGTGACCAACTAGCGAAAGAATTATGATGACCATTTTCCTTATTGGATTCAATTGTTTTCTAAAAATTACTTGCAATTATTACTTGCTGTCCTGTTGAAAGACAAATACCGGGCGATTTTTTAAAAGCTTTCGGATTTTATTTAAAGAAAAGCAATAAAATTTAGATAAACGTATGAAATCTTTCTCTGAATAGATAGAAAAATCTATACAATGTTTAAAGGTAATCTGATACATATGCTCTCTCCAAAATATCGTCTGGCATCTCACGAATAAAATCTTCAATAACTGCTTCTAGTGTGTTAACCGTTGCAGACTTGTCCCTATAGACATGAGCATTAACATAGCCCTACAGAAAATTGTCTAAAGGCGTTAAGTCTCGCGATATCGACGGCCAATTGACCGGACCCAAATGTGTGAAATATACTGTTCACCGAAATCGCCTTTCAATTGAGCCATTGTTTCGTGTGCTGTGTGGCATATGGCACCGTCTTGTTGAGACCACATATTAGCTAAGTCCAGCTCTTATATTTTGGGCAAAAAGTGTAATCGTCGCACAGTCGCGCTCGCCATTCAGAGTAATGTTCCTGCCTTCGTCGTCTTTCAAAAAGTACGGTCCAATGATGACTCCGGCCTATAATTCACACCATAAAATGCATTTTTCGGGATGCATTGGCAGCTCTTGCAATGCTTCTGGCTGCTCTTCATACCGAAAACGGCAATTTTGATTGTTCACGTATCCATTCAACAAGAAATGAGCTTCGTCGCTGAACACAATTTTCCGCTAAAAAATTTCTTAACCGAACATAAATTTTGATAATAAAATTCAATAATCTGCAAGCGTTATTCGTTTGTAAGACCAAACCGAATATGCTTGACAGTAACATGTTACACGAAAACAGCTGAGCTCTCAAAAACAGTGTTGCCAAAAAGAAAGCTAAAAAATTCAACCGATAATTCTTATTTCATTTTTTCTGGTGTTATGATCTGATCCTGTTTATTAAAATGCAGTGCCTATAATTTAGGCTTTACTCAACAGAGAAAATGTCTGTTGCGCTGATAATTTCTATACTTCTTTAAAAAAATTTAAAGTTAATCAAAATAAAACGATTTGTAATTTTTAAAATTTTTAATACCGATTTATAAAATGCACTCAACAATAACCAGAACACAAATTCTTAATCGATTTCCAATTATAGTTTTATTGTTTTTGGTCAAAAATACATATATTTTCCCTTCGAAATACAATTTATGTTAATGCGGACGTAATCGATTTTCGACACCTTAAAGCCGTAAAGCCATTTTTACCTCATTATTCGTGCATTCCGCGTACTTTTTTTCCGTATTTTTATTGTCAATCCTTATCATTTAATGCAAGAGGTTAAAAGAAAATTGCCAGTTCTTTATTTTTTATATAGGGTCCACCAAATAATTTTTTTTTTTTTTGAAAGTGCTTTAAAAAAAACTACTGAATATTTCCTCAAATTTCTTTTTTTATTTGAAAGTGTACTCGTACAATCCTCCCGGTTAATAATGGAAAATAATTTCATTCAAATGGCTGCCTCGGCTGGTCATGCAGTAGCCTACACGATCGGTCCAATTTTTAAGCACATTATCGATTGTGTGCAGCTGTATTTCACCAATGGCTTCACGAATATTGTCCTTTAAAACGTCAATTGTCTCTGACTTGTTGGCGTAACACTAATCTTTGACGGCACCGCACAAATAATAGTTCAACGGTGTGAAATCGCAGCTCCGAGGTGGCATAACATCGAGCGTAGCTCGGCTGTGTGGCACGTAGCGCCGTTCTGTTGAAACCAAATGTTGCTATTATCCTCTTCTTCAATTTTTGTGAACAAAAATGCGTTCAACATGGCCCGATAACAATCGCCATTGACTGTAAAGCCCACTCATTGCTCATTTTCGAAGAAAATGGCCCAATTATGCCTCTGGACCAAAATCCGCACCAAACAGTGACTCGTCTTGGGTGTATCGGCTTTTCAATGTATGCGTGCGGGTTTTCTGTGCCCCAAATGCGACAATTTTGCTTGTTTACATACCCGCCAAGATCAAAAGGAGCTTCATCTGAAAAGATGATTTTATTTTTGCAAAATCGGCATCTTCTGTAATTCGATCGCAGGCCCAGATTCCCAGCGTTTTTCAAGCGTATACACAACCATATTCGTTCAGCGGAAGGATAAAACTAATTATCTGTCAAATCAGACATGAGCTACGTGTTTCCATTCACGTAATAAGCACTAGTTGAAAAAAAAAACGTTAGATGGCGGACCCTTTATATATATTAACAAAAAAAGTAAAAAAACCCAACTGCAATAAATATTGAAAAAAATAGCAACAACAAAAAAAGTTGTAATAAAATAAATTCTTTATCTTTAGCATTAATGTTGAGGTGTCAGAAAGGAATTGTGTTTAACCCCAAAATGTTGGCTTTTTTCATTTTCAGTTGTTATAGACTTACATATATGTTGCTGTTGTTGTTGCTGCTGTTGCTGCATATGTTGTTGTTGTTGTTTGAACTCTTCATTAAATTGATATGTTAAATTTACTTAACATTCAATTAAGTACAATTTTTTTTTGTGATGAAAAAATGAAAGAAAATGAATCGAAATTGTTGTTATTATGCAACAACCAACAACAATGATAACAATTTTATAATATCTGTACACTTGTACATGTTGTTCATTTGTATGTTCTACACAGGCACAGACACACACATACAGCCTTACTTACTAACAAAAGTATGCATATACTTGCTGACTTTTATACGTTCATTCATTCACATTTACAAACAATCACTCACTCACTTGTACACAGTGTTCAGTCAAAAGTGAATTTAAACTATTGCGATAATGATGATGTTGCAACCGACCGTTTATTTTGTAGTCCTGTTCGTCCTGTTCTTTTTTTTTTGATGATTATGTTGCAGCTGCCATTGTTGTTGAATGGTTGTAATGAAGATCATAATGTTGCTGCTGATGTTGTTGTGCGTTTGTCTGTTTTTTATTTTCTGTTTTGTTCCGTTGCTCAGTCGTATACATTAAAAAACCAACGAAGCATTCAAATGAACAACAAGTATCTATATTTGTATAAAAATGCAAAAATTTTACTATTAAGGTGACCATTCCATTGATATAAGCATTCATTTTGAATAAACGCAATGCAACTTTATATGCCAATTTTAATTTCCCACTCAACGTACACTTCTTTCATTTGTTGCGCTCTTTTTCGATAATTTAATGGAGCTATCGTTCCGTGACTTCGGAATTGTTTTCAAATTTATTAACCCACATAACATTCCATGCAGGAACATGTGGACTTCTTTCAGTCACTGAGCTGCATCCGATTCTATTTCTAAACTCATTGAAAGGCACCTACAGTTTAACTCCGGCTCCGAATGGCAAATGCATTAGAGAAGTTCTCAATAGTAGTAATACTGATAACCAGTTACTAGCTAATGTTATGAGGTGATACCGCCATCGAAAAACTTTTTTCTTTTTTAAGATGATCTGGACTGAGAACCTTCTGGTTGGTAGGCGGGTGTTTTACCGACTATACCACAGCGGCAGCTTTAGGGATAGTTTTCAGTAAAACTCAAGGGAGTTATGATTTTAAGCGGGCATCTGGGCTTATTGTCGATCTGAGACATCGTCTCATGTGTCAAGTGAACTTTGACTTTACAAAGCGGCCGCTTTTCTATTCTAACGCCAATTATTTATCAATTACTAATTATTTAAATTATATTTAATTGGTAATTAAAAAATGTTAAATACATACTACAAATTATTTAGACTGAATTACAAATACAATTACATTTGGAACTCTCAATGTAATCACAGGTCAATGGAATTATTCAATTATCTAAGATAAATTTTAACAATTACTAACTACAGTTATTGGAAGTAAAAACAGTAATTTTTAATTGCCTGTTAATCATGTCAATTATGCGTAAATTGTAAATGAAAATCACCTTATAAAACTTATGTAATTGGTAATTGTCTATCAGTTCGAAACTTTCTTAGTTTTCTTCAAAATCTCACATTTTAGAAAAAAATTCTAAAAAAAATATATTCCGTGGAATCTGATATGTTGATAATTTTTGAAGTTAGGCGACCATGGCGCAAAAAATATATATCGAGTATCAAAGGTATTTTTGCTTGTTGCATAGTCTTATTAATTCAACTTTTTTTTCTATAATTACGAATTTCTTGAGATTTTTTGCATTGTTTTTATACATTTTTATAATTAATCCCATGTAAATAAATAAAATACTTAAAATTTTTTTTTAGTTTAGTAAAAAAACTATATTTTCTTTTGTTAGAAAATGTATATAATTTAGTTGTCCGGTTATTAAATTCAGCCGCTGTAATCTTTCGAAAGCTAAATTGGTGATGCGGAATATTTTTATTTATTATTATGTGGGGCGTTATCTTCATTAGCAACAATGTCATAAAAAGTTTCTAGAAAATGGTAAAAAGACTTATTATCTGTTACACCATTGCCAAATCTAGGGATCATTACAATTGTAGATTTTACGATTGTAATTTTTACGAAAGTAAACAATACTTAAAAAAGATATCGTATATCATATCAGTCTTTAAAACCACATTGTAGCATTTTGGTAACACTGAGTTGTGTCAAGGTTGTTAATGTTCACTCTGGCAATTCATTTTTTTTTTTTTTTTGTAAATTTTGCAGCACTGCCAATTCGACCATCTTTGTATGTTAAATTTTAAGTTAAAGGAAATCGAATGTTGTAGGAAGAACAAGAACATTCGAAAGTGATGTCAATTGTATATAAGAGTTAGCGCCTCATATATTAGTTTCATTGATGTCTTATGCCTTCTCTATCTGGTTTGGGATTTCGTCCCATCATATGGAGAGGCATAGGGTCTGGGAGAGGCGTATTTTGTCAGCTTGTCTTGGATTAAGGGCTCGCCAGTTTCCCGATGGTTCGTTCCGGAGACCGTCTTGTAGGGTCATTTATGACCGTGCGGGTTTCGAGAGGATCGATGTTTTTCTTATGAGGAATGCGCTGGCATTTTTGGAACGAACTTCCGCCCCAGAGAATGAGATGGTGATCGGCTGCTTTGAGAGGAGGAGTGATATGAAGACCCTGAATGTGCGCGGACAGCTGTCGCCTGTGGATCTCCTAACGTTGAGAGACGAGGGGCTGCTATTTTATCACAGGAGGGTCAAAACCCTGGATTTTTGGCAGCCTGGTGTATAAAACTGCACAGTGAGGTGGACGTCTGTGCCTTGTTGTTGTTAATAAGTTGTAAGTAGTGTTTTAAGTTAGTTTTAAGTAAGTATATGAGTGTTTCCGTTTTTCCATTTTTTGCGGAATAAAGTATGGGTGTTGATTTGTTTTGATAATGGATTGCGGCTGTTCTGCAGTATTTTAAGTTTTAGTTGATAAGTCTATGAAAAGTATCATTTATATATAGAAAAGTATCTACATGATTAATAAGTTTAAGATAAACTATGTAAGAACAGAATATTTGGATGAATAAAGTAAAGTACATTAGTTTCATAGTTATCTTTTTACAGTCATTAAGTAAAGTCGTGCTTAGGCGTAAATAAAAGTGCTGTAAAAACCAATATCAAGTGCAAGTTAATAAGTTGCTGTATTAAGGTAAACTGTATAAAGATAAAGTGAGGAAATAAAAACTGCAAACAGCAACAACGTAGTGTTTATTTTATTTTGACGCAATTAAAAAAAAAAAACTCAAACGTTTTGAAAAGATTAAAACGTAAGAATATATAATAATAATAGCTTTAGAGCATTATCGGCAATATTTAATGTAAACTACTAAACTACGCCATTTTTTACTAGCGCTTCTAATATCCAACAACTGTTCACCCTTAACTCATACAATTGCCTAACCAAACCTATGTACATACATACACCCACATAAGCACACTTTTTTAATGGAATTTAAAACGAATTTACAACCGTAAAGTTCGTTTTAAAAATGACTAAAAATTGAATTTTCAATCAAATGTATTCACAATCATCATATCTATTTCAGTATATTAAGGCAAAAATATTCAGTCATTTATTCCACACACACACACACACAGAAACAGGCAAACCGTCAGCTGTTGTTAATCCATGTTCACATCAATTGAATGTTACTGCTGTTGTTGTTGCCCTTGTTATTGATGTTGAACTTAATAACATTGTTTGCTCATCATTCAAAAAATTTCAAATTAAATTTTCATTATAATTTTAGAGAATGACTATGTATATAATATAAAAAAATAAAAGTATTAAAATATCAAGAAATTTAATAAGTAAAAAATAAACAATAAAAAATAAGAGATAATAATTAAATAATAAAAAATTTATTTGACTTTTTCGAAATGCTACATTCAGGTAAATATTCAAATTAAGTTTGATTTTTAAAAGGCAATCAAAAGTCAATTTGTTACAATCTGTTGCAATAATTGTGAGTAAAAATACAAATAAAATTAATAAAATAAAATTGAAATATTGAAAAAGAATTTACTTCATTTCAAAAATAAACAAATGAAAATACAAAAATATTGAAAATTTAAATAGACAATAGACAGTATATCTTAGCTATTATAGTATTTTATCCCCATACTGTTCAAACCGAAACATTTAAAATAACCTATAGTTCCTTCCAGGAAAACACTGTAAAAGTTCAGATAGTTAAACTTTAATTGATCTCAGACAAAATTCAGAAGCTTTAGCCGTAACTGTTCCCATAATGGAAAAAGATCGATATTTACATATCCTATTTCGCCCACTTTAGTAAAGTTTTTCAAACGATAATAGTCAAAATCAGCCGCTAGCAATGTTGTGAGGTGATACCGCTGTTGGAAATTGTCAGATGGTGCGGCCCGTAATTGAACTCAGAACTTCCTGGTTGGTAGACGGGTGTCTTACCTAACATACCACAGTGGCACACACTATTAAATATATGATGCATGCATTTACGTTTCTACACATGTCCTCTGAAGTGAGAAAATATTTGGTAAATAAGTGGATGGGAAGGATAAGTCTAGATATATCGCTGGTCCCCTATATACTAAGCTGATAAAGCTCTTCGACACCAGAAATTATTAACCACCTTAAATATGTTTATGAGATTGACGCTATTGTGCAGCAAGAAAAACTTGATTCTATACCAAGTAGTCTCTAGGCGCTGGCATGTAGAACACTTACAAACACTCTGTAAAAAATGAATCACTGGATAAAATATTAGAACGTTGAGGTGTTGAGGAATAGCGTTCTTACTTGCTAGAAACTACAAAATCGAACAAAAATTTATCAATTTTATTTGCAAATGCAACTTGAATTGAGAGGTATTTTATTTTAATAACAAAACCGGTTAACCGGTTATTTGACTAATTTATAATCGAAAACCGGTTTTTTAATTGTAATTTTTCGAATTATTCGAAAACCGGTTTTTGAAAAAAGTCGAATAATCGATCTCCTAGTGTTGAGTACGAAGCCAATTGGACCAAATTTAGAGAATCTTACTGTTACCACTTTGAATATAGACTTCTAATAGACATACACTCACACATACCAACACAGATTCATTTTTATATATAAGATTTTTACAAACGTTTGCTGAAATTAATAATAAAAAAGAGTCAAAAAAGTTTTGCTATTTGGTTGCTGCTACAGAATTGATTTTGTGAGATATAAGAAGATTTTTCAAAATCATGAAGAGTGTGCTATTCAAGTGCACGCGAAAAGACTTTAGCCTTGATCTTGTTATTCGAAAAACACACTTTAAAACGCTTTCCAAACGTTCACCCTATAGCCTTAAAGTTGGAACTCTCACAGTTTGCACTGTTTGATTTACCCATATTTTACTACAAAAGCTTTTTACGTCCGAACACTTGTTGTGAGCTGAAATGGAAAATATGATGTAAGTGATTAGTTTAAATGCCTACTAATCGATTTTATCTGGACTTTTTGCTTTGAATACATTTTTGCTATTAAGGTGGCGTGCTGTAGTGGTTAGAGTGCAGGTATACAACAAAAACGGTCCTGGTTAGCATCCCAGCAGAGAACGCGATGAAAAAAATTTAATTGCGGTTTCGTATATTTAATAAAGAGACTTCATTGAACCATCTAAAGAAACCACCTGACCTTCCAGCTTACATCTGACTATGATGACTAATATCAGAGATATAATCAGGAGAAAACGTCATCTACAACCTAAAAAATTACAATGCTTAGTAATAATCACCACCACCACTTAGCGAGGATCTTCACCACTACACACAAGAATATGGAGGCGAGCTGCAGTAGATTAATCATCTATTAAACTTGAAAATCAACTTGATTACTGAAACTGAAACAGAGAGGAGTGACGGAAAAAAAACATTTTTGGTAGACCTGAATCATCATCAGTATCATGCAGCATTACAAACTGAGGTGAGTTTTGGCTTTCTGTACAACTCTCCTGCATTTGTCTCTATTTTCCGTAAAGATGCGCCAATGCCTTACTCTTATTGCTCTCAGATCATCGTCGATGCTGTAAATTTATTATATTATTATTATTTCCAATAACATTCCATGAAAGGGACCTACAGTTTAACGCCGGCTTCGAACGGCAAATGCATTTAGAGAAGTTTTCAGTAGTAGTAATACTCATAACCAGTTACTAGCTAATGTTATGAGGTGATACCGCTGTCGAAAAACTTGTATTCTTTTTTTAAGTTGGTCTGGCCTGGTATTGAACCGACGACCTTCTGGTTGGTAGGCAGGTGTCTTACCCACAATACCACAGCGGCACACGATGCTGTAAATTAGGCCGACAATTATTCCTTGAAATTTGTGGGGTATACAGGTCACTCAATAAGTTCGTGGGATAAGTAAGAAAAAACAAAATTTTGACAAAACTCGATTGTATTATTCAACATGGTCGCCTTCGATGGTGATACAACGAGTATAGCTATTTTTTCGATAGCAGCCTAAGATTCAGCGATTTCTTCATCATTGGACTTAAATTTCTTTCCAGCAAGCATTCTCTTGAGATCTGAAAACAGGAAAAATCCTCTTTGTCGATTTCGTTAAACCATATGTTAAAAAATTCAAAATTATACCAGCTTTAAGTCATTCTAAATTATTGAAATTTATTTCCGCTTTCATCAAGCGGAATTTTCCAAGTAGGCGTGGTATCTCCAAGACAAACTAAATATTGATTTCTGTATATCTTTAGAACGGTTAAAGCAATTTGGTCTGAATGACTGCAAGGTCAATATAAAATCAGTCAAAAACTGCGTAGCATTTGAAAAAGGGGCGTGGTACCTCCTATACAAATTAAATATTGATAGAGAACGGTAATAGTGGAAGTTTGCAAATTAGGTTCATACAAAGTCGTGAACGACACACAGTAACTGTGTGAAAAAGATGTTATGACGTTTTTCATCACATATGCTTTTATTTTATAACTGATGAAATTTGTTAATTTGTTTTCAGAAGGAATTATTAATAAAAGAATATATTTAATTTCGTACTATTAATTTTAAGAAAATTATAATGAGAATTACATTGCTAACTTGTAAAAAATTATTAAATTAAATTATATTGTTAATTTTTAAGAGAAAGACATTACATAGTTAATAATAAGAGAATTTTGTAGTTAATTTTAAGAGAATTCTGTTATTAATATTCAGAGTATTCAATTATATATACTATTATATCATGTAAGAGCAGAAGAGTGTACAATCAACTGGAAATGAACTATTACTAACGTATATATAGTGCCAGGCAGAATGTATGGGTGAGGACAATTTTAAGAATTTCTCCTTGTTTGAGCCACGCCGGTAAGTTGATCAATACTATTTCAGTTGAGCTTAGATTATTTTAGTATGAGGATAGTACTGCATGTACAGGCGGCTTTAGTGCTATCGTCATAAGACATAAAAGTCGGGCTCAACTCAAGGTAGTATTGCTGAGGGCAACTACTGTTCTCGAAAGTCATAGTTCCCAAGAATGTAGTGGTAGTAGAGACTTGGAGTTCTACTGGTAAAAACAGCCATAGATCCCAGGCTTGTATCCAGGAAATATACTGGTACAGAGTGCCATATATTCCAGAAGTATTGGTGACTGAAAAATACTAACTAACATTAACTACCACTACATGGGAAATACTGGCAAAAACCATCATATCTCCCTGTAAAAAAAATAAAAAATTTTGGGATCCTTTCGAGGTGAAGCTAGTCGTGTTCCGACCTCTAAAGGAGGCACTCATGATTGATTAATTGTTAAAAAAAATTGCTAATAAATTTAAGGAGTAAAGAAATCGATATCGTTTAGTTTTATTTAAATTTTTTTGATATTTGTTTTATCCTGGAACTAACTGAGATCTATCCTGCCCAAGAGAAAAGCCACCGTTATATAGATATGTGGGTTTGCGCCTTCCATTCGAACTAAATATAGGATTTTGTATACGTGAAGAACGGCAATAATTAAAGCAGTGTTTTCTATGCACATTAGCCAAAAACCAGATATTGCATAAAGCACACTGGATAAAAGCTATCTATACACATATGTATGTGTCTTATATACATTGATGGATGTGTGTTTGTTTGATGACTGTATACAGCTAAACGACAGAATATACGTCTTTCTGGAAGAGACTATAGGATTTGGATTTGGAACGGAAGGCGACAAAAAGTGGAAAAAAGTAAAAAACGTTAGAATTTAAAATTATAAATAATATGGTAATAGCGAAGCCCCCTGTGTTTTAGTTAGTTTTTAATAAAAATGTTACAACATTTTTTTCCTTTTTGTCCACTTTTATTTCGATACAAAGTATGCATGTTTAAATTTTATTTAAAACTGACATAGTTTTTTTTTTTAGATTGGCAACATTAAAAAGACAAAAACTGTTATATTCATTTTCAAATAATGTTCTCTTTTTATTGGTCATTACCCGTAAACTAAAGTATGCCATTAAAGTAGCTTAAAGCCATAACCAAAGACTAATACTGTGCATTAATTTTATATGTTGAGGGCAGATACTCGTATAAGATGTTGCATGCAACTTTTTTTTAGCTACTTAATGAAGTTCGTAAAAAAATTTTTACTGCCTTCAACTTTAATAGTTTTTGAGTCAGTATTTTATTCTCTCATCTCTTTATGGGCGATATAAAAAAATAATAACGAGATTGATCCTTTAAATAAAATCTTATGGCTATACATTTGAGGAAAGTAGTAGTAGTATCTCAACCATATGTATATTATTTGCTTTTTTTAGCTGCATGAGAACTACTATTAATATCGATAAATGTTGGTTCGTGTGCCGCGGTGGTATGGTAGGTATGGCACCCGCCTATCAACCAGAAGGTCCTCGGTTAAATAACAGGCCAGATCATCTGAAAAAAGAAAAAGTTATTTAAACGGAGCTATCACCTCATAACATTAGCAAGTAACTCGTTATAAGTATTACTTGTATTGAAAACTTCTTAAATGCATTTGCCATTCGAAGCCGGCGTTAATCTGTAGGTCCCTTTTAATGAGCCTAAAAATATAATCGTCTGCAGCTTATCGACTAAGTGGAGTCCTCGCGCTCCTTCATAGAATGTTATGAGAATTAATAAGAATAATAATAAAGTCATGATAGCGGAGAATGTCACAGCTTGTCGACATTTTTTTTTTTTTCAATAAGGATAAGCATGTCTCAGGAGTCGTTTAACGTCAGAACTACGCTTCCAAATTGTGGAAATTTACTTTGAGAAAAACAAATCTGTTCGCGAAGTTAATAGAGCACTTTGTGTTTAGTGTTGGAACCCGTTTCTGGTTAAATAGCTACTTTAATAAGCAAAGTTGCCGCATTCTGAGCGAAGGCAATCTCAAATCTTTATTAAAGGGCCATTACAACCATTAAAATTGACTGTTTGATGCGGTTTACACGTTGGCGGCATCATTGGTCCTTATTATTATTATTCTCATATTGACCAGGCACTATAGCAAGACACTGCGACCCATAGGATTTATTGTGCCTCTTTCGTTCCATAGTTTGTTCAGCAGGTCTGTATCTTCCTAATGAACACCAGCAGATCTGAAACCATAGTGGTGGATATGTCATTCAGTGAGACCCTATTCCTACCTACACATTCCTATCTAAGCCTATCGAGAACCCCACGTTCACACAATATGTGTTTCGAAGTCTCTGTCAGTCAAACAGTCATCCACATTTGTGACCGCTATCCTCTACAAATGCGCTCTTAGTCTACAGTGGCGTCCAAATTGCGGCCTGAGTGCCCTTTTTAGCATTCCAGTGTTCCAAACATCTGACAATTTCCCAATCCATTATTAGATTGAGGATGGTGGTGAGTGGTGCTGCACAGCAAGGTTCCGAACCGATATAGGGTGTCATGAAACTCTTTGTGGCCAATGCGTCCGCTATTCCATTGGCATCTAATTCACAGTGATCAGGTACTCAAAACAACTGGATCTTATTTTCAAGCAAAAGTTTTCAATATTTCGTAGCAATATTTGATCAGTCTAGATGCCATACCATTCGTGCCAAGTGTCCTTAAGGCTGTCCGAAAATATCTTAATGGTTTTACTTTTGAGCCCACTGTCCAAGTTGATCTCCGCACATTTAGCAAAATCCATGATCTCCATGATCCTGGAAGACACTCAATGATCTTAATAATGGGATCGATAAGTCGCGATGGGGTCCATGAACTCCAGCACCGACACAGTCATTCATTTTTCAATAATCGGAATTCAACCCTGAATTTGCTGCGAAAGCATAGATCCAAAGGCATAACATCTAGGAACGAAAATTGTTCTCCGATCACCCTGCGTAGAGTGAACAATTTTCTCGATGCAATTCGGAAGAAAAATTTTGTCGCTGAACATGCCACCATCCTTATCACATGGATGTGAAGCGATGTTAAACCAATCAAGGTCTCCAAAGCCGCTGTTGGACATCTTCTAATTGCCCCCTGTTATACTGAAGCAGACGAGTCTCTGTACCCTGCCTAATCTATTCCTGGTGATATTTTCCTCAGCCTTAAGTGAAAATTAAATATTTCGGTCCTTATTTCTTTAGTAATGAGCAAGGAACAGCCGTTACGGTGAATGGCGAGCGCTAACGAGCCATGCTGACTAAATTTTTGTTTTCAGCATTTTATGAGCTAAGCATTGGCGCAACTTATCAAAAAGCACGTTTTACAATCAATTTATTGCAAAATTAATTTGGTAACAACTTTCTTTTTAGAAGTGGTACCGTTCATTGTCCCCCTTGTTTTTACGGTTAACGCCTCTGGATTACTTTTCATGGGGCTATGTTAAGTTATTGGTTTATGCCGACAAACCATCAACTCTAGAAGCATTGAAAGACAATATTCAGGATACCATAGACGCCATTCGACCAGATTTATTGGAAAAATAGTAATGTCCGCGGCGGCCATATGCCGGAAATCATATTTAATAAATATATGCCATGAAATTATCTACCAGATTATAAGAAAAAACAAAATTCATTTCACCAATATTTCTGTCTGTATTATCATTTTAAATTCTCAAGCCCTTAAAAAAACACCTTATATTGAAGACATTTGCAATGATTTGGATGGATTTTGTTAGAAAATATTAGTCTTTTTTCACTTTGCCTTTAAAGTAGGATGTAAATAAAAACTTTTCGATTTTGTTCAACTTAATTTCATGTTTTCCTTAAATTAGTTTAAGTTTTTCAGTTCAAATTGGCCAAATTATCTAAAATAAACATAAAACCATAAATTTTATTTTTGTATGTACGATATGCTTCATTTGATTTTAAATTTGTTTGCATTTGTTCGTGTGTTTGACTTTTTATCATGTAAATTACTATTTGTACAGAAGATAATTTATGCTTTAGTTTGTTTTTTTTTTTTTTTTTTTTGAGCAAAAATGGGTCTACAATTTTCAGGCTCTTTAGATTTATGGTCTGACACAAGGAAAAATTAACATAAAATGCTTGATAACTTCCGGCCGTATTGTTTTGTGTAATGAAAAGTAATAAAGGTATGAAAACAGCAATTGTCTATTTGAACACTTAAAACACCAATGACGGCTTAAAGCAAATAAAAGTAATATGTAAAAATTTGATTTTTTCTTGTATTTTACTGTGCTAGATGAGTAAGAAGTGTAAGCTATTTTTATTGGATAGCTTTTTTTCGTTGTAAAATTGTAAATACTGTTACATTTAGTTGCAACCATTTTAGTATATATTTAAACATATTTAACCCTTATGTCAACAGCAATAGTATGTTTTGAGTTTTGAAAATATTATATCGTAGAAGATAGCAATTAAACCTCAGCTAGTTGACCCACCTATTGCGAGACCAAAATAATCTGCATAAATTTCAATGGCCGAAGAATGGTACAGGTGGTAAAACTGCCTATATTATATGTATCGAGTGGGCCATCTATCGGCTTAAATTTGACCCAGCGGATATTTCAAATCTGGCAATACTTATGTCATTCTATTCTGTCACAAAATTTCGTATGTTATCTCCATTTAACGAAATGAATCCATTTAAGCTTGAATAACGTCTGGATTTATGGGATTGATTGGTCGGAAATTGAAAAAAAAATATAAAAAAAACCTTAAAAAAATTGGAAAAATCATCTTTTTAGGTGAAACTAATTTTCATCTTGGTGGGCACGTTAATAAGCAAAATTGCCATATTTGAGGCTTAGAAAACCCAAACGTGGTCTTACAGAAGCCAATGCACCCAGTACGAGTGACTGGTGCAGCTTGTGAAGCGGAGGTATTATTGGTCTGAATTTCTTTGAAAATAAGGACGGTGTAACCATTGCGGTCAATAGAGACACCTATCGGACCATGATAACCGATTTTTTTGCGCTCGCTTTTCATGGTATTGATTGAACAATGTTTTGTTTCAACAGGATGGTGCAACTTGCCACACTTGATTTATTGCATCAAACGTAAGATGTCCGTTTAATTAGCAGAAATGGTGATGTCAGTTGGCCGCCAAGAAGCTGCGATTTGACGCCGTTGGATCATTTTTTTGTGAGGCGCCGTTAAAGACAAGTGTTATACCGACAAACTAGAAAAAGTTCTCGTTCCATATACTCGAAAAAGTTCCTGAAAATTGGTTCAATCGAATGGGGTACTGTGAGGCCAGCCGCAGCAGCCATAAGAATGAAATAGTATTTCATTTCTAACCGAAACAATTGTATTTCAAGCAAACAAATAAATTTGGCAAAATTTCAAACCGTTTTTGTTGTGTTGCATTTTTAAATTTAAACTTTTAAATGCACACCCTTTAGAAACTTTATAGGAGCTATAGCCGACTTTTAGGGCGAAAGAGTCTACATCTTCTTTGCTAATGCCTGGCTTTCACGACTTAATTTGACTTTGCTTGGGCAGATAAAGTTCTACAAAAAAATCAGTCTTGGAACGACTTGGATAAAAAAAGCCTGAACTAATCGACTGCATAGCTGCCATCAGCTGGTCAGGAGTTGTGAGAACTTTTTGCTAGAACAATGAAAACATAGTATCACATCGAGGCTTACACTTTGGAGCCAAGTGAGCTCTGCTGCGTATAGGTATCAATTGTATTTAACTTAACTTAACCATCAGTCTGAAAAAGAAGAGAAGCAATAGCAATTAAAGTGAACTAATTTCCGAATTTAATGGGACAGACTGCTTTCGAACAGATGGACGAAAAGTTATGCGGTCGTGCAACACTAATATTTGATTATTCAATTACACATAAGCACAATGCATTAATCAAGTTGAAGCTCCTTCCATACGATAGTGTAATGGTGAATATCCTTGCTAATTGGTTGTGATGATCTTTACTTTGTGTGTCGCTGTGGTATTATAGATAAGATACCCACCTACCAACCAGAAGTTTATCGGTTCAATACAAGGCCAGACCATCTGAAAAAGAAAAATTTGTTTAAACAGCGGTATCACCTCATAACATTACCTAGTAATTGGTTATGAGTATTACTACTATTGAAAATTTCTCTAATACATTTGTTGTTCGAAGCCTACAAATAGAGTCGGGTGCAGCTCATTGCCTGAGTGATTGCCCATGTTACTTCCTGAAATGTTATGGGAATTAATGTATATATAATAATAATATATAATATCTTTTCTTTAGCATTGTCATTTTTTCCCAGTAGGTGGCGTTTTTCCTGATCATTCGTCTGATGTTTGTCATCAGGGTGGCTTCTTCTTTATATTTTCGATGGAGATGTTTGGAGGGAAGTTGGGAATCCCCTTTATTAAGCACTCAGAAACACAATAAAATTTTTTCGTTATGTCCTATTCAGGCTCGAACCTGGGTCGCTTGTGTTATTGCTCTCTAACCACTACATCACGCCAACCTTCGAGTACTCAGTTAATTTGGTTAAAAATTTTGCCACAAATGAAACACATTTTTTATATTTGAAATATTACACGAAATTATATATAATATTATACCAAATCTATACCGTTTTTATCGATAGCCTTCTGCCATTTTTGGAGTAAAGCCATTATTCGCCAGTAGAACTTTCAGATTTTCTGAGCGAAAAACTGATCCAACTGCGTTTCCAGGCCTCTATAGAATTTAAATTTACACCATTAAAAGGTCGATACAAATGATAATCTCAAGATGTAGGTAATCTTATTAAAGGTAGCGATCAGAATCAATCGTTTGACCAATTCACAAATTTGCTTATAATAAATATATTGCTTCCCCTCTAAGCAGACACGCAGCTTTAACTTTCTTGATGTCAATCCTGGCTTTGCTACCAGCTGTGAAGCTTCATCTTGCTTCATTAATCCTTTTCACTGTTAATAGATGTGGCACCCAATCATCGAGTTTCTTTGTGTATCCGGTTTTATTCTAATGCTTGATAACTGCTTGTTGATGAGTGCAGCATGAGTGTCGGTCTTCCTCAAATTTTTTCTTCTCCGTAAACTTCACTATTTCACTAAAACAGAAAAGTAAAATATTTTTAAACGAGATAACTTTACACAATATAATACAATTTTAATAATTTCTTAAAATATTACTTTTCAAACAAGCTATAGTATTGCCTGATTCAATTACTACTACCACAGATATTACATTTTACCGAACTTAGCCGAGCACCCAATATTACAAGCGGAGTGCCGGGAATAGAGCCCATAACCCTTATTCTAGACGACTATCGTACTATGAGTGGTACTATTTACATTTCGGGAACTGGCAACACTAATGTCAACAACTAAAATCTGGTAACACCATAATAAAATTTGATATATTTTAGCATAAGCGTTCTTACAACGTTTTGATGCACAACTGCTATTTGTTTTGTTTACAGTGAGTTAAGGAAGTCAATTTGGCAAACAAAAATGGAAATTTCAAAAGAAGGTTATCTTTGGATTATCTTTCACAACTTTCGACGTGGATTATCTCAACAAAAATGTGTCGCTGAACTCAGTTCAGTTCAGTTGTATGGCGATAGAGCACCATCAAAAACCACAGTAAATCGCTGGTATAGTGAAATCAATCGTTATCGTAGTTCGGTCGAATTCTACGAAGGTTGTCCAAAATCGGCTGTTGTGTCACAAAAGATGGTTGCATGCATGATAGAGGCATCCTTGCTCATTAGTTCCACTTCAATACGCATGACTTTGCATGAACACTTAATTGTAAAAGAAAATTTTTTCCCGTTGGATACCACATAGTTTATCAATCGATTGGTGTAAGGAAATGATTGAAAAGTTCGATTGTAGTGCTTCAAAAGACGTGTATAAAATCCTGATAGGTGATGATTTATGAATATATGCGTATGTGCCTGAAACAAGGCTATTCCAAGACGAACTAAATCCAACAAAATTTGTTCGTAGAAAAAACATAGCGAAGCATATGGTGGCATGTTTCTTCGGCCAAATTGCTCATGTGGCCACTGTTCCGCTTGATCAACATAGGACGGCCAATTATAAGTGACACACGACCATTTTTATGCCAGAAGTCTTTGGAGAAATTCGTAAAACCAATCGCCGAAGACGAATCATTATCTATCATGACACTGCGAGCTCTCACACATCTCGGCAAACAGGTGAATTTTTAAGCAGTCAAAACATAGAATTTATGTCTCATTCTCCGTACAGTCCTGATTTGGCACACAATGACTTCTTCTTGTTCCCGAATATTAAAAGTAAACAGCGTGGTCAACGATTAACGAGCACCAAAGAAACAGTTGAAGCGTTCAAAAACAATGTTTTGAAGGTGTATCAAGAGGAATGAAAAAACTACATTGAGTAATGGTTTGAACGAATGCAAAAGTATATTGTTCATCAAGTGGAATATTTTGGAAAACAATAAAGCCATTTTCATTTAACAATATTTGTTACTATTTGTTCTTTCCAGTTTTTGAATTGTTTCGCAAATTTTTACACTTACTCATCATACGTCATTCTGGTTTTCTTCTTCAAATACAAAATGCAGGAGTCCACCGGGAGGGTATACTATTTTGTTTTGCTGCCATTTTGGTAAACATTAGTTTTGACGGTTCATATTTGGCAGTCGTAAAGTAGAGACGTGGCAAATTTATTATGGAAAAATATTCAGCAAACCAACGTGTTTTAAACGTTAAACCATTTTATCAAAATCAATCATCGATTTTCATGAAAAAATCATAATGAGTGACGAGGCACATGGTTATGTGAATATACAGAATAGTCGGTTCTGGGCAATGGAAAACCCTCAAATTATTCATCAGTCACCCTTGCATCCATTAAAAGTGACAGTCTGGTGTGCAATTTGGTCAGGAGGAATCATTGGAACTTACTTCTTTGAAACGGAAAACAGCGTAACGGTAACTGTCAATGGGGAGCGATATCGTGATATGATTGAAAACTTTTTAACGCCACAACTGTATGCTTTGGACTTGACCAACATGTGGTTTCAACAAGACGGTACCACATCGCATACAGCCAGGATTACAATGGAATTACCGCGAGACTTCTTTCCACAACAAATTATTTCAAGGAATGGCGATGATAATTGGCCACCACAGTCGCCTGTTTTAACTGCTCCGGGGATAGCTGCTTCTGCTTGTGGGGATAGCTGAAAAGTAAGGTTTATGCAAGCAAACCAGAAACGCTGTAGCATCTCAAACAATATATTCGTGATGAACTTAATGAAATACCACGTGAAATGTGTGAGAATGTAATGAAAAATGTGAAAAAGGGCTCGCATTTGTGAGGCTAACAGAGGCGGACATTTATCTGATATTGTATTCTATACATAATTGCCGACATTAAATAAGATATTTATCAATATAAGATCCATTCTCTTTGATATAATCAAAAAATATAAACAAACAGAGTAGTATACCTTCCCGGCGACACCCTGTAGATACAATAAAAATCAAAATAAATTTTTATTAAATTTGTAATATTATTCCGCTTTAATTTAGATTTAAATTAAGCTAAAAAAATAATATTGTTATTATTAAAATAATTTTATATTTTTAACGCTGATATGTATTTCGTTATTCATTTTGAAGCCACAGCACTTGATACAAAATTCATTGAAAATTAAATTCTTTGAAACAAATTCAACTGAAATTAAAAATTATAAAAATATTGAAAAATTCCCGAGAAAACCACAAAAATTTTTATTAATTCAACACTAAATATCTATTAATAAAAGCCAAAACATAAAATAATATACATACGCGCCTATTGCAAATTAAACACTTCAAATGAATTCTGATGAAAAACCACAACAAATATTAAAATTTAAAACAAATCAAAAATTAATTGTTGTATGAAAAATTTTGTTAAAAATACATTTTTCTGAGATTATTTGTTTCTTTTTGCTAAAAAAAACAGAAATAAAAAAATTGCTAATTGATGTTAAAATCAGTTAAGGACCAAAATGTTCTGTATGTATTATTTATACGAATAAATTTTAAATTGATTTTGTTAATAACAGACCGGCTATTTGCAAAAGAATGCAAGAGGGTCGATTTGAGAGAATTGTCAAGTTTTGGCAGACTTTAAAAATTAAATTTAGTTTTTAAATAAAAAGACGATAACAAACATAATAAAATATAGGGGCGGGCAATTTAAAAGTTTAAAAATAAAAATGAAATAAAACAAAAACCGTTAAAATTTTTCGGACCAATTTTCGAGAAGTTTTCCAAGTATTTGGAGTTGGCAATGACATCACGAATATTGTATTTCCAATGCTCAATTGTCTCTGGTTTGTCGGTATAAGACTTGTCTGCAACGACGCCTCACAGAAAATAGTCTAACGGTGTCAAGTCGCAGCTTTTTGGTGGCCAACTGACATTACCATTTCGGCTAATTAAACAGCTATTAAACGTTTGACGCAATAAATCAATTGTGGATTGAGATGTGTGGCAAGTTGCACCATTCACCAAACATCGTTCACATTAATACTGTTACGTTTTAACCTTTTTAAAAAATTTTAGTTCGTTTAAATTGCTTTAAAATAAAATTTACATCACTTTGTTGTTGTTACAGTTATATTTTTATTTACTATACAATAACTTTTATACAGCTTGCAACAACCTAGTATTTGCTTATACAACACCTTTACTTCCGCTTAAGCATGTCTTTAGCTTACGACAGCAAAACGATAGCTAACTACGTAGGCAAAGCAGTCTCATTATATACTTAATTGGCTACATTTTGGAAAACTCCAGAAATGTCTCAAATGATCTCATATCCTCTCTCCGTTAATTTGAAACATGTTAGATTGTGTTACCAGAGTTGATTTAATTGGTACTGCTGACAGATATACAAATAAGTATGGCATTAACAGGTTGACGCAAAATATATCGAAATCCTACAATTTAGGCGTTTTTATTCACGTAACAATACCATGAAGAGCGGCCACAAAAAAAAAAAACGATTATCATGGTGCAATAAGTGCCTCCATTGACCGTAATGGTTGCGCTGTCCTAATTTTTAAAGAAATATAAGACAATGATGCCTGCGCTTCACAAGCCGCACCAAACAGTCACTCGTAATGGGTGCATTGGCCTCTTTGGGTTATCTGAGCCTTGAATATGGCAATCTTGCTTATTAACGCACCCACCAAGATGAAAATGAGATTCATCCGAAAGGATGATTTTTTTGGAAATAATTTTTTTTTTTAATAAATTCCCAATAAACCCTAACGTTGCTCAAGCTTAAATCGATTCTTTTCAGTTAAGTTCAGTTAAGATAATATACTGAATATCGTGACAGAACAGAATGACATAAGTATTGCCAAATACGAAATAAAAATAAAGGATACAAATTTTAAATCTGGCTGCGCTATATGGAACAAATCGATGAGACAATCCTGGAAGCTGGAGATTAAAAAATTTTCCATAAAATACAAGGCCCTGTTGTCTTTAGTAACGAACATCGACTTTAAATTCTGAGCTGTAGGCATTATATTTCGATGTTGACGTGGCTAAGCGCATTAGAGTACAAATATTGCATTGGCTTGGACTCGTCGCTTGTATGAGAGAAAATTCTTCAGCTCGAAAGTGTTTTGATACGGAACCAGAAGAATTACTTAAGAGCTGATTATAACACCAGATCGATAATGTTGTTTGAAACTTGGTGTAACTAATTAGAAAGGAAGTGCACAAAAACGAAGCGCTTGAGATTACTTATGCGTGGCTATTGATCAACTGAGGTTGTAAGCGACCATATAAATTAATAAATAAGTAAGATGGTTTGATGATTTACGTAAAAAGAAATTCGCTTTTAGCTACTGCTATGGAAATACAAAAATTGGGATTAAGAGCCTGGCCTGCGATGTAGAAAGATAATTTATTCAAATGAAAGGCAGTCACTCACTTTCTTTCGTAACAGCGGACCACTATCTTACGACTTGTCGTTCGCTTGGCTTTACGTTTTAAACGTAATAGTTTAGTTCCACAAATAAATCGTCAATATACAATAAAAAGCGCTTATATGTGGAAATTTTACTATGAAAAATGTAACTGAGGTACCACTGGAACTTGACGGTAAAAAAATGTAAACAAACTAAAATACAGTAGCCAACATTCTTATTCTTACAACTTTAAAAATTTATTGAATTGAATTTTGTTATTTGTTAGAAAATATATAATTAAAACGTCCTATTGCATTTGTTTTTAAAAAATAATACCCTTTATTTTTTAAATCGTATAAAATATTATTTCTAATTATGCATTTTTATTACAAAATGGTTTGTGAAAAGGTGTACGAATATTGATTTTCCATACTGTAAATAAATTAATAAACAAATGAACCAAAAAGTAAATAAATTTTATGAAAATAATTTTACTTCATTTATGCAATGGTAGCTACAAATAGAAGACTGTACAGTAGGGCGGGTCGATTTGTAGGGAAAGTGAAAAATTAATTCGTATTCTATGGAACAAAATAAGTAACTTTGCCCAAGGAACCATACCTCTAAAATTAATTCTCATGTTCATTATTTTGACCCAAAGGTCAAATTTTGAAAAATCCCACTTTGCCCCAATCGAGTCTAAATGTATGACCGACTCCCACATTCAGGCAAAAAGGAATTTGAAGAGCTCGTTGTAGTTATATTGTGTTGTTGAGTTTTTTTCAATATTTCAAAAGACTCGACATAAATGTAAAGAAGTGAAGTGCAAAAAGAAAAAAATTAAGAAAAAGAAAGAATTTTAAAAGAAGAAAGTTTATAGAAAAGTTAAAAAACATTAAAAGTTTTAAAAATATTTAAATCCACCCGCCCTACTATACAGGGACTAAATATATAGAAATAAAGCCAGATACAAAACTAAGCATTCCAGAGCGCTCTAGTGACTATTTCATAGTGACTATTTCAAACGACTATAAAAAGAAGCGAGTAATTTTGACATTTTTCTTCCTACAAACATATGAAAAACGACATATGAGCCGCAATTTTGTAGTGAAAAGCTTACGTTATCTTTCGTATTCTATTAAGTATTAGAGTGCCGCAAAACGGATGTTTTTCGTTCAAAACGATAACGTTCAATATCCTGGGCCAGGCTGTGAAACTTTTATCTTGAAAAATTATTTTATATAAAAATTATCTAATGCACTTTGAAATTCAACTCTGAATTATTTTTTATTTCTTTGTAAAACAAAAATTCCGAAATTATTTGCCTTTTTGAAATATCTTTAGTACCAGACGATGTCGTAACATTAAAGTCATAATGTTTTCTCTTAAGTTAATGAAAATTAATATTTAATTTACATACAAAAGACATTTTCAAACATAATTATAAATATTTTTTCTTTTTTGGTATCATTTCAATGTTCATTAACATTTACGAGGCAAACATTTGGCCTAATGTGTTCTATGCGGCTAAGTGCCGGGATCTCCCTCAGTTGCTTACGTTAATGTTTAAAATTTTAAATGTGGAACATAATGTAAAAAAGGGCACTAAAAAACATAAAAGTAACATTCTTCTACAATTACATCGGTCATTAGAAAAGCGATAGACAAACATTTGTTGGAAATTTTTCTTTTGCACCCCTTAAATAACAAGGACAAAGACAAACCAAAATTGAGGGACGCAAATAAGTGACTATCATTACAATTGTTATGGCCATGAGTAAGCGAGGAAACATTACCATTTATGTCTATCAAATGTTATAAATTGACCCTGAATTTGTAACAGAATGGTTATGTTTTTTTTTATATCAGTTTGACAAGTTTTTGACAATTAGGGCTGAGTTAAGGAATGATTCCATTTCGTTTTTATTAAAGTACAAATTGTTGGTCACTGCTATTATTTTTTTTTTCGCCTGATTTTAATTTTCTATCAAATGTGTTTTGTGTGAAGAGTCCGGGTAAGTTCAAAATGTTTGGATTTATTTTTTTTTTTTAATATTTAAATACATATTTATTTCAATTAATGCAAATGTTTATTGACTTGAGTGTGCCCAATGATTACACTGGTCTACAGCAAAAAACGCCTTTAAATAACACTAAATGGTGTGTAATGATTTTGATGCACTGAATTCAAAACCGTTTTCAGTTTTTTCCATCGGCCTAATTTCTTTTTTTATGGGCGTGGTAAGTTTTTTGCCCAAAATATGGTAGTTATGTCAATATATTTCATCATAATTTGAAAACGACTTGACCGATTTTGTTGTAAGTACAACCAAACTTTTAGGAACAAAATTTCATATAAATCATCTGAACATAAAACTAGAGCAATACTCTTTTTTTTTGTTCAAAAAATCATAATAAAAAAAATTTCAGAATTTCAGATGTTAAGCACATAAATTGAAGCTTGTTAAGAATAAAATAAACTTTAAAAAATGAAAATCGGTTGGCTATTGCTGATTTTATTCATAAATAAATGCAGGTACCTAACTTCAACCAAAATTAGCAAACAAATTTTTTTCTTGCAAAAATAGCGAAAAAAAAGTTTTCTTGCAAAACTAGCGGAAAATTTTCTTCTTGCAAAATTAGTGGAATTTTTTTTTTTTTTTTTTCATTTATTTCCAAATAATTATAAATATTATGGTAAATCAAAAATAGTCTAAGAATAGAATTTTTTATTATTGTGGTAAAAAACCAAGTACAAAATGCACTTTTGAGAAAGATAGCACAATATTTTTCATCATTCAACACTTGTTTGCGAAACCCAAAAGACAATATCCGATATTTGATTTTATCAAAACCAAAAATAAATATTGAAAATGGTGTCCGCCGGGAATGTGTCCACTTTGTTTTGCCGCCCTTTTGGTAAACATTAGTCTTGACAGTTCATATTTAGCAGTCGTGAAGTAGAGATGTGGCAAATTTATTATGGCAAAATATTCAGTAAACCAACGATATTTATTCGTTAAAACACTTTATCAAAATCAATCATCGATTACTGTGGCGATGCGAAAGTGAGTGACCAGGCACATTTTCATTTGAATGGTTATGTGAATAAACAGAATAGTCGGTTCTGGGTAACAGAAAACCACCAAAGTATTCATCAGTCACCTTTGCACCCATTAAAAGTCACAGTCTGGTGTACAGTTTGGTCAGGAGGAATCATTGGACCTTACTTCTGTGAAACTAAAATCGGCGTAACGGTAACTGTCAATAGGGAGCGATATCGTGATATGATTGAAAATTTTTTAAGGCCACAATTACATGCTTTGGGCTTGAGTAACATGTGCTTTAAACAAACCGATGCCACATCGCATACAGCCAGGATTGCAATGGAATTACTGCGTGACCTCTTTCCACAACAAATTATTCCAAGGAATGGTGATGTTGATTGGCTTCCAAGGTCGCCTGATTTAACTTTCTGTGGAGATATCTGAAAAGCAAGGTTTATGCAAACAAACCAGAAACGCTAGAGTAACTTAAACAATATATTCGTGATGAAATTAATGAAATACCGCGTGAAATGTGTGAGAATGTAATGAAAAATGTGCTCAAAAGGGTTCGCATTTTTGAGGCTACTAGAGGGGGGCATTCATCTGATATTGTATTCCATACATTATATCCGACATTATATAAAACATTTATCAATATAAGATCCATTCTATTTCATTTATTCGAAAATTATAAACAAACAAAGTAGTATACCTTCCCGGCGGACACCCTGTACTTGAATCGGTCAAGTCGTTTTTAAATTATGATGAAATATAGTGACATAACTATCATATTTTGGGCGAAAAATTTGCCACGCCCCTAAAAAAATTTGAGACCGATGGAAAAAAAACTGAAAACGGATTTGAATTCAGCGCATCAAAATCATTATATTTCATATACGAGTAGTTTTATTTAAAGGCGAGAAAGTTTTTTTTTTTTTTTTGTTCCATATTCCATGTTAGAAGTTTAACCATTTAACGGTTTTAGCTGCCTCAAGGCAGTTATCAATAATTAATTCGCATTTATGCAACCATAATTCGTTTTATTGAAGTTTTATTTCATTTTGTTGCCAACAATTCTGTTTATCGTTATAAATTTGTCTAAATCGAATCAGATGAGTTTTTCCTTTCTGTAAACATTTTTGTAAATACAATAGTCAAAGCGAAAAAAAATATTATGTTATTAAAAATATTATATTAAAACAATTCGCTCCTCAGTGTGCACTTATAAACTTTTGGAAATGTTTTCCATGGAGCTGTTTACAGTGCTCGAACACCTCGTAGTAAGTCTTTAATATCTGCAGTTAATAATAGACTAGGTTGGATATGGCAAAGGAGCTTTTGGACAACGCAGATTCTTTTTGGAACGATGTTTTATTTAGCACAAAGTGGAAATATAATAGTTTTGAACCATATTTCACTTATAAAATATGGAGAAGGCTAATGAGGCATTGGATTTTTTTTTCCGTCACACCTCTAGGGAGCATATTGGTTTTCCACAAAGTATATATTGCTTTGTTTCAGTTTCCTTAATCAATTTGATATTTTTTTAAGCTAAGGAGATGATTAATCCGCTGTAGCTTCATCCATATGATTTTTTTTTGTGTAGTGGTGAAGATCCTTGCTAATTGGTGGTGATCTTTACTTTAGTATCGTAATTTTTTCCCACTAGGTGGCGTGTTTTTTCATGATCATTCAGGGGGGCTTTATTCTTTATTTTTTAGATGAAGTTGTCTGGAGGGAAGTTGAAGCCTTTTTTATTATTAATCATTCGAAACCACAATTAGTTTTTTTCTTCGTAATGTCCTTTGCTGGTGCTCGAACCTGGGTCGTTTGTGTGGCTATGCGTACGCTCTAACCACTACACCACGCCACCACAGGCATTGCATTATAAAAATGTAATTTTAACTGCTAAACACAAGGGTGGTGCATAATAATGTGGGGTTCAATAGGTGACAGAAAATGCACGATAATCGGTTTTTATAGAACTTACAATGGATAGGCACTTTTACCTGAACATTCTGCAACTCAAGCTCAAAAAAGTGGGTCACAATTGTGTCTAGAAGAAAATAATTTTTTTTTTTTTTTTCAACCAGATTTTGACACAAAATATACCTCATAATTGGTCAAGGAATGGCCTTAATAAAGTTATAAGTAACTTTACACTCTCTCTCAATATCCAGATCTTAACCCAATAGCACATATCTAGGATTAGTTAGAGAAAAGGACTCGAAAAAACAAAATCACGTCGAAAAAATTCCTTGAATATGCGTTGTCAACAGAATGTCTAAAAATAACTCAAAAATTTATTAAAAAATTAGCCAGAAGCATGCATCGATATCTGCAAGCGGTAGTTGTTGACTGAAGAGGACCTACATGTACGTAAACTTTTTTGACGTGAATTAATGACATTTCAGCTTTCTTAAGCTGGTGCTTATAAACCTTGCGCTATATTTTAAAGAAAAGTCTGGTTTAAAAATTTGTAATATACATAGAAATAACGCTTTAATTATTTTTGTATTAAAAAGAATGTATTTCATGTATATGTTTTTCTAAATTTAAGATGTATTTAAGCTTTTTTGGGTCACTGTAGTTGATGACATTCGCGCTGAAAATAGAGCATTAATTTTAATTTTTTTGATAAGGCTACAGAAAACTAAATTTGTAGAATTTCACCTTTGGACTTCATTGTCTATTCTTTCTTTAATTGACGATTTGCGTTGGCAAAATCTTCTTTATTTTAACATACAAGGGTGTTTTTAATGCGGCAGGTACTTTTTATTTTTTTTTTTGTGCTTCTATTTCACTTTTACTGTAAAATTCGCCTCATCATTTTTCAAACTAAAATAAAAACATATTGATTGTTTATGTTACCGTAAACGGTCAAGGGTGCTCCGAGGCCGCCTTTTGTTTTTCTTATCTATTTTATCAAATATCACAATTCTAGACAAAAATAAATAAAAAATAAAATAAATTATTCCTACACAGATTATTACTCGAAAAAAAAAATCCCAAGTTGCTCGGATCAAATTTAATTTTTTTCCCGCTAGAGGGTTAAAATTTCCAAGAAAGATTTCTGGCTGTCTCTGTTGCGTGTCAGCAATTTTGTTTTGTCCAACGATTTTCTGGTTTCTCCAAGAACAGTTTGATGCCACTTTGTTTACGGTATTCAACGATGCCGCACTCCTTGCAGTTTCTAGTATTTGTAGTACCATCATGGGGTTTTCACCGAGTGTGCCCAATTCAGCCATATTTCATCCTTCTTATCTTGACATTAAAGTTTTGCTCTCTATAAGTCATCATTGGGTACAAATCTGCTCCACCATATTTGGAAAATACTTTAAAATTATGAATACTATGAATCTCTGCAGTTTGGCTTACACTTTTTCTAGGTTGTGATTCTGAGCCAGAAATTTATTTCCAGCCTAGCAAATTCCTAACGCGCCTTTCGCTTGCGACTTAGAATATCCTTTTTTCCTTGGTTGAGAGAACACTACCCAAAAAGTCGAAACTGTTGACGTCCGCTGTATATATTTGTTATTTTTTGTCCCCAGGGTAGCATGGTGCCATAGCAAGGTTTTTTCAAAAGTTCCGATCGTCTGCGTGGTGCTTAACTTTGTTCTAGTCTAGATATGCACTCAGCAGCTCTTCTAATAGTTGGCATTTCTAAATGTGTGCAAGTCGGCGGCTTCCACTGTTGGTGTTAGAAAGTTCCCCTTTTTTGACTATAACGGATTCCTTCAACAATTATTAGCGTCCGCCTATATGAGAGCGTGATCTGCGGAGACTGAATGAGGATTCAGACAAGTAGAAATGCGCTTAACTGTCCAACCATATCGTGTAGTATCATCATATGTGGGATTTTTAATAGCAGGCTTTGCCCTAATAGACACCACCTTGATCAAAAAGTTCCCGGAATTTATTCAGATAATTAAAAATATAAGTTTCTTCATCTAAATCTATATTGTCCCCTTCAAGTTATTCCTTTCGACTGCAACACACTTATATCAGCGATCCAATCCTTGAAGCATTTTTTATATTCGGTTTTCGGTATGTCCATAGTGCTTCGTGCGATTTTTCCATTATTGCGGCTCGGTTAACTCGATTGAACAGAAAAAAGTCACAGGGAGACAAATCAGGTGGATTCGGTGGCTGTTGGATGGTATTTGTTGAATTTTTCGTCGAAAAATTGCGAATAATGATGGCACTGCGTGACGGTGGGTTACCACGGTGCAAAATCCACGAGCTATCCGCCCACAATTCTGGTCTCTTTCGTCGAATTGCTTCATGCAAACGCCCAAATAACACTCTTTGTTTACTGTCTGGCCTTCTGGCAGAAATTCATGATGCACTACAACGTTGTGGTGAAAACAGTGACCATTGCTTTCTTTTTTGGCTGAAAACGAAATGATTTTTTTGGTCTCGGCTCATCTGGTGAAAGCCATTCACTTGCCTGATGTCTGGATTACGTGTCGTACTCATAAACCCACATCTCGTCTCCACTTATGATCCTTTTGATGAATGTGGACCGGACTGAGCCTCGCAAATCATATCTTTTGCGACCTTAACACGGTCTCGTTTTGGCACTAACTTTGCTGCTACACGGCGGAAACCCAAATCATCAACTATAATATCTTGGAAAAATCCACAGGCAATCTTCAAGTACCCGCTGTTTCTCTCATGGTTAATTTACGGTTATTGACTAACATTTCTTTTAATTTATCATTGTTTTCGTCGGTTTTCGATGTTGATGGTCTGCCACTCCGTTCGTCATTTTCGATTGACTCATGACCACTTTTAAACCGCTCGTGCCACTGGTAAACAACCGTTTTCTTTATAGAATCGTTGCCTAAACACTTTTCCAACATTTTCGCGCACCATTAAATCTGTTTTTTAAGCAAAACTGAATACAAGAAGAAGAAATACAGACAGATGTACTCTTGGCTAAGTAGGTTTTGAAAATGTCAAGCTATGACGCTAAGATTCAGCGGGAATATCAGCAGATGTACCAACTAAACAAAAAAAAGCACCGCCACGCGGGGGTTATTCCGGACACTTTTGATTAAGGTGGTATTTGCATATCGAAACAAATAAATTCGATTGGAAAGAGAGCAGAGTTACCGGAAAACCCACACAGGTAACCAAGATAAGACAGCAAAATATGCGGACTTTGCAAATAACATGGAACACTGTCCCATATGACAGATGAATGGTAAGGCATATTCCTAACTTTAATAAGTGGTTGAATAGAAGAACCGGAGCAATAAATTATATTCTAAAAGCACGATCTAATGTCATTAAAACTTTTACAACCAAACCATACTTTTTTCCCGTTCGCCTGAATTTCTTGAAGAGCTGCAACTTTTTTATGTTTACTGCAGGTCTTAAATGTCACAGATTTCAAGATTTCGGATAAAATAAACTGGTGCATTGCCTCAAAGTATGCATTGCAAACGAAACTTCGAAACTAAAATACCAACCTTCATAGCAACAACCTTTTTTAAACAATTTTTGATTGCGGAATTTCCATTTAAAATTTTAAATAAAAATTCGCTACATTCTGTCAATGTTTTAATTGTTTTTTATTACAAAAAAGCGTTTATATTGCAGGTTCACTGAACCATATGACATACACGAACAATAATTATTTACAACAAATTTCCAATTTTCAGCTCAAATATCGATAAGAAAGCAAGAAAAAAATTGCTGAAATTAATTTAACTAAATTCAGCCAAAAAGTGTTTTTAATTTAGTGAAAATAATAGCATTTTATTAAAAAAAAAAATGAAATATAAAATATAAAATTAAAATAAAATAATTGCAATTTACAGCATGATTTAAAAAAAAGACACAAAATGATTGCAGAAAAAACTAATGCATTTGAAATATGATTCTATAGATAAAAATATGAAAATATGCGTTTAAAAATTCATAATACGATGATGTTGTTGTTGTGGATTTAATTTTGGTTAAAATTTAGTAAAACGAATTCAACTTATTACCTTATTTATTGTTGTTCTTATTTTTATTTTCTTTCCATAGTATTACTGTCATACTGTTACGTTTTTACCCTATTAAAAATGTGTTTTTATGAGTTCGTAAATTGTAGGTAAAACAAAATAAAACTTGTGCTTGGTTTTTAATTAAAATCCTTTATTCAACACACTTTTGTGCACCACTGCTTGTAACTTTTTTACAAGCAATAACAATTTTCTATTCTTAATTACTCTGTCTGTTTACAAGTTTGTAAACAACAACAATTACTCGTAGTTATAACTTGGGTTCGACCAGAGATTAACTACGCTGACTTCAAACCAACAAGACTCGTTCGCTGATTTGACTTTACTTAAACTGCTCTCGCTGGTTTTACGACACATAAACTGATTGCTGTTCGCATCGATGTGATTTTTATATGGCTGAGTAAACAACACATCGAAAGCTCTCGATATTTCAGGTAGATTCCATTTTTTGTAGCCATGCGTAAGTGAACATTTACCTCTTTCAGCTCTTAGTATTTGTTGTTGCTTGTTTATTGTCTGTTAGTTGTTTGCTTTGCTGCTTAATTATTGTTGTTGCCGTGTTATTTTTATTTACTTTATCTCTGCTAATGGTTGTTGCTGTAGATTTGGTTATTTGTAAACAGCACGTATAGTTGTTCTTGCAGTTTTTGTTTATTTATTTTAGCGATGTAATAAACGCTGTGGTGTCCAACCTTACTTTCGTAACAATATGTTTTTTTTTTATTTTTATTAAATACAACAACACCACCCACCTTTGACCTGTATATATGCTAATGCGAGAGATAATTTTGGTTGTACAATAGAGTTACACATTTAAAACAGTTCCCCGCCCATCAACTACGCTACATTGCCATTGTTATTCTCAATATCATTATGAATGACCATGTATTTTATTTCAGTTTCATTTTTAGAGCATCAATTACAATTATTTTCAAATTAATTTATGCATTTTGAAATATACAATAACATACAATAACATTTATATATGAGATTAAAAAAACGGAAATATTTAAATACACTCGAAAAAATAAAAGTAATTTAGGAGATATGAGCAAAAGCAGCTCGGTCTAGCTCCGCCATCTTACTAGAATTGAATAATCCCTGAGGGTCTATTCTTTGAATATACTCAAAAAAATCTACCGACTTTCACCGATCGTTGAACAAACTTATGAATTTTCTAAAAACTATTGGGAAAACTGCAGAAAACATTTGTAATAAGCTCTGTTGCATACGTTTAGGATAAAGTTTTGTGGAATAAAAGTGCCGTTATATATTATAACAATAATTTTTTTAAGTAAATGTCAGTAATTATAAAAAGTGCACAGCGAAATGAGAAAAACAAAACCATATGATTTAAGTAATACAAAAATTTGAATTGGAAATAATTTGATAAATCAAAATTATAATAATACTGTGAAGCATATTTATTAAAATGAATTCATTTTCTCTATCATATAGTGAATGGGCTAAGGAACCTATTGAATGCGGAAATAATTATTATTTATTAGACGATTTTATAAAATCAAAAAACTCGGTTCTTACGATTAATCAATTGGAAGTAGTGCGAAGAGCAATTCGTAAGCGCTTTTTTAGTCACTTTAATAAACGTTTGGCAGAATCGCACAAAAAAGTCGTACTTTCATAAAATCCCACTATTTTCTTAACTTAGTCAATATAATGCCCAGTACCAACTTTCAATGATCTAGGAACACTCCATATATTTTGCGCACAGAAAAGTATGAAGTATGAAGTACTAGTGTGCGGCATCAACGCTTTGCTATTGGAAAATACAATTTTGACAACGCTATAAAAAGTGAAGTTGGCTGCGAAGGAAAGCATAAAAAATAAAGAGTAGTGTCAAATCTAGCGACTCACTGATTTTATTTTTAATTTCAATTTAGTGGCTTTTTGTTAAAAAGTTAACATTATCACGCTTCTGTTTAAGTGTGTCACTTCAGCGTCAACGTTAGACAACGTCTAAGGGTCTAATTTAGGTTTATCAGTTAGACAATTCAAGCTTAAACAAAAACCTTCTTTATTGAGCGAACTTTAAAATCGTTGTTAATATTTTGAGTTGGAATACATTAGTGCGTGAGTATATAATATGGTAGATATAGTTCCTATCCATTGTTGTTTCCATTTTAACAAAAACTTTTGCTAGGTACACATTTTGAAATGTGTTTACGCCACAAGCTTATTATTCATTCTCCATATTTTGATACACACAGAATGCAACCAGAAAATATCAAAATATTGTTATTCCAAATTTTTCTTCTTTACCTCTGCAATATAAAGTTACAGAAATGGATCTTAGGAAATAATAAATTAAGGAATATGGCGTGTCCTGGTATGGTATGGTAGGTAAGACACCCGCCTACCAACCTAATTTTAAACAGTGATATCACCTCATAACATTGCTAGTGACTGGTTATGAGTACTTACGCTTCTCTAACTAATGCATCTGGCATTTGCAGCCGGCTTTAAGTCTTTCAAAGAGTCCAAAAATAGAATCGGTGCAGCTCATTGATTGAGAGAAGTCCTCCATTTTTACACTTGGAATGTCGCGAGAATTATGTATGTATGTAATACAGCAGAGAGAGAATAGAAACTTTAGCAAGTAACACAGTATGTTATACTCGTAATTCTCCGTAATTACCGAATTCTATCTATCGTATATATATCGTAATTACCGAGATCTATCGAATTCCTTCTACATTAGCGATAACCGTAGCAAAACCAAGTGTCGCAAACTTTTTTTTTTGGCTTCATTTTATTTTTAGTTTTAGCGATTGCGCGTAGACTTCTATTGGTGTGTTCATGTCTAGTTTTAGAACAGGAAATGGTAAAGCACCTGAACAACAGTTTGTCACACGTTATCTTTGTAAACTTTTTCTAATGTCTCCCTCGTTCACAGATATGTAAGTCAGTGACTGCACTATAGGAGCCACCCCATCAAACAATGACTACAGCCAGATGATAGCTCTTTTCGTTCCGTGGGTTGAGCTCAGCTGCTTCTTTAGAAGACCGTACATATGCTCTATTATTTTTTCTCTTAAATTTTTTCACTCTCAAGCACGGTTATTATATAGAAGTTATCAGCGTACATAACGAATGAGTTTTTCTATCAATAAACGAATTTTAGGTGCAACGTTTAAAAGTCTCAAGTAATTTGTATTAAGTCAGCTCATTTACTTATGTGTGATATTGATCACACGGGCCAGGATTTTTTTTCGCTGAATTGTTGAATTGACGACTTTTGTAACTTTCTGTGTTCGAATTGTAATATATATGACTTATTCCGAGCGTGTGGATTTTTTTTAATTCTAGTTACAGAGTAACGTTAGAAAGGCTAGCTTTCACAAACATATTGTTACGTTTTAACCTTTTTAAAATTTTTGAGTTTTTTTAATTGCGTCAAAGTAAAATATACACCATGTTGTTGTTTTACAGTTTTTATTCGTGTAAATATGTACTGTATATAAACTTAAAGTCTTCAACATATTTATCTTGCACTTATTACTCGTTAATACAACAGTTTTATTTACGCCTAAGCACGACTTTACTTTGAATGTATAATGATAACTACCTCGACGTAAGCAAATCAACCTCCTTATATACATAGTTGCCTACAGTTGAAATGTCTCACACGATCTCAAATCATCTTTTTAATGTCCGTTAATTTTAAACATGTAAGATTGTGTTACCAAAGATGGTCGAATTGGCAATGCCGTCAAATACACAAAAAATAATGTCAATGCCTTCAAATACACAAATCAGTACGACATTAACCGGGTAACACATTTTACAAATTTTAAAATCCCACAATACAGTCCCTGATTGGGTGTATTTTCTTTATAGTCATTTTTATTTTCGTAACAATATGATAACAAGACGGTATGATCAATTTTGTTACTTTAAATTAATTTCTGTATAGTCCTTTAATAGCGTTTCAATCTATGGTACATTTTCAAAAATATCGGTTTTTTCATTGCACACTTAAAAACCACTTTAGAGCTAGAAGGTTTGCATTATTTGCCCACTTCATGCAGAAAGCTGATAAAATTTGGAATTCCTGTTACAAACAAACACTATGAAAGTTTGCTTTAATTAGCAGCAGTTTAATAAAGGGATAGGTTCAGTTCTGTTATTATAATGAATATATTTAATAGTATTTATGTCCCCCTTCCTCGACAAGGAAAAGGAAAATGTTCATCGTAACTTCAGATTTTGAATAATTTAGAGGCTATAGACATCCTCCGGGTGATCCATCCAAGAAGACAGACACACCTCTTTCCACCGGAGGAAAAAATAAATATGAAGTTCAAAATAACATCGGTAGGCAACGTCTTCTTTTGTAGAAAAGGGTAGGAGTCTATTATTAGGAGTAATTACAAGGCTTCGAACCACTAACAGATCAAATATACAGAGGGCATTGTTGTGCACCAACATCTATCCTAGACACCTGCAACAATGGTCCGATCACCTGCTTAGCTGGAAAAAAATATGATTACACGGAAACTGTAACAAGGCAAAGATGTCTTGTGGAAGCGGAGCTAAGAAGAAAAGTACGTTTGGTTACTAAGCTTTTATTAAGCAGGTAAAAAGGGTAGTTCGGTCGAAATTAGCAATTGTTGACTGTAAAAAATAATTTTTCTCATCCCTATTGTGATTTTTGAATTTAGTAAAAGGAAATGCATAAGAAAACGTTTGCTTTGTGTTCAATTGCAATGTCATTAATTGAGCAGTGTAACACTTGTGGATTCAATTTAATTAATACACATGGAAAATAGACGAAATTGGAAATTATTTTTATTTTGAGTGTAATAGTCTATATATAGTACATACACATGCATTTGCATATATAATATGTACGTATTTGTTACCAGAAAAACCAAATTTACAACAATCATTTTGGCCACAGGCAAAAACATTTTACACGCTTTGATGTAGCCAGTCATTGTTATTGCGTATAAATCAAAATACTTTAAAATTTTTGTGTGAATGTGTGTTTTTAATAAAAATCTAAAGGATTAAATGCTGTCATATGCAAACAAATCTATATTTACACAGATACATGTGTAGATACGTACATACAATTTATAATAACAGCCGAGGAAAAAAAATAAAGAGAAATTATATTCGTTTATATGTGCATTTGAAAGAGTGAGAGAGAAAGCATTTTTGACCAGACTTGACCACATTTTACTAATTATACCCAAGTGTTTGTTGTAATTAGTTTTCAATTAAATTTAGATTAAACGAATATTTCTTTTGTTACGTTAGTCATTTAACTATTGTTGCCTAAATGTTGTTGCTGCTGTTTTTTTATGAGTAAAGAAACAAAAATTTAAAATGGACATACAACAGCCAATATAGAATGTTTGAAACAAAATAAAATAAATGTATTCAAAATCTGCTTACTTGACCTGATCTGACAATCAATTTTTTTTTATTTATTTGGATTGAATTTCACTTTTCTTCCATCTTAAACAATCGTTACTGTAATCATGTATTTGAATTATTATTTTAGTCATTATAATTATTGTGGTTATCGAATATGTGTTTATGAAAAAGTGTTTGTATTTGTGGTCAATTTAATGATAAAGTAATATATTTTATAAATACAAGGTGTGTCATCCATTATGTCGCTCTGTAAATACTACGTTTTAAGCTTTTTAAAACGTTTAAGTTGCTTTTAATTGAGTCAAAATAAAATAAATACCACGTTGTTGTTGTTTTACAGTTTTTATTCCCTCACTTTTACTTTATCTTAATACAGCAACTAATTTATCTTGCACGTAATATTAAGCACGACTTTACTTTAGATTTTATATTCGCATTAAAGATTGCATTTTTCACACACATAGAAAAGAAGGCCGAATTCCAGATGGGTTAAAAACGACGAAACGTCTGGTGGGCTTTTTGTATTCGATTATCTATATCCTCACCTTACCATCCTTTATGTGGTTATGGCCGACATTCTTTACTATATCCACCACGCCACCAGTTCGGAGTAATTTTAAACTGAAACTGGTAGTAGAATTTATGTTACTAAGCCTCATGGATCTCAGCCCCCTTGTGTGAGCAACGAGGTGGCTGTGGTAAAATGTGGTTTTCATCTTAACCGGGTGCCTTGGCCCATAGATCAGCTAGACCTTAGGTAGCCTCCATCACTTCACCAAGGTGTGTAGGTTTGTGTCCCAAAAACACGCCTTTGAATTTGGTAGTCGCTGGTGACTTTCATCATAGGTGGGGAGCGGTGGTGGATATATTATTCACTTGAGCCTCAGGCACCGTGCCTTATGCAAGCGTTACGATACTCACGTAAAACAATGGATTACTTCTCTATTATGTCCGTACCAATTGCAAATCGTTTCTAGGACGTGGAGTAATACGGATTGATTTCGTCTTTGCCACGTTAATCTTTAGATCAGCTGCTGGCGCCGTCGGCGTTAATGCAATATCATGGAAATTGTGTGCCAAAAGACAGATATCGTTCACGTAATCAAAATCGTTTAAGCGACCTTGCAAACCCCACGTTTTTCCCTTGCCATTACGAAGAGTTTCTTCAAGGAGCGCGTCCAAAACTATAGTAAATAGTAGTGGTGACGGGATACAACCTTGATAAAAACCAGTTCCGACTTTTATCGATTTACTCAACAATTTGCCACTTTTCATTCTGCAGGATGAATTACGATCTAAACCTCCAATAAGGCGTATGAGTTTCCGAAAACATTTGCCCAAATAATAAAACCTAAAAATAATTGTTCAGTAGTTTTAATATAAAGTTCGTATGCTCAAAAGTGTGGTAGCCAAGGAACATGGTCTGCGAACAAAATTCTTAATTTTGTATAAAATTTCGTTAAGCAAGAGACATGAATCATTGCAGAAAACTGCTTATCATCACTGATTAACACTGATGCTCTTCATATCAAATATGAATATAATGCGCCTGCCACAGCCCACGAAGTTTCTACAATCAGAGACATAGTAGTTACAATTTTGTTCTAGTCAGCTTGGGTGTAATACCACTACTTTCTCTAGGTGCTGAAGACAGTCAAACCTCCGCTGCTATCTAGAAGAGAACCACAATACTATATGATGTAAAACTCAATGTCACCTGTGACGGAATAAGAAATTTTTTACAATTAATATTGGCGCACCCTGTAAGAATATATACACATACATACATACATATAAATATAAAATAAATTGTTTAATTTCCTCTCAATATTTCTCCTCCTTTTTGAATCAATCAAATGACAAATTCTGCAACGTTATTGAATTTGAAATTAATTACAAAATAAATATTTTACATGGTTAAAATTGTTTACATTTTACAAATACTCAAGGGAAAGGCAGACCTTAAAAGCGGTGAAATTTCTTTTATTTTTTATTAAATTTAGTATAAAAGTACTATGGTTAGGCTTCAGAAAAAAATATATAAAGTCAACTTATGTATTTCAAACATGTAAACATATGCAAATAAAAAAGTCTCAATATAAGAAAACAAATCAATTAAGCTCGGTTCTGATCCAAGTCATCCAGAAAACTTTTGAACAATAACACTAAAATCCTTAAAACTATTAAGGAATATAATGTCCGTTCTATAATATGTTGGTAGCGATTAGATGGGTGATTTTTTAAAGATTTCTTCCTTTTTCTCTCTCTTTTTTTGGCTGCGTATCCCGTAGGCTAATTACATTATAAAACGTACCAGATGAAAAGGGAAAACTACTCTCCATCCGAGTAGTAGTGGTTAGAGCGCAGGCATAACAACACAAACGACAGAGGGCATGACTATAAAAACTTTATTGTGACTTCGAATGTTTCATAAATGGGCTTCACCTAACCCTCAGACAACTCCACCCAAAAACAATATAAAGAAGAAACCCCCTGATCATCTCGCTTACCACCTGCAATGATGGCAACCATCAGACGAATAATCAGGAAAACAGGTCACCTACTGGGAAAAAGTTACAATGCTAAAGTAAGGTTCACCACCAATTAGCAAGGATCTTCACCAATACTTAAAAATCATATAGAGAGAGCTACAGTGGATTAATCATCTACTTAGCTTGAAAGTTCAAATTGATTAAAGAAACTAAAACAGAGCAATGAATGCTTTGTGGAAAGCCAATATGCTCCCTAGAGGAGTGACGAAAAAAAAATCCGGCACTAATCTGATGAGTTCAGTAATCGTTCTTATGGCGGTCTAAGATGGCTCTTAATTTTACAGTGTAAAATAAAACTGATAAATTCGTATTTTAGACCTGTTATTATGTGGAAAAAATATGTGGTTTTTCGAAATTTTGTAGACCTCAATATTGGAAACATAATCTGTTCCTGAAATTCATCTCATTGTAATCTATTTTGAATGGCTTTTAACGATTCGTTTTAAAAGTATTGCTTTTAATTTTACAGTGTAAAATAAAAATGGTAAATTCGTATTTTAGACCTGTTATTATGTGGAAAAAATATGTGGTTTTTCGAAATTTTGTAGACCGTAATATTGGAAACATAATAGTGTTCCTGAAATTCATCTCATTTAAATCTTTTTTGAATGGCTCTTAACGATTCGTTTTAAAAGTATTGCATTTCAGCAGCAATTATTGACGTACACTTTTTCTTTTAAATATCCCCAAGAAAGAAATCCAACGGCGTCAATCACATAACCGTGGCGGCCAATTTACATCGCCATGACATGAGATAACACTGCCATTGAACTTCTGGTGTTATCAGCTGTTAATAGCTGACACCAATCACGGTAACTGCTGGGCCGACCTTATTTTCGAAGAAGCAATGTTCTCCGCAGAACGAACGGGACGAGTATGCACAGGTGTTCTCACATTTCCTACAGAGCCGGTTTGCTGAAATTTGCGCACAATTCTCCCAATTGTGGACACGTTTGGTCAATTATGCTGACCAAAAAAATCACGAAGTTCACTAAATGCATTTTGATTTACACGCCAACTTTCGTAAAAGACTTCAACAATCTTGACGCGCAGCTCAATTGTGTACCTCTCCATGTTTGAATTTGTCAAACACTGAAACAAAGAAATGTCAAATTAATTGGCAAAAAACTTGACGTTATGGTGTGACTCACAATGAACTACGCTTTGCTTTTGCCTATTTCTGGCAACTTATGCAGGTTATGCATAACGTTATTGCTTCAAATTTCATCCATTTTTTAAAAGATTGACCGACCAGTAATAATAAACTAAATAGTAGCCATAAAAATTTCGAAACGGAATTAAGCAAAACAATCCTGGGTCCAAGTTAACTTATAGCATAATCACCATTCAATTTGTAAATTTTAAAATATACTTTTTCAGTCTTTTTCCTATTTTTATTGTAAAAAAAAAACTTAATATGACGTGTTTCTTCAGTCAATAGTTTTTCAGACAATTATTTTTGTGAGATAATCGAATCAGTGCTAACCAACATATGAGCATCAACACCATCTAGTGATAGAAAAACACGGATAATTGTTATATGACCTAGACTATCCCGAAATATTATCAAAACCAGCTTGTAACAGATAACCAAGACAAACCATAATAGCAGTTAGGAATTTAGAGAGTGTTGTAACCAAAATGTAACAGTTCGCATTCACTAGACTAAAAGCTTAAAAAAAGCTTTTTTAGCATTTTTTAAATAGTAGACAAAGAAGTGGTACTCGTAAACGGCATAGGCATAGTTTTTCCTTTGACTCGTCGTCGAGCCCAACAATTGAATTTCTCACGAATATCATTGATGCGATTTTTAAGTAAAGATTAGAATTTACGCGCTTACAAGTGTTAATTGACTCAAGAGCTGATGCTGGTTAGTTGAACAGACAGAAGTGAATGGTGACTTTACAAAGAAAATCATCTCCAGTGACGAGAAACACTTTCACCACAGTGGATTCTTTACAAGCAGAATTGCAGAATTTGGGCAAATGAAAATCCACGAGTGATTGTTGAAAGGCCGATGCATACACAAAGAGTAACTGTTTGCTGCAGTTTATAGGCTGGCGGCATCATCGCGCCGTACTTCTTCGAAAATGTGATCGGCCAAGCACTTAACGTGAATGGCGTTCGCTATCGCAAGACGATAACGGACTTTTTGTGACCCGAAATTGAGGATATGGATCTGGACGACATGTGGTTCTACTTAACACACAACCAACAAAACAATGCACGAGAAATTCAATGGTCGTTATATTGTTCCACACATAATTGTCACAGATTTTTCTATCATTCTAATACATACACTAATGTAAGTGTCATCCTTAACTAACTTTAGTTGCCTTGCTAGTTTTAATAGGGTTTGCTTTTTACTTTACGAAATGTAATTTGCAACATAATCTTTACTGAATAGAACAAATTTAGGCCACTACACATTAACTCGTTTAATTTATTTCAACTATAATATTCCCTTTATTAATTGAACATTATGCGTGGCAGTGTCAATGGCTTTTAACGCAGTGATTTTTACGTTCGACTACTTTTTTCAAACGACATTCACAAAATCCACTCTCAGATGAACAACGTGGGAATGCCGGAGTAAATGATTTACATTCAACCGCATGAATTGAGCATAAATGGAAAATATTTCAAGCGTTAACTTTTGAGAATGATAACGATGGCGACAGTCACAGCATTTCTCTGCATATACAATATTATTAGCAATGACGATAATGATGAGAATGACGACGAAAATGTTGACGATACTGGTGTAAGGGTGTGCTGGCGATAATAGTGTTTGTTGAAACAATAGTGGTGATGTTGGTGGGGCTCTTTCATATGAGAAAATTAGTTCTTTTACATGAATGCATTTTAAATCGCATTGACTTTCTTGCTCGCCTGCCAGTATACTACATACTTAGCAACGTGGCTGCCATTTTTACATCGGCTGGATGACTGACTGACTGAGTGGTTAAAGTGGATGGTTGACATGCCATTTAGAAATTTATGATCCGATAACAAAATTTTCTAAATGCTGCCTATAAAAACTAAATGTTATCAGAGATTTTTTCTCTCTTTTTAAAGCTAATTAAATATGGAGTCATGAGCTTTAAGGGCATAATAAAGATTAGAAATTATGTATTGATCTATGTATTGATTTTTTATCATTGCACACATTTGACGGCTATATTTGTTTGATCAGGAAAGACTTTACGATGAGAAAATCTTGCAATAGATTATTTGGATAAAGTCCACACCTTTATAAAATCCACCGGTTTTTGCAGTAAATGAAAATGCAACCATTTCAGTAAACCTAACAGTATTTCAAACATTAATTGATATATTGTGTACTAAATGGAGTAGATTGCATCTCCACTGCAAATGCTCTATGCTCTTTTTTAAGGAGTAATTAACTTTAATTAATTATCACAAGTGCGGAGAGGTCTTACTAGCCATGGCACTATCACTTAAAAGTTCTATTGTGGCAAACACTTCGAGGTCAGACTCGTTAATCCACAGCCTGTAACTAGCTATTCCGTCCGAATAGCTTCATCGGCTTACCACCGGGTATATAGTGGTCTTAATACGAGAAGTTGAGGCAATTTTTCCGGAGACTGTTCAGAGTAGTATGTCCAGACAGTTATTCGCCCATGGATATTGACTCTATGGGAGATTAAATGGGCTTTCTTCTAAGTATTATTTTAAATGAATTATTATTTATTTAATTTTAAATTTTTATTAAAATTTTCATTAAAATTTTAAAAATGAACCTATAAAGGCTGTTCCTATTACTAAAAATAGAAAAATTACCATTTTCATTGTAAAATTAATTTTTTTTTTTTTATAAATTACTAAAATTAATTCATTATATTTAAAGATTAAACAAAGGGATCCATTAGCGTTCACCTTCGAATTGTAGTTCCTCTTTATTTTTCTCCTAACATGTACAGACAGCTTGAGGTTAAAGAAGTAATATTTCATGAAGTGGTAACTCGTCGGGGAAACAATAAACTTTCATGCCTATGTGGCCCTACTTCAAATTTTAGGTAAGGAGTCTTATCCGATGCTTCGTCTGCCCAAGACCCGGACCAGAACGACAAGCAGAGTTCATATTTCCACCCATCGATCTTTTCCCTGTCCGTAGAGCAGTTAATACCGCAATATGTCTCTGTTCTAGTGGCCAAGGCCCGCTTTACTAGTTCTTCAGTGATGTCATTTTCACATAATATCTCTGTATCCAGTGACCAAACAAAGTATGACTCTATTTCTCAATGCTCCGGTGTAGATTTTGATACAGCATCCGTATACCAATATGGAGCCTATATAATCTGAAGAAAGGAAATTTAGTACCGCTTGACTATCATAATATACATATATTTACCGAAGTGTCCCTTATTCCTTACCCTACATCAATTTACGCACAGAAGTTTGCCTGGATCTCCATCTTATAATCACTGGGCTACAAACATGGGGCCAAAAATCCTATCGCCTTCACCATTATCCATTTATATCCCTCCGTATACCACAGTAAACAGTTCGGGTAGACCCTAGGGACACAAAGGTCCTACTCCTCACGATCAGGTTTAAGAACGCTAAAGTTCGCTTCTAGCCAATATTAGTTCAAGGTCGGGGCTATTTTGCTGCATACTCATGTGCCTCTTGTAGCCACTGACTGATCCGTTCCATGCTATGTTTCTGATAAGCCAACATAGCCCTAGCCGTCTTAAGCAGAATGGTATTCAGATGTTCGTTCCAGTTAAGTTTCATGACGAGAGTAACCCACCGGTATTTCACCTCCCTTGATAGACAAATTTCAAATTTCCTCAGTAAAAAAGACCGTATGCTCAATTTCAATCTTCTAGCGGACGGAACAGTTTTTGTCTTTGTCGGATTGACCTACCATTCTACTGCATTACATCATCCAGATAATTGTGAGTCACACCTTAACGTGTGTTTTTTCCCAACTTAATTAGTAATTTTTTATTTCAGTGTTTGATAAATTCATCCATAGAGAGGTACACAATTAAGCAGCGCGATAAGATTGTTGAAGCCTTTTATGAAATTGGGCATTTCAAGCTTTTTTTGATTTTTTTGGTCAGGATAATCGCATAAATGTGTCCACAATTGGGAAAATTTTTCGCAAATTTTTACAAACCGGATCTGTAGGAAATGTGGAAACACTTGTGCATACTCGCCCAGTTCATTGCGTGGAAAATATTGTTGTTGTTCGCGATAGTGTGGCAGAAGAATCGTCAACTTCGGCTCGTCGTCGTGCCCAACATCTCCCGAACTTCACTAATGCAAATTTTTCATAAAGATTTGAACTTACACGCTTACAAGGTTCAACTGACTCATGAATTGAAGCCTACTGACCATTTCAAGCGTCGCTAATACGCCGAATAGTTAGTTGAACAGACAGAAGTGAATGGTGGCTTTACAAAGAAAATCATCTCCAATGACAAGAAACACTTTCACCTCAGTGGATTCGTTAACAAGCAGAATTGCGGAATTGGTGCAAATGAAAATCCACGAGTGATTGTTGAAAAGCCGATGCATCCACAAAGAGTGACTATCTGGTGCAGTTTATGGGCTGGCGGCGTCAATAAGCCATACTTTTGCCAAAATGAGCTCGGCTAAGCAGTTAACATGAATGGCGTTCGCTATCACAAGACGATAACGGACTTATTGTGACCCGAAATTGAGGATATGGATCTGGACGATACCACACAACCAACAAAACAATGACTCTTTTGCACGAGAAATTCAATGGCTGTGTTATCTCTTGCCGTTGCAATGTTAATTGGCCGCCACAAACCTGTGATATGACACCGGTGAACGTCAATAAGCCAAGAACAATTCGAGAGCAAAAAGATGAAATAAGTCAACACATTAATGACATTAAACCTCAATTATGTCTCAGAGTCATTGGAAATATGGACGACGTGGCCAATATTTGGCAGCTATATTGTTTCAGACATAATTGCCACAGATCTTTCTATCATAATAAAAAATATGGTTACGTTTTAACTTTTTATTACCTTTAAGTTCTTTTAAATTACGTAAAATAAAATAAATGAAGCGGATTTATTTTTTACTTTATAGCCTTCTATTTCATTTACGCACTTAGTACACAATAGTTCAACACGACATTACTGTCACACTATGACTGTCACACTATTAGCGATTATATCTAATACATAATGCGCCGCTTTTTATATAATCGCCGCCCTAATTCAAATGTAACCCCCAAAATCAATACAGTAACACCGTTCACAAATTAAGTATAACATTACCAGAGTGGCACATTGACGCCTTAACACAAACCAATAGACTAGAATCAAGCAATAGAGTTTTAAATGCACTGATGTTTTTGAATCTTCTTTAGGCATCGATTATTTTCGTAACAATATAAATTTGATTCTCTGAAAACTTTTTGTTTTATTTACAATTAACATTGAGCGTTTTGAGTGGACCACCCTGTGAAAGATTAACGACTTTCTGCCAGACATCAGACAATACAGCATTGTGTTTGCTAATAGCAATGACAGCATGTCAATCTTACTCCTTAGAGAGTAAAACGTATAAATATAAAGATGTCGCGAAATTATCAAAATGGTTTCGTGCATTTCAAAGGGATTAGGTAAGCCAAGCCTCGTTATGTTTTAAAATATTTTTAAATGTCAGAACCTTAAAAAGCTTTTTCTTTTTGTAAGTGTAGTAATTTTAAATTCCTTCTTTTGGCTTAAATTTAGATTAGTTTGAAATAAAGGGTCCGCCATCTAACGTTTTTTTTCAACTAGTGCTTATTTCGTAAATGGTAACACTTAGCTCATGTCTGATTTGACAGATAATTAGTTTTATCTTTTCGCTGAACGAATGTGGTTGTGTATACACTTGAACAACGCTGGAAATCTTGGCCTGCGATCGACTTACAGAAGATGCCGATTTTGCCAAAAAAAATCATCTTTTCAGATGAAGCTCATTTTGATCTTGGCGGGTATGTAAACAAGCAAAATTGTCGCATTTGGGGCACAGAACTCTCGCACGCATACATTGAAAGGCCGAGGCATAATTGGGCCATTTTTCTTTGAAAATGAGCAAGGAGTGGCCGTTACAGTTAATGGCGATCGTTATCGGGCCATGTTGAACGAATTTTTGTTGACAAAAATTTAAGAGGAGGATATGAGCAACATTTGGTTTCAACAGGTCGTCGCTACGTGCCACACAGCCGAAGCTACACTCGATATTTTGCGGCCTATTTTTGAAGATCGCATTATCAGCCGCAGAGCTGATGTCGTTTGGCCACCTCGGAGCTGCGATTTGATACCGTTGGACTATTATTTGTGGGGTGTCGTCAAAGATAAGTGTTACTTCAACAAGCCAGAGACAATTGACGCTTTAAAGGACAATATTCGTGAAGCCATTGGTGAAATACAGCTGCACACAATCGATAATGTGCTTAAAAATTGGACCGATCATGTAGGCTACTGCATGCCCAGCCGAGGCAGCCATTTGAATGAAATTATTTTCCATTATTAACCGGAAGGATTGTACTTTCAAATAAAAAAAGAAATTTGAGAAAATACTCAGTAGTTTTTTTTATAGCATTTAAAAAAAAATTATTTGGCGGACCCTATAGTATTGTGTTATTATTGGCCTAATGCTCTTCTAAATTATTTTAACCACAAAGCTAATAAGCCTTAAGGGATTTGTGCATGCAGTATTTCTGTATTAGCAGTATTAAAATTTTGTCAAATTTCTAGGTTTTAAAATATTCTTGTTCTCTCAATAGGTGAATAACAAATGTTGTCTTTATTATTTTGAAAGAAATAAAAAAAATATTTAAATCCTTTACGGAAATTTATGTTATAAGTGGATTTGTTAAGCTTCATGTAAAACAATTCATATGCAACACTTTTATGTTCTCATATTTATGAATATTGTAGAAACAAAACTAACAAAACGATGGGGATGATATGAAAAGAGAAAAATAGAGAAGAAATTTCACAAAAAAAAAACAGGGAACGTGTCTATTTGTTAAGATATTCTCGTTTATGGTATATTTTAAAAAGGAAATCGCATAGGATATTATACTACGTGAGTGGCTTACCAGAGAAAAAACTAAAAAATGAAAACAAAAACATATTTTGGATATTATTGTTTTACATTTTGTTCAGCAATTTCATTTCTATAACAATTCAAATTTATTTGAGAGTGAATACCGTTGATGAGAATGATGATGATGATGATAGTGTTGAAGACAATGAAGTACATGATCCTGTGCAGGAACATTTTTCAAAAAATAAAAAAAAAAACAATTTAAACGTACAGAACATCAACAAATGCATGTATGGAACCAACGCACTTGTAAACAAATAAGTTGCTTAAATATGCATGAGGAGGATATGCCAACATGTATGGTCAGTTAGTCACATAAACTGCGATGTATGATTTCTTTGTCATTTTTGTTGTTGTTAATATTTTGTTTCCCACTACAATTGTACACAAATACTTATCGTTTTATAAAAATGCAATCCTATACAGGAAGCAATTGCAGTACAATTTTGATGCTGAAATAACTGAATAAATAGAAATTGTATTTACATATAAAGCGTTTTTTTTTTTGTTTTTTTTATATTTTTAGTTGCCGTAATACACTGCCATTCGTTTGATTTGGTTCATGTATTTTTCACATATTTTTGCAAATATATAATACAAAATACATATGTATGTATGTAATAAGGCGACATTTTTTAACCGTTTGGATTTTAAAAATTTAAAAAGGCAAATGCCAGCAATTTATTTTAAAGATTTTCTCAAGTAAATGTTTTCCGTAGGCTGCTACGAGAATATGGCCTTGATTTCACCTGATTTACAACAGTTTTTACAGTATTTCAAGAATCAAGAAATAATATGGTTTGTCAAGATTTTTTAAATAATTTTCTTTACGTTTGAAAATGAGCAGTTTATAAAAGATAATAATTAAAGCAACAAATATTATTTAGTTGTAGAATTGATGTCAACGTGATCGGCCGTGTGTTACTTTGCTTTTTACCATTGTGTGTTTATGTAGTTGTTTACCTTTTTGGTTTTTCTCTTCAACACACACGGCAAAAATTTACTAATATTATTACACAAATTAATTTCTCTTTTTCAGAGTTCGGCAAACTCATATTAATGCATTTTGCAATTGCGACAGTAATTGGGAGTCTCTCACTTAGGCCAATTTGCACTGTATTTTCCACTTGTTTTCTCCTCTTGGTTTTACTCCTCTTTGTTTATTTTTTTCTTATTTTTTGCTTATGCGTGTAACTACGTCCGTATGAAAACGGAAGAGAAGAGCAGCTCTAAATCAGTGCTTGTCAGAAATAAATAATAAATTGATTCTCTTTCTCTCATAACTACATGTGCTCACCCATCGAACAAAAGAATACTCAGCGAAATGTTTAATTAAAAGTTTTTTGGTAAACATAAATGTTTAGTTTGCCAACGCACGTTGTCATGCTGCACTACAGATGGCATATCAAGACATTTTAACTCATTTATAATTAATACAAAAATTATTTCACTTTTATTTGTTAAAAAATGCTTAAATTCATGCATTCATTCATTCATATGTATAAAAAATTTCAAAATATATTCCTGTTTACATTTTAATCTTTTACTACAAATTTCTCTATGTGCATTGATTGTGTGAGAACTTAAACACAAACAATATGACAATGTATGTGATTGACGAGCCTTGCTCTAAATCAAGGGTGAGCAACACAAATAAACAATTTTAAGTTGCAAAGCATACATCTATCCCACAACTGCATGAAGTTGTTGCTTGTTTTTCATTATCTGTCGTTCAGTTTTATACATATACGGAGTAGATAATTCTCAGCCAGATAATACTCGTACGAGTTTTTCTGGTCGTATACGATTTAGAGCTATTAACTTTATTATTGCGTTTATTCTATTGGTTTATGTCAAGACTACGATCACCGTGTCAAAGCCGAATCGACCTGTTATTTGTGTGTTACCAACAAGGTTGGCAAATACCCGGGATTTATTGGATTTTTTTTTTGGTTTGATAACTACTTCCCATTTTCGACCATTTTGACAATATTTTTTTGTTTTTTTTATTACATATTTACGTTGTGGTAGTATTTATGATGTAATTTTGCTGGTATGATCTTAGTGGGAACAAGGCGCCATTCTGTACTATGAGCTACTAAGACTCGGTAATCGGAGCAGACTGCAATTACTTCGTTTAAACCGTGCATTATGAGAAACACGGCCGTAATGTAAAGACAGACAGATAGATAAAATTTTCCTTTTGCATGACAATGCTCGGTCTCACGTCGCATAAGTTGCCAAACAATTCTCGAAAATGATCAAATGCCACACCCACCGTATTCTCCAAACATTGCTCTTTCTGACTATTGGCTGTTTCGACGTATACAATATCTTTTGACATGTCACTGAATCACTAATTTTAAAGAAATGTAAAATCAGCTTCAAAGGGAATGTCCTTAAAAGACAAGAAGTTTCTCTGAGACGCGAGGCGAACATTGGCTCAGAGGTGAGAAAAAGATGTAAGCAGTGAGTTGTTAAAAAGTTTTTATTTTGTTAACTTTGTCAATTCGTTTTTTTTTTTAGCTAAAAAAAACTGACTCCCAATATGTAAATTTTAATTACCTTTGTTGCTAAGAAAACCTTTAACTAAATAAAAAACCCAATAAAAATTGGGTTACACAGTGGACTGCTTACCAATTACGTATTTAACAGTGTTACCAGTTGAATTAACGTACATATATGAATCCACCTTTGTAGTATATGCAAAAACATTTGAAATTAATGTCAATTTTATATAAAAGGCGGCTCATTATACTTGGTCAGTCAGTTGTAACTTAATAGTCATTGAGTAAAGTCGAGCGTAACTAAAAGTGCTGCGTAACTTGTATAAAGTAGAAGTTAAATAAGTTATTGTATAAATATAAAGTGAGGAAATAATAATGACTGTATAATGTCAAACAATAAATTCGTGTCATTTATTATTATTTTATTCAACACAATTCAAAAGAACTCACGTGTTTTAAAGAGGTTAAAACGTAACAATATTATACAAAATACCAAGCATTTAAAAAGCAAAACAGCTACGGGAATGACAACGTGTGGCATCATAAGCACTGGTATGAGTACCACTTTCTAGCTGATGAAATTTTTTAAAAGCGCAAATAAGCTATTAGACAGAGCTTGATCCTCTAATATTGACCACCCGTCAATAGCGTACTGTTACATTGAAATTTTTTTATTCTTTATTTATTCCACTTGGGTACATATCGTATCCACAATTAAAAACTACTGCACTGTAAATGCATAAAGCAATGGAATCTTTAAAATCGTCATATAATATTTAATATACGTTAAGTACTTTCTTTCTCAAATGACAATGAAAAAGAATTTAAAGAATGACAAATCTTAACAAGTATTCACAAATTTTGAACAATTTCACTCTCAAACTTCAAAAGTAAACATAATGACGAAAAGCTTAAGAAACAACGAAATAAACAAAGAATTGCATTATAAAACTCCTGTTAAAGTTTATAAAATATCATTATCACACTAAAACCTAGAAAACATACCTTACAGGCAATTTCTACATAAATGCACCACCCATACACACTTGGAAATAAATGCATACAGCAGTGCATACAGCAACCAAAAGGAATACCGTATAAAACTTTTACTTTTTGTTATAAAAATAAAGTTTAATTCTCTTTTATCTTTTAACTCTAGACAGTAGAATAAAACTTTTACTGTTTTCACATTGCTTTGCTGTTGCAATTCCAATGAAAAGTGAATGCATCAGTGAAATTTGTTTAGTTTCTTAAAATTTTTAAAAGTTTCATTTTAAGCGATCAAAAGCACTAAAGTTAGTACATAAAAATAACTCTTATGTCTCAGCCAGCATTTTAAAGCCTATTTAGAGCCTTTTAGAGTGCAATCTTGAAATTGCAAATCTACTCATGAATGACAGTAGAAGACATCTAATCCAATTATTTCATAAAAGCATCGGGATATAGTGGCTTGTATTTTAGTGTTTTATCAATTGTTAGTTTAACATCCCTTAGCAGCCGCCCGTGACACAGTTTGCTTGAGTCATTTGTGTTAGCACATGTTACCATTTTCCTAAAGTTCTCAGTTGCTGTTAAACCCTTGATAAAATTAAATCATAGATCTTATGCATTTTTTTATCAAAGTATAAAGCAGTTGAAAGCTGCAGTCTGTAAAGAACCACTAACATCGTCCTAGTATCTTACAGTGGATCCTCCCAGAACCACCAATAAAGTTTTAAATCAAGAGGCCACCCAGAGCTGTGAACTAAAACGTCACGTTAGTTATAGTCAAACTGTACATGTACGCTCATAGTCTTCCTGCAACGTTTCCCTGACCGGTTGTCGATTCCGTTGTTGTTCCGTTAATACAGCAGCTTCCCACGTTCGCCCTTGATTATGCCAAGTATGCGCACTACTCGTCCAGCGAACAGTTTGCCGGCATTCCATTTAGTACTCGTTAAATACATTTCACCAATCAAATTTTTAATGGTTGGCCTGCAGCCAAAAACCTTCTCGACTTTCGTCAGAGAATCTTTCGCACTCGAAAGAAACGTATTCCGCGGTTTCGAGTTTACCTGAGCAGTTTGGACACATAAGACTATTTGTCAAGCCAAAACGGGACAGTATCCGTGCAAGATAATAATCTAGTTGGACGTGCGGTCTCGACACAGGGTATAGGAGCATCTACAATCGTCTACCGAAATTTTCCATGACCATTTTGAATAAATGTGGGCTTATTGACATAGACCTGTCAATAACCTCATCAGAATAAATTGAATCACGACCTGGAAGTGTTTCAAGCAGTAATTGAATTGTTTCGGAGCCTGTATGGCATGTGGCAGCGTCTTGTTAAAACCACATATTGGCCACATCAATATCATCCAATTTCGGCAAAAAGAACTGTGTTATTATATCACGACATCGAACACCAACAACAGTCACTGCTTGACCAGACTTATTTTAAAAAATTTATGGTCCAATTATGCCTCCAGCTCGAAATCCACACCAAACAGTCCTAAGTCCACAAACACATGTGGATTCTCAGAAACACAAAAGCGGCAATCTTGGCGATTAATAAAGTCATTAAGGTGAAAATGTGCTTCATCACTTAGGATGACTTTGCTCGAAAAATCAACATTCAGTTGTTGTGTTAATTGGATTTTGTAAGCATGAAGACACAGAGCTTTAGTGAGTATACGCTGTAGAGAGTATCCTGAAATTTGCAATTCTTGTCAACGACGAAGTTAATTGAGGTTCCGAAGTTTTTACCGACACTCTCACGCACTGCTTCGATATTGACATCTTCAACGGATCCGGTCTCCCTGAATTTTTCAATTAATCTCTTCACAGTTGACGACGTTAAAACACTATTCTGATCATATTATGTATGAAATTTTTGTTCAATAATGAAGATACGTTGTTCTATCGTGTAACGCTTCACTTTTACTAACCATAAAGCGCTAGCTGTCGAACTATTTTTTCAAGAATGTACAAATCCTGACAAATTCAAATCTTACGTTCATTTTGGCACACCGTTTTTGATAGATCTTGAGCGCTTCTGTGATTTCCGTTCCTGTGACGGTACTGCACCTTGCACACTATATAGGCGGTAAAGCTCCTTTGCATGAATATCTATCGGCATCTTTTCAGATATTTCAGCAATTGCATCCTCCACTGTTCTGTATGCGCAGAAGACTTCTAACGCAGAACGTCTTTTAACCTTTATTATAACATTTTATGCAGAAATCATTATAACGGATTATTAGTCTTTGTGCGTGTCCAATAAAAGCCCAATGATCAGTCATCACCCCCGTTATATTATTAAACGAATTTAAGGCAGTTTTGTAGCCTAGAGTACATCTATCTCTATGTGTTGGCGATTTTTTACAATTTTAAAAATGGATTTAAATTTGCAACAACGTACTTGTATTAAATTTTGCTTAAAAACGGATTTAATGGTGTGCGAAGGTTGGAAATGTTGGAAAAGTATTTAGGCAACGATTCTGCAGAGAAAACGGTCATTTACCAGTGGCACGAGCGGTTCAAAAGTGGTCGTGAGTCAATCGAAGATGATGAACGCAGTGGTAGACCATCGACATTGATAAAGTAAAAGAAATAATGGTCAAGCGGAGGACTTGAACATTGCCTATGGATCCATCCAAGACATTTTGGTGAATGATTTGGATTTCCGTCTTGTAGCAGCAACATTAGTGCCAAAAGACCTCAATTTCATGCAAAAAAATGACCGTGTTAAGGCCGCAAAAGAAATAATTTGCGAGGCTGAGTCCGATCCCACATTCATCAAAAGGTTCATTAATGGAGACTAAAAATGGGTTTATTAGTAAGACACGCAGTCCAGACATCAGGCAAGTGAAAGACGTATACCAAATGATCCGAGACCAAAAAAAACCACGTCGTTTTCAGTCAAAAAAGAAGGCAATGCTCACGGTTTTCATAGATTACAACGGTGTAGTGCATCATCAATTTTTGCCAGAGTATTATTTGGGCGTTATGAGACGTTTGCGTGAAAAAATTCAGCGAAAGAAACAAGAATTGTGGGCAGAAAACTGCTGGATTTTGCACCATGATAACGCACGTCGCACAGTGCTATCATTATTCGAAATTTTTTGATCAAAAATGCACCAAATACCATCCAACAGCCACCAAGTTCACCTGATTTGGCTCCCTGTGACTGCTTTCTGTTCAACCGAGTTTAAAAACCGTTACGGGGAAGCCGAGAGGAAATAATTAAAAATCGCAGGAAGCACTAATAGACATAAGGAAAACCGAATATAGAAAATGCTTCAAGGATTGGATCAAGCGCTGGCATAATTGTGAATAAACTTGTATTTTTAATTTCCTGAATAAATTCCGGGAACTATTTGACCAAGGTGGTACGTTGAATTCATGAAATAGAGCCCACAGAGCAGCCAAAGCAAAGGCAACGTCTCTGCTTAAATCTGGAGTTTAAATTTACCGTCCATACTGGGAAGAGCGAATATAATGTTGGATGAAATGAAATTAATAGCATTAAGGACATGGATGAACCATCTGCCTCTGTCAATTCTCTTGTGGAAGCACCGTGGTGGGTGTGGCTTATACCCAAATCGCGGAGAGAGCTTTAATTTGGTGTGGTGTTACACTGTTAACTGGGGGTGTTGGTAGACACATTGTATTCACTCGTGCCTCGGGAGCCGTGGGGTATGCTAGCGTGGTGAGACTCATGTTAAACTGTGACTTACTTGCCTCTGTCAATGGAAATAGATTCAAATCGATATTTATTGTAACCTACACTCATTTTACCTATCGGGTAGGCTGTCTATCGGTTTAAATTTGAACCAGCGGTTATTTCGGATCTGGCAATACTTATGTCATTCTATTTTGTCACAAAATTCAGTATATTCTCTGCACTGAATGAAATGAATCGATTTACGTTTGAGCAACGTTGGGATTTATTATAAATTTATCATCATTTAAAATCATCTTTTCGGATGAAGCTCCTTTTCATCTTGGTGGGTAAGTTAAAAAGCGAAATTGCCGTATTTGGGGCTCAGAAGACCCAAACGTGGTCTTACAGAAGCCAAAGCAGCCATTACGAGTGACTGCTTGGTGTGGCTTGTAGAGCGGAGGCATCATTGGCCCATATTTCTTTGTAAATGAGGACGGCTCAACCATTACGGTTAATGGAGACACCTATCGCACCATAATAACCTATTTCTTGTGCCCGCTCTTCATGGTATTGATGTGAGTGATGTTTGGTTTAAACAAGATGGTGCAATTTGCCACACATCTCATGCCACGATCCATTTATTATTGCGTCAAAGGCTTGAAGACAAGTGTTATGCCGACAAATCAGAGACAATTGAGCATTTGAAGGCCAGGATTCATAATGCCATTGCCGAGGTACGACCACATCGTACATACACTCGTAAAAATTGTAGAAAGTTGGTCCCATCGAATGGGCTACTTTGAGGCCAGCTGCGGCAGCCTTATGAATGAAATCATATTTTTTTCTCTAACCGGAACAATTGTACTTCACAACAAAATAATAAATTAGGCAAAATTTCAAACAGTTTTGGTTTTATTGCATTTTTAAATTTAAAGTTTTAAATGGCCCACCCTATATTTTCCCTTACAAAAAAAATTGTATTAACGAATGGATATAATGATAAAATTTTGTCCTATAGAGCTGAAAAGTTGTAAAGTATGGTATTATATAGTTTTTAATACAATCTTTGCTTCTCACCAAATAAAACAAGTTTTGTTTTAAACACGTTTATGCAGAGAAAACACTTTTTCGCTGTAAATGAGTTCCAATGAACAGTGTTTGCACTACTTTTACGTTTTCCTTAAATGTTTAAACAAATTATTTTACTTATGCGCTTACACCTACACAAGTGCCAGTTGATATCACAGTCATTATCTATACACTCACACTCCGATGCTTTATCGTTGAATGGTTTCACTCTTAAAAGGATATTTTAAGCGCAAACGCAGCCATGCGTTAATCAAAAAACTACTTTTGCATTCTTTTTTATGTTCGTGTTCATGTTCATGTTCATGTTCACTTTAGAAAACAGATACGAAATGAAAAACTTACAATGCAGTGGAATTAAACGAAAACTTTTCGATAATTTTTTTTTTTTTTTTAACTGATAAAATTTTAAAACTCAAGAAGTTTAAAAAGTTTCATGTTTGTTTTTGTTGCATAAACAAACAAAGGTTTTCCTTAAGAGGTTATTGGGTAAATAAAATAAAGAAATATTTTTCATTTACATTTAAAATATTTATTATTGTGGTCTGGAAATCGCAGAAATATACAGTTGGGAAAAGAGCTATTTGAGATTTAGTAGTGATATCGGAATATGATTTTAAGTAAGGCTAAGAAGACGAAGACTATCCGAAGAAAACGGGAAAGTAAATTATTGTTTGGGAAATGTAATTTTAAGTGAATGCACCTAATATGTTGCTATTATGAGTGTAGAAATTTCTGTATTATGTTTCTAGAAAGAAGACTTGATATGTTACATTACAATAACAACAGGGGCTAACTATTGCACACAGGAAATAAAACACCCTTTTCTACTATATAAGACAAACACATTCACTAATGTATTTAAAAGCAATTAATAACGAAGGTTCTAGATTTCGCAAAAACAAAGAAGTTCACATTTATGCCAGAGCTTTCTGAAGCTTCTTTGCGTTAAGTCCAAAGAGGTAAATACTACATAAGAAGTAGGTAAATAAATTTATCTACGGATCTATAAAGGCCTCTAAAGACCTACAAGTGTAATGTTCTTCATTAACAGCTCTATAGAAGCTTTAATGCTGTGTTAAGAAAGGTCTGGAGAATAAATTACATTGATCAAAAAAATTTTGTAACAAGAAAGGTAGTTATTAATATTGAGTTACCTTCCTAGCCTCATTTTATACCATATTGTTACGAAAAGAAAAATGTTACGAAAAGAAAATACACCACATCAGCGCCTTTCAAACTGTATCGTGGGATATGGGTTTATTTGGTATTAATGTAAGCACTACCAATTCAACCATCTTTGGGTAACACAATCTTACATGTATAAAATTAAGGGATATAAAATAGGGGATATGAGAGCGTTTGAGACATTTCCGGAACTTTCCGGACTGTAGGCAATTAGGTTTATAAGGAGGCTGCTTTACCTACGTCAAATAGTTATCGTTTTGCTTTCGTAAAGTAAAGTCGTTTTTAGGCGTAAATGAAAATATTGAGTGCATGAAAAAAATAAGTTGCTGTATTAAGATAATATTTATAAAAGATAAAGTGAGGAAATAAAAACTGTAAACAACAACAAAGTGGTGTTTAAATTATTTTGGCGCAATTAAACAAAAATCAAACGTTTAAAAAAGGTTAAAACGTAACAATATATATTTTGATTTGGTCAGGTTTAGTTTTTGTATTACTGACTGCTGAAATGTGGAAATATATTAAATTCCCCTTTTTAACACAAATGGAGAGTTTGCAGAAATTTGAAAGCTATAGCCCTAATTTTAAGGTTACAACTAGGGTATAGAAAATACTGTTGTAAAAAACAAAAATATTACGTTAAGAAAGACTGGCCAAAAAGGAATGATATCCTTCCAGTCAATACAAATCAGGCTGTTGATAGTTGATGAAATATTTAAAGAAAATTCAGTGATTTATCAAATAAGTTGGGAATCCATAATGAAAGTAACTTTCAATTTTTACCGATCAAGTGGCTATAAAAGTATTGTTGCGGAGCTGTTACATACTTACTTTACTTTTTTACATTCACATTTAGATATCTTTCCTCATAATTTAGCAGCCTTAAGCCATTAGCACTATGAAAAATTCCACCGAGAAATTCCTACAATAGAAAAAAAAATATATATATATATATCAAGGCAAGTGGGGCCCATTCCAAACTACAAAAATAAAACTATTTAAATTAAAAACATTCTAATTTCAAATCTTAACTACACGAAAGTTTTATGTTCATCAGTATTATCAGCGAATAGAACAACAATTTCATTCTACTTATTTGCAAGGTTGAACTCAAAAACTATTGTCAATGTTAAGGAAAGGAAAGAAATGGTCTTCCACCATCTCCGTGAATACCCGGCTTTAGCTGACCAGATTCCTTGGCAACTACATACTATTCAACCTTGGTGAGATATCCCTTTTTTTTCCTAAAAAAAACTTATCTATAGAATCTCATATGTAGACTTGGGTAGTTCGCGAACGACCTAGTGTAACTGAACTACTCACACAGGTGAGCTAAGAGAGTCGGTCGTTACAATTTATTTATTTTATTTATTTATTTATTTATTTATTATAATGTATGCTTCTCTAATGCAACAAGATCAATTATCTTATAAATTACAGCATTAGAATCAGATAAGTTACATAAAAAAATAAGATTTTTAAGCTTCATGTAGTCTACGAGGTGCATGCCAAGGATATGTATTAAATACGGTGATATATTGTCAAATCTTTTCAACGCAAAAACATATCGAACAATATTATTAAACGCTATCTTGAGCCTTCGTTTCAAAGTCATATTGCATCCAGCAAAAATCTCAGAGGCATATAAAAGAGGAGGAATTAAATATGTTTTGGCAATCATCATCCTTATCCTCATGGGTGTAAAGTGTTGAGTCTGCCATAGGGTTCTAGTCCTCCCATAAATTATGCCACATGCTTGATTAATGTGATCCGACCATGTCAGCGAGCTATTAAATGTAACGCCCAAATTTTTGGCTGTATTTACCAATTGAATTTTTGTCCCATTAAGAGAAATATACAAATTCCGTCTTAGTACCACCGGGATTTTGCCAATTGTTAAAAATTTAGACTTAATAGGATTAAGAAGTAATCCATTAGCAGATGCCCATTGATAAATTCTATCTAAATCAGAATTTATTTCATTAATAGCAGAATTTATAGTTGTTTTTGAACAACTTAAATTTAGCTGTACGTCATCAGCATACATTTGAATTTTAGAGTATCTGATCTGCAAAAGAAGGTCATTTGCATACATGGAGTAAAAAAGTGGGCCAAGTATGGACCCCTGCGGAACACCTCGGCTTGTAAATAAGGGTGCAGAAATAATACTAATTAATTTTGTTGCGGTTGTAGGAAAGTTAAACATATTGCCAAGCTTCAATAACAACATTTGATGGTCAACAGTGTCAAATGCCTTGGAGTGATCAAGTAAGACCAAAAATGTTAACTTATTCTCATCTAGATTGCCACGGATATTCTCAACCACCTCGGTTAATGCTGTAGTGCAGCTGTGTTGAGGTCTAAAACCAGACTGACGGTCTGTTAGTAAATTATTGTCGAGTATGTGTTTATAAATTTGTTTATGAAGAATTCTCTCAAAAACTTTTGATATGTAGGGAAGGATAGATATTGGCCAGCAGTCACCATCACTTTTTGGCACTGGAATAATTTTCGCTGACTTCCACTCAATTTCTAGTTGTTAAAATCGTGTTAAAAATGTGATTGATATGACGTATTATATAAGGCAATATAAGTTTTATAAAACGAGAATGGATGTTGTCTAGGCCAACAGCATTAGACTTAATTTTTAGAAGATGTCGGAAGTGGAAATCGTTTATTGCAAATATATTGTTGAGTCTTTTTAGCTCCGCAGTACGTTTGTTTCTTTTGCTCTTTCATGTTTCTTTTTCGTTCATGATTCTCTTTAGTTCGTTTATCTTTTTTCATGTTATATGAAAAGAACATATGTACGTTGTTAGTGCCACTCTGAAAATAACATATACAATCAGTGTTGCCAGACAATGAGTTCTATTGGCTCCGTAGTTCATGTTTTTTCTTGTTTATGTTTTTTCTTCGTTCATATTTGTTTCGTTGATACGTTTGGCACTTAATTTGAAAAATAATTAATTAATTTGCAAATAATATATATAAGCAGTGTTGTAATAATCTGTATATGTAAATTAAGCAAAAGAAATGTGAATGTATTATGTTAAAAAATATATTATCAATTATTTCTTCTTACAAATAAATAAACAATTGAAAACTCTTATTGAAAAGTTATAAAACGAACACAATCGATTTTGTTCTGTTACTCTTTTTTCATTTAAAATATGTCTTATCTCGCTGACATAATTTTTTCAAAAGAATATAAAAATGGAAAATCGAATTCGTACAGAGAATAATATTACATTAATTTTGAGCTTCAGCTAAAGAAATAACTAATTCAATGACATTTATGTAAAAGTCAGTTAAAACCCTGGCAATAAAATAATAAAAACTGTCTGAAATACTAGTGTACATTTGCGACAAATAACCTTTTAAAATGTACATACCAGTATGTATGTACCTGCAATAACATATTTATTATTGCAAAATCTTAATTATTAAAATTAAAAAACAAAACCCTTAAAAATAACCAGAATAAAATGTTATTTTAAAAATTATTTGAAAAATATGCACTATATGTGTGCAATTATTGCAATTTTTTTTTAAATTTGAAAAATCTATGTTCAGTTAAAGTAAAGGTTGTGGGAACGATTGTGGCCATGATGAAATTATATAAGTTCAAGGCTAATTTAATAAGCTGGTCTTAAATTGAAAACGAATACAACACTGTAAAACAAAATTTCGGTGTGTCAATATAATGCAACACTGTAATAAGCAAAAAGCTGTAGAAAGTTTGTGTTTTTTGACATACGCGAATGTATCAGCTGTTGCTTACGTAGTAAATTATGGCCACCTTATTGAATTCGCCTTGTATAAGTTGAAGTTGTTTGCCCGGTTGATTTCTTTTTGCGTTCAAATGCTACCGAAAGTTTTTCTTACGCAGCAGAGACTTATTAAAAAGAAAAATCCAAGATATCGTTAAACTATATCTTATTGCAAAAACATGCTGCAAAACGCATTAAAAGATAATATATTTATAATTATGTCTATTCAGTGATTATAATTGAAAAACGTCCAGAAAGCGAAATATTTTAAAATTAAAATTTTCCACAAAATTATAATAAAAATGTTAAATCAACTGAGTACTGAACTACTGAACTAAGTGAACGACATAGCTTATTTAAATGAGATGAACTAAAAAGAGCGAAAGAACAAAAGTCTACTGAAATGCTAATGATTTTTGAAGTTAAGCGACCATAGCGCATCAAAAAATATAGTGGTTATTCAAAGTATTTTTGCTTGTTGCATAGATTTATCAGTATTATGCTACGAAAAAGTTATCTACTTAATGTACGAGTTGATTGATTGATTTAGAGAAATTCCACATGTCCCACTTGGGATGTTGCGGAAATTATGTATGTATGGACTCGCTCTTTGAGAAAATTAATAACACGTTTGACCTCTTTTATGCTCTGTGTTATAATGTAGAGTCTAAACTGACAACTTTAGTCAAACATTGCTCTTGTATAGACATATTAAAATTTGAATTTAACTATCATCTGGCACTTTGATGCCAAGGTTTATTTAGAAAGCTCTAATAGTACAGGTATCCTCCGTTTGACTCCATAAGTTATTCTAATTGACCATTATAACTATGGGTGAATCTATAATTGTTTTCTATTATATTTCAAAACATAAATACAATATAATTTTGCTTTATTTTTAGCCAAATCTATTTTTTATATTTTTATTTATTGCTTAGCAATATTATTTATTATTTTTTTTGTTAATGACATCTATTTAATTTTCTTTAATTTTATTACTTTCTTTTAATTTACGAACTTAATAAATGTATTTTATGGTTTAATAGACATACATATTTGAAATTTATTTCGCGTTTCGCTTCATAAAACTTTCAAAACCCATTTATGGTTAAACTCCATCAAAAATCAATAATTTTTTTTTTTTTTTTTTCAAACAGTTTTGTGGTTCAGCATTTAATTATTTTCATTTTAATATTTTTTTTTTAATTCTTCTCACTTATACATGAATAAATACAAATTAAATTTGAATGTGTGCATGTGTGTGAGTGACTAATCAATTTTTTAATGCCCATTTATGTTAATAATTTATTTAAAAGTAATAATTTTGTGGGAGACAGGATAATTGTTTGTTTTTTGTAAAACAAGTAATTATTGAATATTTTTTTAAAATGTTCTGTGAAGTTTGAGGTGACACTTAAATTAAACTTAAATATTTCTTTTTAACAGGTAAGTGCAAAAGGTGACAGAGAAGAAATGAATTGTAATATCAAAGAAATTCTAACCCCCATATTCATAAAAAATAAAATGTATTTGAAATCTACTTTAAGAAAAATTTGTAGGAATAATTTGAAATAACACTGTCATTTAAAGCTTTATGAATATGGGTGTAAATATTTTATACAAGAAAACAAATATTTGTTATTTTTAAAATCGGCCGGAAGTGGTGTTAGTACCATATGGCTGGTGGAACACGCATTATGACTCTAACAAGTGTGATATGTGAACGATTAATATATAATCTCGGCGAAATAATTGGATTCTACTAATGTGGCCTTAGACCTGGTAAACCGACCATCGGGTAGATGAATAGATTACGCAGAATGACTTTAACTAACTCAAAACCATTAACTTAAATTGGGAAGGATCTCTTTGAAGCGTTCGATACCATACACGGTCTCAGATCTGGCGATAGCCTATCCTGTGAGATAGAAATTCCTTCGTGATGCTGTTGTTAATAGAAACGGCACAGCCTACTACAGGAAGCTCATGCTACTTGCATGTGCCGATAATTGCGATATTTTCCAACATTGAAAAAGAGTTGGCAAAAGTGTGTCTGACACCAAAAGATGATAAAACGAAGTTCGTAGTATCAACGATTAAAGAATTGATAAGATTGGGCCATTATGTGAATGCTGGTGACTATAACTTCATAGACAAGTTTGTTTATCTTGATACCGCCTAAATAGAACAAACAGCATCACTGTGAAGATACGGCGTATTAAGCAAGTAGTTTGAGAACGAAGTCCTCTCTCGGTTAACGAAAATAACACCTTACAAAAAACTTATGCTATCCTTGCTTTTGTATGGCACTGAAGCTTGGGAGAGAAAAATACTTTATAAACTAATGGGTCTGTCTGCATATACGGAGACTATCGATATTGAATGAAACACGAATTGTATGAGCTTTGTGGAGATAATAATATTGTTAGGCGTAGAAATATACAACGGTTGCGTTGGTTAGGGCATGTAATACGTGTTAATGAATATTATCCGGGAAGGAAATCTTTCGATTCTCGTAGGAAGGTGCAGAAGGGAAAGACCAAAACCAAGCAGAAGAAAACCTTCCTAAAGAAAGTGTTAGAAGCTGGAGAAGAAGCGCATAAGGTCGACGTGCTTGAAACAATATTCTTGAAGCAATATTCTTAAATACAAGGCGACTTAATAGCCGATATGCTAGAGCTCATACTGCTCTGAAATACTTAGCGGTTGCACCTCAAGACAAATATCTTCGTGAGTTAGTGACTGAAGGTGGTTTTAAATAGGTTAAAATACTACACTACTGTTGACAGGAGCAACATTGTCTTTCGAAATTTTGTACCTAAAAAAATAAAAAAAAGGCAAGCAGACAATGAAGCAAATAAGAAACAACAACACAATAAGCGCTGAACAAACAAGATATCTACGATCAGATCGCTGGATAAGAACTAAAGAAAAATAAATTTAGAGAAAAGGAATCTAAAGGGTCCGACAAATAATTTTTTTTTTTTTAAACAGGGCGCAACACATCGAGTGTAGCTTCGGCTGTGTGGCACGTAGCGCCGTCTTGTTGAAACCAAATGTTGCTAATATCCTCCTCTTCAAAAATTCGAGAGATTCGAGAGCTGTTTACTCAGCCATATAAAAAACACAGTTTAAGTAAAGTAAACTCAGCGCGTAGAGTTTATTGGTTTGAACTCAGTGTAAAAAGTGTTTAGTGTGGATAACCTCCGGTTGAAGAGATTGTTATTGAACCTAATTTGTAACAAAGATCGGGTTTGACGATCTTTAGGTAGAAGGGTCTGTGTAATAGTTTTTATTGTTTTATACAACGTGTGTAAACAGGGAATAATAAAGAAAAAGGTTATAAGCAGTGGAACACAAAACTGTGTTAAATAAATAATTTTAATTAAAAACCAAACACAAATTTATTTTTATAATAAGTGCTACCCACGAACTCATTTAATAAACGTGAAGGTGAAACAGTAACACTACTTTTATGTTAATTGTATAAGAAGAAAACTGAATATTTTTCTACACTCTTAATAGTTCGTTGGTTAAATTTTTTTTCTATCGTTCAATATACTACAGGCTGGGCAAATTTGAGGTTAGAAAGTAAATTGGCTGTCAAATAATAAAATATCCAGAATTGTGATGTCAAATTTTAACATGGACCGCTACATTCTTAAACAAAGAATTTTTATTATGAAAATTTACTGTTTGAAAAACTGAACGAAGATTAAGTTTAATGAGGCCCATTTTCAATTAGGCGGCTATGTCGCATACTGGGCTCACAAAATGCACAAGCAGTCCTCGTGGTGCGGTTTGTGGTTAGGCGGCATCATCAGCCAGTATTTTTTCGAAAATGAGCAAGGAAAAGCCATCACCGTAAATTATCTGCACTACCAAGCTATGATAAACAATTTTTTGTGGCCACAATTGGCTAACGTTGACATCAGTGACCTTTTGTTTCAGCAGGTCACTGATGACAACAGCGTAATTTTTCGATATGGCGATGTCAATTGGACGCCTCTTTCTTGTGATTTAAAGCCGCTGGATTATTTTCTTTGGGGCCATCTGAAAGACCGAGCTTACGTGAAGCAACCACAAACAGCTAACACAATGAAAGATGAAATTCGGTGAAAAGAGCGGACGTCTGCCGACCTGCTAGAGGTGGAAATTTGTCCGATATCATATTCCATTATTAATTCCCATATTTCTGTTTTATATTGGTATGAATAAAACTGAATTTGTCAAAAAATAAAAATTAAAGATGTGTTTTTAAGCCAATTTACTTCCTAACCTCAAATTTGCCCACCCTTTATATAGTATTTTCAGATTTAAGCAACAAATCTTTAAAAGAAAAAAAAATCTGGACATTTATCACAATCATTAAATCAGAATTGACGAAACAATGCTGTGTTAACAATAGCACAATTGTGACAACACGATACGAATAACATTTGATGATAATCTTTTAACACACAATCCTTAAGAACAAAAAAACTCTCTTCTAAGGTAAGTTTTCGCATGTGATGCAAACATTATTTCTCACATTAAGCCAAGCCACCAAGCAGGCAAAAAAACATGCACATCCATAGATAGAATCACAGTCAATAGAGAAACAGAGAAGAAAATAAAAAGAAAGTAAAGGAGAAAGGAATACGAGTTAAGGATGTGCATTATCATTTTCTATTATTTTTACGAAACAACTGCAATCAAACTTGTTGTAGAAGAAATGTTGACAATACTTTGGGAAAATTGCTAACAATAGCAATAAGCAAATTACAAACACACATATAAATACTGTTGACAATCAGACGCATAGCAGCAACACTTGTTGTTGTTGCACATATAAACTTTTCAAAACCCTTTAAAGATGAAGCATAATGCTTCAAATGAAAATCAAGTCTGCTCTCCTTCTATGTACACGTGTGTGTAACTGAATTGAACTGTTGATAGAAAACAAAACGAAAGAAAATGAAAACGTATTCAGCTCTTGATAAAAACAAAAAAAAAAAAAACTTTCAACTTTAGCCGTGTGTTAATGCTACACTAAGAATGTCAGTGTTGCCCTTGCATTTATCGAAGCCACTGCTGAAGTCCAAAGCTAAAGATGGGGTCTCTGTTGTACAATTACTAAATGGCATTCTACTTAAGACTGCAGCTGTCGAAATACCCACAACAAACAGCTTGTTGCTACTTATGATACACTGCCCACCTACACTGCCACTAACTACTACGAACTAGTGCTGCTATTCGTTATGCAGCAGCACAGTTATTGCGGTTTTTACTGTCCTCTGCATTTCAGTGATTTGTCTGTTTGTTTTTCTTACTCAGCATTCAGCATTACTTTGCATCGCATTGTGCATTGCATTCCATTGTTGTGTTATGTTACACTAATGGGATAAAAATCAATGTCGTTCGTATAAGTAGCCTGTACAAAATACAAAAATTGCCATAATTTGTAAGTTGAAATGTTACAATAGTTGTTCTCTCTTGTTGATGTGGCTCTATCTTGTTGCTTAGGATTTAATAAAAATATCATCGATGTCGTCTTAAAATTATCTTGACAAGTTGAGCAAAAGGGGAAAGCAACAAAACTGTGAATCTTAAACAGAATTTGTATTACAAAGAATCACAATATTGATGTAAAGAGAATAATAAATAGATTCGTTATTTTATTGCCGTAGATTTAAAGGAAAAATCTTGAAAAGTATTGAGAAAAGAATAAAGAATTTTAATCAAGTGCGTGGAAATAAAAATAAAAATTGCCATCCTTAACTGATTATTTCCATGACTAGCGGCCATTCAAAAGTATGGATTTTAAGCACGGAATTAAAAAATGTAAATTTTTGTCTTGAAAAAGACGTACGTTAATCGACATATTGCGCTTAGTAGGTCAAAAGATTGACTTAGAAACGTTTATTTATAATTTGAGCCAAGACTTTATGGTACTGGAGGAGTTATTCCGTTTCATTTTTGCACTTTGTCACGTCGCCCTCTTTCGGAATGTTAATGACTACTGCCTTTTAGTTCATCACAATCATCACTTCTGTATGAGGCTTACTTCCGTAGCTGCCTTTTGTAGCTCAGGTTGTATGTTATTCGCTGTTATTAAGGAAATTGACGGCTTCCATAGTTTCGCAAGTATCTGATGTATCAGTGATATATCCTGTCTATCAAAGTGAGATATGCAGTCACAGAAATTTAGTTCATACGCCTCGTTTGATAACAATAAGTAGTAGTGCTACACCCTTATCTACAACTGATCATATTTAACCGTGTCTAGTTTACTATTAATTTCCGGAGTGTTTTGCAACTTATAAGGCTTTTGCTGCAGTGTTATTCATTAATGCAATAGAGATTTTATATGTTGTTATGCCCAGCCATTAAGCCATATCCACTTGTCATACCTGTGGTTTTTCTAAGTCTGCTTTTCGCATGTGTAATATTCTGCATGGTTTCTTGCTATAATATAACATGTTCTGGACATATTCAAGCATCTTATGCATCTTGAGCAAGGTCGTTGAGCCATATTCTCTTGTCACATCTGGTGCTCTTCTTGCCATGTTTTTCGCATGTGTAATACTGTGCTCGGAGTCTTGCTTTAATATAACAGGTTTTAGCCATATTCAAACACTGTTTGAAGTCTTCTATTTATTACACCCAATTACGCAATTTTCAAAGAAATAGTGCCATTGAGAGTAGGTAATGGTCGCTTGTGCAGTCAGCTTTACTTATGTTATGCAGGCAATTGAATATCAAAGTCTTTCTTCATGGTGATGTCTTCTGTTTTCTCGTGGCGCAGCACTGGATGACAGTTCGCTTTTTTGAAAGTGTTCTAAAGCGAGCTGTAATAATATTGTCAGAACACGACTTCCAATCCGTGTGTGCCTTTTTACGGTCTTGAACAAAAAAATTCTTACTTCACCTTTTCTTTCTTGACAGACTCGAGCGCTTGCTAGAGTACAGCTGAAAACTAGTTTTGCTAAGATCTATGAAGAGAATAATGTATTTTACTGACTCATTGCAGATCGGGCAGTATTATTACATTCTTGGTACTGAATCGTATCTGTTTGTTGATACTGATGGTCGTCATCCAGGCGATGATGTTGTTTGATAAAAACTAGAATTTGTTATGGTATCGTTTATATTTTATAATTTTTATGAAAAGTCGGGATTTTTTTAATGATATTAAAAAACTATTCTATATACTTATTTTTATCCAAAAATATAGTAACTTATATAATTTTCAAATTTAACGGCTTATAGTTTTAACATGTTTTTTTCTCCGTCACTCCTCCAGGAAGCATATTAGCTTTCCACCAAGTATTTGTTACTTATGTTTCCGTTTCATGAATCAAGTTGATTTGTCAAGCTAAGTAGGTGATGTAGCCTCCCTCCATATATTGTGTAGTGGAGGTAGTGATCTTTACTTAGCATTGTAATTGCTTTCCCAGTATGTCGCGGTTTTTCCTGATCATTCGTCTGATATCTGTCATCATCACCAGATGTAAGTCGGAACGTCAGAGGGGATTGTCCTTTATATTTATTTAGATTTAGGTTTCTAGAGGGAAGTTAAAACCTCTTTATTAAACATTCGAAACCACAATTAAAATTTATTTTGTCATGTTCTCTGCGGGGGTTCAAATTTAGGCCACTCGTGTTGTTATGCGTGCGCTCTAACCACACCCATATATTTTAATGTAAAAAATTTCATTGTTGAAAATATCTCGATATTTAATTTCTCTAAATTTAATTTCTTAAATAAACTTCCTTTAATTGTTATTGTAAATTAGCGTTCAGCTTAAAAAAAGTTACGAATTCCTGAACTTTTCTTAAATAATTTTATGCCTAATTTTTTAAATTAAACTTCACTTTTTTCACATTTTTGTAAAGGATCAACAAATGTTGATGTAAATACGTACTCCTACAGTACTCCCAGACTACTAAAACCTTAATTTTCACAATTTTTGTTTTAAAAATTTTCCATTTTGTTTTATGTTAAATTTCAATGCAACATTAATTTCCAGATTTTTTGTTTACTTTACCAAATCCCAACAAATGCTTATTTTGCAATAAAAACAATAAAAAAGTATTACAAAAAAGAATTTATTCAGGTACACGTTTATAAAGCCTTACACATATATTTTGAAATATTTCACAGAAAAAATGTCGAAGAAAAAAATTGGATAGAGACCTCCTGGTAGATATTTCTAAATATTTTGGAAAAGAAAAAGATCAAACAATCACACACAATGTAACTGAGACAATAACTTCTCTAAATTAACCCAAAAGGTCTATAAAAATGTCAGAAAAATATATCTTATTGATTAATCACCAAAGAGAAAATTGTATCACTTTTTACCGTATGATATCTTGTGATACCCTATGATGAAGAGAAAGTGTTTTGAGTGTTAACTGGCTGTGGCAACACTTAGAAGTCAGAGGCTGTTTAGTCTTTATTAAGACATTATTAATTGGAAAAAAAATTGTCTGACCTCGGATAACCACTATATTTTTTTGATGCGCTATGGTCGTCTAATTTCAAAAATCATCAGCATTTCAGAATCTATGGATAAGTTTTTTTTGTTAGAATTTCTTCTAAAAAGTGTGATTTTTGAAGAGGCTGCTTCGTACATCATATGATAACTTTAAAATGACTCATTCGATTTCCTTAACCCATTTGTTAGAAAATTCCAAATTATAACAGCTTTAAGTTACTCTAATATAATTTTTTAATATAACCCGTATTTTTGGAGTTATTGGGAAAAAAATCTAAAAACAAGTTTTTGTTTTTTTTAAATAATATTTTTCATTTCTACAAATTCACAAAAAATAGAAATTGTATGTAATGTATGTATGTGTAATTGTAAGTAATTGTTCTCGTATGAGCGATATATATTCAAAACTCATAAATGTCACGCTCAGTGGAATTTTCTGCATTGACAACAAAAAATTATTATTTTCAAAACTGGATACTTTCACTTTATTGGTAATAAAATATATATTTACTAGGGAGATCAGACGATTATTATTTGACCGGTTTTAACCGGCTTATTTAGTTTTGTCGAATACGGTTTTTTCTAAATCTTCATTTTTCGAATACCGAATAAACCGTTTAATTTAACACGTTTGAATATTTTTTTTTTTTTTTTTTTTTTTTGAGAAATTTAATTATTTTTGTATAAGGTGTGCTTCAAAATGATACGGTCACCTTAATATTTGCTCAATTAATCCAAACTATAAAATGTTATGTATGGTCACCTTATTCAAAAAAATTCTACGTTCAACTAAGTGAATAATAAGCCGGTTTTGCTCTTAGAGATGTATCGTTATAATATGTATATTTAAATTTATGTAAATAAGTGCAAAATTCAATGCGTCAAAATAATAAATTGAGTGATTAATAAGCAAATAATCTAATCAGAGGGTATCACAATTGTTATATTTTTTTGCAATAATTTATAATTTAAATAATATCTGCGCGGTATGGGTCGCGGGAAACTCTTGTCACCTTATGAACAAGGAAAAATTGTGGCACTTCATGAGCAGGGATTGAGTATGCGTGGAATGGCGAAGAACCTGGGACGATCTTTGTGTGTCGTGCAAAATTTTCTCAAAAACAGAGAAAATTATGGAAAATTAAAAAGAACGGGTCGTTCAAAGGTCCTTACTGCTCGTGAAACTCGGCTAGTTTCGCGAAAGGCCTCCAATTTCATGAAGAGTGCGGTAACAATAAAAGAGGAATTGAAATTACAAGCTTCAAAAAGCTCAATTCTAAGAAGTAACAACGCCCAGCCAAACATATTCGAGCAAAATTAAAAAAATTCCCTGTCTGATTAAGCATAAGGCAACTAATTGGCATCAGGTAAACATTTTTTTAAAAAGGTTATAAAATATTCCATACATTTTTGATAAAAAATGGTTTCAATTGCTATTGGCGAGATTTAAGGTAAACTTTTTTTCCAAACGAAATTTCAGCTGTGGCCGTTTGATGGTTTGGGCTGGCGTTAGTTCACATGGCACCAGGACATTCCGTCTGAACGTTTGCTACCTTATTTGGCCGAAAATGCTGTCAAAACTTTCACCTTTCAGCAAGATAACGCAGCAATACATGTCAGTAAGTCGACCAGACAATGGTTCGAGGAGCACAATATTAAATTACTTGATTGGCCAGCAGGTTCCCCCGACTTAAACCCCATGGAAAATTTGTGGGGACACCTTGTGCGTAATATTTATGCAGAGAACAAACAGTACCGGACAAAAGATGAATTAAAAGTGGTAATCTGCAACAGCTGGCGCAAAATCCGCTCCAACGTTCTGGACAATTTAGCAAGTGCGATGTCATCTCGTATTTTTACGACAATAGAAGGAAATGGGAACTGCATAAATTAAAAATAATTTATTAATCCTTAGTTTAAATAAAAGTTTGGATCATTTTGACGCATTGAATTTTTCACTTATTTACATAAATTAAAATAAACATAATATAATGGTACATCTCTTAAAGCAAAACCGGCTTATTATTCACCTTTTGAATGTATAGTTTTTTTTAATAAGGTGACCATACGTAACAATTTATAGTTTGGATGAATTGAACAAATATTAAGGTGACCTTATCATTTTGAAGCACACCTTATATGACAACCTGGTACGTCTCACAAAGAACGTGAAAGTAAGGTCGATCGAGAAAGATATGCACTCTTGAGCAAAAATAAACTTTTCTCATCTTCTGTAAATAAATATTGATTTTTATGTATGGAGAATGATCAACTAAACTTATTGAAAGCCCACAAGCCCACAAACGCCGGTTCCGAACGGCAAATATATTAGTTAGTGAATTTTTGCGCAGCATAAATACAGATAACCAGTCGCCAGTAATATTATGAGGTGATATCGCTGTTGAAAATTGTCAGATGATGTTGCCTGGGATTGAGCCGACGACTTTTGTTTGGAAGTTGGATTCTTACCTAACATACCACAGGGTCACACACACTATTAAATACGTAGTGCATAAATTTACTTACAGTGCTGCTCGAAATCTAATCACATTTTCTTGTCGAGGCAATTAAGGACTTATATATTACTAACAGATTTATTCGAAGTAAAACATTTAATTTTTGTTATCTTAGGCACTTAAAGTATAACTATAATAACACACCTTTAAGTTCATTCTCTACCAAGTAATACAACAAAAACGAAATTAGCTGCTTGAGTAGCTGTTCGAAACTTAAGCATTTTTCAGTACTTTGTATAATAAACTTTGTTTTTTATGGCCTTCGCACACTGTTTTGGCATAGGTTTCATGACATTTTTTAGAATTATTGTTATTATTGATTGGCACTTTAATTTTAAGCTCTCAGCTTTTGCTTATTTTTAAAACAACGTGGTCCAGCTCTACACTTCAAGAATGAGGAACAATAAAAGAACCGGTCAACCGGTTATTTGAATTATTAGTAACCGAAAAGCGGTTTTTTTGAAAAGTACTACTTTTCGAATTATTAAAAACTGGTTATTAAAAACTGGTCGAATAATCGATCTCCCTAGTATTTACCCATCGACTTTCATGAATTGTGGTTTTATTGCTATTATATGCAACTTTATGAATAAATAGTAAAACTGGTACATTTTTGCTGCTTTCTATTTTTGTGAATTTTTACAAATCAAAAATATCATAATTAAAAAAAAAAAAATTATGATTTTTGTCTCAATAACTTAAAAAATATACGTTAAATTAAAAATGATATAGGAATGGCTTATAGCTGACACAATTTAGAAGTTTTTAACATATAGCTTAACGAAATCGGCTTAAGTGGTTTCAAAGATATCATAAGATGTATGATGTAGCCTCTTCAAAAATCTCTCATTTTAAAAAAAATAAAAAAAAAATTATACAAAAAAAACTTATCCACAGAATTTGATGATTTTTGATTTTGTAATCAATTTCTCGTTGTTTTTTTTTTTCAAGTACTTTTTTATTTTTTGTTCTACAAACCCATAGATCCCTTAACACACAGTTTGCACAAATTTGTTTAAAATGATTTGCGCTTGTAGGGTATTAGCAAAAGCAAATTTGTTTAACCGTAATTTTATCATTGTTTTCTTGAATTTTTCTATTTCATTTCTTCTCTTTTGGGGAAAAATAACAAATTTAACTACAAAGCCGACAGCCAGTAGTAGAGTCATCTATTGATTTATGGCCCATAAAAAGTTGCCAGTTGTAGTACAGGTGGTATAAGCAAATTGTCTTCTTTGAATACTTAAATTGCAGACATTAAACAAGAATGTATTTAAGAATTTCTAGAGGTAATCATTCGGAAATTTAAATAATACAGTCTAGACTTTGTAAACGTTAAATCTTATGTGACTCTTTTACACGAGTGTGCAGCATGTAAAAAAATAAAAGTCCAAAACAGACATAATTACTTGCAAATTGTTTTTGACTGAAGCCTTTCAGTTACAAAATAAGTTTAAAATTTAATTTTAGGGACAATGTATAAGATATGTATATGCTGTTCTAACATTAACTTTATTAAAAATAGTTGTAAATTAAGCTTTTAAAATAAAGACTTTGCAACTATTGTGTGCCATCTTTTGCCTTTTTAAATAGGCTTAATTTCGTTTAACCTGCTTCTTCGCCGTAACTCTGCCCAGTCTATTACGTATTTGCGTTTTAATTGGAGTGCGTTTTGAGATATTTTATGACAGTGTTGGCAATGTGTTTCAAATCCAGCTTGATTATTGCAATAATATACATCGGGTGTTTTTTTAGAGACTCATAATCTATTTAACAGCTGATAGTTGCTTTTCGTTTAGTATGGTTTGATATTTCATTATGTATGAACTTACACCGGATCATGGCTATCAAATTGTTGACATTTTTATCAAAATAATGGTTCTGTTCGTAAAACTTATCGTGCATTTCGCCCATTTTACAGCGTAGTACATATCTTTCAGAACAGCTAATTCGGTTGACAATAGATCGTTTTATGACCAAGTTTACTCTTACTGATAATGTGCATCCCCTGAGATGCCGAACAGTGCCCACTGCAGAAGCTGTAGCCGCTGTACATAGAAGCATTAAAGAAGATCCAAATCAATCAATTCGTTGTCATTCTCAGCAATTGGGGTGGTGCTCTTCCACTTTATGGAAGACTTTACGAAAGCTTCTTGGCTTAAAAGCTTCAACTTGTGCAGGAATTCAAGCCTAGCGGCTATCGTATGCGCCGCCAAATCGGTCAATGGGCTGAAGCACAAATTGATATTGATATTGAAATTCCATTCAAAATTGTGTTCTCCGATGAAGCTTATTTTTGATTAAATCAAAAAGTAATATCATTAACTACATTGGGTTATTTTCTACTTCGATTATCCAGATACAGTTGAACACCTAGAAATCAACATTCGAAGTGTTATTGATGAAATACGCCAATGCGAAAGGTTTGTATTCGCTAGGCTTTCTATTCATGACGGCTACATGGCAGGATGCTCTATACGACTGTCCGGCAAACTAATATTAATTTGAGAGCCTCTCACTCAAGCGATTTTGCACTGTATTTTTCTATTTTTTTTCTCTTTAGTCCTCTTTGCTTATTTTTTGTTAATTTTTTCCGTTTTCGTGCTATTACGTACGTGTGAAAACAGAAGAGAAGAGCTGCTCGTTGCGGGAATCTGCTCTACACGTTAAATATTTTCTGCGAAGCGAATTAAACGTGGTTTATGGGTAGAGGCACTTCTCTTACAGTGACATGTTAGTGGAGACGATAAATTAAGCAGCGAATCGTTGCTACAGAGGGCGACATTCTGACGTCAAAATGACGCCCATAAGCTCTTTGCATTAAAACAATTGATCACTGATTTAAATAATAAAATTCTATTATTCTTGTTCTTTGTTCAATTGTGAATGTCTCCATTATATATTCTCCAGCTGTTATTTATATCGTCTGTACAAAAAATAAAAAAAAAAAATATGAACAAAAATGTTATTAAATTTCTAAACGCCATGTTGACTTTAGGCTCACCCTGTACATACCTTAAAATATTTCCTTAAATACTATAAAAATTCTCAACAAAAAGTTGCTTCTTTTTATTTAATTTCCTATTTCAGACGTTAAAAAATAAACTTTTTTATTTCCTTATTTAAAATTTATATTTTTAAATGAAGATTTAACGCATTATCTCCCCTGAATGGTCCCATATATTATAAACATTTTAATAAACACGTTATTTAGCACGCGAAATAATTTCGTAAATGATGGCATCAAATATTCGGTTTTATTATTTTGCTGCTTTTATTTTTTAATAAAAACAATGTTTGTTGTTGTAATAACACAAAATACAACAACCAGAAAACAAAACAAATAAATATAATTTATTATTTATAACATGTAATACACACATGTTGCATGTACCATTTTTACCACATGTTGACCTTTAAAATGTCGAAAAGGTTTGCAATAAATAAAATGAGAATTAAAGATAAAGGCAACTGAGACAATCAAATGAAAACTTTAGAAAAATAAGTACAAACTGTTGCTGTTATAAAACACAGCAAATGGTGTGTAAAATATCTATTATTTGTTTCAATAATATTCTTTTAAATGGATTTTTCTATTTTATTAAATTACAAAATTAATTGCTATGTAAGATTTGTGTCACACTGTACATTCCTTTCTTTTACATTTTCCAATAATGTTTTGTCTATTTTTTGATCTATTTACATATTTACAGTTTTAGTACTCTTTTAGTCTATAAAAAGCAAAAACTCTAATAAAAAGTTGTAGTTGAAATATAACGTTTTGTCGAAAACAAGTTTTGTTTTTTCTTTTCGCTGGATATTTTTGTCAACTTTGATCCACAAACCGTACATGTTTTGGCGCCCAACGTGGGGCACGAATTCAAATTACGTAAAATTAAAAATAAAATTCATAATCACTAACTACAGATCATTATAATTCGTGATATTCTATTTAAACATACATACCGATATACTCGATAGTACTTTTTCTTAACATGGCCGAATTAGAAGCACTTACGCAGCAACGGCAAACATCAAAGGCAAATGTCACAAGGATTAAAAATCTTATTTCTTCTTCTATGTCTCTGGCTGAATTGGAATGCCGTTTATCATTAATTGAGGCATATTTCAAGCAATTATTGTCAATACAAACGAGTATAGAATAGATTAATCTAAAAGACCCGGCAAGAGCTGACATTGAAGAATTGTGTATTAAAACCAAATCGAAAATAATAGAGTTATTGGGCGATAATTATAAACGTCAAAATCTGGACACTTCAATTACCATTCACATTGCAACACAAGCATACAAAAATTTCATGTCTTCTTTTAAACAATTTGTTAGTGATGGAAGATTCCAAGTGAAGTTACCGTTTAAAGACGATCCCTTTAAAAAGATTTAAATTTTTAGAAAAATGTTTATCTCGTGATTGTAATATAAAACAGCAGTATTCGCTATTTATGAAAGAATACGAAAAATAGGTCATATGACCTAAGTACAGGCAAATTTCGAAAAACCGCGTTGTTATTTACAACATCAATATGTGTTGAAACCATTAAGCGTAAGCACTAAACTGTGTTTGATGCGTCATCAAAAACGTCACCTATGAAGTCTTTAAATGATATCTTGTGCGTCGGCCCTACTATCCAAGATGATATATTTTTACAACTTATTCGTTTTCGGGTTTGGAAGTACGCTTTAACAGAAGATATAACTAAAATGTATAGAATGGTACTTATGCACCCTTCTCATCGTCCTTTTGAACAAATTCTATGGAGGTATGAGGAAGGCCAGCCAATTGCCACCTACAAATTGTATACAGTAACATATGGAATGTCATCTTCGCCATATCTACAAATATTATTCTACATTATCCAATCGTACGAATATTATTCTTAAATCTAAAAGTTAGCTTCGATTTGATTAAATTGTAAAAGTGTTCACTGTTTTCTGTCACTAGATGTTGGTAATGCCTACATATCTGGCAACACCAATTTTCTTGAGTCGAACCATCAAGTGCTTGAAAGGCGAAATTGGAGACTACATCTAAAAAAATAAAACTGATTAGAATGTGAGGAAATGTATGAAGAAATACGATGTGCTCCTCTACTGTAAAACAAGGAAAAAACTACAAAAAAAAAAAATGCCAAAGAGCTTAGAAAGTGTACGATGAGAATGCTGTGAGTGGCTGGTGCTATGCTAGATGAAGTTCAGAAAATTTCAATTTAAAAGCACCTGTTCGACCAGACTTAAAGCCATGGGTTGAAAGTTTTGCCTTACCCGCCTTATTGTTCACACCTTGGTCGTCTGAATAATTTTTGTTTCAATCAGAATATATCTCACGTAGTCCATATGTTATCAAAAGGTCATAGCTAACGCTAATCAATATTTTGCATAAGTTCAGGTTTTACCCATGTTTTACAACAAAAGTCCCGTTTTTTTAAGTAATAAACATAATCTTTACTACCTTAATCAAAAAGTTGCCGGAATAACCCCGCGAGGCGGTCAGTCGTTCCGATTTGAGATTTTTTTTATTAAGTTGTACAACTGTTGTTGATATTCCTGCTATGTAGCCGAGAGTACATCCATCTATATGTGTGTTGGCGATTTTTGTAATAAATTTTTTTGTAATAAATTTTTTCTTTAATAAATTTTGCGTAAAAACGGATTCAACAGTGCGAAAACGTTGGAAAAAATGGAAAAATGTTTCGGCAACGATTGTCTAAAGAAAACGGTCGTTATACAGTGGCACGAGCTGTTCAAAAGTGGTCGTGAGTTAATCGAAGATGATGAACGCAGTGGTAGACCATCGGCATCGAAAACCGATGAAAACATTGATAAAGTAAAGGAAATGTTGGTCAATAACTGCAAATTCACCATCAGAGAGATAGCGAAGGACTTGAACATTGCCTATGGATTCGTCCAAGATATTTTGGTTAAAGATTTGGACTTCCGTCGTGTAGCAGCAAAGTTTGTGCCAAACAACCTACATTTCACGCAAAAAAAGACCATGTCGAGGTCGCAAAAGACATCAGGCAAGGGAATGGTGTTCACCAAATGAGCCGAGACCAAAAAAGCCACATCGTTGTCAGTCAAAAAGAAAGCAATGCTCACAGTTTTCATGGATTACAACGGTGTAGTTCATCATGAATTTTTGGTGGAAGTTTGTGATGCTGTTTATATATAAATAATTTAAAAAATGCATATTTTAAGGGATGACAATTATTGGTGATTATTGTATTCTTCAATTGCCACATAAGAATAAAAAAATATTTGGTGAATTTTTGGAATTTACATTGGTGCATGATTGCCGATAAAGCTTTCACACGATTGTCACACCAGGGTTGCATTTGATTGGACTAAATAAGTACAATCAAATTGTGAGTTGCCGTATGAGCCAATAAATTGTATAATCACACCATTGGCATATAAATATAAAATACACTAATTATTGGTGCATTACGACAATGGTTTGATCCTACCTTTATTCAAATACCCTTAACAGGAGCAGTAATAAAGAAGTTACCACCTACAGCGCCATCTGTTAGACTACTCTTTTTTCCAAGACCTTCGTGTAGCAATTATGAACAAAATCGCAGAAGGAAGTATCCGATTTTGTCCAATCGTTTTCAAGTTTTAGGCATCCGAACAAGCCACAACCACTAAGAAAAAATTTATTTTTTAAATGTAGCGCTTATGCACAATCTTTTTAAGTCCTAATGCTAATTATATAGCTCTTTAGGGTCAATATATGAGTGATATATTATTATACTTTTAATTTATAGGCAGAAATATGACGTTCTTAGTCGTTTATTTATTGATATTTAAATTTATTACAGAGAAATTGTCACATATTTTTTTAAAAATTATTTTACTTCCTTTCTATTTATAACATTTCTGGGGTATTAAATTCTTTTTCCAATAATGCTTTTTATGATTGGATAGAAAATTTGCAAAACAGAAACACAACAAAATAAATGGGAAACAAAAACTTTTTAAATTGAAATAAACAGTTAAATATAAAAAAACAAAATAATAAACAAAATGATGATTTAATTTACCCTCATCAATTGAAACTGTCCTATTAATAGCTGTTTCGGTTAAGGCAACATTCTGTTATACTCTACTGATAACGTGTTTAAAAACAAAAACAAAAAAAAAAAAAACAAAAAAAAATCTAGGGTCCATAAAAAAATGTGGAGTCATATGCTTAAAAAGGTTAAAAATAAGGAAAGATTATATGGAAATAAAAACTTTTCTCAAGTTTTAACAATCATCTTGAACATAATGTTTATCGGGCGATTAAACTTCTTTTTTCTTTTTAGCGTATTTGTTATTCTCAACTCCTTTTATATTTGCTTCTTAGACTTACAGGCTTTTTATGTTTTCCAAACAATCTTCATGGTTAACAAATTTGATTTTTGCCACTGTTTTTCTGGTAATTCAATAGGTAAAACAAATTTAAATTTAGATGCTTTATTACATTTACGAGGGCGGATTGATATTGGAGCTACTTAGGTAGGATAAAAACACTTTGTTTTTTCAAAAACCATTCATTTCTCAACATAGTCTCCTTTTAGCTCAATACACTCAATAATACGTTTTTGTGAACTCCCCAAAATACGCATTAGTTTCGGTAATCACTTTTTCGTTTGAGATGAATCTTTTTCCTGCGAATTATTTTTTCGAGTTTGGAAACAGGAAAAAGTCACTATGGGCTAAATCTTGACTATGAGGTGGATGATCAACCAATTCGAAGTGGATTTCTCGTAGGTTTAGCATCGTATCTAATGCTGTGTGAACCGGTGCGTTTTCTTGTTTAAATGTGGTCGTTATTCCTTGACTGCATCAACCAATTGATCCAATAATGGACGATAATACTCTCCTGTGATTGTGGATCCCTTTCAAGATAATCGATGAGCAATATTCCGTGTGCATCCCAAAATACAGTGGCCATAACCTTGACTGCCGATTTCGCTGTCTTCGCCTTCTTCAGAGCACTTCCACCAGCTTCCACCCAATGCTTCGATTGATTTTTGGTTTCAGGTGTGTAGTGTTGGACCCAAGTTTCATCAATAGTTATTAATCTACGCCAAAAATCAGCAGGATTATGCTATATCATGTCCAAACACCGTTGTGAAGTGATCTGTCGAACTCGTGTTTGTTCAACACTGAGCAAACGCGGCACCAATCTTGCCGATAGCTTCTTCATATGCAAATGTTCATGCAAAATGTTGAACTCACGTTCATATGATACTCGTATGCTTACCATTTCAGCAATCTCACGTATTTTGACCCGGCGATCATTCATAACGATATCGGGGATTTTCTTGATATTTTCTTCAGTAACCACCTCTTTTGGCCTTCCTATTGATGGTATTGTTGTAGTGATTGTTCGGCCCCGTTTAAATTTAGCAATCCACTATTTTACCATATAATCTGACGGAGCAGATTCGCCGTAATGTTTATCAAGCTTTTCTTTTGTCTCTTTTGCCGTTTTGCCTTTCAAATAATAGTGTTTAATCACTACACGAAATTCACTTTTTTTCATTTTCCAAGAAACACAAAAGTTACTTACTTCAAACGACTATAACAAATAAACTGATCAATTAATTTGGCTAAAATTTTAACAGCTAACGTCCGGCAGATAGCAATTTCTAAGAAAGAAAAATCTTTTGTGTTTGTGCTGCCATCTAGCGATAGATAGCTTCAATGTCAATACGCCCTCATACATTACTTCTTAAATCATAACGTGTTTTAATCTTCACAAGGTGTTCGGGTCAATTTGACCAATTTTTTGAGAAAAATTGTAGTTTTTCTGAAAATAAATGGTTTATATATAAAACTTGATAAGCTTTCACTTTTATTTTATTTCAAACCTGAACAAAAAAATTTTATATGCAAAGAAATAAGAATAAGTAAGAAATTTTTTTACAGAGTAAAAATCGCAGCACAATTTGCAACAATTCGATATTAATAAAATTTAAAAATAAAGATGAGGACAGTGATCGATAAGTTTTAGATGAGTTTTTTGCAATATTCTAATTATGAAATAAAGTGGTTGGCATAACAGGTCACTCAATAAGTTCGTAAGATAAGTACGAAAAAAACAAAATTTTTACAAAACTCCATTTTATTACTCAATATAGTTGCCTTCGATTATAGCATGATTTCTCTTTATCGTTAAAATGGACCTCAGTTTCAGCGACTACTTCATCTTTGAACTTTAATTTTTTTCCAGCAAGCATTCTCTTGTGGTCCGAAAACAGGAAAAAGTCACTTGGGGCTAAATCTGGAGAATACGGTGTGTTGGTAAGCAATTCGAAGCCGAATTCATTCAATTTTGCCATCGTTTTCATCGAATTTTGGCACGATTTGTGACAGCCACTTTGAACAGAGCTTTCGCATACACAAATGCTCGTGTGAAATGGTAAAAACACTACCATCTGATATCCTTACAATGTCAGCTAGCACTTGCACCTTCAATTTGCTAACGTTCATAACCAATTTGTGGATTTTTTTCATATTTACTAGAGTAACAGCCGCATTTGGGCATCCACTGTGCTCTGCATTATTTGTGTTGGTACAAACACGTTTGAATTCAGCAAACCACTTCTTTACCATTTGTCTCGATTGAGCAGAGTTCGGATTATGTTTATTAGGCCATTGTTTGAATTCCACTGTATTTTTTTTATTTTTTTTTTTATCAAAAAGCAATACTTTTTGAAAACTCGAAGTTAAATTTTTTTTTTGAATTTTTATTCAATAACAAAAGTTGCTTCACACAAAATGCTATAACTGATGAATCAATAGTCAGATTGTTGTCAAACTTATACACGTATCGATGGAAAGTCAGTACTAAATAAAAACCATATGGACAATTTTCTAGTAACGACATCTATGTGTCATCCTACCGACTTATTGAGTGACCTGATGTTGTCAAAATATAACAATCGATGAGCGGCTGGTGACATTTATGAGAAGATGGCTATACGTAACATTAAAACCAGCTAGGTATGACATAAAGTTTTGAGTCCTTTGCGAATTTGTACGCCTACCATACATAAGATATATTATGAACTATGGCTGAAAAAAACCAAAGTAGGCGTGTAGGTCTCTACCTTGCAGTTGGTCTGAAATGTTGCAATGAGATGGTTTTTTATACATCAAATCAATTGGGACAAAAGTTTTTGACAGAATGACCACCACAGATATTGGCAATAGAAGGCTGATCTATATTTTCCTGTAGGACAAGGTTGTATTTTTTTTTTTTTTTATTGAAAAAAAGACTAATTGGCTGTCATAAGTGAATTTAGAAATATGAAAGATATATGCGCTCACAATGGTTTTATAATTTTTACATTGGTTAACCAAGGCTGAAACGAAAATAGTTTGCCAAACGTCAACATTTCTCAAAAAATTTAGGTTTGCAACATACCACGGCTTATATTAGGTACTGAAAAACGTTAAAAGAGCATATATTTTGAAATAAATTGCACAAGAACAAAGCGATAATCATGAACACGATTAGCAGCCTTCAATTTTAACCACACATACAAAAAAAAGTACGCGAACTAGACTAAAGAAGTTGTTGCTAATTATGTCCTAAAACAAGCAATAAAACATCGAGTCCAAGGTTGGAAATTCACTGGGTAACCCAATTAAGCCCACCCAGGTTTTATTTGGTTTTATATTTAAAAAAACTCAGATGGGTTTTTTCATTTAAAGGTTTTTGTTGTTTATTAAAAACAAAAAAATTAAAAATTTACGTATTGCGAGTAGAGATTAATTCGGTCCCTTTTTTAGCTCAAAAAAGATAAGGAATTAAAAATTTTATCAAAATAAAAAATTATCACATCACTGGCTTACATCTTTCCCCCAGCTCTGAGGTAATGTCCGTTTCCCGTCTAAGACAAACTTCACGTTTATTGAGTCAATCCACTTTGAAGCCGGTTTTATATTTCTTTAAAAGAAGTGACATACTATTGTAATAGATATTGCATCCATCGAAAGCCAATAGTCAGACGGAGCTATGTTTGGAGAATTTGATCGTTCCTAAAAATTGTTTGGCAACTTTGCTATGACAACCAAGCATTTTGTCATGCAAAATGAAAACTTTATATGTCTGTCTGTTTTTCTTTATATTCCGGCCGTTTTTCTCCTAATGCACGGTTTAAACGAAGTAATTTCAATCTGCTTCGAATAACGGAGCCGTCTTGATCCCACTAAGAATGCAAAATTGCATTATAACTATTAAAACAACGCAATTATGCTAAAAAACAAAAATATTGTCGAATTAAACGAAATATGGAAGCCGTTATAAAACCCACCAAAACACCTAATAAAACCTTGATTCTTATTTTTTTTTTTTTAAAAAACTCTGGCGGTGCCACTCCCATATAAAAATGTTATTTATATGTCTATATCTTCAAAACGGTAATAGTAAGGGTTCTTAGATTTGCCCGAATAAGTTTGTGGTCAATAAAAATCATCAGTCAAAAAGTGGGCGGATTTGATTAAGTGTCAGTGGCACCTCCCATACAAAGTAAATATTGACTTTTGTATATCTTTGGGACGGTAATAGTGAAAGTTTTAGAATTTGGTCTAAATAACTTCGAAGTTAATCCATATTATCATTCGAAATATGAGCGAAATTAAATAAGTGGGTGTGGCACCTCTCATACAGAGTAAATATTTTTTGTCTTATAACTAGAGAACGGTAATGGTGATAGTTTCTAAATATGGTTCAAAAAATATTGTGATCTGTATAAATCATCACTCAAAAAGTTGATGAAATTGGATAAGTGGGAGTAGCACCTCCCATTCAAAGTAAATATCGAATTTTGTATATCTTTGGAACGGTAATAGTGGAAGCGTCTGACTTTGGTCTAAATAACTTGTGTATTTATGCAAAATAAGTATTGATTTTTGTATATCTAGAGAACGGTCAGAATGGCAGTTTCTGAACTTGGTTTATATGACTTAATAGTCAATACAAATCATTAATTTTAATGCATTCCTTTCAATTTTTCTTATGAGCAATACATTTTATACATAGGTATACAACACAAAGGCTCCCAGCAGCACGGAAATGGTTACTCTAGTTTACAACAAATATTTTTAGAAATACAGCTTACATTTATTTATTTATAGACAACAAATGATATATAAGCTGTTTAATACTTCGGAAAAGATTATTATTGTTGAAATATATAAAATTGTCTATTTGAGTCAAATCTGACCCAAACACCATTAACTTCAAAAATTTGAACACCTTATTAAGGTTAAAGAGGTATAATGGTAAAAACTCAGCGCAAAATAATACACCTCCTTCACTATTGAATTCGTAGGATATAAAAACCCTCAGTAACACCCACTTATTAATAACACCTTACCGATAAGTATCTTTTTTGTTATTTATTTAATTATTTAAAAGACATTATATTTTACCTGTAACCTTCACAGCTTTAAAAACAATTTTAGAGCATTAATTTTAAGCCGCTTATGTTTTCTATTCAATATTTTCTTAAAATCCATTGTATTGTATTATCGTCATTCCATTCATCCATCAATAGAGGAAATTTAAAGACTTATTGTTGCTTTATTTAAGGGATGTTTTTGTTTTATTGTGTTTTTTCATCAATCACCACACAATTAAAAAAATTTCATGCAAAAAATATTCTGTTTTCATAATATTTTATTTAATTATCGTTAAAAATTTCAGATTTTGTCATTGATTTCAGCATGAATGTGTGTGTGTGTGTGCTTGTAAGTGTTGTTGAGTAATGATGATAACGCTGCTCATTTGAATTCATGTCTTAGCAAAACATTTAGATTAAAACGATTTATTTGTCTTTATTTATTTGGGTCATACTGACTGTTTCAATCAGTTTTACAGGGTGAAACAAAATAAAGTTGCGGAAAACTAATTTAAAGTGAACAAAATCAATATGTCGCTATAGTTAGTCTACGTGTTTCTATGAGAAATAATAAAATTTTGCAAAAACATATTGACGGAAATATAGGCGTTATGCAAGCTTAGGAGCATATAAAGCATAATGTTGTGTAAAGCTTTTATAAAGAAGAATGGTTATGCATCGCATTACAGGCACAAACAGGCAAATCCTTGCGTGTGGCTAATCCACGGCACACAAGATACGCACACATGCGCAACAAACACAGTCATACCATTGTGTGTGGCTAATCTACTCGTACTACTCATAAAAAGTATATCTGCTATGTGACACACATACGCACTAGTATATTCAAATGCAAATTTACAACGCTGATTTTAAATTCGATTGATGATATGTATATATTTATTTTATATTTATAAAAAAAGTACAGGTACTAACTTAGCAGTCACTACTAACGAAGAATTTGAAAAGTAAAATTGAGTTTACCGAAAAGAAGAGAATACTTCACTTTTTTAAAATTTTATTTTACTATCATCTTTGCAATTAAAAATACATAAAAAATATTTAAGATATACAAGTTTTGAGTTTTTAAGAGGTATTGCAACAAATATTAACCTAATTTAGTAAATATTAATATACAACTTAAAAATACTCTATTTACAGTGTAAGAGGAAAAAGATAAGAAAAAACCTTTGACCTTCAAGAAACTCACAACAAGACCCCTTATTTAAACTACATTTCTGTAGTTAAAGAAGATGTTAGTGTTAGAGATTTCTTATTGTTTCATAATTTGAAGATCTATTTCGATCTTCAAATTTTTGAGTCAAATTATTCACAACTGTCATGAACATATCCTCATTAAAGTTTTCGTGAAGTCTGCTAATTGAAAACCGCCTAGGCAAGTTGTATATAATTTTTAGGTTCTTATTTTTTATTTCTTATTTTTTTGTGATTCAGAATTGATTTACGATTTAACAAGGGCAACAATGCTTGACCACATTTAATAGCTTTTTCGCATGACAATGCCTAGATATTTAATCGTGTTCAGAATTGGAATTTCTACCCCATCTATTGCCAGTGGAATGCTAGGTGTTCTTTTAGGCGATTTTTTGAAAGCGAAAATTATGGCCTGCGTTTTTGTTTCATTAGTTTTAATTTTCCATTTGGTAAAATACTTTTGGGAATTTAAGAGAGCACTTTTCATTCGTTTGACAATGGCATTTGAGACTTTTCCCGTAGTTATGAATGCAGTATCGTCCGCATACAGTGCAGCTGTCTGATGTTTTTGAGCTCTTAAATCTGAAGTATACATAGAATATAATGCGGGTGACAAAACTGATCCTTGAGGTACACCTCATTATATATTGCGTACCTTTAAGTGTTCTTTTTCAATAAACACCACAAAATGCCTGTCACTTAAAAAACCGGATAATTTTTTTGCAAATATATGTGGGGTAGCCAAACATATTAAGTTTATAAGCAAGTCCGTCGTGCCATATAGAGCCAAAGGCTTTTTCTATGTCTAGACAAACAATTCCCGTACCTTTCCGTTCTTGACTGTTTTTAGTTATTATATTGACAATTCTTCGTACTTGGTGCACTGTAGAGTGGTCATGTCGAAAGCCAAATTGTTCGTTTTGTAGTACATTATTGGATTCTGTAAACTCATTTAGTCTTTTCAATACGATTTTCTCGAAAACCTTGTCAAGGCAATTTAACATGCTGATTGGGCGATAACTTTTTGGTGACTTACTGTCCTTTCCTGATTTTAATATCGGTATAGCTTTGGTTGTTTTAAAAAGCTGTGGAAAGTATGCATTTTCTAGACACCAGTTAAAAATTTTCATAATAAGGCTAAAGAAGTTATCTGACATATTTTTCAAAATAATAGAATATATGCCATCCAAACCAGGGGCTTTTGAATTTTTCATTTTCAGAACATGAGATTTGAATACTTCACTTTGGTTTTTTGAAACGTTACAGAAAATATAATAATATTTACAAGAGCAATGATCTACTAAAATTCAAATAAAACCAGCATCTACAACTTCAATCTCTTTAATAGACTGCGTGCTGGAAAGGGCGAAGGATTCATTGATTTATTAAAGCATCGTTGCAGTCCAATATTTGTTTTGCTGTTTTATGGGTATTATATCGAAACAGTTTTTCTGTAAGATTACTCCCTTAAAACTGCGATTCAAAAATAAATTGTAATCTTATGTCGAAAAAGTGTCTGCCTTTACAGACAACAATAACAACCTAATGTTGAGCGACTGTGATATTTGAAGGAGAGAAATTTTCGGAATAATGTTAGAGGTTGGAGAAACTTTCAATCATCGTGAATGACTTGGATTGTTTGGCAGTAGACTTGAAGGCATTGGCTTGTATGAGACCACGTTTACACATAGGTGTACTTTAAATTACCGTTTTTTATCACTCGTAGCGACATTATTGGGTAGATGCTGGAATTGTATTTCTTGCTGTAGATGGCATTTCTACCAAAGTTTTCGCCATTTCTTTTTAGAATTTGAGAATTTTAATTTGTTTTCAATAAGCCCACTAGTGTTTTAATAATGACCGAAAGGAAACGATATATAACAAAATAAACTATTTTCGTACTTGCTTCATGTTCAGGTCTCAATAGGATAAGTAAGTATAAGTTACAAATCAGAGATTTTTGATAATTTTAAGAAGTTTTTGAATAAACATTGACAGAAAATAAATTTACTCAAAGTATTGAACATTATTAGCTACGATCTTTTTCAATTTTTTTTTTTTAGCAAGATTTGGACTCCGCGCAAAAAAAGCAGCTCATTTTCCGAGGCAATAAGGAATCAAATCAAAATCGGACTCTTTATTCTGAAATGAAGCGTAAGGTTATTGGCAATAAATGGTAGTCAAATGAAGCAAGGCGGGCGGGGCAATACTTCTCAACCAATTTTTTTTAAATAGTTGATAAATGATTTTACAATACATGATCTAGCATTGCCATTATAGAATATTGCGGCTTTACGTTTAGTAGAAAATGCTACTTGCATAGTACTTCATAACGGTGAACTCAGCGAGCCTTTCGAAACCCAATCTGAAGTCGAACATATATGCGTGTTATCCCCGCTGTTGTTTATCATCACACTTGATTCGACTTTTGGAATGTCATACTTTAGGTCTACAGGAATAACTTGAAATCTTCATAGGTGACTCGGCGGACTCGTCTATGCCGATGACATGGCTTTGTTGTCTGACAGACACGTTGACTTGCGAAAATCAATCTCTATGATTGATCATGGAGCTCGACAGTTCGGATTGAGAATAAATTTGGCAGAGACGGAGACAATGCGGCACAACGTGAACAGCCAGGAGCCTCTCTATATCGGCAATGAGCAGTCGATGACGTTACTGAATTCGAATATCTGAACAGCACCTTATGAACAAATCAACGCGTGCTTAAAATCTGTACTGCTGTATAGAGTGCAAGATTTGGCATACGACTTCGGCACTTTTGGGTGATCTTCAGACGTTCGTCAATCGGTGCTTAGAAAGCAGACCGCAATTGAGGGGGAATCCAGAAGCGAAAATAAAGATGGCTAGGGCATACTGAAGGAAAGAAGAGATTGTTAATCGTGCATGCCGCTCTAAAATGGAACCTTCAAGAAAAGAGGAATAAAAAAAGCCCTAGGACAGCATGGAAACTGCCAAACCGTTTGACGCAACTCGTCATTTATGTCTACGGAGAATATTTGTAGATAGGCCAAGTTCTTAATTACTGTACCTAATTAAAAACATGCCAATAATAATAATATATGTCTGGTAATATATTCCACACTTTTTTCGCAATAAACTAAAAAATTCCTGTTAGGAAGATAGCGCCGTATAAAATCTGTTACATTCATTCAATGCCAGTGCTTTAATCTCACTGCTTCCTTTATTTTGACTGGCAGTTACGGCTTCAATTTAACTGCGCCATTTTTGCAATGGTTTACCTTCTCTTCGATTATTATGTGAATTCCATTCAATGGCAGTAGTATCGTTCTTAAGCCTTCGTAAAATTTGACCGATCTGTTGGACTCTGCCCCTTTTATTATCATAGTCTTCCGTTGGATATTGTTTAAGATTCTCTGCAAATATTCGTTTACAAAAACTTGCAGCGACTTTATATCCCGAATGGAGAGAATTACGAATTTAACACAGGTGTTGAAAATGTTAATTTTAGTTATTCTTGATAAGTGTGAAGATCGCCGTATAAGATTTCAGTTGCCAAGGGACCGCTTGCCAGGATTATTGCCATTCTGTACATCAGCACTAGAACCGTCAGTAGCTGTCAATATACTTCTCCATTTGTGAAGAATTTCGTGTCATTGTCAGAATTTATACGCATTACCTTACATTTTAAATTTTATACGATCTTTGTCGCAATGCCGTTATAGTCGGAGTTGTTTCATTTTTCGCGATGCCCACTTCCAATTCATCATTTTTATTTGATATAATTCCTTTATGATCGTCTGGACTAATTTCAAGGTTGTTTCGGCTTGAGTTTGTCACAATGATTCTATTTTATATCCGGTAATGATTTGGTGCAAAAATGATTTGCTGGATGTGACGTTTAAGCAGCATTTCGGTCACGACAAATCGGTTTTTAACGTTTCTTAGTTTTAACTCTTGTGGCACCCGGTCTTCGCGCATTAATGCATACTGCTGCATGTAAAAATTCTGAAATAAAGTGATCATCTTTCCTTATTAAAACCATTACTTTTTAAATTGTCAAACAATACCATGAAAATGGATGACAGATATTTACCCTCCAAAATACTATATATTTAAGTCGTTTAAAACAAAAATCATGTTTAAATGATACGCCATCTGTTGTTATTCCTGCATTTAAAAGTTTTTGACTATATGGTGTGCGGATAGTCCTCGTATATTGATCTACTGGTGAAGCAGGGAATTGTGAATGATTGTAGCATGAGAAAATGCAACTCTAATACAGCCATTGTATTAAGCTGCAGATTTTGTAACGTTCATCAGTGTATTTTAAAAATATTAAAGCTTCTGGTATTATATTCTTCATAGATATTGCACTCAACGTCACTTTTATTTATAACTATGAACAACCCTGTATATTCATGTACACCCACTATTAATATAGACAATTAGTTTCTGTAGTTTTCCTTTTCCTTTGGCAAAAGTTTTATTGTTTAGTTGTTTTTTACTTTAATTTCTTTATTATATTTCCAACTGATTAATGATGCTAATGACTCGTATAAGTTCAAAGTCAACGGAAATGTAAGTAAAATTTATACTCTCGCTTTTTCCAATTCCTCTTTTGCTTTATAATCATCCATCTTTTTTCTTTAGCCATAACTTAACAACTCTAACAACTCGAAGTTAGCCATACTTTAGCTTGCTCTGGAATTTGTACTTGCAAGTTGGTTTTTAGTAGATACCGTCTGTCTACTATTCTTATTACAGATGTTTTCGCCTTGTCCTTGTGTTGTGTTCGCCTGAATGGCTGAACATTCATTCATTTGTTAAGTTATTTAATAGTTAGAGTTGCCTTGCCTTGTAATTCTTCCTTATTGTCTTACGAACTGATAATTAGAGGCTCACAGTGGAGTCTTTGCAAAAGTTCTGTTCCATTCTTGCTGCTTTGCATTTAACATTATTGTCACTAATTAATATGGCTTCGTTTTAATATCTGTTAGCCAACTCCCGCCACCGTTTTGCTAACTTCCTGCTAACAGTCACCAGCAGGACTACTACTATCTTATATTTATGTAATTAGTCCATATAATAATAAAATATTTTAACTTTTTTTTTACTTCTTCCCATCAGTGTATAGATAAATGTTGATGTTGCTGCTGCTGTTACTTCCTTCTTTTTTTCATCATATTAAGAGAAAATAACGTTATAGTTTCCCTGGCATTGATGGCAATTTAAACATTCATCTGTCTGTCTGTTTCACCTTATTAATAAGCCATAATTTGATTATGTTAATAACTTTTGGGAATTTGTGCATAAATTAAGGCAAGAATATGGATTTTAATATGGATGAGAGTTCTTGTTATCATTTATGTTTCTTTTCACACTTTTCTTAATATTTATAATCTAGTTAATAATGAAATAAAATTAATATAAGTCTTCTATGAATAAACAAATAATTTTCATGGCAATATGTTAATGGAACGCGAGACAGGAGTATGCTTAAAGGGAAAAGTTAATATAATTTATAAGAAAGATTTTTTCGGCATTATTTATTTTAATAAATTTCTATCAAACGCCTTTGAAATATCCAGAGACACAACTTTGTTCTCAACAAAACCATGAGTGAATTTGTTCCACCTCTTGTAGAGCACCGCCAGCAGGTCGCAAGTAGAACGGCCTTTGCGGAAGCCGTATTAGCGATCGCACAGCAAATTGTTGAACTCTAAATATTTTCATATCCCTAAATTTTTAGGGATTGGCGGTACATAAGCAACGTTTTAGCAGGATGGGAAAAATACCGGTGTTATATGAACTACTGAAAAGATAGGCTAATGGACGCGCAAGCGTTGAAGAGCACTCCTTCAGGAACATCTGGATTTTTACGGCACGGGCTCGAAAATATGTACTAGACATAGTCACTGATACATTTTCGAGTTCAGGCAGTAGTTGAAGGCTCTCCGGCAATTTCAATTTGCAATTGCTTGCGTATAATTAAGCGAAGAAGGTTTGCCTTTTCAACCAAGTAAGTGAATGCTCGGTCATTTTTTAAAAGACCTTGGAGCGAACTAGCGCTATTCCTGAGTTATTGAACGAATGACCAAGAGCTCTTACTTCCTCTAGGAAAAGTGAGAACTTAAACATGAAGGCACTGACCGTAAAGAGCCTTTTCGCGTCTAAGTATCTCGTCAATTCCGAATTTGGATTTGACTGCTAGTTTGCACGTCTGATTGAACCAATATTTATTTTTTGGATAATCCAGATCTTTTTGGATGGAATATCCATCCCTAGCTTTATTATTCTGGCTTTATTCTCTGCCATGGCATCGACATTATAGTCCAGAAAACAAAGTTTCCAATTAAAATGCCCAAAGAAATCGTTGAGCTCAGCCCAACGTGCTTTTTTGTAGACATAAACAGAGCGTCCTGTAGCTGTAGAATAACATAGCCAAGACCAATTATGAAAATTGAAATCACCAGCAACAACAATTTCACTGTTCAGGAAATTGTTTTTCCTTGAAACAGTCTCCTCAGAAAATATTGAAAATAGAAAATAAAATAAACGGATTTAGTTGGGTTTTAAAATATAAAATATTCTTTTTTATATTCGGGTGTTTCTGTTCTAAAACAATTGTACGTACCGTACACTCGGGTTCTTACAAAGTAAGTGTTTTACCATAAAAACCATACAATAATAATCAAACATATAAATCAGGCTTAACGAAAGGAGCTTGCGTTCTCTCATCAAAAACAAGGGGACATTTGCACTATGCTCGTAAACAGCAAAAATACTCCGTATAGATTCGGAAAGGGAGTCGAAACCTGACATGTTAGACTCTCTTCACGCGTTTGGACTTCTCTCAGAAACCCGAAATACAAAAGGCACCATACATTCCAAGTGTTTGCTGGCATTGGTACAAAACTTCATCGCGGATTTACATTTTAAGGCCCCTATGGAAACTAAGAAAGGACAGAAGGTGATACCCAGGGATATGAAAATCCTGTGGAGCAGCATTTTCAGATACCTGGGTTTCACACAAGGCGAAAACATTGACACTACAGAAATCGATACGAAAGTGACATGTCTTCATGAAAATAGGTAACTAGACATCAGGCGCTTAATTCCTAATACGGACAACAAGTAATGTTTGCTGCTAATTGACTATTCAACGGCCAGTGTTATACCTTCACCGTCGCATAGTCCAACAACAATCATTCTCAAGCAATTCGTACCGAAATTTAAGCTTGAAAGTGGATGGGAAAAGTAAAGGAACAAGAAGTAATAGCACTAGCAAGTGAATCATAAAAGCCACAAGTCAAGTTAAACGTAAACAAAATGGGAAAAACTGAATTTTTTTAATTTTCTTCAGTCCAGAAGGTCAAACGTGTCGTGAAAATTTTAATTTCATTTTCCTTGAAGTATAAGTCGTAAAATTAAAAGTAGCCTTTCTTTTCCGTTACTCCACTTGGGAGCACGTGGCTTCCACAAGGTATCGAGGCCTTGTTTTACATTTTTTGTAATTGTTTTTGTTTTACGGTGTAATATATCTGGTCTATGATGGACATTGGTGCTGCTATCTATCCTTAGTTAGAAACAATGAGCCCCATGCATTTTGTGAAGTAGTGCGGAGCCTTGCTGCTGCTTATCATAGACTCCTACTTTTCTTATTTTCCTTTTTTCATAAGACTGGCATGTTTTTATCTTCCCATGATGTTATTTTGACGTTAATATTGTCGTCCTTTTTTCTTTACGAGTGGTGAGTTGACATTTTAAATATACCATCAATAGGTGATTAAGGCCGCTTAAGTTGTTACAATTCAAAATCGCAATATAGGGTCCGCCATCTAACTAGTGCTTATTTCGTGAATGGTAACACTTTTCTCATGTCTGATTTGACAGATAATTAGTTTTATCCTTCCGCTGAACGAATATGGTTGTGTATACGCTTGAACAACGCTCATTTCTTTGAAAATGAGCAAGGAGTGGCCGTTACAGTCAATGGCGATCGTTATCGGACCATGTTGAACGAATTTTTGTTCACAAAAATTGAAGAGGAGGATATTAGCAACATTTGGTTTCAACAGGACGGCGCTACGTGCCACACAGCCGAAGCTACACTCGATATTTTGCGCCCTGTTTTTGAAAATCGCATTATCAGCCGCAGAGCTGATGTCGTTTGACCACCTCGGAGCTGCGATTTGACACCGTTGGACTATTATTTGTGGGGTGCCATCAAAGATAAGTGTTACGCCAACAAGCCAGAGACAATTGACGCTTTAAAGGACAATATTCGTGAAGCCATAGGTGAAAAACAGCTGCACACAATCGATAATGTGCTTAAAAATTTTACCGATAGTGTAGGCTACTGCATGGCCAGCCGAGGCAGCATTTGAATGAAATTATTTTCCATTATAAACCGGAATGATTGTACTTTAAAAAAATAAATAAATAAAATGAGAATGTATTCAGTAGTTTTTTTTATAGCATTTTCAAAAAAAAAAAATTATTTGGCGGACCCTATAGAATTTTTTTGGCCCACTGAGAATCGAATCTGGTATTGTTTAGAGTTGTATGCAAGCTATTTAAAAACTCACCATTCCATCTAGGGTAGCCAGACGTACTTTTTTCAGTTCTACGCGTACTTTTTAATTTTATACTTTTTTCGTTAATTAAATATCTGGCTACCCTAACTTCATCTCTATAAATAATTTTAGACTGAGACCCATTGTATGATTTACAAATCGATTTAGATTCAATTTAAGCCATGCCATTCCAGTCAATAAAAATTTCATTTACTAAAGCATTTAACGCAATTAATTAATTAATTATAAGCTAAAAACGCATAATTCATTTAAACCCAGGCTGGTATACCATCACTAGACTTTTATGAAATAAAGGGTCAGTATTAACTGCTATTCTTTTATTTCGGTAATGTAGTAAAAAAGTAAACAAAATATGCATCACAGAGAATAAATGACATTTTAAGAAAAATTTAAGATGTCCTTGGCGTATAAGTACGAAATTTTTGGCATATTTCGGATGTCTCTTGATGACGCCACCAGTCCATAAGCCGTACCAAACAGTCACTCTTTGTGGATTCATCGGCTTTTCAACCATGATTCGTAGATTTTCATTTGCCCAAATGCGCCAATCGTGCTGGTTAACGAATCCAATTTGGTGAAAGTGTGCGTCTTCGTTGAAGAAGATTTTCTTTGTAAAGTCATTTCTGTCTGTTCAACTAACCATTCGGCGTATTTACGACGCTTGAAATGGACAGCGGGCTTCAGCGCTTGAGTCAATTAAGCCTTGTAAGCGTTGGTCACGACGAAGAGTTGAGGTTGACGGCTCTTCTGCAACACTACCGCGAACAACAGCATTGTTTTACGCAGAATAAACTAGACGAGCAAGGACAGTTTGCTGAAATTTACGCACAGTTCTCTCGATTGTGGACATATTTGTTCGATTATGCTGACCCAAAAAAAATCACGAAGTGGACGAAATGCATTTTGTTATGAACGCCCATTTTCGTAAAAGGCTTCAACAATCTTTAAGCGCTGCTCAATTGTGTACCTCTCTATGATTGAGTTCGTCAAGCACTCAAACTAAGAAATGTCAAATTAAGTTGGGCACAAATTTGACTTTAAACTGTGACTCACAACCATCATCGTGCATTATGGTTGGAACACCATTTAAAAAGTGCTCCCTTATAAAGTGCCGTTCTTTTTACGTATAATGCTGAATACTAGCGCTCAAAAGCAGTTGTTCATACACTCTGGGGAGTATAAATCGCTTTTTTGAACTAAAGGGATCGTCGGTACGGTATCAGCAGAAGCCATTTTACTGGCAACTTCTAGCGTTGCTTCTCTGAGATATGGAATAGCTCTATTCATCAGTTTGAAAGTAAAGTTGTGGCTCTGATTATATCCAAGGCTTTTAAAAGAATTTACACTCAGAACTCATATCGCAAGTTATTGCTTTGAACTTTCTTAGGATGAATCTTCTCCTACTTTACCTTTAATACTTAGCGACTTCGCTCTCTTACTTCTAATTCTATCTACTCATGCGAAGATAACTAATATTTATCATTCATATTCATTTGTTCGTAAGCAGAGCCTACTGGATATTGCAACAGTGAGATAAAATATGAATTTCACATTCACAAGAGACTGAACTACAATCTTTGAGTAGATTTAAGAATTTTTCTTAATGTATTACAATATATTTTGTTTAAATACTTTTACTTAAAATTTTCTCATACATAATTTAATTTTCTTTTTCCTTAATTAACATCATTTATTCAACTTAATTTAAATAAAATTCTTAAAAGCTATTCTCCACTTTAGTAACGCTACAGCATAACACATTTCTATATAACATTTTAGTACCGCATGTAGCAAACACACTTTCATTTGCGTAAATTTTCTTGTTTTTTATTCCTTATGAGTTTTCTTTTCATAACCGAAATTTTTGAAAAATACCAACAAATAATTTTAAAAGAAAAACTCAAAGTGAATATATGATGGCATCAATGTCTAGACTTGGCAAGCAGACTGACACTGATGTATAATACGAGTAAAAACTTCCCAACCAACCAACCAAACGACGGTCATATAAAAATTATTATTATCTTTCCCAAATTGTATTATTTTCTGTCTTTTCCTTCCTTATTTGCGGATCTATAACTTATTTTTATTTGCCTTTTATTTCTAGCTTATCGTTGTTGTTGTTGTTGTTGTTTTTTACTGTGTTCATTATGAAAATATAATCAACGTTATAGAGCCAGTGGTCTTCAATTACAAAAATGAAATAAATACTTAAATATGTGTAATGGAATCATATCAATCATTTTAAATTGTTTATTTTTATCTTTGCTTCTGTTTGTTTCTTATTTCATGGAATATCTTTCACTACACTTATTGCAACTTGAAGTGAATGAAATATAATCTCTGGTCGAAGAGCCACAAACAAATGCCACAAACAATCGTGCTAAGGACTACGTCAAGTAGATTTCCGTGACACCTACATTTTTGAGGAAAATTAAGTGAAGGAATTTGAAACTTAAAAACTTGTTTAATTTAATTGTTTTTCGTCGTCTAAATTATGTTGTCATTCTGTAGAAAAAGAAGGAGATTAATAGGAAAACAATAAATTTACAGACGGTCAAGCTATATTGTGCACACGCGACAATTATAATATGGGAGTGAGTAATATCGATTAATTAAGAAAGTAACTTTTTTTGTCGTTCAGGGCATTGCTCATATGAGGAGAACACAGAATTGGTTCCTTTTTTTCGCTACGACTTCCATGTTGAAAAGACATAATGGGTGGGTAAGTATGAGGTTAGGAAGTAAATTGGCTGTCCAATGTTGAAATGAAATGAACACTCTTGAACGAAGAATTTTAGGTGTGAAAATTTTACTGTATCACTTCGCAGAATTCGAGCATCTTTTCCTCGTAATCAGGCTCCTATTGAGATCGCTGTGCGTAATATAATTACTAAATTCGAGGCTCATGTTATTGTTGCTAAAAATAGATCGAAACAAGACGCTCGTAGTGGCCGTAGTGATGCAAACATAAAAGCTGTTCAGCAAAGTGTTGAGAATGAGCTTGGAACATCAACCTGTCAACGTCTGCAACAATTGGGCATTACTAGAGGAACTTTGCTCAACATTTTTCAGAAATATCTTCATCTTCACGCTTATAAAGCCAACCGACCATTGTTTGCGTCGAACGTTTGTGAAATGGCTGTTTGAAAAACTGAACGAAAACAACGCATTTTTCAACAAAATCATCATTAGTGATGAGGCCCATTTTCAATTAGGCTGTTATGTAAACACACAAGATTGTCGCATATGGGACTCACAAAATCCACAAACAGTCCTCGAAAAACCATTACATCCAAAGAAACAGACCGTATGTTGTGGTTTGTGGTTAGGCGGCATGAGTAGAAACGCCATCACCGTGAATTATCTGCGCTACAAAACCATGATAACCAAATTTTTGTGGCCACAATTGACTAATGTTGACATCAGAAGCCACACAGCCAGCCAAATAATTCAGTTATTGCATGAGAAATTTCCCGGTCGCATAATTTCTCGATTTGGCGATTAGAGTTGGGTCGTTTAGCTCTTTTAATGAGCTAGTTCGTTCACTTACAACACAAGATTTCTCGCTCATTAAAGTCGATGTAACATATTCAGAATAAGTTTCGACGAGAACATTTTCAATAAGTGAATAAGTGAAATAAAACCTTTCGCAAATAATGCTTAGTATGCGCAAATTCGCAAATTTCAAAGAAAAGAAAAAAAACAGTATCCGTTTAATGACTAAGTAAAAATAAATACCATATAATTGCCCTCTGAAATGGTAATTAAATTATTACAAATACGAAGCATGTGTAAAAGATATGCCATCTGTTGTTGTAAGTTTTACGTACATACATACATAATTATTTAATTTTTTAATTATTACTCTCCGATTTTGTTTTTTCATTACACATCATTGAAACAACTTATTATGAAAAAGGCAAACAATGCTTTTGGGGGCAAACTGTATATCATTTAAGGCTAAATTGTGTAAATAAAAATAAAATAAATTAAATAATCGATAATAGTAAGCAAAATACCTATTTCCTATAAGAATAGAAAAATAGGAAGAGAATATAAAAACAAAAACTTTTATTCGTTTTTGTTAATTCAACTGCAGGAATTGTTCACAAATATTGTTAAGAATTTATCCATCACATACAAACGCGTTTAAATGTATTGCTTTATTGGGGGGGGGGGGGGGTTAGAGGGCTAAATTTTATAGTTTAAGAGATCAAAGGAATTAGGAATATTTAGGAGCCATTTAATAATAAAAATTGTTCATAAGAGTTTGTATGTTCTTTCATAGACATACTTATGAGTATGATTGTAGAATATCAAATACCCCCTACATAGAATATATCCTAAGACAATTTTACGTCCTTTTGTTGTATTTATTTCTTTTATTTCTTCTAAAACATAATGATTTATTAGACAATCTAAGTAAAATGTAAATAAATACAACTAAATGAAGCTGTCAATCTTTAAGATGAAATGATATTTAACAATACAAATACACTTAAGGACGGGAAACAAATATAAATATACACAGGGATCCACAGGATATTACTATTCGGTTTCCATACAATCATTGCACAGAATATATCTTAAAGTATATTTACAAATAGCAAATATTTATTGAAGGAAAGTAAAAAATATGAAGCTACTTTGTGCTGTAACGAGGTGTTGAAGTATAGACGAAGGGCGTTTTCAATAAATAGAAAAGCAAAGCAAAGGAAGAGAGGTCTTACGTCCTGAAATTTTGAAAAGTTAAAAAACAAAATTAAAGATGATGACTGTCTAAGTATATAGTTTTTATAGTATTTTTTTTGTCATTGATGTGGTGAAGTTCTATGGCTATTTCTGCAGACCCAAAAAAAAAACTTTCAAAGATGAATCTCATGCTTCCATCTTAAATATTGTTACGTTTTTACCTTTTTAAAAAACGTGTTTTTATGAGTTTGTAGATTGTAGTTAAAATAAAATAAATTTTGTGTTTGGTTTTAATTAAAAATCTTTTATTCAACACAGTTTTGTGTACCACTGCTTGTAATCTTTTTACAAACAATAACAATTTTTATTCTTAATTACTCTGTCTGTTTACAACTTTGTAAACAACAACAATTACTCGACAGATCTTTCTTCCGAAAGATCTTCCAACCCGATCGTAGCTATAACTTAGGTTCGATCACAACCTTCTCAACCAGAGGTTATCCACACTTAACTCTCTTTACTGAGTTAGCTCCAACTCAACTGGTTTTTTACTTCACGATTCACTTCACGAGTTTACTCCTTATAAACTCCCATCACACAAACTGCACTCGCTGAGCTTCCTTTACTTAAACTGCACTCGCTGAGTTTACGACACATAAACTGATTGCTGTTCGCATCGATATGCTTTTTATATGGCTGAGTAAACAACACATCGAAAGCTCTCGAACCTCTCGATATTTCAGGTAGATTCCATTTCTTTCTTTTATTTTCTTTTTAGTTCTTATGTAGCCATGCGAATGTAAACATCTACTATTTTTAGCTCTTAGTATTTGTTGTTGCTTGTTTATTGTCTGTTATTCGTTTTCTTTGCTGCTTTATTATTGTTGTTGCCGTGTTATTTTTTACTTTATCGTTGCTAATGATTGTTGTTGTAGATTTGGTTATTTGTAAACAGCACGTATAGAGTTGTTCTTGCAGCTTTTGTTTATTTATTTTAGCGATATAATAAACTCAGTGATGCCCAAACTTATTTTTGTAACAACATGTTTAATCGATATTGGACAAAAATTATTTCCATTTTCTTATTGTTTATGGTTGAAATAAGTCTGTTATTGGGTCGTATAAAAAGTATTCGCAGTTTTTTGTTACTAGATGCTGATTATATTGATTCAGTTGCCTCAATTACACGTGTTTGTAAGGTGACATTTCTGGTTGCATTTCTAGTCAAGAAAGATCTTTAATTCGTGGCTTGTGTAAAGAGTAATATTGTTTTGAAAATAAGTGAAATAATTGAAGTTCTATCAATTTCGAACCGAGCTCTCACCTACACTGATGAAACCATTTTGGAAAAGAAAGAATGGGGGCAGAAATCCATTGCCAGAGATTTAGAAAAATTACTACGAAGGGTGTCTACTCAACAATTTTTAGGCGAAAATTCCTGCCATGAAAATATGTGTGAGCTCTTTTGGCTCTTTAATCATACATACATAGTCAGTTAGTTTCAATGTGTAACTAGACACGCATCCAGACAAATGTACAAAAGAAGACATTCCGCTGACATTTACAGTGTTGGAACAAATAATAGGGTTACTTTATTTTTTTCCAATAATTTGTCATAAAATTTAATGTATGAATGAAAGAAAACTGCAGAGACTAGGAAGAAAGCGTAGAAAAACTGTTGGTTTGCATAAAATTTCAAATCGTACCTCAAAGCTTAATCCTTTCAAGTCATCAAACTTATTCTTCCTGTCTGAAGTCGTCAAAAAGAAAAAAACTTGTAGCGGTTAGACTTATGGATATTGAAATGTATGGAGTGTTTGAAATGTATCTTTTCTCCGCAAACTAAAACAACACCAGCACCGTAATAGCTAGAACAACATGCTACGGCTTGACGAAACGAAGATTAATTTATTTAGGTCAGATGTAAAATCATATGTACGAACACATTTTAGTTGCAGTTCATACTTTATTTGAGTTGAGTAAATAAAAATTTAAGGAACTGTTAAACTGCGTCCCAGTTATTTGTTCCACCACTGTATATCAGTCAGGGCCGATATGGCATGCAGAAACGGACTGCCAAGTGAAACAGTCCCAATATCCAAAAAATTTTGACATTGACACTGTCTCCTCGCCAGCTTAGTCATCAGAATGTGTAGCCTGTGTCATGGCATCCTTATAACACACTCCTATCGTATAGGAACCAGACTTGCCTCAATACAGAGCAGATGGGTTTATCCTCCCACCGTAGCTGTGGCCCGCTCAACAAGTATCAGAGGAAAGTGACATCATAGCGAAGAGTCTCCTCATCGTCTTCTAATGGGTGTCTTCGGTTTAAAAAACAATCACTGAGTTCTTAAACATGAATGTGGTGCAGGTAATTTTATAATTCAAAAGTGGGAACTATTTATATAGAACGCGTAGTAAATCAAATCTGGAGTGTTGTATACAAATTTAACTTATCTGAGGTCTGTTTGAAATAATTTAGATCGCTACACATACAACAATTCTTCTGATCAAATTTAAACAATTTCATAATAACTCTATCTCGAACAGATTCAGGCAGGGAGCTGCTCTTCTCTTTTATTTTCACACGTACGTAGTCACACGTATAGGCAAAACATAAGCAAAAGATAAACAGAGAGAAGTAAAGAGAAAATGAGTGGAAAATTACAGTGCAAAGTTAGCTGAGTGAGAGACTCTCAAATCACTACCACAATTGTAAAATGCATTAATATTTGTTTACCGAACGCTGATTTAGACTTACGCAACACGTTAGGGAACTTTAATACCGTTGCATTGGGTACTGTTCCTGGACATAGGGTAATTAATTGAAATTATTTTATGTTTAGCAGGCCTTTGCTGTGCTGCCTTTAAAATAATTGTTTTTATATAAACGTATGTATTCTAATATTGACATTTTGCTGTCTGTTGCTTGCAGTCGGTTATGTGTTTAATGCTTTATTGTGCTAAGAGTGACGCTACTTTTGTTATTTTTAGAACAAATGGATCAAAAACATATTCGTGTTTTAATACTACATTGCTTTGTGATGGAAAAACATACCGTTCAAGCAAAGCAGTGGCTTAAAAAGTATTATGGGGACCCCGCTCCATCAGAAACAACAATAAAACGTTGGTTTGCTGCCTTCAAATGTGGTCGTAGAGACACCAATGATGCAGAGCACAGTGGGCGTCCAAATAAAGCGGTAGCAACGAAAAATATCAAAAAACCCATAAAACCGTTCTGAACGATAAATAAATATATCCAAAGAATGTGTTGGCTTTATACATATGTATTGCATGAGTGCCCTTTCACTCTGTTGAAAGTGGGTACCGCGTTTGCTAACTGTTGAACAAAAATAAGAACGGTTTGATGATTTTGAAACTATAGCACAATCAATCTTCGCTAGAATTGGCTCCCAACGACTACTGGCTGTTCGCAGACCTCAAAAAAATGCTCGAAATTTCACATGAATGTTAAGGTTATCGCTGAAACTGAGGCCTATTTTGAGGTAAAAGATAAATCGTTCTACAAAAGTGATACATATTAAAATGTTAGAGCGGCGCTGAAATGTTTGCATTGATTGCTAATTTGGAACAAAAATAAAAGTGTTTTCTTTGTGTGGCTCGTGACTATTCAGCCCATGTGCTAGATACAAGCCTGCATATTCTTAAGCTCTTATTCGTCTGCGGGTAACCCCCTCTTACTGATTGTTATACAATGTGTTGTAAATTTATTGTATACCCTTTTGAATATTCAATAAACAAGTGTGTTCAATGTAAATAAAATGTATTTTATTAAATAAAAAAATCATATTCCATACAGCAATTATTATTTGTTTGATGTCTTTTTTTATTTATTTTCCTTTTATTTCACATTTCAGTTGTTTTTATTTATTTTGTAAATTTTCTTTTTTTGTTGTTGTTATTTTTCTTAATTTAATTTATTTTTTTAAATACAATTAATAATTGTTTGTCATTTTGTGTATTTAAATTTATAGCAATACCAACATGAGCTATATGGTGTCTGTCTGTCTGACTGTCTGTCTTTTTGTGGGATCAGCTGTCTATCGCCTGTATATAACTGGCTGTATAACTATTCGTGAGTATATGTATTTGTTTGACTATCAGTCTGTCATTGTTTACATAGTATCAATTAAATTTCACATGTTGTTGTATGTTTTTTTTTGTTTTTCATTTTATTAGAAATTTTAATTATTAACCATTAAAAATGTTTTTATTTATTATTTTGTTTTTTTTTTTTATTTTAAATTTATTTTAAACTTTGTTTGGTTTTATTTACTTTTTTATTTATAATACTTAAGAATATAATTGGATGTGTGTTTTATATCATTTTATATAAATTTTCATTTTTATTTATTATAATTAATGTGTTCAGCTTAAGTAATGTCTATACCGATATTCATTCATTTTTTAATGTATAATAGATTTCGATATAAAGAATTTTATAGAGACGAAAGTTTATAATTTACAATATATTTTTTTATAGTTTTTAATTGTGTTTTTTTATTTTTTATTTTTTCAAAATATAATACCAATTTCATTTGTTTTTTTTTATTAAAAATCAATAAAGTGCTTTAATAATAGCAGGGTTTTTTTTAATAATCAAACATGTCTACGCTTAACATAACCAGATACTGAGCTCTTGGTGTGTTTATGCCACTTTTTAGGTTTTAGTCAAAAAATTGTAGTTCCCCTTAATAAAAAAAATTTCCAAAAGCCTTTAATTATTGTTTTTCATAAATATTTAAAATTTTTTTTTTTTTGTCAGAAATATTTTGAAAATTTAAAAAATTATTTTAAAAATTAAAAAAATTATATAAAAAAGTTTAGAGATCATCATATGCTATATATAGCACTATAAAGTATAAGTTTTTTGTTACCTTAGCTTTCTCTGTTTGTTCGAAATAAAATGTATCAAACGAAAGACTAATTTCAATCACATACAAAAATTTATTAAGTATGAAAGTAATATGGATTGTTCAGGTGTGACTTAACAACTGGTAGATTAACCACAACACCAAATTCTAGAAGTCTCAAAAAAATTTGTAACAAGTTCCTCAATAAGTCCGTAGGATACGTAAGAAAGAAATAAAATTTTGACAAAACTAGATTTCATTATTCAACATAGTTGCCTTCAAGAGTGATACAAGGAGTATAGCAATTTTCCAACTTTTCGATACCACTTTTATAGTACGATTTCTCTTTTACGTTAGCGATTACTTTATCATTGGACTTAAATTTCTCTCCAGCAAGCATTCTCTTAAGATTTGAAAATAGGAAAAAGTCACTGGGGGCTGAATCTGACTGAATAAGCAATTCGAGGGATAATTCATTTAATTTTACCTTCGTTTTCATCGATTTGTGACACCATTTGTGAGCTCACACGGTAACCAATTTGAATAGAGATTTCGCATACCCAAATGTATGTGTAAAATGATAAAAACACTACCGTCTGATATCTTAACAACGTCAGCTAGCTCGTGCACCTTCAATTTCTGATCGTTCATATCTAATTTGTGGAGTTTTTTTTATGTTTTCTGGAATAGCAGCCTCATTTGTGCATCCACTACTCTCTGCATCATTTGTGCTGCTACGACCACATTGAAATTCAGCAAACCACTTCTCTACCATTTGCCTCGATACAACAGAGTTCGGATAATGCTTATCAAGTCATTGTTTAGTTTCCACTGTATTTTTTTCCATGAAAAAGCAATGCTTTATAAAAACTCAAAATTCACTTTGTTCAATTTTTTTCAACAAAAAAAGTTGCTTCTCAAAATGCTATAACTCACGAATCAGTTGTATACACGTATCGTGTGAACAAAATTCGAATAAAGCAATCTATGTGTCATCCTAGTGACTTACTGCGTCGATTACATTTTGACAAATTTTATTCAGTTCAATGTCTTAACCATCGTTAGCTATGATCCCATCTTTCAAGAAACTTTACAACCGCTCATTTTTTCAGGGTCATGAAAAATCAGAACAATTTCGGATACCCTGTTCTTAGGTGAAGTGATTTATATCGATTGAAATAAATTGTCGTTGGATGTAATATAAGGATTTATTTCATGATGGAATATTAGGCTTTAATATCGGGCATTATTAGACCAATGCCCGCTTTAAGCGTAACAGTCATGTACCCAGTGATCTCTGATGATCACCTTTCTTCATTTCTGACGTGCGAAATCGTTTTTCAAAGTCTTTCGGCATCAACGCCTATGGTATCCAATAAAGGCTGCTGCTGGCAAACGGATCGAAATTGTTGCTGGAGTAGCTTTCAATAAGTTTGCAAATTCTTCTTGTGTTTGACAACAATCTTCAGCATCTTGAAACCTTTTTGGTTGACCTAGGCTTTCCTTGTCTTCTTCTGTGTAAAAATTATTACATATAAACCGCACAAACCGTCACACTCCATCACATTTAATAAACCTGTTGGACATGTTCCAGTCCTATGCCAATGCTCTTATTTTCACATATACGTTCTTTTCTAGTCTTTGGAATTTCTTGTGATGGCGTTCTATGACCTTCTTATAGTGTTGGAAAGCCATCGCCATTTACGTCTTTTATTTCCATAGTCATTTATTGTTGATTGGATCACTTTAGATCAGAATATATGTAGTTCTTCTGCATGTTCCGTTGGACTCCGGCCGCATATCTAAACCGTATAGGAGAGTATACTTGACGTTTGAGGTAAAATTTGCCAGTTTTGTGCGCTGAGAGAGAGAAAGGGAAAGAGGGGAAGAACACCAAATGGGTATTAAATGAGCAAAAATATTCCGTGCTCTCTGTATGTTATCACTCGATTCCCATTTTTGAAAACTATGTTCCCGACATAGCAAAACTGACCAACGTCCTCTATTTGATTACCTCTTATCGTAAATAATTCCTGAGACGTCGCACTAACTTGGAATGCTTTGGTCTTAGTTATGTTTCGAAGATTCGCTGCAAGATCCGAGAAGCTGTAAGCCAAAAACAAACAGCATACGCATGGTCAAGATGGATTAGAGGACCTTGCATTCCCCATTCAATCCCTTTTTCATTTTGTAGGGCACTTTTATAAACCTTTGTCAGGACTATATTAACTAAAATTGGTGATATGAAACTTTGGTGGGATGAAACTTTTACGAGAACCGATTTTCATTTTCATCGTTCTACTTCACTTTCCACCATCTCTAATTCTACAGCCAATATTCTGATAGAGGCATCTGATATTAGTGAGATATGTTTGAGCGGCCAATGAATAAGTGAATCAAACTTAGAGCAAACAATGCGTTTTATTGGCACAAAATTCAATACTTTCGAGGCAGAAGAACTTGATTGCTTACACTGTTTCGTTTAATGTCTTATTGGTAACAGATATTTACCCTATAAAATGAACATATATGTGTTTGAGATTCATATCAAAAATTAAAAAAACTATTCATAATGACCCTGACTAATATAAGACTATATAGCTAATATAGGAAAGATCTCTCTTAATCCTCGGTACTAAACTTGGCTTCAGACATGATGATCCATATCTTATTAGAAATGATCTTTAAACAAAAAAAAAAAAAAAAAAAAATCATATGGTAATTTCTTATGCCAATGAAATTGATATCAAGGGTCGAACAATTTCTAAAAATTAGGTTTTGATTTCGTATATTAAGAAGATATTTACTTTGTAAGTTATTTTTATTTATTTATTTATTATTTTTTAGTTTTTTGTATTCCACTTTTTTATCGTTCAAATGACGCTTTGTTGAAGAGCTTCTGGTCACGTCATAGACATATACTTCATGGTCATGCAAAATAAATGTTTGTTAAATATATTTAAACTTATGCAAATAATATGCTGGGTTTTTTTTATATAAAAGTGCTTTAATCAGGTTTTTGTTATCATTTTATCAAATATTATATAATAATTTCAAAGAGTTTATATTTGTAGCTGTTTTTAATATTAGGTAGTATACATAATTTTTTTTTAATTTTTTATTGGTTTTTTTACAAAATATTTCCATTTGTTATATACAAAATAGTTTTTTATAAAATATTTACATACTTATTTCATTTTTATGTTAAATATTAAAACTAACTACATCAGAATTTATTTAAATATATAATTTTTTTAATACAAAACTTTTCTATATTACATTCTATTATACAAACAAGTCTATTGTTGTCATTCATTATCATCAATTCTTTAAAATGCCTATAAAAATGTAATTAATTTTTGTTTAAATATTGAATATTTGAAAATATTGTTTATCGGGCTGGTAACAAATTTAAGAACAGCACAAACAAGGCTGCCAGATGTTTGTAGTTATTGGCGTTTGAAATTCTCGAAAAAATTCAATTAAAATTACAAATTAGATTACGGGTAATCACGGGTAAATGCCCTACTAATATAATTTTTTTAGAATATAGGAAAAGAATGTAATTAAAAAATTATGATTAAAGTCGATTTCGGTTTTAAATAAAATATGAATGAATAAAAAGAGAAAACATATTCATTAAATTTAAAATGATTCTAAAGAAAACACTCTACTCTACAAGCTTTCATTGCACCAAAATATTCTTCAGCTCCCCTGGGCTATACACCTATACACCAAAAAAAATTAAATGGATTTTTGTTTTCCTATCTTCTAGACCTCAGTAGCTATTATTGCTTAATAAAGCTAAACTTAGAGTACCATTAGACCTATTTACGGCTCATTGTGGTCTTATGTTCAATCAATATATCTTAGGAAATGTTAAGACTGATCAATGTTCCGCACAATATACGTTTAGGTATCTGAAAACGTGCTGTGTGAAGGCCTCGCTATTTTCAATCGCAGGAAAAAGTTTCTCTGAGAAATTGGCGCATTCATGAATAGAGCCCATTCAAAATTACCAACAATTGTTTGATAGCTTTGTCCCAGTTTAGAATTGTCATTCTGGATAAGTTATTTAACCTTTAAGAACGAGTAAAGGTATTTGGGGTTCTTACGTATTAACCCTTATGTAAGTAACAAAAATGAATGGTTACCCGGGTACCCAGTTCATTTTTAAATAGGAATTGGTTATAGAAGTTATTCATCTAGAAAACCATAACTCCTATAATTGCATTGTTTTGTTTTGCTTTTTTTTTAATTAAACCTATTTTAGCTCTTTTTTAAATATTTTTTATATTTGGGAACAGGCAAAATTCAGAGGGAGCTAAGTCAGGAGAATAAGCTGGCTGGTTTAGCAATTCGTACTTCATTTCATTGAATTTTGCAATTGCTAAAACACTATTGTGGTGTGGTGGGTGGTTTTGATGAAGAATTATTTTGTTGTCTTGTAAACCAGGTCGTTTTACTCGAATTTTCAGATTGAGTTAATCCAAAAATTACAGTAATATTTTGAACTTATTGTTTTACCTTTTTTTGAAGATAGTCAATAGGGAGATCGAACGGTTATTATTCAACCGGTTTTTTTGGTTTTGTCGAATGCAGTTTTTTTAAAATATCCATTTTTCAAATACCGATTAAATCGGTTATTTTAACACGAATAACCGATTAATTCAAATATGTATAATTTTTACATGTTTTAATTTTATGCAAATTTGCGAAATTTATAATATAAAGTCTTATTTTTATATATATGACAACCTTGAACGTCTAACAAAGAACGTGAAAACCATGGTAGATTGACAAAGATATGCACACTTCAGCAACAATAACGTTTTCTCATTTTCTGTAAATAAATAATTAATTTATATATGGTGAATGACGATCAACCAGACTCATTGAAAGGGAGCTTAAAACGCTTGCTCCGAACGAGATATATATTAGTTAGTGAAGTTTTTCTCGGCGGAAATACTCATATAATACTCATAACAAGTTGCTAGCATGTTGTGAGGTGAAACCCTGATAAAAATTCGCAGATGGTGTCCTGGAATTGAACCGAGAACTTTTTGGTTGGTAGGCGGGTTCTTCCCTAACATAACACAGTGCCACATATTATTAAAAAAACGTGATTTATGCTTCTACAGATGTCCTCGGAAGTGTGAAGATATTTGGAAATCGATGGAAAGGATAAGTCTAAATATTTTGAGTGTCCTTAAACACAACGCTGATGAGGCTTTTCGACACCAAGAATTATTAACCTTCTTAAATATGTCTCTAAAATTGACGTTATTGTGCAGCAAGGAAAACTTTAGTCTATATCAAGTAGTCTCCCATTCTGTAAAAAATGAATCAATGGATGAAATATTAGGACATTGTGATGTCGAGGAAGAAATGTCCTTTAAGACCCTAAAAAAAGTGCTGAAGTTTGCTCTAGCATACTTACTTCCTGAATCTACAATGTGCCGGCTGAATCAACAATGTATATGAGGGAAATATATCAATTACACCGAATTAAGTAACAAATATAAAAAAAATTATTTGAAGAAAAGAACCGGTTAACCGGTTATTTGTTAAATTTTTAACCAAAAACAGGTTTTTTAAGTTGTAATTTTTCGACTTATTGGAAACCGGTTTTTGAAAACAGTTGAATAATAGATCTCCCTAATAGTCAATCAATGAAATACCTATGTAATCCCAGAAAACCGTTGCCATGACCTTACCAACTGATTGAACTGTTTTGCCTTCTTTTGTAAGCTTGCACCAGCTTCAGCTCCATGTTTCATCAGCAGTTATGAAACGACGCTTAAAATCCCATTTTATTTTGCCTAAATCGATCCAAACAAGCCGGAGAAATTTTCAGTCGAATGCGTTAACTGTTAACAAATGCGGTACCCATCTAGCAGAAAACCTTTTCATCTGTAATTCTTGATGTAAAATAAAATGCACTCGATCGTTTGGGAAGCCCATGGCATTACCTATGTATTACTCGCGTTTTCTCTCGTAGATAGTCTTGTACCATACCATGCACTTTAGCTATGATTTATGGCGTTGTTGCAGTTTCGCGGTTCATCTTCAAAGCTTGTACGACCCCGTTTGAATTCAGCAAACCTAATTTTCACTATTGCATATGAAAGTGCACTTTCACTTAACCCATTCACCATAACATTATGAATTTCTTTTCCCAATAAGCCTATTTTATATAAATATCTAATCACACCACGGATTTCTATTTTTTTTCAGTAAAGCTAGGTTAAAAGGATTATTAGGTACAATATTTTCATGTAAAGTACCATTCTAATGTGTTTTTAGCCATTGTCAGACCAAAACAATACTCCAAAGTTACGTTGTTGTAGAATTTACAGTCATTTTAACAATGTGATCTTGCTTCTACAACTTCACCTGTAAATGGTCTGACAAATTATGCATTGTCCAGGAATTTTCCAATCTTTTATTTTTTTCGAATTTTACACTGACACCTCTCGTTTTAAAAGCAGCGTAAAACTATTTACCAGATAAATGTTCTAAGTTTGCTCTATAGTATGTTTTATTATCCATTAACACACATCCAAATTTTGTTACGTATTGGGTGTAAGACCATTAGGCATTTTTGGCCTTTGTAGACTTTCAATTTATATATACTTTTTACCTTATAGATGTTCCGAATTTAACGACAGTAAACTTTTACCACAGAAAATCAAATGATACACTATCAATGCATATTAATTTGTGGCAACACTGGCTTTTTTTCATAAGGAATTTTTGGAGCAAAATATTAGAATTTGGTTGTTATAAAATGCTAATTGTCATGATGCAGTGCAGCATTGCTTTTACGAGCAGGTCCATAGCTAAGTTTGTATTAAAATTATAAAAATATATGTTTTAAAAATCTAGTAAAAAAATCAATTTTGAAATGCCGTAGAGCAGGGTTGCAAAATGAGAACATCAAAATTGTACCCAGAAGCTCATAAAATTATACTTTTTCGAACCTAATTGTACCACAAATATTTTTTAAAATTATTTTTAATTTTTTTATTTTAAGTAAGAGCCCAAAAGAAAATAACATAAAATTGTCAATAAAAATTTATTTTTATAATAAATTTAACATTTTCATGAGATGTTGTAAAACATCTGATTTTTCTTTTAGGAACTGTCAGCTAGAATTGTTGTAAGAAAACACTAAAACAAAGTGAAGATAGTTGTAGTTGTTTGAAAATAAACAGATAAATTCAAAAACTAACAGCCTGTTTCCAGATGACGAGCGTAAGAAAACGTTCGTCTAACAAGTTGGGTGACTTGTCTGTTTATATGTAAAACAGTACTCAATTTTTGTTAGTGTTTCACTCAACTTGTTAGACGAACGTTTTCTTACGCTCGTCATCTGGAAACAGGTTGTAAATCATAAAGAAATTATAGCAAAGATGAGTTGAGTTAAACGATAAACTAAACTAGAAAAATTCCTTTAAAAAATAAACTGAGAAAGTTAGTGAATTGTATCGAATGAGTAATTGGTGTACCATTGTACTTTTGAGTCTGAAATTGTACCAAAAAAAGTACAATTGTAGCAACTTTTGCAACCCTGCCGTAGAGTGAAGAGAAGTTCTTGTATGTCTGTAATAATTATAGCAGAACTATAAAAACTTGTTTAAAATTAAAAAAAAGGTTTATTTTTTACCCCTACCGTGAGACTGCCAGACTGGCATTCAAACTTTTAATTACAATACATACTCATATATCTCAATTAAAAGACTATGGTAACTAATGTAGCCAGTTTTACTAGCTAATCATTAAAATTTATTTATTTAAGTATAAAAACTGGAAAACTACATTTAGAGAGTATACCTTCTAAATGGAAAAGCATCTCATTTTTCGCTAGATGAGATCATTTGACTTCGAATAAAAAATAGTGATCATGACCATGTTAAAAAAGAACATACCTTTTTCGGGAACAAGAAAACTTAACGTTTTAATTATCCTTTGGTCTCTAGTGTGTTGAAATGAATCCAGATATAGTCTACAGTTTTAGGTCAATGCAAAAACCTATTTAAATTGCTCTTGAACTGTGCTAAACATTCTTTAAAGTGGTCACGAGTGCACTTATTTTTAAGTGTGAGCAATTGCGAATGCCATAGCTCAACTAACGTTGTCAATTCTTATTATTTTTATAAAATGTGATAACTGCATTATCAGCTTCCTCACTTACTTTCATTCTTTAATCGTCTAATATCAACAATATATACCGTGCCGATCTTTAATAGCGTGCTGGGCGTTTGATATTTGTGTTGCTACGTTTATAATAGAACTTAGAAAACCATTTTTTTTTCGCACTCTTGGCTTCACCATTACCTACGGAAATAGTGTTGGCTTGGAGGTCAAGCGTAATATTACTCTTGCCAACAGCTGCTACTATGGTCTCAGTAGGCAGTTGACCTTTCTTGCGCGACAAAACTAACACTCTACAGGAAGCTCAACATCTCTGCACCTCTTTACGGCGCAAAAGTAAGGATGCTGTCCTGTACTTGTTTGAGATGAATTCCGCATTTAAACCAACCATGAGCTGTGTAGGCATGTCGATGATATGAAAATTGCTGACATTGTATCAATATCCAGCGACTATGTTGGGTCAGCCATGTTGCTCGTACGGAGAAGGATGCTTCACAGAGACTTTTGTTTGATATGGCCTGCTAAGTAGTTCCCATAGCGCTTACCAAGCCTTTCTTATGTTTCTGTGATCGTTTGTGCCTTAAGAAGTAAATTTAATCACCACAAGAAATTCACGCTAAATTCGACGATAGTCCAGAAATACATGGTCTTCCAGTGAAAAGTTTATTTTTATATGTAAAACATATATATCTTAAGCGAAATCATTGTATGTTTATAGTTAAACGTAAAGAGGAGGAAATGCCATTAACAATGCAGAACAACATCAACAAATAGCCACCACAGCTATTCTTGCAGAGAAATTTTCCTTTCATGAATTATACATAATCACTCAAGATGCATTTCAAGAACCCAATCAGCAAAGACACAATGTTGTTGATAGTTGGCAGACGTGATTTCTTGCGTTAAATTAGGCTTAAGACCCAAGTCTTTGCAAAATACGGTATAATGTCGACGAGAAATGCATAAACCTAGATTTTCCTCAACTCTATGAGCATCGCTGCCAGATTTGACAACTAATCGTCATTTTGACGATTTTTTAACAAAGTTTTGGCAAAACGACAATTGAAGTTTTTTGCCTCTAAAATGACGATTTTTGGTATATGGACAATTGCTAGCTTTAAAAGTATTAATAACTCTTTGTAGGTGAGACAACTAGCTAACTTCTTCTGATTTTAGCTTGAGCTTAATGTTAAGGGCGAAATACCCTATCAAGCAGACGGAAACTGAATTATAGTAGTATTGGTGAAATGTTTATTTATGCTTTTAGCATACACTAGTCAATGCAGTATTCAATTTTTCAGTTTGTTGTAAATTTTGTGAAGTGAAGTACATATGTCGTTGTTGTACGAAATATTAAGTGCAATTTCCTCCAAGAAATTCAATGTTTCAAAATAGTAAAAGCTTGTATCAAACGAGACTTCTTCCTCAGCACCACTTTTTTCATATCCCTTTTTCTTTTTAACTCCCGTTTAGTTTGGGCGTAAATAATTTATTTATTTTTTTCAAGTTTTTTCTATCTGTATTTGGATTTTGCTCCTTATATTCTTCCATTAAAACTTCGTACTGCCGGTCCTTAATAACTCTATTGTTGTAATCATCACATTTTACATCCCAAACTTCCGACAGTTCAATAATTTGCTTTTGCTTTTGAATTTCTGCCATTTTTATGCCACAAAATTCGAAAAAATAAATGAAAAAAAAAAATTACAGAAATATGATATGTGTGCCGCATACCAACCAGAAGGTCTTCGGTTCAATACCAGGTCAAACCATCTGAAAAAAGAAAAAGTTTTTCAACCCCATAACTGCTGTAACTGGTTATGAGTATTACTACTATTGAAAATTTCTTTAATGCATTTGCCGTTCGAAGACGTCATTAAACTGTAGGTCCGTTTCAATGAGTCTAAACATAGAATCGGGTGCAGCTTATTGACTGAGAGAAGTCTCCATGTTCCTCCATGGAATGTTATGGATCAAGCAACGCCATACGCTTTTCAATCAGCTGTTTCAAGCAAAAGAAAAAAAATTTTGATTTTGCTTCCAGCATTGTCGGTGTGAAACATACTTAAAAACTTCACTAATTCTACTACAATGCAGTTTCTATCTGTTTAATAGTATATTTCGTACTTTAATAAAGAATAAGGCCTGGGACAGAATATAGTAATTGTAGTAGTAACTGAAGTTTGGTAGTGTAGCAAGAAATAATTCGAACAGAATATTGAGGCTTTCTAAAGGGTCCGCCAAATAATTTTTTTTTTTTTTTTTGAAAATGCTATAAAAAAACTACTGAATATTTTCTTAAATTTCTTTTTTTATTTGAAAGTAAAATCCTTCCGGTTAATAATGTAAAATAATTTTATTCAAATGGCTGCCTCGGCTGGCCATGCAGTAGCCTACACGATCGGTCCAATTTTTAAGCACATTATCGATTGTGTGCAGCTGTATTTCACCAATGGCTTTACGAATATTGTCCTTTAAAACGTCAATTGTCTCTGCCTTGTTGGCGTAACACTTATCTTTGACGGCACTTCAGAAATAATAGTCCAACGGTGTCAAATCGCAGCTTCGAGTTGGCCAAACGCCATCAGCTCTGCGGCTGATAATGCGATCTTCAAAAACAGGGCGAAAAACATCGAGTGTAGCTTCGGCTGTGCGGCACGTAGCGCCGTCCTATTGAAACTAAATGTTGCTAATATCCTCCTCTTCAATTTTTGTGAAAAAAATTCGTTCAACATGGTCCGATAACGATCGCCACTCCTTGTTCGTTTTCGAAGAAAAATTGCCCAATTATGCCTCTGGACCAAATTCGCACCAAACAATGACTTGTCTTGGGTGTATCGGCTTTTCAATGTATGCGTGCGGGTTTTCTGTGCCCCAAATGCGACAATTTTGCTTGTCTACATACCCGCCAAGATCAAAATGAGCTTCATCTGAAAAGATGATTTTTTTTTGGCAAAATCAGCATCTTCTGTAAGTCGATCGCAAGCCCACTTAGCGAAGCATTGTTCAAGCGTATACACAATTATAAAATATTCGTTCAGCGGAAGGATAAAACTAATTATCTGTCAAATCAGACATGAGCTAAATGTTACCATTCACGAAATAAGCACTAGTTGAAAAAAAAACGTTAGATGGCGGACCCTATATATGGTTGCCAAATAACCTCAATAAAAACTTAGATAATTATCCAAGAATAATACATGATTTTTTTTAACAAAATAAGCACATATTTCACATTACTATCTAATAAATTTATAAAAATGGAGTTAATTGATATGGCAAGTAAGGTTTTCTTTTGTACGTAGATTCAAGCAGGCATTAAAAATATATAATTTATTATATGTAATAAATATAAAATAAAATACTGTAAATAAAAACTGAAAACACTAAAAACTTGATTGTTTTTTGTTACGATTTCTGTGACACTTTTTCGACACTGAAATGATGATATTTGTAAAATGTATCGGAAAAATGACAATTTTTGCAAAATTCATCTGGCAGCCCTAACTATGAGGTATAACAGCAATATTCTCAGTTGTTCCAGAGCGGCATTCAAGAGTTCGGTTTTCATATTACTAACTTGTCACAAGAGCTTAAATTTTTCCACCAGAATCACAATTGCAAACCGAGAAGATGTTTCACGAGAACACAAAAGTCTTTGAGTTTTGCTAACTGTGAACGCGATAGTTTCATAATTTTTGTAGTTCATTAATGGCGTAGAACTTTTACTTGTCAGCTTTCAGGTAGTAAAAGATTGATTTACATATGATAACTGTTAAGATGGGGGGGGGGGGGGGGGGGGGGGGGGGGGGGGCGCAATTGAAAATAAAAAGTGTATAAATGTTAATACGAGCAATATTACGCAAGAATACTGCATTATAAGAACTTTTCAAATTAAAACTCATAGTGTGCTTAATAATCAAATTATCAAAATAATAAATAGGCACTGAAATGTTTCAAAATATAAAAGTAAAATATAAATAAAACCTTTTTTAGTCAATTAAAAAATTTAATTCATATCGACAGAAATAAAATTTTTTTTTTCCTTTTGTATCAATTTATTGATTATAATCATTTAAAAATCATTTATTATTTCTATATATTTATTTAGGTTTCGTATTTTAATTTTTTTAACTAATTTTAAACGAATTGATATCAGTTATTATAAAATATATAAACAAATTATACTAAAAACACATAATTTTATAATTAAAAAAAAAAAAACATGGCCCTTCAAGGGTCTTAGCTTACAAAAGAAAATATACAAATTAAATTAAAAACTTTTGTTTCAATTAATTTATTTCATTATTTTAAAAACATTTATTTTGTAATTTTTCTAAATTATAACAATTGGTTATTTCGTTTCTTTTTTTTGTAGTAAAATAGTAGTTAGTAAAATTGAAAACAAGTGTTTAATCAAATTATTCAATTTAAAAACAAAATCGAATTTTATATAATAATAAAGTACAGGAAATTAAAAAAATAATAATAAAAAATAAAACATAGCTATGATTATATATAATATTTTACTAAATTGATTTTAGTAAGAATGATTTTAGTAAAATATGTTTTTCCTTTCTAATTAAAAATGGAATGCGAACCACATTCTTTAATATTGAAAAAAGAAAATTATCTGTTTACCAGCCAGAATGTTAGAAAGTTTAGATAATTAAAAAAAAATTCAGAATTTCTGCTTATAAGTTAAGCTTGGAGCTGTTTTTTATTAATACAATTTTTTTTTATTTATTTATTTTTTTTTTACTTAACTTTCAAATCTTTTTTATATAATAAGGTACGATTTTCTTTATACAAAATTTACATTTACAAATATTTTTTTCTTTTTTAGTTATCCTTAAAAAAAAATTAATATGTTGTTTTTTTTTCTATATATAATTCTTCCTCATCTCATACTCTAAAGGCTTCTTTGCTATCATTTGTTTTTTTTTTTTCGTAAAACCTTTATTTTTCTACTTCTCTTATTTTGAATTCTATGTCCTTTGTGTTGTTTCCTGGCTACCAAGGCTAACTGTAGTTGTAGAGTTTCTTTGTGGCACTCTAACAAGAGTTTTTAATTTTTGTGTTTGTTTTCTAGTTTGTTGTTGTTGTTGTTGTTGCAGTGGCAATTTTTGGCTATTTTTATTCAATTGATACAATTCCAGATCTTCTTCTTCATCGCAGTCGTCCTCATCATCATCATCTTCCAAGTCTTCAATATGGTTTTTTGGCTGTTTTAGTACAACTTCCCTTTCATAGTCTATATCTTCTTCTTCTTCGTCATCGTCTTCTTCCTCGTCTTCTTCGATGTTAGCCTCAGCATCGATTTTTAGTAAAGTACTCGATGAGGTAATACGATTTCTTCGACGTCCATTGGTGGGAACTTTATTATATCTGGTAGTTTTACGGGCTGGATGATTTGAAGAGCGCTAGATAAGAGAACAAATATTTAAAAAATTGTATTAATCAACCTGTTTAAGCAAAGTTCTACAAATCATAAATAATGCATATCAATTAATCGTAAGATCAGCACCAAATTTTCTTTAACTGACGTAAAACATTTTCAATGGCTTTTAACAATAGAGGAACGATTTGCTTAAAGAAATACGCAGCACTAGCACTAGCACTAGCACATGTTTTCGACTCGGCTGATAAAGGTCTACATTATGAAATTTTCTATATTTCCACCACTGTATTTTGATTCTCTTTATTAAAAATAAATATGTACATAATAATGAATTTAATAAGTAAGCAAAACAATAAATTTCAATTAATTTGTTAATAAAAAACATTTTGTTTGTTCTTATACAAGCAGTTTTAATTTGGATTAACAAGAAGTCTATTCACAAACAAAAAGCCCATAAATAAACACCAATACCAGAGCCTTCTTCTAAATTGCAATATGGCAACACTGAAACAAACAAAAAGGGTGCATATAATAAAGATTCTTCCCATATGAATTCGTGGAAAAACACTGATCTATAAAATATAACAAACTTTCTGGCTTTAGAGTAAAATTATATGGAACATAATGATTTCGATGCGCTGAACTTAAATCCGTTTTCAGTGCTTTACCATCGGGGTCAAATTTTTTTATGGGCGTGGCAAATTTACGCCCAAAATATGGTAGTTATGTCTATATATTTCAACATAACTTGAAAACGAGTTGACCAATTTTAACGCAAGTACCAGCAAATGTTTAGCAACAAAAATCACTTAAAAAATTATTATTTTTTTTTTTATTTTTAACAGTTTCGGAGTTATTCATAACTTAGTTGCAAAAAAAAACAGTTTTTCACGCAAAATGAGAGCAACTTTTTTTTTCGAAAAAGTCATAAAAAATTTTTCAGAATGAAAGTTTTACATGTTAAGCACTTAAAACTTAAAAGGTTGAGAATAAAATAAGTATAAATCATGAAAATCGGTTGGCTATTGCTGATTTTATTCAAAATTAAATGCGGGTACTTAACTTTGAATAAACAAATTTTTTCTTGCAAAATTCATAGAATTTTTTTTTATTTCCTAAAAGTTATAAAAAAATTCTTAGAATATAAATTTTAAGCATTTAAATGAAAGCTAGACATGTTAAAAGTATTATAACCCATAAAGGAAGATACCTACCTTTGATACTCATAAAGAGTTAATTTTTTATGGCTATGGTAGGTAAAATATATTTTAGGAATAAGATTTTCCAGTAAAAAATTCTCTTTTAAGAATGATAACACAATTCTTTTCATCATTCAAGACTTGTTTGCGAAACCGAAAAGACTTTTTTTGCTGTAGACTACTGTAATTAAAATATTTTAGGCACAACAACAAAATGTTAAACACAAAAATATCCACTTGCTAATGCTGGTATTTTACTTAAAAATTACATAAAACTACTCCATATGTACTATATTACGTAACCAACAACGGAAGGTGGTTACTTTACATTATCAAAACCAAGCTCTCATAAATATATGCACAAGTAAATATTGTACCCAAAAATAATGTTGCTGAACAATTATTATAAATATATTTGTGGCAACCCTAAGCAAAAATATAATAGTGCGTATACACAATGCAATCCATTTACTCAAACTATTTCACATTCAGATTGCATGTTTTGACACACACACACACTGCAATCAACAATGAAATCATAGACGCAATATCAGTTCTGGTATTTTATGTTGTAGCATAACATCGCGACAGAAGTACGGTAGAAAAAATTAGTCGCCATTGTTTTTTTTAATGTAGAGGCTTACAGTTCGCTTGCTTTCAATAAAGTAAACAGATAGAAATATGAAATTACAATACAGACGATTTTGATGTTGATGAATTTTGTGTAGGCAGTAGCCTACACGATCGGTCCAATTTTTAAGCACATTATCGATTGTGTGCAGCTGTATTTCACCAATGGCTTCACGAATATTGTTCTTTAAAGCGTCAATTGTTCCTGACTTGTTGACGTAACACATATCTTTGACGGCACCTCACAAATAATAGTCCAACGGTGTCAAATCGCAGCTCCGAGGTGGTCAAGCAACATCAGCTCTGCGGCTGATAATGCGTTCTTCAAAAACATGGCGCAAAACATCGAGTGTAGCTTCGGCTGTGTGGAACGTAGCGCCGTCTTGTTAAAACCAAATGTTGCTAATATCCTCCTCTACAATTTTTGTGAAAAAAATTCGTTCAATATGGCCCGATAACGATCGCCATTGACTGTAACGGCCAGTCCTTCCTCATTTTCGAAGAAAAATGGCCCAATTATACCTCTGGACCAAAATCCGCACCAAACAGTGACTCGTCTTGGGTGTATCGGCTTTTCAATGTATGCGTGCGGGTTTTCTGTGCCCCAAATGCGACAATTTTGAGCTTCATCTGAAAAGATGATTTTTGATTTTGTAACATCACCGTGATTTCCAAAGTAATGTCGCAATATTTCCCAGCGTTGTTCAAGCGTATACACAACCATATTCGTTCAGCGGAAGGATAAAACTACTTATCTGTCAAATTAGACATGAGCTAAGTGTTACCATTCACGAAATGAGCACTAGTTGAAAAAAAACGTTAGATGGCGAACCCTTTATAAGAACAGAGAAAAAAAAAATCCTTTCAATTATTCTTTGGAATATTTATGCCTTTTTTTTCTAGATACATTGCATCGGCTTCGCATTTTGACCATCCTCTTTGTGGTGGGCTAAGTATGTGGTCTAATGATTGTTGTAACCGGAATTATTGTTTACTGTCTTAACTGTTTGACGACCAAGAAGTTTCGAATGAAACGATTAAGTTTTTTATGTTATTTTCACGATGTATGATTTTGTAACAGTTATCCATTTCGCTTGTTAAATATATTTTCCTTTATTGGCAATATATTGCTCTATTTGTTACCTGAAAAACTAGATACACTAAAAATCCCTTGGAAAGCATATTTGATTGTGGTCATAAAAGATTTAAAGGTCAACCTGCCAAAATAGCGTAATTAACGAAATAGACCCGCCATTTTGGCCAAATATGATAGTTATTTATATATTAATTCTCATAACATTCCATTAAGGAACATGGGGACACTTCCTCTTAGTCAATGAGCTGCACCCGATTCTATTTATAAACTCATTGGAAGGGACCTACAGTTTAACGCCGGCAAATGCATTTAGAGAAATTTTCAATAGTAGTAATACTCATTAACCAGTTACTAGCTAATGTTATGAGGTGATACAGCTGTCGAAAAACTTTTTTTTCTTTTTGTAGATGTTCTGGCCTGGTATTGAACCGACGACCTTCTGGTTGCTAGGCGGGTGCCTTACCTATCATAACACAGCGGTACAAATATGATAGAAAATTCTGATAAAAGTATAATCATTTGTACGTATAGACGTGGTAGACATCTGGCAGTTAACATTTCTCAATTTTAATTGCCAGCCCTATTACCCTTTCCAATACAATAACATTTTGTATGATTTATATACAAAATCTTTGTTTAAATTTTCTTTTAAAAGCGAAGTTCTTGGTGTGAAAATCCTTTATAATTTAAAATTCTGAAATTTTGTTTTTAAATGTCTTGTAAAAATAAAATAATAGACATTCAAATGTGTCTGCAATACGCAAGGAAAATAATGCTTAAATGTGTCTGCATATAGAAAGTGAGTCCTTATTTCTATCTACAGAAAGTTTGTTGTCCCTTTTTTTTTATCTTTATGTCTAAAACCATTAAAAGCCGAGTGTGTATCATTTATTAAAATGGTCGTTAAATACGTGCATGATTTTAAACCAAATGTGGTAAATGTGGCTGCTCATCTTTATTTAAAGGCTTAAGATATTTGCAAAAATTTTGCATAATTTTTTTTGTTTTTTTGGTAAAAAACTTAAAACCACTTGTGTGTAAGCCTGAATATATTTATTTATTTATTTAGATGATAAAAAATATTTATATATTTTATATAAAAGCTTTAGTACTAGACATTGATAAATTGGCGCCCTCTAAATGCGAAAAAAGTCAACAGTAAACAAGCGCATACACACTGGAAAATGGTTTTATTCTGTCTATCTCTTTATGTCATAATGTTTTTACAAGCGATTAAATTTTGTTCTTGTCAATTGACATGCCATAAAACATGTATTGATGAAAAAAAACATACATACGTATTTACATATACCCGCACATAATAGATATTCATTATATATATAGAAGTACATATGTAGTAACGAGGTTTGTTTGAAAAATTAGCGATAACCATGAGTAGATTTTCGGTGCTGATACACAAGTTTCAAACATAAGTTCACTGTTTCAAGTAACATATGGTATAATCGTTTATTATTTAGTAAAAGACAACTCGATAATCGGACCATGTACCCACAAAAGAATATTCACAAGATAACGTAGACATTGCCCGAGAGTTATACGAAGAATCAGATCAACCACATCGCTATAAGCTTTAGTTAAATAGAATGGGTTTTAGTGTGAAGCTACCATCACCTACTAGCACTTTTCGTCTGAAGAATATCTATATCTAAAGAAGACTTTTTGAGGAATAACTCTAAGGCACATGAATTAAGACCGATTATACCGGTGAGCTGGAGGTCTGGGGGTAAATAATTGAGAATAAGATAGGCACGCTGACTTGAGGGGTGGTAGAAAACTATTTGAAGCTGGCGATGATCACTTTGTGCACATTTGATAATTGACAAAACATGGGATTTCAACCATAAATATGGTTCAGAGTATTAGCACTCTAGATGGCAACAGGAAATGGTTTAAAGATTTAGCAAAATTTAGCTGCTGCACATAACAACATGAACAATTCTCATAATGTCACTAAAGAATGGTGAACTAGTCATGGCCGAAGCTGACCAGTAGTAGACTAAATAGGTTTCTGTTATCAAGTGAAATGAGTGCACAAAATCTCTTCACAAGTCAAACTCGGCAGATATGCGAGAAATACTCAAGGACAACATTTACCCTGAGCTTCTTAAGGCAACAAAGGGGGCTAGAGCAAAGCTCCAGGCTAATGCCACACTAGTGTTCTGCCATTGAAATCAATTATTTAACAAACTGCAAGATGACGTGATTATAACGATTCCAAAAAAGATTAACCCGACATAGGGCAAGAATAAATCATTGCTTAGCCCCTATGTGTGTGACTGGTTATTCGGGTATCATAATTAATTTTAAAAAGGAAGTTGTTACAGAATTTATTAGTCTCGAAAGCTAAAATTTTTTGAAAACTACTGTAAATCCATTGTTTTTAAAATAAAATCTATTTTAGTTCTTTAAGTATTTTTGCAGCGATGCAATTAAGTAGTTTTTATTTTACACCCTTAATGGAGTGACATAGTACCTGAATGACCAAATCATTTTCAAGTAGGAATTAGTTACAGAAGTTATTGGTCCATTGTTTTGAAAGTTAAATCTATTTAAGCTCTTTAAGTTTTCTTTTGGAGTAGCTCAACGAAGTGGTTTTTATTATACACCCTTACCAGAGTGACAGGAAACCTAGGTACCTTAAAAATATTCTGCAGGGGACATACAAATGAAAGTCGTACTAAGCTCTTTGTTTTTTGTTACTAATAATCTTTTTTTTAGAAAGATACGTACAGAGATCAATAGATATTGTTAAGTTTTAACTTTTTTTAAAACGTTTGAGTTGTTTTAAATTGCGTAAAATAATATTAATGCGCGAATTTAATATTTTATACACCTCTTTTTGTTTCTACACTTTTACTTTATACAATTATATCTGTACAGTAACCAACTTATTTAATATCCTCTTAATACACCCCTTTACTCAATACACGACTCTTTGTACAACTTTACACAATGACTGTAGTAGGCAAAGCAGCTTTTAGTACGACTTTACGCAATGACTGCCAAACCGTAACTAACTGACGTAGGCAACTCAGCTTCCTTATATACCTAAAAGCCTACAAAGTTCTGGAAAAGTTTTAAGCCCTCTCAAATCTTCTCCTCACGTCCGTTAACCGTGTTACCGGAAGTTGGTCAAATTAATAGTGCCGTCAAATACACTAACAAGTATGTCATTACCAGGGTGACACATTGACAGCCTTGACACAAACCAATAGACTAAAATCACACAGTACAGTTTTAAAGACATTGATGTTATGTATAATTTTTTAAGGCATGTTTATTTTTATTTTCGTAGCAATATTATTGAAACGAAAGGAAAAAGTCTATTACGAAGAAATCGCAAAACTTATGAGTATCAGTTTTTGTCACTCAGATAAAGATGAAATTACATATAAATAAACATCTGTCTGATGGTATTGAAGTTTAGAAAGCGGAATACCTACCATTGCACGGATGATAACATAGCAAAGGTACAATTGAATATTTTGCAGAAATATTTAGATAATAGCTGATAGCAAGAACCAATGCGGGCTTTACTAAATACAGCGACTGTTTCAAGTGCTATCCTAATGCAAGTGCGATGACACGGGACCAGAGAGTGGAATATATTGCGGGCAGTTTGCAATTTCTGCCAAAAAGCCAGACAATAAACAAAGAGTATTATTTGGGCGTTATGAAATGTTTGCGTGAAACAATTTTCCGCAAGAGACCAAAATTGTGGGCAAAAAACTCGTGGATTTTGTACCATCATTACGCACCGTCACAAAGTTCCATTATTATTCGAAATTTTTGTAAGAAAAATGCAAAAAATACCATCCAACAGCCACCGAATTCACCTGATTTGGCTTACTGTGACTTCTTTCTGTTCAATCGAGTTAAAAAACCATTACCTGGAACGCGTTTCAGCAGCTGAGAGAAATAATGGAAAAATCGTTGGAAGCACTAAAGGACATATCGAAAGCCGAATATAAAAAATGCAAATGTCAAGCTATGACGCTAAGATTTAGCGGGAATATCAACTACAGATATATCAACTTAACAAACAAAAAAAAACACAAACTTAAATCGGAACAATGGGACCGCCACACGGGGGTAAAGGGGCTTAGTTCAGATAGAATGATTAATCTAATTGACGAAAACCGTCTGGTCCAGCATAGATAAGATTAGAATTGAGCAACTTTTGGGCTTTTCCAAGCTTTGAGTGCGTGATGTGGTAACAATTTTTTTTTTGGCCTTAAAGATTGAAAGAAGTTGCTTTTTAAGAAGTGGCTCAGTAGTCGTCGTGACATAATAGAGCAGCAAACAATCTTCCACTTCCTGTGACATCATCACGCGATCGGAGAAAACCGAAACTGAATCTCTCAGTTCTTTATTAGGGCCATTGACAATTCGTAGACTGAATCTATAAAAGGATTGCAATTTTCAATGATTAAAAAGAAAAGGTTTTATTTTTTTTTTATTTTATTTTTAAACAAATCTCGTAGGTTTTCATCTATGTATGTAAATAAAGTTACATATATGGTATATGTCATGTACTTTACAAGCATACATATGTATGAATATCGACATATGTAATATAAAGTTGTACTTTTTTTTAATATATATCAGTATGTATGTATGTAATGTATACATACAATATATACACGTTCCTGTCAAAGTTATTGAAGCATAATTTAATTGTAAATTTTTTATATACTTTTAATAAAAAAACAACAACATGATAAATTTTACAAAATGATTCCTTTTTTTCTGTAAAAGAGATTAAACAAAGTTTGGCATTTTAAATCCTTTGCTTAACGACACACAACTTTGTTTGGTAAGTATTTTTGTTTTTATTTTATTTGTTATAAAAAAAAAAAACGTTTTGAAGCAGAAAGTAAACAAAACTAAATATTCCTTTAAGTCTAGAAAATATCCTTGAAATTTGTGATTTTTTTAGATATGTTTTGTAACGCCTTTAAAAGTATGCAAATAAGTTTAAAGCCCAAAATATCTATAAGGGATATACTACATACATGCACACATACACATGAATGCTATGAAATCAATTAAATTGACATTAGATAGTAAGTAGGCAATATGAAAAATAATAGGATTACAAACCTTATCTTAAAAATTAATAATGAAAAAAGTGTTGCCTATTTTTAGTGACAATGCTGCAACGAATTTTATGCTTTAATCGCCAGTAATTTAGATGGATTTAGTTTCTGTTAAAAAAAAAAGAATTTGTTGCAGATTATAAATTTTATCAAAATACTACAAAAACACCTATTATAGTATCGCTATAGCAAGTCTACGAACTTATGTGAATTTCGACAACAACAATGCTGTATAATGCTTTTAGCAAAAAAATGGATATGTGTGACATTACAATAGAAAACACAGACCAGCCATTGAGTGCGGCTTAACTACTGCACACAAGATATATCAACAGCTATATTACACATATGGACTACTGCTTTCAAAACGCAACTTTATAACGATGATTCAAGAGTACGCTAGATTAACTGTTACGGTGAATGGATTGCGCTATTAAACGATGATTAATGGTTTTGTATTGCTTGAATTAGAAGATAAAGGAAGGTGCAGCTTTAATACACAATATTAATCGTGAGTCGCACCTTAACGTTAAGTTTTTGTCCAACCTATATGACAAATTAAACTATGGAGAGGTACACAATTGAGCAGCGGGTTAAGATTGTTAAAGCCTTCTACGAAAATGCATTTCGTGCACTTCGTGACTTTTGGTCAGAATAATTGCGCAAATTTCAGCTAACTGGGTCTGTAGGACCCACCTGTGCATGCTCGTCCAGTACGTTCTGCTGAAAGCATTGCTGCTGTTCGCTATAGTGTGGCAACAATTGAACATCTCACGAACATTACTGATGCGAATTTTAAATAAAGATTTGAATTTACGCACTTAGGAGATTGAATTAACTCGAGAGCTGAAGCTTACTAACCATTTCAAGCGTGGTCAATACGCCGAATGGTTAGTTTAACAGACAGAAATGAATGGTGACTTTACAAAGAAACAAAATTGCTTGTGCCATGCCCATTTATTCAATTCCGCCTAGTTACAGACTTATAAAGCGCATTGTTCACGACATTATTGGAACGTAATTAAGAAACTTCTACTATTACATTTCTCAATATATACACTACGCCAACTTATCAAATTCTGCTCATTTTTTGCCTGATGATTTGTAATGACTATGAAGTCATTCATACCAAACTCAGAAGTTTTTATCCAATCCAAGTCCAAGCCATTCAGACCAAATACTGAAACTTTAGCTTTAACCCTACTCCAGATATTGCTAAAGTCAATAATTACTTTTTACGGGAGATATCGCGCCCACATGTCTAGTCCCGCCCATTTTTTGACTGATGACTTGCAGTGACAAATATCTATTTTAGCTACATTTAGAGACTTTTTCTGTTCCCATTTTGAAGATAAAGAAAAATAAATATTTATTTGGGCCATAAGATTAGAGATACGTTGCAGAAACATTATTTTTACGAATTTTTGCACACATATTGTCTAGAATACTGTAAAGGCTTATCATTTCGTATAAAAAATTGCAAACATAAAAGCGCTAAAGAGAAATCTTTTGATTTTTTGGTAGTTGCAGCGCGCTAAATATAGCGTAAATTGGCAACTCTAGCCATATTTTGAAAGTGCTCTCATGAATTAATAAACCTTTAAGCGGTAATCGGGCGTTAACCAATACTGGGTTTCGCGAACATTAAACTGAACTCTATTCTTACAACTCCACTCAAAGATTGGTTGCAACTCATGCTTGGATGTGTTTCATTTTAAGTCTTTTCTTTTCTTCATGGGACTTGGAATTTTACAAAATGCTTGAGATTGTCGAATGTTGATGTTATCTCGGAAAGAATAGTTAGTGATAGAAGTTGAAAGGGCAAAGCTTTTCGGAAATATGTACTAGAAATTAAGTAGGAGATAGAACAGAGCACCGAAGTCGAACTTAGCTGAACCAAATGTAATAACTTGTACAAAGTGCCACCTTTTTTTACTTCAATAGGTTTTTTTATAGGCGCTTTCGAGTAGAATAAAAATCTGCGTTTGGAATCTTCAAAACCCCTCCAAAATTTCGCGTTTCGGGTAAAAAATTACAAAAATATTTAATAATTCCGTTATTGTTTTATTTTAGAAATTTCACAAAAAGACATCTGGCATTCTCAGGTTTTTTAGGAATTTGTTGTTGGTATGTAAGTAAAGTAGAATTTTATTAGAATCGGATTGGAATTACTCACAATAAGGAGATATTTTGTCCATACTTAACTTTATTTGTAAACAGATATCAAGTTTGTTTATATTTCTTATTTAAAACTCAAATTATCTTAAAACATTCCATTAAGAGGATTTATCTATGTATTTCGTAAAAATATTTATCTACGTATGTATTTAATATGATTTTCTAAATATATAAATAAATCACAGATTCATGCCATGTTCAAAACGAGACATTGATAAGTAACCTTGGTGAACTTTATGTTTTGTCTATAGACCACATAAATCTTAAATCTTTTAGAAATAAAACAAAATCAAAATCACAGACCTTAACACGTCTTTTTAAAAAATCCTCTATAAAATAAAGTCAGAAAGGAAAACAATAATCCTCTACTAAGAACAAAAAAACCTTAAACAAAGCACACAATAATTACAATATTTGAAGGCTATGTTGTTCAAGGGATCAAATGTATCAAAGAAAACTGTTTAATATTTCTGATGTCTACAGTTTAATAATGTAAACAAAAGTCATAATAGTCACAAAAGTACATACATACGTTCTACATACAAATGCTTGCACAGAATATTTTCGAATACATGACCTGGCATTTTGAACACGAACGAATACAATAAACATTTGTAATCCGCTTTTTGATTTGTCAGCCATAATACAAAGCCACCAACCACTATCAAGGATTTTCATAAGTTTTGCACACACCCACACAGAGAGACAAACACTCATTTATGCCACTCATATTTTATAAATCCTTGTTATAGTTGAGATACAACAACAATCTAGACTAGAAGTTGCACCTCAACACTTACCACAAATACTTGCAAAACTAACCTCAACAACTATTGCTTGCACATGTAGTGCGTGTTTAAGCAACACAAAAGAGAATACAACAAGGCAAAGGGGGTTTTAGGCTTTTCTTAAATCCCTATTAAAGCATTTCTTCTTTGTATACCAACCTGTAAGACGGCAAAAATTACAGCAAATACGGTTACAATCAGTAGACAAGCAGCAACCGCAATAGCAGTTATAGTTGTTAAGGGTGAACCGACACGTGAAAATAAACCATTAACACCTGTTGTTGCACCATCCGTGTCATCTAATAAATTCCCATAAAGACCGCCACTATTGCCATAGGAACTGCCAAATTGTTGTTGTTCGGCAGCAGCGGCTATGCGTCGTTTGCCAGCAGGCGAAGCATTTATACAGCCACCTGTAGAGACAAAATACCATAGAAAACATTGTAAGCGACGCACTAAAAAATATTATAAAAGTATTTAATTGTTTCAACAAACCTGTATCCTTGTCACAGTGACAGCACGATTGATCCTCAGGCGATGCATCGTTAGCGCAACAGGGCACACACTGGTTATTTAAACGATCGAGATGTAATGGAAAGGCACAGGTTTGACACGAATATTGGCCGGGTCCTGTACAAGAGCGACACGAGTCATGACATGTTTTACAAGTTTGTGTAGGTGAATCGTAGTATTGTGAGCCCAGGCACTCCATACAGAGGCCACCGTCCAACATAAAGTGTGCGGGACATGAAGTACAAGCTAATGGACCAGCACCTAAACAGAAATGATATATGTTTATAATACATTTATTTCCAAAAACAACTTTAAGCAACTTAAACACAAAGTAAGTAGTACATTAATTACACTTATAGCATACATTTAGGATTTAGTTTATGAAGAATATAAATAAATATTTATTTAGAACTAAGATACTCAGCGGCTTACACAATCAGCCGCATTCTAAGTAATGCATTTATGTATATATTTATATGTGTATGCAGTGCTGTTCAAAGAAATATAATCACTATGATCAAACATATTTGAGACCAATAAATCATTAGAAAAACGCGATTACTAATTTTCATTTTTGTAAAGTTATAACATAAAAAAGATATAACTTCAAAACATCGAAACTAAAAAAAACTGTGTATTCATCAATATTTTTCAAATCACCAATTTTTTCCTGTTCAATAAAATAGGTTCACTAAATTTGGTGGTCTAAAAAAAATATTTTTAGTAATGCTGTTGTGACATAGAGTCAACAAGTCTATGACCTGTTTCTATTGGAATATTTATCCACGCTTCTTTCACTAACTCCCAAAACTGTTCTTTATTTTAAGGGTTTTTTTCTCTGATAGCTGCTTTGACAATTTTCCATAGAGTTTTGATAGGATTTAGGTCCGGAGACTGTGGGGGCCAGCTCAAAACTTCAACGTCACTATTATGAAATCAAAATTTTGCTCGCTTCGATGGTTGTTTCAACAAGACAACTACCCGAAACACGCATCGAAGTGGCATTTCCCATTCGACGTAAGGTCGTTTAGTATATTGGTATAATAAATGGCATCCATTATTTTTATATTCTAAACAGAGGCCTTGTGCCATGGTAGGCAAAATATGCCCACACCAATATACATACTTCCTACACCATGTTTAATGGTTTTTATTGTATATTGTGAAAGGAATTCAGTGTTCGGAGGTTTTTTTACAGTCAAACTGCTTCCGTCAGAGTTAAACAAATTAACTTTAGTTACGTCTGATCATAAAATATTTCTCCACTTACGCATAGGACAATTTATATGCTGTATTGTTGATAAACCTATTTTTTGAATAGCACTGTATATAATTTAGTGTTTTAAAATTAACCCTCATATTCATAAAGTTCAAACTGAGTTTTAAATATATTTTATTTCAAACTTGTCATACAAAATTAATTTTAAAAATATTTCAAATACATTTCTTCAATATGAGCCTAAAAATATACAAAAAAATAAAAAAAAACTTTTTTTTATATGACAGATAAAAAAATACGCATACACTGTGGTGCAAAAGTAAGCCAATGCAAAATTTGTAAATGTTCTCCAATTTTTCTGCTTTTTTTTACCAAAACAAGACTTCTGCTTTTTATTTAGATTCAATATTTTATCTTCTCTTAAAAAACTAATAAGCATGATTTTATTCGGTTCTGTCATTCAGAATGTACCGACCTCTTTAATTCAATTTCATTGGCTCACTTTTCCGGTGCTTTAGTAGAAATTTTTTGCGTTTAACATTGTTTGTTTGGAAGCCTTAAAAATTGTGTGCATACTAAAGTGCAAAATAAAAATCAAATGTTAATTGAAGCCATTATTTATTTATTTAAAAAAGGCATTTTTAGAAAAGGCTAAAAATTACGATTCAACGTGAAAAATCGCAAATTTTCATATAATAGGACAGTCGTCAGTTTTCTTTCATTTCAGGCAAAATAAATAGCACGAAAGAGACAGTTTGTAAAATATTTTTTTTTTTTTTACAAAACTATCAAATAATTTATTCGGATTGAATTGTTAAAAGCAAAGTTTAAAATTTGAATTGGTTTTAGGATATATTTTTTTTAATTCTATAACATACTTTTATGAGAGAACTTTAAGATATTAAAGATGGGTTTCCAACCAAATCAACATTATATTTAAATGTGTTCTTTATGCAACTGTCATAAAAATTACAAAATTTAATTTCTCGTTTTATTGTAAAACGCTTTTTTACAAATTTCGGGTCATTAACCTTAAATTATGCTTCTCTTTTATATACATAATGCAAATGTAGATGCAGTAGAAATCAACTATTTCTATACAAAAAGCAAGTTGTCGTGTTTCTAATTTTTAAAGCTTAGAAAAAAAATTTTTTAACCATAAAAAAAGTTTATTGACTTTTGCAACATTTCACCTACAACTCACTGAGTTAACAAGAGCACAAAAATTTACAGTTACACAAACATATACATACACTAAGACAAATTGCAATACATCGAGGTATAAAGCACTTAACAAACAAATACATATACAGAACACAGATATATACATACATACATATATATAAAGATTCATGTTTTAACACTTACCATTACAAGTTTTACAATAATGATGACACTTTTGACAGCCAAACTCTGACTTGTAAAAACCTTCAGGACACTCCGGATGACATTCGCCACCAGCTAACTGCCAACCGCTGGGGCATTGAACGCATTGATCACGACGTGGACCACTACAGGTATGACAGCTGAGATAACATTTGGCACAAGTACCACGGTCGCTATAATATCTGTGTGTTCGTGTGTGTGTATATTACACGAGGATTTGATGTTAATGATGTTGCAACAGAAAAAATAAGAAAATTGTGTGAATAAAAGTTTAAGTTGAGAGAGAAAAGAAAAAAGGAGAAATTTATTATAAGAGGTTTTTAGTTTTTTTTTTTTTTTGTAAAATGTTTGATTTTTTATATTTATTAAAATAGAAAATTATTTCTTTATAAAAATAGAAAATCTAAAAGTAAATAGAAAAAAAAGTTGCATTTGGTTTCTAAAGTTTTGCTTTTCTTAACACGTTCGCGGACAGTTTGTATTATCTTTGTTCTTTTGTGAGACAGATTTACTACTTAAAGAAACGACGGTTAAATTTGAAGGAAATTGGTATCATGTTTGCGAAAGGGTTAATAATTAAAAATAAAAACTTATAAGGATAGTATGTTTGCTCATGTTGAATAATCTATAGTATTTTAATAAAGTAGCCGCAGCGGCGATTGGTATAGAAAAAGTTCTGCATATATCAATTGGGCACGGTATTTTTAGTTACCCTATCTCTTTAGCTTTTGCTGACGCAGGTATTCACAACGAACTGGCATGGAAAACTTTCTGTTTTCGTTTACTGATTGCTTGAAATGTTGACTAGTAGGCTTTCAGAAAGTATTTGCATTGAACAACTTCGTGACTTCGTCCACTGACTGCTTAAAATATTCACCAGAGCAAGCTTTCAGTCCAAAATCATAAGTGTTAACGGAAATCGTTTTCGGTTCAGCGGCTATATTGATAAGCAAGCCTCTTTTAAAAACGGCCTGAAAAGTCCCTGGCATTCACTTCTTCGTCAGTTAGTACAAAAGACAGCTGTTCAAATTTCATGATATGCTATTAATTAGTTTGTGAGTTATTGTGCTAAGAGGGACGCTATTTTTATTATTTTCAGAACAGTGGTTCAAAAACAATTTCGTGTTTTAACTGCACACTGCTTCTTGATGGAAAAAATACCGTTCAAGCGAAGCAATGGTTTGAAAAGTGTTATTCGGACTCCACTCCACCAAAACAATAATAAAACGTTGGTTTACTGACTTCAAACGTAGTCGTAGACGTTTAAATGAGGCGATAATACCAGAAAACATAAAGAAATCCACAAAAAAACTGAAGATGCGTGACTTAGCTGACTTCGTAAAGATATCAAATGAACGTGCAAGAGCATTTGACTATGAGAAAGCTCTGCTAAAAGTTGATGCCGCGTTTGATCACTGTTGACGTATAGCAAGTCAATCAAAACAGCGACAAAACTGCAAGAACTGAACTTCGAATTGCTACCACATCCACCATATTCGCCAGATTTGGCTCCCAGCAAAAACTGGTTATTTTCTGCTGTACGCAGTGTACGAGCACGCTTATGTCTTGGCGCATCAACAATAGAACAAGTTTCACGAACTTTAACAATAAACTTGTGTATACCGGGAACTGTTCATCCGTTTCTGCGATCAAATGATATTTTCGTTTTGGAAATAAATTTCCAATAAATCCGAACGTTGCACAAGCGTTATTCGATTTATTTCGTTCAGTGAAGATTTTATACTGAATTTTGTGACAGAATAGAATGACATAAGTTTTGCTAGATTCGAAATATCCGCTGGTTCAAATTTAAAGTGATAGATGGCCCACCAGATATATAAGTGATATGAGAATTAAATTTCTCGTAATGTCTCAAATTGTTTTTCTGTTCAAGTTGCTGGAGCGAGGCTCGCATTATTCCGTGTTTTGTACCACTATGAACTCTGCTCTCTATTTGTACTCCAAACTATTCTATAGTAGAAAACTCAAGACCAAGAGTCTCTTCACGTTTTGGGTGAGAAGCTCCTACTAAAGAATGATATTAAACATCGAGCTGTGACTTCAGCAAGATAATGCTTTATACCAAACAGATGATATTGACTGGGGTAATTTCACTTATTAGCATCACCATCTGACTTAACAGTGATTGATACTTTTCTTTGAAACTGCGTAAAATGCTTACAACTCGCTGTACATATTCACATTAAAAGTTGTGCCAACCGCTGAATAATGCGCTATTTTCTGCAAAAATGGTAAAAAAATCAGTGCAAAACAAAACCAAAACAATTTCTGTTTTAATTTTTTCTTCTCAATTTGTTATCTGGCCACTGTATTTAGAACAACCCAAATAAAAAATATAAAATTAAATAATAAATTCTTCCATAAGCACTTTCACTGAACACAAAATTTCTTCTTAACACTAATATTACCAAAAACTGTACTTTAAGTGCATAATTGTTTAGCATTTCATTTTGCAACATTTTCTATGAAAAATTAAAAAAAAAAATGACAATATAGAAAAATATTTTCAATAATTACCCATCGGCACAGGTGGTCCGACATTCGCCACTTTGTAACTGTAATCCTTTGGCACAGGCCGTACAATTCATACGCGACACACATTGGGTACAAGTGTGCAAACACTTTGCACAAACACCAGCCTCCATATAAAAGCCATCATCACACGAACTTACGCAGTGATTGTTTTGCAACAGTAGACTTTGGGGACAACTTAAACAATTTGATTCGGTGGGTCCATCACATGTCTCACAAGTGCTATGACACGGATGACAATGGTTGTTATCGTAGTACTCGGCTGAAAGTAGATAAAAGCAAGAGAAAAGTGAAAAAAAAACGAAATAACAGAAATGATGATTAAAAAGAACAGTTTGCAGACAAGGAGGAAATTAAATTCATTTTAAAAGAATAAAAGAAAATGAAACATGTTTTATCTCATGAAATAGGCAAAAAGGATGTGGTTAATGCCGGTTGAAAATAAAAGGAAAGCCTTACAGTATATGGTTGATGGCGGTTAAGAAAGTAATATAATATGAACAAACTTAATTTTGTGTTTAAAATACAAATTTTTATGGTTATTTAATTCAAACACCTAACAGTATGCAGGCTTTATAAGGTAAAATTTAAGTTGAAAACTATGCTTCAAAAATATTAAACTTATAAACAAACTGCAGTAGATATAAAATAATTTAAGGTTTATAATTTATTTGAAACACAAATTATGAGCTTAGAACTGTACATTTATAACATTTATTTTCCCCTTTTCTAATAGTTCAGTTTGCTAAATAGTCATATAATTATAAAAATGTACTTTTTATTCTGCGTTGTTAGAACGTAAAAGTATGTAAGATATTATTTTCATTTAATCTTCAATAGATTGGTTGTGACACTAATAAGCTAAGGCTATAGGCATCTTAACCAAGCAAAAGTACATCACATTTTGCATAAGCATATGGTTATGAGGAAGTTATCCATGCTATGGTCATAAGTGCAATTATACGAGAACTTCAAAGGGATATCCAGCGATGTTCAGCCGCAAATCGCCGAGAGTTTGGAATTTTTTAAACTTATCGATAATATTGCTTTTTCACACTTTTAGTTTTTTGCAAAATATTGTCACGGATATATAATTTAATAAAAACAGAGCGAACACAATTATTATCGCACACAAGCACTGGAAAATCATTGTGTGGTTTAACTACTTCATACAAGAAATAACAATAACTATAGTCTTCAGATTACACACAAGCGCGCTTTTGAATTCAAACGCAATTAATTAAAAAGTTTCTAGAGTTTGCTAGATGTAGGTATATGACAAAGTTTTCTAAGGTAAAATGTAAACTGAGATTGGAGATAATAACTTAGCATTCAGCACTAAATTACAAAATTACAAAGACGCTAAGGATCAATAAGAGCTAAATTTCATAAAGTCTTAAATTGTAGCAACCTTTATTTTGAAAACGGGGCTTGAAGGCTTCGACAGAAATGAACGGGCTAACTGACTAGTACGGGATATGCTTCTGGTGGATCTTATCCTTCCTTAGAGACCACGCAGACGGGAATTACTAAGGCATCTTTGTCCACTAATTAAGAAGAGCAAATTTCACGCGGGCGACTGATTCGTGTAGGATCTTAAGGTGAACATGGCCCGAATATAAAATCAGGACCAATAAATCGGGTGTAGTGGTTAGAGTGCCCGTATGAAACATGTGCGGACCATTACGAATCCTCAGCAGAAGGCATTATGAAAAAATTTAATTGAGATTTCGAGTACTGGATTTAACACACTTCCCAGATAAATCCATATATCTCTAGCTATAACGACAAACATCACACAAATGATCAGGAGAAAACGATACTTGGGAAAAATGGCAATGCTAAGTACGGATCACCACCACCACAACTTAGCAAACATCTTCACCACTATACGATGTGAGCTAATCATCCAGCTTCAAAATCAAGTGATTAATGAAAATGAAACAAGGCAATGGATGCTTTTTAAAAAGTAATTTTCTCCCAAGAGGATGGACGGAGAAAAAATCATTCATAGGCCGCAGTAGGGGAACATATCCAATTTTATGGCTTTATGAAACGAGGACTGATTGATTGGCGTCTATGACCGCAGGATGGTAGTACAACATAACGATCACCGTCGTAGCTGTGGTAATGATAAGGAGAAGAATATATTCAAATACACTCATACCTCTTTATATGGACTTTTACGGCATTTCGCTATAACGGTCTGTCTGAATGTCTGAATTATGGAACACCTTGGCATTACGGCAAAATTTACTCGTTATACGTCTTAAGAATCGGGATATACCTCTCTTCAAGTAAAAGTGTAAGGAAAGCAAAACAGCTCTTTTTACGGCATTTTCATTTACAGCCTATTCTGACATAGTGCTTTACACAGGACATCGCGGAGATGACATTCTCAGGTAACCTAATCTGAGAGTGATGTGGTTTTCCTTAAAACTGTGTCTCAGAATGCTACTAGAAGCTCTTGTTAAGCAGTTACGAGAACCAGACAACCAACCGAGAGCGATAGAAAAGTTTTTTGTAAAATTTTATTACGTTTAATGTTCACAGAACTCAAAAATTAAACGTTTTGAAAAGGAAAAACTTAATAATATTATAGGAAACAAAATCTGGTTAATACGAGTGGTACTATTTATCTTTCGTGAATAGCAAATAATAACAAATATTTTTAAATGAAAAAGGTTTTATTGTTTCTCAAAATATTCCCCTTGATGATCAATACACTTTTGCACTCGTTCAAACAATTTCTCAAAGCAGTTCTTCATTCCTCTTGAGACACCTTCAAACATGGTTTTTGAACGCTTCAACTGCTTCTTCGGTGCTCGTAAATCATTTACCATGCAGTTTACCTTTGAAATTGCAACTTACTTTGATTGGGTGCCAAATCAGGACTGTACGGAGGACGAGACATCAATTCGATGTTTTGACTGCTCAAGAAATAACCTGCTTTACGAGATGTGTAAGATATCGCATTTTCATGATTGAGAATGATTCGTATTCGGCGGTTGATTTTAGGAATTTCTGCGAAGACTTTTCAAAAATAAATGGTCGTCTACCACTCAGAATTGACCGTCCTACTTTGCTTAAGTGAAACAATGGCCACATGACCCATTTGGACGAAGAAACAGGCGACTATTTGCTTCACTGTGCTTTTTCCACGAACAAGTTTTGTTGAAATTAGCTTGTCTTGGATTAGCCACACGGTCGATTGCCGCTTTGTTTCCGGCTCATAAGTATATATCCATGATTCGTCACCCGTCTTGATTTTATATACGTCTTTTGAAGCACCACGTACGAACCTTTCTACCATTTCCTTTCACCACTCGACGCGAGTCTTTTTTTGAGTGATTGATATATTATGGAGTATCCAACGAGAACAATTTATTTTTTACAATTAAGTGTTCATGCAAAATCGTATGTATTGAAGTGGAACTAATGTGCAAGGATGCCTCTATTTCACAATATGTCACATAAAGATCTTGTATTATCAGTTCACACACTGCATCGATGTTTTGTGGCACAACAAGCGGTTTTGGATGACCTTCACGGAATTCGTAGTCGACAGAACTACGATCACGATTGAATTCCAGCGATATACTGTGGTTTTTGATGGTGCTTTATCGTCATACAAAGAACTAAGCTTATCGACACATTCTTACTAAGATAATCCACGTGGAAAGTTGTGAAAAATAATCCAACAAAAACTTTCTCTTGAAATGTCTATTTTTTAGCCAAATTGATTTTTTTAACTCACTGTAAAGAAAACAAATAGCACTTGTACACCAAAACTTTGTGAGTACGCTTATGCTAAAAAAATGTCATATTTTATTATGGCGTTGCCAGATTTGAACTATTAACATTAGCGTTGCCAGTTCCTGAAATATATATAGTAGCCCTAGTACATCTTTTCTTTAAAAAATCACAGCTGGTTTTGTCAGAGCTTTACGTTAAGTACTAGAAAGACTGTTAACGTGAGGTTTTGTTAACTTTCTTCATAAAGAGAAGAAAGACCTAATTTTGGCAACTTGTCGTTCTTAGGTCAGCATTGAAGCGTAATTTGGTATTTAGTATTTATCATCCAAAATCGGTGTGATTTTTCAAACCCAAAACAGTAAAAAATTGCAATAAAAATTTGACAATTCAAATTCCAGAGCGGAAAAGTTTAATGAAACAGTATAGGCAACTCGTCATGCTTATTGATTGGCATATTACCATGTAAGCTTACACTTCATAAGAAATAAATAATTTTTTTTTTACCCATTTTTATAATTCAACAATACTGTTCTTGTATTACGACAAAATTACATCATTGAGGAAAGAAATTGATTTGACTTTCTCAAGCTGTTTTGCTACCATCAAATTCAATATTTAATTAAATAAAGTCATGCCAAAGAAGCTATAAGTAACATATAAAAGGCTTTATTTTTACTTTTTTTAACGTACGAATATTGCTTAAAAAATTTTTATTATCGTATAAAATTCGTTTTCTATTTAAAGAAAAAAAAATGCTATAAAAATCGTTGTTTCAAAAATGAATAATCTGCTCGTTCTTCTTAAAATAATAATAATAATAAAAAATATAGTCGTTTTTAAATTAAAAACCGGCAAAAAATGGTCATTAAAAATGTTTTACAATCAAAAAGAGTGCTTTAATTTCATGACCCATATTTAAAAGACAAAAAGACAAAAAAAGAAAAGAAGCAAAAATTAAACAAATAAATGTGAAACTTATAGCAGACATACACATTTATATACACCAATACACCTTTTGTTATCATAATAAAAAAAGGATATAAAACATACACTCTCATCTCTGCAGCCATAATAAAATTTAAAAAACAATCTCTTCAAATTGTAATTTACCTGCAGCAATGCCGACAACTACAACGGCAACAATATAAGCAACAGCAACAGCATATTGTACGCAATAAAAATGCATAATTTAAATTGGATTTTTATCAGCCATCCAAAAACATAATAACTACAACAGCAAAATAACATTTACAAAAAATATATATAAACTTTTTTCTTTTTTCATTGGAGATTTTATTTTTTGACCATAAATTGCTGTTATTTTATATTGTTTCACCCTCAACTCGTTTTTATTTATGACATTGTTGCACATAGTTGCCAGATTTAAAGAGTTTTGTGTAAAATTTAACAGTTTTTTACTTAACTCCGATGAAAATCATCGAAATACTATTCGACAAGTTTCTCGGTTAGCATTTTTTTTATGTGGAGACATGTATTAAAAAAACTCATCAATAAAAGTGCCCAAATAAAGACCCCAATTCTTAATGGACTGTAAGATGTAGCTTCTTTTCTTAAAAATGTAACGTTTTTACCCCAAAAGTGTGTGGCAACTATAATTATATGACACTTTTCTCTCCTTTAAATACTTCTCCAAAAGTATATATTTTGGTTATGGCTTTTATGCTTGTTTTTGGACCATCGAAATTGTAAATAAAAATATTGCATGTGAGTTGTTGCTGCCGGGATGGGTTTCTCCTTTTTTTAGTAACAAAAACACACAGAGAAATTGCAGGCTTATTTAAAAAGGGCCCAACTAAAGTCTTTATCTAAATAGCATTAAAAATGCTATAAAACATAATTACACCAACAATAAAATCAATCAAAATGGTCATAAAAATAACAAGGTTGCAATCAAAAAACCAATTATATTTTACGTATCTGCTGGCCGACAACTGAGGAAAACATCCATCATATTTAGTTTGAACGGATAGCGATTATGATAACCAGAACACTGAGAAACGCTCTATCAAAAACTCTGTGCACTCTTTTAAACTGGCTACGGCCTTGAAGACAACTATAGTATATCAAACCCTGCTTTGGTTAGAGTTTCAAAACCAATATTCTATATAGATCGCAGTACGAAAATAGTCTAATAAAGGGTGGTCCACAACGCACGAAGCTAATTGTGAGACAACACTCAACGTCAAGTTTTTTGCACAACTTAATTTGACATTTCAGTGTTTGACAAACTCAACCATGGATAGGTACACAATTAGTCAGCGCGTTAAGACTTTTGAATCCATTTACGAAAATGACTATTCAAATCAAAATGCATTTCGTGCACTTCGTGATTTTTTGATCAATGTGTCCCTAATCGGGAGAATCGTGCGCAAATTTCAACAACCTGAATCTGTAGGAAATGTGGAAACACCTGAGCATGCTCGGCAAGTTCGTTCTGCGAAAAACATTGCTATTGTTCGCAATAGTGTGGCAGAAGAGCCTAGACTTCTCGTTGTGACCAACAATTGAACATATCACGAACATCACTGATGCGAATATTGAATAAAGATTTGAATTTACACGCTTACAAGTTTCAATTGGCTCAAGAGCAAAAGCCTACTGAACATTTCAAGCGTCGTCAGTAAGACGTATGGTTAGTTGAACAAACAAAATGGTGAACGGTGACTTTACAAAGAAAATCACCTTAAGCGACGAGGCAAATTTTCGCCTCAGTAGATTCGTTAACAAGCAGAATTTCCGCATTTGGGCTAATGAGAATCCACGAGTGATTGTTGAAAAGTATATGCATCCACAAAAAGTGACTGTTTGGAGCGGTTTATGGGCTGGCGGCGTGATCGGGACGTACTTTTTCGAAAATGAGTTCGCCTTTGCGAGATGATAACGAAATACTTGTGGTTAGAAATTGAGGATATGGACCTGGACGATATGTGGTTCCACTTGCCGCACAGCCAATGAAACAATGGCTCATTTGCGCGATAAATTTAATGGCCATGTTATCTCATATCCTAGCGGTATTAAATGCCCTCCACGATCATGTGATTTGTTATCGTTGAAAATCTTTATTTGGGGATTTCAAGAGCTAAAGGATGAGATAATTCGACATATTAACGACATAGAATCTCAATTATACTTCAGAGCCACTGAAAATATGGAACGACTGATAAAGGTATGGCACCGAAGCCTTGGCGGATATTTGGCCGACAAAAAATATTAAGATATTTCTTTGAAAATTTTTACCCACCTCAAGATATGCGAAAACCATTATTTACTTTGTAGGGGAAGTGCCATGTCCACTTGACCAATCTCGCCCACTTTTCGATTGATTATTTGACTATGAACCCATCTAAACTCTTACTGTTACCGCCTCCTATAATTCCATTCAGACATATAGAGAGATATTTTAAAAATTTTTAAGAAAATCGTTTAGCTGTCTATAGACTTCCAACAGGCATTCAGAAATATAGCGTGTTTTTTATAGCGGTATAGAACTTTAAGTTGGCATAACTTTTCAAGATGGCGACCGATTTAACAGCTGTCAAGTGATTTAATCTCAGTTTGGCTTGGCAATTCATCATGAATAGACTCACGCCCGGCGTAGATTCGTCGAATGGGCCCAAACCGTTGTTCCCGATTTTCATAAGCGAATTAGGTTTAGCGATGAAGCGCACTTCTAGTTGAATGGCTACGTCAACAAACAAAACCCAAACCGTTGTTCCCGATTTTCATAAGCGAATTGTGTTGAGCGATGAAGCGCACTTCTAGTTGAATGGCTACGTCAACAAACAAAACCCAAACCGTTGTTCCCGATTTTCATAAGCGAATTTTGTTTAGCGATGAAGCGCACTTCTAGTTGAATGGCTACGTCAACAAACAAAACTGCCGCATTTGGAGTGAAAGTAATCCTCAAATGTATGTGGAAACACCGTTACATACAGAAAACGGACTGCTTGGTGCGCTTTATGGGCTGGTGTAATCATTGGTCCGTACTTTTTCAAAAACGATGGTGGCCAGAACGTTACAGTCAATGGCGATCGGTATAGAGCCATGATTACTAACTTTTTCATTCCTGAATTGAATATCCATGATGTCCAGGAGATGTTGTTTCAACAAGACGGCGCAACATGTCACACAGCTCGTGTCGCAATAGATTTATTGAAAGACACGTTTGGTGACCGCCTAATTTCACGTTTTGGACCTATGAATTGGCCTCCAAGATCTTGTGACTACTTTCTGTGGGGCTATGTAAAGTCATTGGTCTATGCGGTAAAGCCACAAACGCTTGACCATTTGGAAGACAACATTCGCCGTGTTATTGCCGATATACGGCCACAAATGTTGGAAAAAACTATATCCGCGCCAGCCGTGGCGGTCATATGCCAGAAATCATATTTTAAATGTAATGCCACAAGATTATGTTTCGGATAAATAAAATTCATGTCAATCGAATTATCCATCGTTGTTTTATTGCAACTTAAAGTTCAATATCTCTATAAATCCCTTATAAATCCTTATCCCTTATAAACAAGCCGATATTAATTTGTATATATAAGACTTCTAAGGTAAGGACCTTCATTTACAGAACCGGTACGGCCTAAACGAAGCTTAGTGAACAACTGAAACTGATAGTATGACATCCATATGATATTTATTTATGCAGCGTTGCTTTAGTTTCTGATGAGCCGTTATGCAGGGAACTTGTGAAATTTAAATAGAGATACGGAGTACGAACTTATTTTCTTGAAAGCGTCTTATATTATTCAAATAAAACTTAATTATAATACTTTCAAAGACATACTTAGTTACAGAAATATATATCTTAAAACAATCTTGTGTAACAAGAGTCTGATTAAAAACAGCTAAAAATTTAAAATAAAGATTTTTTTCTTTAACTTTTACATCCCATTTACACACTTTTTTCTAATGTTCTTTTAAGAGTTCGTTTATCTCAGTTTTCCATGGAAATAGTCAGTAATTCACTTTGCAATACACATATTATACTCTCCTGTATAACATGTTATCGGAATACATTGCTTTTCTGATGATTTTCCTCTTTTGATAGTGAATTTGCTGCACCTTTGCGTTGATTACATACATACATACATATATGTTATGATTGATACACAAGATTTTGTCTGTACTATGGAGTACTCGTACATTTTTATTTTTAGGTTTTTCCTGGCCCACACAAAATACGCGGAGAAGATACAATTCTCATACATCAAACCAGGGATGATAAACAAACGGACATACAAATCAAATAGAAAACCTCTATTGTACAAGACTCTGACACATCGGTCAAATATTAGAAAAGTTGGTGAGTCAAACATCAGCAAAAAAACAAACAAAGGAATTGAAAACGTAAACGCATTAATGATTTGGCTTATAGGGCTTGTGGTGGGTGTAAAGTTGGGAATAAATGTTCTTTTCTTAGATATCTAATAAAAAAAACACAGAAATATTTCGTATTCATTTGTATTCATACTCACATTCTTCGCAATTCTCACTGCCGGTGATAATACATTTGCCTTTTTTATTGCGTGTCCAGTTTTGCTGGCATGTTAAGCAAAAACCATTGGTGGTACATGTGGCACAGCCAGTCGGACATGATACGCATTCTTGACGCTTTTTATCAGCATAGTAACCATCTGGGCATCTATTTAAACATTTACCATCGAGAGCATAACGACCGGAACGGCAAGTAATGCATTGTGATTCCGCGGAACCGTTGCAAGTGTCGCAAGATGAATGGCATGAAGCACAGCTGAAAAAAATTGGCAAAAAAATATTAAAAAGCAGAAATGGTAAACAACGGTAATAAACAAAAGTATAGAATGTAAAAAAGTGAAAAATATTTTACTAAAAAGCCTTAGAGTATGCTAAAAAAAATTAAAAAACCTAAAATATGCTACAAAATTAAAATTTTTAAAAGCCTTAAAATGTACTACACAAGTATTATGCATTCCCTAATATTTTTTATTATTTAAATAATTTCAGTCAAACCAAACTCCCAATTATGGCTATGATGTGCATCTAGATTGCACATCACAACTGATAAGCATATATTTGAAATATTGAAATAAACTTTGCCAAAAAGATATTTGATTATACTTTTTACTGGATTTTTTCTTTATTTTTTGCATATTTTTTTTTTTTTTTTTGTTCTCTCTATCATATAAGAGCATAACAAGAATATTCTTTTTCCATAGTATCTGGCATCGGATTTTCTATATGGGTTTGTGTATGTAGCTATGGCGATACACACATGTACGTGATTGTAGTTTCAATTGCAATTTATTCACTCTTTCATTGCATTCAATTTGCATTGAATGGAAAACCATAGAACTATAAAGAAAGAAGGGTTGAGAATGTACAAAAAAAAAGAAATGGCTTGAAACTGATTTTAATGATGGCTGAATTAAGGTTTAAAAATTTCTTTGTTGAATAGTGTATTATTCCTTTTTAAAATTGTTCGCTTTCAATGCTTTTTAGCCTGGCCCAAGCCTCTATGTTTGCGCAATGTATAGGAAAGCTTAAGTCTGAAAAAGTAAACCTCAAAACATTGTTTGTGGTTATAAAGTAAATAAAATTGAAGTGTAGAAGTGGTTATTTTTAAAAGATATACACAAGATGGGGTTAAAATATTGAATGTGAGTGTAAGAAATAAATTTAGAATATTGAATAAAAATATTTACATTTAAATTAAGGAAGAGAATTCTGATATTTCACATGAATTTAACTTCAGTAAGTTTAAATTTAATGATTATTGTTGTTACACGAAAAAGTACAGTTGTGTGTGTGTGTTTTTTTATGTCATATTGCTACGTTTTTATCTTTCAAGAACGTGTATTTATGAGTTCGTAGATTGCAGTTAAAACAAAATAAATAATTTTGTGTGTGGTTTTTAATTAGTAATTCTTTATTTAACACATATTAGTGTTCTACTGTAACAATTTCTATTCTTAATTACTTCGTCTGTTTACAACTTTCTACAACAGCAACACTATACAGATCTTTCTACTTAAAGATCTTCCAACCCGATCGTTGTTACAACTTAGGTTTGATCACAGAGGTTATCCACACTTAACTCTCTTTACTGAGTTAGCTCCAACTTAACTGGTTTTTACTTCATGAGTTTACTCCTTATAAACTCTCTTCACACCGAGTTCAAATCAATAAACTCTCTTCACGCTGAGTTTACAAAACATAAACTGATTACTGTCAGTGGAGTGTTTTTCATATGGCAGAGTAAACAATACTTCGAAAGCTCTGAAACCTCTCGATTCCATTTCTTTTCTTTACTTTCATCTTAGTTATTATGAAGGCATGCAAATGTAAGCAGTTCTTGTTGTTTCTGGTTGTTTATTATTGTCTGTTACCCGTATTTTCTTCTGCCTGTTTTTGTTGTTGCCGTTTATCTTAATTTGTAAACATTTCTATTTGTATTGTTGTAGTCGATTTAATTTTCTGTACACAGGCACGTAGTTTTTTGTACCTTCTGCTTATTTACTTTAGCGATGTAACCAACGACAGTTGCTTCAAAACTTGGTTTTCGTAACAATATATATGTCTATAAAGTCCGTATAGTTCTAGAAGTATCACGGCTCATTTTTCGTCCTGTTAACTCTGGCCGATTCAGCATTTAGTTATAGATGCCATGTGTGACTCGGTAGGTATTTTCTGCGACTACATTTGGATTATAGCATATTCGAGAATGTCATCTTGTCGATTACAACTGTTTACATTAGTATAAGCCACATAAATTCAATGGAATTTCCATATGTACGCGGATTAATATAGAGCTCGGAATCAGGGGCACTTCGATTAGGCCCTTGAAGACCCTTTCCTCGGTGTATATAGACTCTAAGTAAGGCGAATGCTTTACAAAGGTTCACACCCTGGCGTTAAGGAACAAGGTGGCACTTTTTTGGGTCGTTGGACACACTAGTGTTATGGGAAACCATACTTCTAACGCACTGGTCTCAGACAAAGCGGGTTATGGACATTTTGTCTATAATAGGGAGCTGCATCGGATAGGCAAGATAACTATTAGGAAACTTATTTGATCCCTGAGTGGCCACTTCTATCTCAAATATCATCACTTCGACGTTAATATGCTATCTAACACGGAGTACCGCCTGTACAGTGAGAAGTGGGAGGATATACGGAGCAAATTCTTTGTGAAAGTGTTGCTTTTGGGCCTAAACATGTTCGTCAGCTATCCATTGGAGATATTGTTGTATTCATAATGGTTGAGAGTATTATTCACTCCATGGAGAATTGAATGGTCCTTCGTCTGGGTGATTACTGCTCATTAAAGCTAGTACATTAACGGGTGTGATCCCGGGAGCTTGGCACAATAGATTTTTTAGGTTGTAGTGCCATGACTAAATGAAACATCAGCAAGGCATGCCAACCAAATTCATTGTACAGGCGTCTGACCGGTCTCATTGCATTGGCGTTGAATTTGAAATGCTATTTGGCCAGAAAATTCCTAGAATGCGATGTAGACATATGTTGATAAATACCTAAAGGGCATTTTTGTCACACACTTTCGAGATACACGATTTGCTATCATATAGTGCAACAGATTAACGCAGCTGTGTAAGATATTCACTATGGTGAGTTTGGAGGTATGTCGAGATTTTCATCGCTCTGTTTATACGGTTCTTTCGAGTCTCCGCTTGTTGTTGTTAGGAACCTAGGGAACAAAACGATTGGACACGTTAAACTGGGAATTTGCCGTGTTCAGTCTTATTGACTTATTCTTTGAAATGCTTATTTTCAGACCATATTGCTGCTTTGGTTTCTATGTATATGTAGTCTGCAGGCCTTTTATTAGACGATTGATTACGTCTCCGTGCAGAATACAGCATCCAGTGTTAGCATACAATGCCTGTTTAATCATTATCAGACTTTCTGGTATTTCTTTACACTGAAGCGAAATCGATGAATATCGATTGTTCCATTATTATTCTAAGGCTATTGACGAGGCCGATGTTTTGGCGGAAGCTGGCTTGCTCTTTTTATATGATGGTATAGTTTTTTAAACAACTAGTTGCGTTGCTGGAAGCCTTTGTGTTGTATAATTATAAAATGTATTCCGAATAAGGAAAATTTAAAGGAATGCATGATTTGTACTGCCTACCAAGTCATATAAACCAAGTTCTGAAACTGACATTCTGACCATTCTCTAGATATACAAAAATCAATATTTACTTTGTATTAGAGGTGTCACTCTTACTTATCCAATTTCGCTCCTTTTTTTACTGATGATTTCTTTGACCACAAAGTTATTTGGGCCCAATTTAGAAACTCCTACTACTACCATTTTAAAGATATTGACATATAAATAAAAATTTTGTATGGGCATGGCACCATCCAGTTGAATGAAATCCATCAGTGAAGGTACACCTTTCCAACATATGTATTAATTTGTAAATCGGTTTAGTTGTTCTCGAGTTATACAATGAGGAACAGAGTACAACTTATTTGTAATTACATATATCAGCCCTAATATATGCAACATTCAATATAATACAAAAGCTTTATTTTACTATATTAATAATTATTATTATTATTAATTGGAAAATACATTACTTTTATAATTAAACAGACTCACAAACATAAATAATATAATTACACAAATAACTTAATGCTATTTGATTAATTATATTTTTTTTCAAAAGTTATGCTTCACTGTTTAAATCTGTGTTGCCCCCAGAAGTATACTTTAAATATATTTTACATTTACCTTTATATTTAAGTAGTTTTCTTGTAATATATCATAAAGCCGTGATAATTCATTAAAATTTAATTTGTAACAAACTAAGTAAGATTTTTCGGTATCTCCACTTCAACATAAAGAGATTGAATATTTAATTTCCTATTCAATTATGAAAAACAGAAATGGAAATTAACAGCAAAACATACATTTGATGGCAGACAACAATCATTATGAACACAGTATGCCTCAATGGTGATGCAATATATCAAGTGTCAATTGACTGCAAAAGGATTTAAGAGATAATGAAAGAGATACGCAAGCTATACGGTGTACAAAAAATGTAAAGGATAATGCAATGATGCCGAGGCCATCATTATTATCATTTTTTGTTTTGTGATAAATTTGTGTTTTTTATTATTTCACATATACAACATATCACAAGTACTTGATAAATTTCTAAATTCAATTATAAGTCTCAGATAATGAGATTTTCCTATTTTGTTTTTTTTGCGCGGAAATCCTTGTTTAAAAACAATCTAATTAAAATTGATAATATATCAATAGAAGCTTAGTGAAAATGCAATTAAAACTGAAGAGTAAGAAACTCTTGAAATTATTTTAAAATTAAATTTATAATTTTGCTTTTATGTCGTTTTTAATTAAGTTTCTTGTTATTTACTTAATAACTACACACATATTTATGTATGTATATGCGATATTAAAATAAATTTATTATTTAGGTTCTATCAACCATATTCTATACCTCCACCCTCCTCTCTAAAAAAAACTTGAATAATTGAAGGAAAAAGTTTTTCCTTTTATGTGAAATATTTTCAAGAATCTTTATAATTTAATGCTGTTGTTCAAATTTAAGGCCACAAACAATTTCCGGTGAATGTTATATGTTACTGTATGAATATGTATGTAGTATCAGTGTGTGTGTGTGTGTGGGTGTGTTGGGAGAGGTTACAACTTTTGCTAGTTTGTGAAAAAATAATTTAATATTGTTAAATAAATAGAATTTATAGTTGTTGCCGCTGCAAACGGAAAAATCTTGCAAAGAATTTCATAAAAAAGTTTATTTTTTACACACATATACATTGGCCTTTTTTACACTTCCGTTATAAATAGAAATATGTATAACCACATATAAACATTCATATAATGTATTTATATTGCTTCTGTGTAGGAGTAACTCCTTGTTAACATGAGAGGCTCATAAATGTCAAAGTTCTTGGGGTAGATTCGCAACATTTCTTATTTATTAGGAGCGAAATTATTCCAAATCATAAAAGTAATCATTAATGGTTTCTTACATATTTTAGATTTTGATTTATGTATACTATGGCAGCTTATTAGTTCCATGACTTGTTTTCAATGTAGCACTTCCTCTGCTAAATGTTATCTTTTATTGGGGGATTATAATGTATATCGATTCGAAAATCAAAACCATTCCAAAGTAATAATATGCGAAAATTTTAAGGTATTAATTTCTGTAAATTTTATTATTCGAATTGAAGTACATTAACCCCCCCCCTGAATTGAAGACTTTGAAAACAGTGTTACGTTTTTAACTCTTAAAAATATTCACATTCTTAAGGCCCAAACATAATACACTTTTGCTTACTTAAGCAACTGTCAAAACTTCAACGAAAAGTCCGTCAACTTTTTGGTGGCTATAGTGTACTTTTTGAATAGTTGTGTTAGTGAGAACATGACATTTTCTATCTGAGAGTTGAGTTGAGTGAGTAATTAGCATAATATATTATTTACAAATTTAAGTATTATCAGAACAAAATAATACAGTTTAAATAAAAATTTAAAAAAAAATCTGCATACACCAGCTACGCATGTTCAATCGTCGCTATTTCAGTTACGACTAACAGCAAGAACATCCACTTCTTCAGCTATTGTTTTGCATATAACACACAAGCAGCTGCTAACGTTCGTACAGTGCCATCAGATTCGCAAAGCAAATGAAACTTAACGAAACTTGCCGAAAAGTTTGTTAAATCCATTATGGTTATACACATTTGATTGTGTATATTCGCACAGTCGTTGAAGCTAGCCTACGCATATTATGGCTGGGCTTTTAGTTTAAAATTGCAAATTAAGTGGAAAATTTTGTTGTGCCTTGCAAAAGTATTCAACCATAAACTAGAACAGATTTTACAACACAACCGATATGATTGTTATTGTAGTTAACTATACTTTTGTTGTTCTTTGAATTCACAGAAACTTGTAGCCACGTATTAGCGGCTTAATAGACTCTTTCACGAAATTTTTATAAAATTATAATGCCACAAAAATTTAACAAAAATATAAACAATTTTTAAAGTAAAAAAAAAACGCTTGATTAACATTATAAAGATTCTACACCAGATTCAGGCAAAGAGTTGCACTTTTCTTTTGTTTTCAGACGTACGTACCCATCACGCATATACAAAAAATTAGCAAAAAAATAAACAAAGAGAAATCAAATGGAAAAATATAATGCATTGTGGCCTGAGTGAGAAACTCTCAAATTAAGGCAAAATAATAGGTAAAATCCATAAAATTATATTCTTTTTAGAAGAATGATAGCGAGTGAGGTGACTGAGGTAACCGCGTAACTGTACGTATCTCAGCCTAATAGACAAGCCACACTTTACAAATATTTTATGAGCAGAAAGTTCTTCACACTATGAGTAATGAGATTGCATATACACGATCACAAATTGATCTTCAGGCTACATTCTATGAGTTTTTGCTTCCTTTTTCAACTATAGGTATCCATCACAGTGCAACAGTAGCTAAACAATAGTCAAATCAATTGACTTTCACAGCTGAATGTTAGCCTGTCGACTAACAGTGTCACTCACATCAATTATCATGAAAAGGTTATAAAGATTACCGTCAAGGCGTTCATTTGAAGTCTGTGAGAAATCCTATTGTTGACTTGTGTAATTAAATGGTACAAGCTCTTAGAGGAGGTCTTAAAATGATAAAGTGTGCTATTCTATGGCGCTGAAGCATATAGTCTCTTAAAAATAATAAGGACAACTATATCAAAAGAGTTTATATTACAACTCTTTGTATTCAAACATCTTATAAATTGTCTGCTTGAATTTCGACGACGTAAAGAATTGTTATTTGACAACAACAAAAAATTGTACCGTTTCTCAGTTGTAGTATATTTTTCTCTTAAACTTTAAAAAAAACCACAATGTGTCCCTAATATTTTTCACCTGACTTAGGTGCTTACATAATCGGTAGAAGCAATGCATAGGTATCGTATTGTATTGATGTAATAAAACGCAAAAAAAACTAACACAACACGACATAGCTAGGACACATTGTGTGACCCCGACGAATGCACAGAATGGGGCAGCCATGACTGTTTTGGTAAGAGTAAGTGCAACAGAATATAGTACCTCAAAGCTTGACATTAACAAAAGTACAAGACCGATGCCGCTTAACAATTTGTTCTACGTCAGACATATTCACAAGTGTTTTAAAGTCGCATAGGTAAGCAAGTAAGAAAATGTCAATGCTTTGTTCCCCATTTATTGCGATTGCCATGGTTTGCTAACCTTAGATTGAACAAGCAGAAGTATTACATTAAAATTATGTGCTTAAAGCTAAGAACAATAAGGATAAATCTCGCCTTTTATATCGTATTAAACAGCTTTGAAATCCTGCAAAATTTTGCCTGTTTCGAAAACTAAAAGAATGAAAAATTATAAGATGTCTAGCTGAGAGAAATCAAGGCTTTATCGGATAATTAACATAAAAAGTACTTCACGAATTGCAAAAAGAGTTCTTACACAAAACTTATCTGATCATACTTTCACCTAATACTGGGCTGTATATATTGAATAAGATTGGCTTATGCTTAGTAAGTTATATCAAATTTAGTCTGAAATATAGCTCCTAGAGGTTTTATGCCTGAAAATTTTTTGACTTTATGAAATTGTTGCTGAAAATTTCAGCAGTTACATATGTGGGAAATACGTCCGTAAGTGTATTTAAGTGTGATTTACACGAGTCGTACTACCTGTCAGGTTTTTGTGTAGAATAGAGTAAATAGTATCGTGTAAACTTAATATGTATAGAGAGCGTACGACATTCAGAGAAAATATGGATGAAAGTTCGACAGTCGTACGGCTCTCATTGTTTTTAAAATTTTTTAAAAACCATCACACTTTATTAGATCAGGGGTGTATTTTTATGTAAACAAATAAAATTAACAAGGAAAAAAGCAAATTTTTTCGCTCGCTCGATTAGTTCTTTTAAAACAGCAGCTTTCAACTTACTTTCTTTTCATTTTTTACGTATCGCGTAAACTTAAAAAAATCTCTCTTTTTTAAAACAGGGATGGAGTTTTAAAATAAATTCTCTCAGTATGCCTCAATGGTGATGCAATATATCAAGTGTCAATTGACTGCAAAAGGATTTAAGAGATAATGAAAGAGATACGCAAGCTATAAGGTGTATAAAAAATGTAAAGGATAATGCAATGATACCGAGGCCGTCATTATTATCATTTTTTGTTTTGTGATAAATTTGTGTTCTTTATTATTTCACAAATACAGCGGAAATCCTTATTTAAAAACCATCTAATTAATCAATATGCATAGACAGCGTACAACATTCAGAGAAAATACGGATGAATATTTATTTTGTATGAAATTATTAAGGAGAACGGACTACATTACCCAAATGTATGCATAATTAGCACAATGGTTTCTTAGTATTTTTTTTTTACCTTTATTTCAAGTATTTCAAATAATAGCAGTTACTTAGCTTTGTATCTCTCATATTGATAACTTCTTACCCTAAAATAAACGAATCACTCACTGACTTTTCTCTCTTTAGAGAATATCCATGGCATGTCATAGCATGTTATATTCTAGCATAGCGTGGCATGTTTTCAATTACAATTTGTGTCAAAGCGACGATATCCTTCATATTTCAGTTTCGTTTCCAGCAAAATTAAATATGATTTTCTACGGAAAAATCTAACGTTTCCTTTATGTTTAGCAAAGGAAAACGAAATAAATTGAAGCCAAAGGAGAAAAGTAATAAAAGGAATCTACTTATATATGTACATAAATAATATAATAATAAATCAAATATTTTTGTATATATTTTAGTGTATGAAATAAAATTTATTTTATTTATAGAGACTTTTTCCAATGCTTCCTTATTGTTGTATGTATTTTGTTACTAAGGTTAGATTGAGGACAATATAACATTAAAAATTGATTGAACATTTAACAAAATAGAGGAAAAAGAAAACTGAATATCCTACACGAATGAAGAAAGTCAGGAAAATAGTAATATAATTGATTTGAAAATCTTTTTTCCTTTTTTTTTTAATATTTGTTGATATAGCAATGACAAGAGTAAACAATAAAATATACTTAAATATTTATTAAGAAAAATATAATTATAATTTACTAAGTAGTCCGGCATTTAAACTAAATGGTAAATTAGAAGCTTAAATATAGAACAAAAGGCATATACCTTTTCAGAAATTCATAGTCTTGTTAAAAATTGTTCAAAAGGTTTAAAGAAGCATGGCAGACATCTACTAAAAAATATTTTTCGATCATGCAACGAGGTGAACTAAAAATTTGTTACAAAATTTTTGTAGAATATCAATATTAATGGGATTTTACATCAATATGATATTATTCGCGTTAATTTTCATATCAGGTCTTATATAGCTCAACATTATTCCAGATTGCAAGGGCTAGTGGGTCTGGGTGAATTTCTATATCTCAGAATACATCACGGTTCCCTTTCTAATCAAGGACACGTTTAGGTCTTTGTAGAGGTTCGAATTTTCTTTTGAACCATCGGACATCTGTCTTCAACACCAACATTTTATGTTTGTGCTCTGTTCAATGTATAAAGTTGAACTCCGTATCACCAGATTAGTTTCAAAATCACTTTATAAAGAAAGAGCCTGATATCCAAGCAACGGATCGAGGCTCTTTTAATATCGTAAGTCAGTTTATCTATATTTCATTTGGGTCAACTTAATATCAATATGGCTCTTCCATATAAGCCAGCGATCAGGATATATGCCCAATTATTTAATTTCAGAGTGCTAGTTGGTTATTTTTTTATTTATTCTCACAGGTTGGCATGACTCCCAACTCAATGTGAGCGTTATATGTGTACATTTTTGCTCATAAATCTTTACTTTACATTGTTTTAATAGAATCTTCAGTTGCATTATATGGTCTTCAAGTAACGACTATGTAGCTGCAAGTCTTCTTATTTTGCAATGTGACGAACGTACATATATCGGGTGATTTTTAAGAGCTTTCGGAATTGATTAAAAAAAAACAAATACAATTTAGAGATATTCAATGTTTGAAGATGATTTCATGTAAATGTTGACCGTGGTTAAGCCTCAAATGGTTCATACGCTGGGTGTAATTTTGGCATATTCTCTCCGGCATATCGGCCAATATCTCTCGAATAAATTCTTCTTGGCTTCTAGTGCATCAACCGTTGAGGGCTTGTGCCTATGGAAATGAGCCTTAAAATAGCCACACAAAAAATAGTCTAAAAGCGTTAAGCCACTCGATATAGATGGCCAATGGACCTGCGCCAAACGTGACATAAACTGTTCACCGAACTTGCCTCTCAATTGGCCACTTTTATGGCATGTGGCAACATACTGTTGAAACCACATGTCAGCCAAGTTCAGCTTTTCTATTTTAGGCAAAAAAATCAATCATTGAACGGTAGCGCTCGCTATTCACAGGTACGTTCCTGCCTTCGTCGTCTTCGAAAAAGTACGGTATCACACCAAACTTTGCATTTTTCGGTATAAATTCTCAGTTCTTGCAATGCTTCTGGCTGCTCTTCACACCAAATACGGCAATTTTGTTTGTTCACGTATCTATTCAACCAGAAATGAGATTCGTAGTTGAACACAATTTTCCGATAAAAAGGTATGAGTTTTGAGCATGAATTTTGATAAAAAAGTTCAAAAATCTGCAAACGTTGTTCGTTTGTAAATCGTTTCATAGACCAAACTGAATATGTTTGACAGTAACATGTTACACGAAAACAGCTGCCAAAAAGAGTGTTGCCAGAAGGAAAGTTGCGAAAAAATCACAATACATAAGATGTAGAAAGGATACCAACATAGGATTCAGTCATAATCTATAAATTTTTCATTGCCAGTAACGATACGGTGCAAAAATAAAAATTTTCCATGGGTTTCGAGCAGCGTTTCAGACATTTAAAATCGTTTTTCTACATCTCTCGAACAAATGCCGCAGTTGAAAAAATTTAGAAGTTGCTGTTAGTGGTGCTCCCAACGATTAGGCAAATTTTTTTTTTTAATTCGACAAGAAACTTTATCATATTCAAACTTTGTATATTTTTTTACGGCGGCGTGGTGTAGTGATTAGATTATGACAACACAAGCATCGCATAATAAAACAAGCAACCCAGGTTCGAGCCCCAGCAGAAGACATGACGAAAAAATTATATTATGTTTTTGAATGTTTAATAAAGAGGCTTCATTCAACTTCCTTCAAGACTTCTTACCTCTGGCGATGATGACATACATCAGACGAATGATCAGGAAAATAAACGCCATCTAGTGGTAAAAAACTACAATTCTAAAGTAAAGATAACCACCAAATAGCAAGGATATTCACCACTATACAATCATATGGAGGTAGCTACAGTCATCTACTTAGCTTGAAAAATCAATTTGACTAATGAAACTTTAACAAAGCAATGGATGCTTTGTGTAAAGCCAACAAAATGCTTCCTAGAGGAGTGACGGAGAAGGATAAATTTCAAACTTTTTTAACCAGCCTTTGTATATCTGTCAAATTTAACACTTCTGATGGAACATATATACTCGTATATATTCAAGACAAGCTTGAGTAATCAATCATCTTTTTTATTCTAATTGAATAAGTGAAGTAAATTGAGCATAAACGAGAAACATTTAACTGCCAAAATGCCATATAAATTATCAAATACACAAACCATTCATGAAGGATACACCCTTAAACTAATTTAAAGCAAACTTGTATTCAAAACACAAAAACTCTTTGAAAAGTACTAAGAACGCATAATATTATTAAAGCACACAATTTCTAACATTTTTCCTTCTTACAAACAAAAACTTAAAAATTACTTTCTTTTTTTAATAAATAGTAAAAATTAAAAAGAATACGTATTTACTCTGTAGTCTATTGAAAAAGTTAAGTACGTGGGTAGGTAGGTAAGAAAGGCGGTAACGAAAAGTACCTCACCCAGAGACCATAGTGGTCCATTGTGGTTTTAAAAGTTACCACGGCAAACAATGAAACAAAAGCACAAATTCCTTCAGGCTTTTCTTCACTGTTTTTTGCCTTCCATAGTTTCTTGTAGTAATTTTGTAGAATTTTTTTGTATAAGTTTTTTACATTTTTTATTTTATTTCAGTATAATGAAAATATTCGGCCATGAGACGAAACGAAAAAATTTCCTATGGCGACAACGGCCATGAGATAAGTTAAAGGTCAAGTTTCAAGCAACTTAATACAATATTTGTATTTTATATTATATATTTATGAAAAGTAGTAAATCATCATTATTTGACGGGTTTTTGCAATATATTATTAAACCGAAAGAAGTCAAATAAAACTTTAACAAATTTTCTTCTATGTTTTCCCCCCAGAGATTTATAAAATTAATCATTGTGGTTATAGATTAGATATAAAAGATCATAAATTTTCTTATTAAATAAGCAGAATAGCATGTGATTCCTGGATGTTAAACAGAAATAACTGCCCCAAAACAATTTAAACGGAAATTAAAATAACACTATTAGTGTTCATAATCAGTATTTGTGTATTATCATTTAAGGCGTTATTATTTAAGGCAATATTTTTGCAATTTAATTCTGTGAAAAGAAGAAGAATTTTCTTCATTTTCATAAATTAAATGAATTTTCCATTTGTTTAAGTTCTTTACACTTTAGTAAGTTCGTTATTAAAATTAAAACCTTTTTCTAAATAATTTTGCTTTTCAAAATCTAATTATTTTTTAAAACGTTATTTAATCAAGGGTTAAACTCATTTTTTTCCTTTGTTTTGTTGACATTTATTGTTTTATTTGTTTTTGTTTTTTCTTTTTATTTATTAAAAAATAAATTAAATAAACATATCCATTTTATGTTTTACACACACCATTATTTACGCATAAATTACTATGAAATGTAAGTAAAATATGAAAAAAATTATCATCATCAATAAAAATTTAGAAAAAAAAACAAAACACTAGGAAACAGAAAATTTTAATTAAAAGCAGATATGAAAGTGAAAGTAAGTTTTCTCAGGAGAAAAATAACTAACATATTGAACATTGATGAACGACAACACTGGCTTAAGTTTACACTTAAGTTAGCTAAGCAAGATAATATGTATTTACATAAATTTCATGCTAAGCGAAAACTCCTCAATAAAAACAGCCTACATATGTACAACCACTACCAGATAACCAAAGAGAATTTCCAACAGTCAAAGAACAACAACTGGAACAATAAATTGAGTTTTATGACTCAATGTTATCATCATACGTCAATCCTGAAGAGACTTTATGTATATGTGCTCGTATGTATACTTATGGTAGGTAGACCGAAAAGAGTAATCAATCAACTATTAAGTGACTCAATCGGTTTCACGGAAATATTTGTAGCTATAAAATCATTAAAAACAATAAATCCCCCCAGATTCCGAATCGTGTGCTCAGTTCCTGCTACCTGGCAGTAAATGTATGTACGCACATATGTATGGTACCACACCAAACTGCACATTTTTCGGGATGCATTGGCTGTTCATTCAATGCTTCTGGCTGCTCTTCATACCAAATATGGCAATTTTGTCTGTTCACGTATCTATTCAACCAGACATGAGCTTCGTAGTTGAAGACAATTTTCCAATAAAAAGGTATGAATTTTGAGCATGAATTTTTATAAAAAAAATTCAAAAATCTGCAAGCGTTGTTCGTTTGTAAGTGGTTAAGTTATAGACAGAACTAAACAGATTTGACAATAACATGTTACACGAAAACAGCTGCCAAAAACAGTGCTGACAGAAAGAAAATTGCTAAAAAATCACAATACATCAGATGTAGAATAGGTCCCAACACACTAGTTAGGTACTCCAGTTCCATATATCAGTTTTTTCTTAATATTAAATTTTTTAATTTTTTTCTTTAAAATAGGTAAGTCAGTTTGATATTGGTCAAAATAAAATAAATTTTGACCGAAAAGAGTAGTAGATAAGATTTTATAAAAATGCATTGAATTTGTTAAAAATCAGTCATATAAATATATCTTTTTGTGACAAAATTTACACGGTGGCGAACGTCATAGTGCCATACCCGACATTTGAAAGTAATTGCCAAAAATTTTCATATGTGTGTTTTAGCTATTATTGAAGTTGATATTTTAGAGCTTTATGGTCTGGTTGACGTTTTAGAGTCGACAAACGAGTGTTTCCGTTATCCCTAGTGCACTGTATATAAATATTTATTTTTACTATGTATTGGTGTTGCCACGCCCACTTATTCAATTCCATTCATTTTTTGACTGATGATTGTATTGATTCTTACTCTCACGTCTTTCAAGAAAAAAAATCAATATTTTCTTTTTGCTTATCCGATCCAATTAAGTTTTACTATGATGATTTGTATTGACCACCAATCTATTTGTACCGTATTCAGAGACTTTTGGTTGTGTGGTTCTGTAGCTATTAGATGACGAAAAGAGGACTACTGATTTGAAGCCAACATAATCATAAGCCATATAGATTATATTCTTCAAGTAGGCATTCGACTCCCCCTCAATAATAACGTCATATGAAACGCTCTGTCCTGTAAAAATGTACGTGCTTAGATAAAAACCCTCATATCAGATGTTGAAATACAAATGCAAAAAGGAAAACGAGCTTTAAGTAAGGGTGTGTGCAATCATCTTTCCTATTTATCTGTGACTCTGAACTAGCCGATACACAAAGCAACTATGTAGAGAATACGTATAACAAAAGTGCTACAAAGTAAACTAAAAGATCTCTACTAAGCCAAAGACATCTGCCCCCTTCTCCAGCACTTTGCCTATAAGCAAACCAAACCAAGTTTAGTTCGGGAAATAAACATAAAGACTAAAACTTTACGCCTAAGCACAGCGGGTACAGAAAGAATACGTGTGAATAACGGAATAATAGAAGACGTAGACGCGTTTTATTACTTAAGAAGTATAATCAAACGACCGGTAACCTGTTGGTAAATGCATCACGACAGCCAACTTTTGCCACAGAAAATTAAATGCACTGACTTTTTCAGCATAAACAAATTTATGAGTAAAACACTGTTTTCAAGAGCTTAGTATCATAATGCAGTGCAGTGATACATTTATGAACAGGACCCTAGCCTTGTAGTCGTACTTTGCTTCAGATTAGGGTATACAAAGTTGAAAATTAACAGAAAGATGGGAACAGGTAATAGCTATCGATTGTCATTCCCTCAAAATATATTTATTTCATTTATTTACTATACAAAGCACTAATGGAATACTTGTGTCAAGATTTGTGAATATTGTTTTTGAAAACTAAACAATTTTTTCTAAAGCTATTCTCTTAGTTATTAAGAAATCAGTACTATCGGCTTAAGTAGAACAAATGAAGTATAAGGCAATATCTATATAATTAGTATACCAACACATTTCTTTTTATCGCTTTTACGTCCGTTCTACTACACCGACTTTTGAAATATATATAGGGTCCGCCATTTAACGTTTTTTATTTTTAAGTGTTTATTTCGTGAATGGTAACACTTAGCTCATGTCTGATTTAACAGATAATTAGTTTTATCCTTCCGCTGAACGAATGAGGTTGAGTATACGCTTGAACAACGCTGGAAAATATTGTGACATTACTTTGAAAATTTTGCCAAAAAAAACTCATCTTTTCAGATGAAGCTCATTTTGATCTTGGCGGGTATGTAAACAAGCAAAATTGTCGCATATAAGGCACAGAAAACCCGCACGCATACACTGAAAAGCCGATACACCCAAGACGAGTCACTATTTGGTGTGGATTTTGATCCAGAGGCATAATTGGGCCATTTTTCTTCGAAAATGAGCAAGGAGTGGATGTTACAGTCAATGGCGATCGTTATCGGGCCATGTTGAACGAATGTTTGTGCACAAAAATTGAAGAGGAGGATATTAGCAACATTTGGTTTCAACAGGACGGCGCTACGTGCCACACAGCTGTTTTTGAAGATCGCATTATCAGCGCAGAGCTGATGTTGTTTGGCCACCTCGGAGCTGCGACTTGACACCGTTGGACTATTATTTGTGGGGTGCCGTCAAAGATAAGTGTTACGCCAACAAGCCAGAGACAATTGACGCTTTAAAGGGCAATATTCGTGAAGCCATTGGTGAAATACAGCTGCACACAATCGATAATGTGCCTAAAAATTGGACCGATCATGTAGGCTACTGCATGGCCAGCAGAGGCAGCCATTTGAATGAAATTATTTTCAATTATTAACCGGAAGGATTGTACTTTCAAATAAAAAAAGAAATTTGAGAAAATATTCAGTAGTTTTTTTTTATAGCAAAAAAATTATTTGGCGGACCCTTTATATATGGGTTTTAAGCTTGCTTAGAGCAGATGTGCACAATATAAATTTTATATGTTATAATGCAGCTGATTGTGTCTTAATATATTTTAATTGAAAGACAAATATGTGTGTTACCCAGTGTAATCTACAGTAAATAAATTAGAAGAAAAAAGTTAACATACAATAAATATATATGTATGTATGTATACATATATGTGGCATGTTTTAATTACTAAACAACTGTCAATTAACATTAATTTTAATAGAAATTTAATTATGTTCTATTATATGATATATGTATGTATACGTTTTTCTCTTTTATTTTTATTTTTTATAATAAAATCTAAATACTTTTTTATCATTCTATGTATATACATACATACATATTTCATTATATGTTTATAAGACTAAACAAATATAATGTCAAAGGAATTACATATTTTGTAATAGAAAAAAAACAAAACAAAAAAAAATTATCACAAATTAAATGACAGCTAAATATATATAAAAGAAAAAAAATAAATATTTTGCTTAAAATGTAATAAAATTATTAAATAGAGATTTAAGTTTTAATAACATTAATTAAACGAAAAAAAAAATATTTAATTATATTTAAAAAATTGACAACAAATTATAAAACAATAGAAAAGTTTTTAAAGAAAAAAACTTTTAATTGGTTTAGTTTATATATTTTGGGGAATTTATTTTCAAAATATTACAGTTTTGTTAATTTGTGTATTAAACAAGCTAAAACCCGACGTGTTTCGCTACCCCTATCTTAATTATTATTTTAACTATTCTCCTAGTTATGTTTTTACCCCTTTTTTCCATTTACGATTCAGTTTCAAGCAGTTGCCTATAGTTCCTTTCAGAAAGATACAATGAAATCTTCTTTCTGGCTGTGTATAGTCAACCTTCCCGATTTTTGGTTGATGTGGAAAAAAGAAATTACATTTTTAGTATGAATGCCCACTTATTTAGATAAGTGACTGATGATGCTTATAGCCCACGATGTTGCTTAAGCCAGAAGTAGAAGTTTGTGAGCCGTTCTCAAGATATATAAAAATTAATTTTTACTATGAATGAGTCCATTTATACAAGGAATACAACTTCAGCAGGAGGTCTATCAAAATTTGCAATCACATTTTGACAAAATGGCGGGTCTATTTAATTAATAATGTCGTGGATTTTGAGTTTAAAGGCTACCATCGATTCGATTGGCTCTGTTAGAATGTTTTTTAAAAATAAAAGATGAATCCGGTTTGTACAACATCAAAAACATACTAAACATGTTGGGGGCCTGTTAACTTTTTCTTCAGTTTATAAGAAGAATTCTAAGAGAATTTCTAATAAAAATAAAAATAGATCTGAAAAGAATATTACAATTGAATTTTATGAATAGTTTGCTTAAATTTCATAACCTTTTGTTACCATCAGAGTTGTAGGTGTTCTTAGTGCGCTTAAATCCCATCTAACGTTTTTTTTTTGTCAACTAGTGCGATGGGCTTACAGAAGATGCCGATTTTGCCAAAAAAAAAAAAAATTATCTTTTCAGATGAAGCTCATTTTGATCTTAGTGGGTATGTAAACAAGCAAAATTGTCGCATTCGGGGCACAGAAAACCCGCACGCATACATTGAAAAGCCGATGCACCCAAGACGAGTCACTATTTGGTGCGGATTTTGGTCCAGAGGCATAATTCGGCCATTTTTCTTCAAAAACGAGCAAGGAGTGGCCGTTACAGTCAATGGCGATTGTTATTGGGCCATGTTGAATGAATTTTTGTTCACAAAAATTGAAGAGGAAGATATTAACAATATTTGGTTTCAAGAGGACGGCGCTACGTGCCACACTGCCGAAGCTACACTCGATGTTTTTCGCCTTGTTTTTGAAGATCGCTTTATCAGCTGTAGAGCCGATGTCGTTTGGCCACCTTGGAGCTGCGACTTGACACCGTTGGACTATTATTTGTGGGGCGCCGTCAAAGATAAGTGTTACGATAACAAGCCAGAAACAATTGACGCTTTAAAGGATAATATTGGTGAAACCATTGGTGAAATACAGTTGCACACAATCGATAATGTGCTTAAAAATTGGACCGATCGTGTAGGCTACTGCATGGCCAGCCGAGGCAGCCATTTGAATGAAATTATTTTCCATTATTAACTGAAGGGATTGTACTTTCAAATAAAAAAAGAAATTTGAGAAAATATTTAGTAGTTATTTTTTTATAGCATTTTCGAAAAAAAAATTTATTTGGCGGACCCTATATACAGATAGTCGAGGTGTCATCAAGACGCTGACTGTGCGCTATGTCAGCTCAGAGTTAGTTTTTCTGTGCAGAAGAACCCTCATATCACTACAGGATATGTGCAGCGTGGAACAGTGGTGGGTTCCTTGACATACTGACGTGCAGGGGGACGAAATTGCTATTGAAGTGGCGAGAGCGGGCGCGACCCGCTCCCTTAAGACTCTGATATGTTTTCCGACTGAGCATTGTGCTTTAAGAGCAAGGATTGGGCTATGACAAGCAGGCACCCCTGATTTCTGTCGAGCTTGCGACGATGTGGGGGAGTCAGAGACTATGAAACATATTCTCTATCATTGCCCGGCTCTTTTTGAGCGCAGGCTTAGTTTGTTAGGCCAAGCCTTTTTCAATGGTCTAGTTAATGTTGCATCAGCCAGGACATGTGTGACCTGGAGGGTTATGTATCAGGCATATGCTGACTTATAAAGTGACCCCCGGTTCTAGTTGGGTGTCCTTCATTTGATATCTTTTACTTTTCTTCTTTCTTTCCTTTCTTTTCTATTTCTCACCCTATTTATTTTTGGTTTCATTATAAATCTTCATTCAAAAGGTTTCTGCAATGGACCTCTATAGTCTCTGGGTGGGGTTCTCCTGCCAAACGAGTGGAAAATATTAAAAATGACATCTCAAAAATCCAAACCGTTTGTAAATACTCAACCTATTTTAGGCCCAGGAGTAGAATTGGATATACGCGTGTTCTATCACATACTAATGCATATATAGTATAGATATAATAGCCATGAAGTACGTTGAACAAAAACACAGAAGTTCTGATGGATCTTTTAAAAAATTATTATTTCATATTAATTTTGTTCACCTTTTTGTTCAACTGTGTCCTGTGATTAGCCGATTTTTGCAATTTAGTAGTCAAATAAATTTTACTTATTCTTAAATATATCACATTATAAGGCATTTGGTATTTCTCTTCTTTTCTGCATTTTATTTATTATTCCAGAATTTAATAGATTTTATTGTTAGAGACAATGTATAGTACACACATATGTATGTATGTATACTGTATACTCCTGTTTGTTGCTGTTGTACCATAGAATGTACTTATTTCAGGGTGCCAGAAAATAAATTAACTGTCTGGGTTAGGTAGGGTTGGCTCGTGTTGGTCCACAGAAAAAAAGAAAGAAAGAACAGCAAACCAAAAAAGGACATACTTGTACATGTCATTTGCACTCCCTTAAAGGTAATTGAATTTTAATTGTTTTCGTTGTTGTTGGATTTTGAAATGAAAAAAATAGAAAAAAAATAAAAACAATTTTTATATGAATTATAAATGTATATGTATGTAGCTTAAGAGAAAGAAACATGTTTTCAAATTGATTTTTTCGTTTTATTGTTGTTGTAGTTGATTTTTGTTATTCGAATTGTAAGATCAAGGAATTTTGTTGAAAAATATTTAATTATTTCTTTTCTTATTGTATAATTTAATAAAAGTTTTAATTCTAATAAATTTGTTAGAGAGAATCATTACAATTTGAATTATTTCAAATCATCATTATAATGTTAAATGTCATGATTTGTATTGTACATATGTATGTGGTGGAAGGTACGACAATTATATTGCTTTAAAGAAATAAAATTCAATTAAAAAAAATTACAAGTAAAAGGAATTCTAATTATTAATTCAAAAAACTGTTTTGCCAAAGAAATAATACTGGTGCAAATACGTATACGTATGTAACGCGTTTTCAGAATGGCTTTTATCGCGTTTTTCAACAAGAAATTTGTTATCCAACAGCAGCGTATTGTAATAAAATTACATTTTTCGCATAATAATTTTTGGAAATAGTGGGCGTGTAATGCTACATTTCTAAAATTGGTGGTACCTTTGGTTAACTTAATCGTACATTTGCGATCATTATTAATACTTTTGACAACAGCAAGACAGGTTCGATAGGATATTTCAAATAAAATCATCACAGGCGAGGGACGCAGTATAGTTAAAGTTCCAAATTTGTTAACTGCTTGACGTTCGAAACCATTAGGTCTATCCCAAATGAACACATGAAGAGTTATATAGAAAGATCTGCTTTTAAGCCTAACAAGGCGCAACCAATGCACTTCGGTACCGGTTTTATGAAAAAATCTTTTTTTTCAGATGGAGCCTATTTGTCTGAATATGCCAACAGGCTAAATTCAAGAAAACCTAATAAGAAACCTTCACATGTTGAACATGTCATCGTTATTTTTACGGTGAATTAATCACCTTATCGCAGTGATGTGAAGGTTGGTACGATCGTACCTTTTTTATTACTATTTAACTTAAAAAATAAGGTAGTTCTCCCCTAATAGCTTTGATACTCTCATACATATTTTTCTATCAGCGTTGCCACAATTTCGAATTTTTTGTAACCAAATATTATTAAAAAGGTAATCAAAAAATAACCAGAATTTTAAATATCATTTTATATCTGGAATTTATAGCAGTATTGACTGAATATACTGGTCAAAAAAACTTGTTATAACAATTGATGAGGCATATTCTCCTATTTGTTCTAAACATTTTAACAAACTTCGCACAATAGCAAATATCGTTTTCTTTTATGCTTAGTTATGATAAGATTTTATAATTTATTTATGAATGATTTTAGCTTCATAGCCTTTAATAACAGATATCTTCATGAATCGCTAAATACCCGAACCAAACAATAGCGTTGAAGTGTTGAATATGTCTGATTTTTATTGCCACTTAGCCACTGAACGAAATAGTAATGAAATTTTATTGATTTGATTGCTTGCCAAAGCTTATCTTGAATATGTTCCAGCGATCTCAACGTGCGAGAGATTATTTATACATTTGAGAAATAATGACCTTGACTTGAAGAGGTAAGATCTCTCAGGTCAGACAAAAATGTTCGCATTACTCTATGAAGATTATTTTCAAACTCAAAAAGCTGCTCAAAATGAAAAAAAAAATTAGCGGCATCCAATCATTACTGGCCAAATGTTCGGGATATAAGAAATAGTACGATTTGTTCTTGTCCTCAAAAAAAATTGCAGTCTTTTGGCACGAAATGTATATGTCACCAGAAAGTTGGAAAGGCCAAAGTTTGCCAAAATTCCCGTTTTTAAAGTAATGCACTCAATAAGAACCTGGGTAATAAACGCCAAAAGGAATCATTATCTGTATTTTTTACTTCGAGAAAAAAGTAACCAAAATGGAAAAAAGTACACATCTACACATAAAAGAAAAAAATAACCAATTTGGGTTAAAAATAACCAAAACAGCATAGGTAGCACTGTTTTCTATTTCAAAATTTTTTACATACTTTTGTTTCATCATTTTCCGGTTTGTATTTGTTTTGAGTACTAACGGAAACTCGTTGAAATACCTGCCTTTTTCTGCTAAGCACCATCGAGTACAACAAGAATCTCGTACTGATATATTCAAAACAACCCAAAATTATGAGTTATGGGTAAAAAACCACTTTTTTCTAGCTTTCATGCACTTATAAGATAATAACTTCACGATTTTAAGTTTTTCTAATTTTAAAACAGAAATATAGCCGCGTGGTTTGTCCAATATTACGGGGTATGCAGTGGAGCAGGAAGATACCACTTTGGACCCGAACGGATCGATTGGAAACATCACAGAAATGATGAACATACGATGGTTAAACGAACCCGCCTGCTATGAGACCAGAAGGATCAGACTAAATTTGGGTTACCGGTGATTGGGGCAGCTTCTGACGCTTCCTAGACTACATGCGGGGAACCTATATTGATTATTACTACTTACCGTTGCTATTGGCAGACATGCTCAAATAATTATCTTTGCAGACAAGGAATACTTCTAACGTACGTTCTGGACAAAATCCTTGACTGCATTAGAGTAACGAAATGGTTAAATGTGTGGTGCTGTAGCGGATACATAGTAACACAGCAAGACCTACAATTTTGATCTAACTGAGCCGATGGTAGATAATGATGGTGGTTAATTTTACTAAATTTAGCGGTTAACTAACCACCACAATCGATTAATGTTTGCTTAGGTTAGGAGGGAAAGGCAGCTTCGTTGAGTTAAGGCATACTTGAGTACACAAAGCGGCCCCTTTGTGACACCACACATTAAGCAAAGCATCTGTGCTAGTTGCCAAATCTAGAAGTCACATAGAAGCAAATTCCCGCAAAATACGTCGAAAGCCAGCACGACAGTCTAATGCTTCTGGCTATTAACCTGAGATCGATGGTCGGTAGTTCCGAGTGGGAGTGTTTTTTATATGACTATGTTACAATCGGATGGGTTCGACAGCCTTACTGAAATAGAACTGCCATTTTGTAAAAATATAGTAGAAAATTTTCACAAAAGCGTCAACAACTGTCTCCGTGGTCGTGCGTAAACCGCACTCTTTCCTTTATGGAGCATCTCGTTGGGTAGACTTTATCTTGGTTGGGTAGACTTTATCTTTCTTTCTATACTACGAAAAGGCTTTTGACACCCTCGGCTGTTTGGAACTTTGGCGTATCTATATTGAATGTGCCCACTCGTCACCGCTTTCCACGACTGCGCCTTACAACAAACCTTATCTACGATAGGGAGTATAACATGGAGACTTAACACATGGCTGGCAGACCTCTAAACCACAGATGACATGTAGAGTGATTCAGATTTTGTATTGGTAGAAACATAGAGGTGTTTTTATGCCAGTTATACTGAAAGCCTTTACATAAGGAGGCAACATTCTCATACATTATCTGACTACATTACCGTACTGATTTGTGTACTTGACGGTATTGCCAATTCGACCACCTTTGGATAACCCAATCTAACATGTTTAAAATTAACGGACATTTCCGGAACTTTCCAAACTGTAGGTAGTTAGGTATATAAGAAGGCTGCTTTGCCTACGTCGATATAGTCATACGTCGTTTTTCAGTCATAAAGTAAAGTCGTGTTAGGCGTAAATAAAAGTATTGAATAATTTGTGTATAAGCGAATATTAAGTGCAAGACAAATAAGTTGCTGTATTAAGATAAGGTGTATAAAGTAAATCTGAGGAAATAAAAATGTAAAAGAACAAAACGTGGTATTTATTTTATTTTGACGCAATTAAAAACAACTCAAACGTTTTAAAAAGGTTAACACGTAACAATATTTAACCATTATTTATGGTAAAGAACTCATAAAGTTCCAATAAAGAGAAATTTTTTATTTAAACTATTAAATATATTTTTCAAAACTGCATTTAACAAGTTAAGATATTCAGTATAAAAATATACTCTTGATATAAAGCTTTAATTTTTTTTTTTAATGATACGCCATTAGTTTTACTTAAGCTTTATGTAAAGTTATCTCCTTATGTCATTAAAAATTCTGTTCTTTGAGAATCATATTTTCTTAGTTCACCACTATGAATGACAAACTTCACCTCCAGTTATGGATTAACGCGTATGTAAGCATATGTAGTATGTATGTATATGGAAGAAGGATAAGGATTCAAGTAAGCATATCATGTAATTTTCAATAGTTACATACTATTATAATACACTGTACACCACTGTAATTACATGTGAAAATACGTATATGATGAACGTATGTATTTATTAATGCATATTTTTACTCCCACAAACATACTCGCTCATAAGCTCTTGAATTGTTTGACTCTGTACAACGAGCGAAGGAGTCACAAATGATTAATAGTGTTTTCGGGGAGGATGGTAGCTAGGAGAGTACTACTGATAGGGTGCGATAGTGGAATTTTTTTTTTTTTTTGTTAGTAATTATAACGTGTTGGAGGTTATAAGTACTCATCATCTTTACCACCAACACACTGATGTAAACGTTGAAATTTTCCTTTTTATAATGCTTCTGTTAGAAACGAGTAGTTTAGGTATATAAATGGTGGTGGCGGCGACAGATTTTATAGTGTAGCACTGCTTGAAGTACCCGTAGTTGTAGTTATAATGACTAGAAGCAGATTTTTTTTTTTTTTTTTTTGTGAAAGACGAAGTAAACTAAATGCTTTTTATTTTGTTGAACCCCAACTTACTAATGAGGCACTTGTTGTAGTCGTATTACTTAAACGTATATTTAAGAATTTCTTTTAGGGCATATATATATGGATGTATGTGTGTGCATGTGTATGTAAGAGTGTATATTAAAATTTACACATACTTACACATCAAACAGAGTTGATGAGTATTAAAAGTGTCAAGGTGTAAGATAAGTATGTTTTTCTTTTACAATATATGGCAAAAAAGGATATGATTAAAACCAATGTAAATATACTTAAAGAAATAAAGCTTATGAGGTTTAAGTTATACTTACATAGAAACATATGTATATTAGAGACACAATATTGAAAGAATTTCCAACCATTTTTGTGGTAAAGTAACGAATGCGAAAACCGTCATCACCCTTCTAATGCTTAACTAAAAAGCTTTAGAAAACCCTTGTGAAGCTTTTCTCTATCGAATTCTAAAATCTTTCTTATTTGAATAAAGAAGTTCGTGGTATGCGTAATGTGCCAGATTTACTTGTAATTTCTTTTGTGCAGTAGTTAAGCAACACACAATGATTTGCTTGCTTGTGTTTGTTAGTGTAACCTAACACGTCTTCTTTATAAAATTATAATACAATATTGTTGTTATTTAATTTATAGATATCAGTGGGGCAATTATTTTTATTATGAAATTAAAATCTTGGTTGTATCAGCGTACAAATTTCGTTAAAATTATGATTCAAATTAAGCTTCGCGAACTAAAAAAAAAAAAAAAAAACACAAAATCAGTCAGATGACGCTAAGTACACCGAATGTTCAAGAAACAAATGTCAATATAAAAGTAGTGCGTGAGAGTAATGCAATACAACAATTTAGAGTAGAAATCTTGGTTTCTATTTTTACAAGAACCAGCTTGTTTAGGATATTCGATGTTTGGCCTCATGAACAACAACAATCAATGTAATACAACAACTGAAGCCTTGAGACTATGTACTTTATGGCTTTATAAATCGCCAAAATTGTCATATTTGGCCTGCGGAGAATACACATGTAACTGTATTTACAAGCTGTTGTTACTTTTTGTGTATTTGGAATACCAGTTTTCTGAAAATGTAGCTGCTCAAGCAGTGACTCTTAGTAAAGCTGGATATCGTGAAATATAAGTGTTTTCTGTCGAAATTTTTTAATATTGATATGGTTAATGTGTGATATACTCGTACACATGCTATCGGGTTATCCATTGTTCGCTTTCAAAAGTACGAGTAAAGTTAAATAAAATACACATACGAGTGTGCTTACGTCTAACTTTTATTCCATTATAATGTTTGGATCATGCTATTATATACGAAATACAATGTCATATAAATGGCCGCTTCTGAACTGGTTGCAGTAGACGATCCTTTTGAGGTAGTTCTCGACAACTTTTTTGGACGGTTACTAGGCGGTAACTTGACGAATGTAGGTTTTCTAATGCTCCAATTGGTGGCTAATTGAAATAGCCAACTACGAAATTTCTCATGCAATAAAGCCGAAATTTGTCATGTTGTGTGGCTCTTGGCATCATCTAACTGGAACCACATATCGTCCAGTTCACAATCTGCGATTGCAGGCCAACAAAACTCGGTTATCGTACAGCCATAGTGCTATGAATTGACGGTAAGGTTCTGCCAGTGTCATTTACGAAAAAATGCGGCCAAATGAATCTTATAGAGCATGATTCGTCGTTTTCTCTGGAAGCAGTGGCTTTTGCGAAATCTCTTCTGGGTTCTCCGAGTCCCATACGTGACGTAACCTCTCACTCGGTGGGCTTCCTCGCTGAAGAAAATTTTGTTTGAAAAATCTAATATCTATGGCCACGTTTGATTCCATAACATCCCAAGTGGAACAAGGGAGACTTCTCTCAATCAATAAGCTGCATCCGATTATATTTTTATATTCATTGAAAGAAACTTACAGTTCATTGCTGGCTCCGAACGACATATTCATTACCAGTCGCTAGCAATATTATGGGGTGATACCGTTGAAAATTGTCAGATGGTTGGGCCTGGGATTGAACTGAGGACCCCTTGATTGGTGGACGGGTGTGTTAACTTCCATACCACACGGTACACTTTTGTAGTAAGTTTTTACTATTTTTACGGCTTTTTCGGTTGCTAAACGATCCATAGTCGAAAATGGAAAACCTCTTACTAAATTAATGGTACTTCAGATGACAGATATTTAACAGCTGTCAACCTAGCCAGACCGAGAGTTTTGAAACCACTAAATGGATAATTACTGCATGAGACAAAAATTTCTGATAGTGAACACTTTCGTAAGATGATGAGAACTGATACCAAAGTCTATAAAGCCAAAAGAGAACTACTTGTGCATTACAGGAGGAAATTAAATACTGCATGAACGAAATTTGTCCACATTCATAGAAAAGGATTATAGAAAAATTCGTCAATGTCCTTATAAATAATTCTTAAATCTAAAAACTAAAGAATTAAGTTTTCTTTTATTCTTTATTATATGTACTCGTATATGTACCTAAATTACTTATAAAAATATTTCTCTCAGTGTATTTGCTTACTTATAAAATTGCTTAACGTAATAAATGTTTTAAAAAGCTTTTATTTTTATACTTTGCAAAAGTAATGTTTTTTAAGCCCCCAAAAAAGAGTAATAACTTTTTTAATATTTATAAAATTTTAAAACTTCTTAATAAAACAAAAATAAATAAAAGAAATTGCTTAAGGCCTTATGAGCATTAATTTTCCTTGAAACGAAAATAAAAATAAGAATAAACTATACGACTATTATTCATCTTGTTCTTTATAAAGAAATAAGAAGAAAGTGAAAGAAAAAACTTACTTGTATTCCTCCGTTTCGTACGTATGCAAAGGACATGAGGAGAAGCATTTATGCTCATGCATTACCAAATGATGTTCACATGATGTACAATAATCAGGACGATCTTGACATGAGCCACAATTTGCCTCACATGGCACACAAGTTTTATTATCGTAATCTGTTAAATATAATAAAAAAAATATATTTTTTTTATTTTAGTTTATAATTCATAAGAAATGAAATACGAAAGAAGTTAAATGAAAACCTACTTTCATAATATCCTTCAGGGCAAACTTGTAAGCATACAGCCAAATCGGTAACATGTAAGTGAGCAGGAGCGCAGGTTAAACAACTATCCTGGCCGGCGCCAGCACATGTTTCACACGACTCATGGCAAGGCCAACAGACACCGCCCTGATTCGGGAATGATCTGGGTGGGCAGCGGCTAACGCAGGTGCTAAGAAGGGGAATAAAATATAAATTTGTTTGATAAATATACATTTTTTTAATAATTTCTTTGCTTCCATCTACTTACTTATCCAAACGATAATGTTTACAAGCCACACACTGTGTTGGCCCTCGGCCATAGCAGCCCTGAGAATCACATTCAGGATCACAGTCATGCAACACTAGCTTATTATTAGAGTCGGCCATGACATTTTGCCTCTGTGGCGTAGGAATATTATGACCATCAACGGTGGTAACTGCCTGTTCAGGATTCGAACCGGCACCGGTGTAAAGATTTTGGAAATTTAAAAAACTACTAAATTGGTCGGTATTTATGGGTTGACCCAAATCCGATTCAGTGGGATAAGTATAAACCGGCTGTGAGACTAAATCGCTTTTTAAACGCATCGGTTGTACCGCAGTACCATAGAAAATCAATTGCCATTTCGATAAGATACCCGGTTGATTGACACGCCTACGGCCACCATTTATTATTTGTAAAGTCCAACGACCTTCTGCCTTTTCACCCCAGAAATGTACACTCAAGAAAGGCCAATCATCAAAATTCGATTTGGCTATATCTCTAGGTCTCTCGAACAGCAGAGTACTGGTAGTACCCATGGGAGAGGTTAAGAGTATGCGCAAGTTGCCACGTGGAAAGAATCTCAGTGTAATTCTACACTGAACATGTTCTAAATAGCGTACTTCGTTTATGGTACCAGCACAGCCATTAACATCCATATGAGTGGCTAATGTATAACCATAAGTGCCTTCTATTTTACGATCTTCATTGTTCTCGCGAGACTTGCATATGTGTTGTGGCGGCACTGTTGACCATTGCTCTGCCAAAGATACCATGGCTCCGGCATCCATTAAACCGTAACCAAATTTGTGACTGTATTTACGTTTAACACCATTCAACATCCAACCTGGTTCCTTCTCTAAAGGTGAAGGCCTCGACGTATAAACTACTAAATACTGCATATCACGCCATGTTAAATTGGGATTAGCCTCAAGTGCTAAGGCACAAATGCCAGCAGCTAAAGGAGCCGAGGCCGAGGTGCCAGTATGTTCAGCCGTACATATATGATCGGGTCTTAAACGACCATCCATATCAACAGTTGCCACACTCTTGTCATGACCAGGTGTACCCGAACTGTAGGTGGTAGCCAAAGTAGATGAACACTCTTCCAAATACCATGGCTTAAAGCTAAAACAAAAAGAGTGAACAAATAAAGATAATAAATATTTATCAATTAATTAATCATTTAATGCTGACATACAATAAAGCATTAATGATATGTAATAAAATCATTTATTAATTATTGATAAACATTTAAATTGTCATTATATTTTAATCGCATTTAATAATAGCGTTCAAATAAGAGATTAAAAGATATTTTTTTTGTTTTTGTTAAAAATAAGTAAATATGTATTTAGTGAAATAACGGAGAGCAAAGTAAGAGTATAAAAGAGAACATCCTAAATTGAATAATTTGTTTAATAACAGCAGTTTAATATAGAACTGGTCTTCAATGCGGTTATTTGTTAACGGTAATGATTTTAGAAATTCTACAGCAATCACCACTATAGGGAATAAAAATGGAAATTTGTGTTCCCATGAAATTTTCATTCCCATCGAATGTTAAAATGTTATCCTGATATTACAGTGAAATATCTGTTCTGTTCATAAAACATTTGTTCTAATTAAAGTAAACCCTCAGAGCATTTTGAATATTTATTCTTTGCCCTTGATTCAAGGATTTTGAGGTGTCTCTATTATAGAGCAAAGGCCTTCTATGATACGTCTCTACCTCTGTCGACTTACAGCAAGATCTCCTAGTTCCCTCATATTTTTGAACGTATTTTAGAGATTTCAGCACGATAGTGAGTAGCTAAGGTAATAGTAAGCATTCTTGTTTAACTCTAGCATTGGTGTGGAATGGTTGGCTACTGCCCATTGTAAAGAACTGAAAATTCCGTATCCCATGCTTATTCGAATTATTTTCTAGCGTACTCCTTGTGTTCTTAGTACTTTCCATATTGCCGTATGTCTGATGATAACAAACGCTCTCATCATAGCGAAGGACATAATGAGCAAAATCTGTTCAAAGAAAAGAGAGATAATATGGAATCTCTCATGCCAACTCAAACATTTGGCCTATGCAGATGACATTTGTCTACTTTCGCATAAGATTTTTAATATGTAGTTTAAACTTGATTGGCTGGCAAAGTTGGGCTTAAGAAAAGTATCAAGAAAACCAAGACCATGAAAATAAACAACAATACTATCACGGATATCATCATGCTAAAGGATCAACCAGTCGAGTCTGTTGATAGCGTTTGCTATCTAAGAAGTACAATGACTATAAATGGCGACACAAAAACAGACGACTATAACAGGCTCAATAAAGCGAGAACGGCATTTGGACGACTACAGTTATTGGGAAGAAGCTCACATATATCCAGAGGGACTAAGCGCAGAATATTCAACTCATGTGTTAAATCAATATTGCTTTATGACAGTGAAACCTGGCTGTATTGAATAACATCACGTAAAAACTTTAGGTATTTATCACCAAGTGCCTCAGAATCTTATGCAGAATATTCTGGCCTGACATCATAAGTAAGACGGAACTATGGAACATGATTAATGAGGAACCCCTACTGAAACAGATAAGGAAAAGTAAAATGGGTATGAATCAGTATACCATACAAAAAAGTGCAGATAGTATCACTAGAATGTCACTCGAGTGAAATCCTCAAGGCTCAAGAAATCGTGGTCGACCACAAAACACCTAGAGATGCATTTTAATACAGATATGCTTTAAAAATGTAAATTTTCGTCTTCAAGCTATATGTCTGTATTTAATTCTCAGATCTTATTTAACTGGGTAAGTGCTCCCACATATTGTCTAATTTTATTCCTCACGTCTATGAGAGTTACACCTTCTTCTGTGATCGTATTTTTTAAATATTGAAATTCTCCAACACGCTGTACTGGATTTCGAGATAGTATGATAAGCTCATCCGATACTACATTTACTCCCATTTCTTTTGTATTCGAATTTTTTTTTTTCTCTTTTTTTCTACCAGATCATCCAGCATAACGTGTGTTGAAACTCGCGTTCGTCATCCGTATAATCCAGCGATTCAAGACGTACATTAGGTCATATTTTATCTCACACTGTTTCTGTTTGATTGTTTGCAGTTGACCTCCTTGATAGCGCATCAATAACTGCAAGGAAAAAGTAATGGTGATAGAAGACAGCATTGTCATTTACCAGATAAGGTGTTAATTGACAAAGACATTCTTCCCTCATGCACTACCGAACCAGTGAAAATTCTGACAGCTACAGCTGATTTAAGGCATAATCTGCTGTGAAAATCCAGCAGATTTAGCAGATCCACTTAATTGCTATTCCGAAAGACAAATTATCACAATCAGGGCTATTGCACTTCAATATGAATTCTTTACGCCATTATCACTTTCCATTTAATTATTAGAAGATAATGAAAACATTTTGAGGAATAAAGGAAAAAAAATTAATGACAAATACTAATATGGCAAAAACGGTAAATAAAGGGCCTATGAATGACTTCACTGTACCATAAGTAGTCTTAAATCTGTTGATATTAGTATGTGAATCAACTAAAAATAAACGTGAAACAACTGTGTTCAGGAAGTTTACCGAAAAAAACCGAACTTATTTTACTTAATTCGAGGCGAAGGTAGGTTGAATATCAAAAATTCACACAAAAGGTAATACAAAAGCATATTGAAATTAATGTGTGTGGTTTAACCACTGCACACAGTACATATATTGACTATATCTGACGTATTAAACATAAACACGCCACTCTAATAAAATACAAATAATTTTCCGACAATTTTAGAGTTTGCGAGTTGAATGGTCTTCATGATTGTGCTTTTTTATATAAAAAATGGAGAAGTAAAACTGCTTTATAGAATACAAGTGACTGCTAAGGCAAAAAGGTGTAGAGTTTAATTATTGGTGATATAGTTGATCCTTAGCTGTTGTATATATACTATACTTATACCTTGTATATGTTATATATACAACATTCCATGAAGGAATACGGGGACTTCTCTCAGTCAATGAGCTGTACCTGATTCTATTTTTGACTCATTGAAAGGAACCTACCGTTTAACGCCGGCTGCGAATATTCAATAGTAGTAATACTCATAACCAGTTATTAGCTAATGGTATGAGGTGATACCGCTGTTAAAAAAGCCTTTTTCTGGCCTGGTATTAAAACGAGAACCATTTGGTTGGTAGATGGGTGTTTTACCTACCATACCACAGCTCTTGTATAATCTAATAAAGAACAATTTCCTAAATTTCTATTTTACTTTTTTATTATTAAATATAACAGTCAGCCCAAACAAAATGTTTTTCTACTCTAGAGTTTTCTCACACCTTCTTATAAAGTTTGGAATCTTTTTACGAATAAATTATCGTTATAATTATAGCGAAATAATGTAAAATAAGTTTACTAGCTTAAGGCCATTGTTGTTAACAATTTATACACAAATATGTTTAAATTATTTTTTAATATATTTAATTTAAATAATAGAAACAATTCATGTTGTTGTTGATGTTGTTGTTTTTTATTTTTTTTATTTTTATTTTATAAATATCCTAGCATATGATGCTCATTATTTATTCCACTTAATTTATGGCCTTTATACAAAAGATATACAATGAGCTAACAACAAGAACAACAAAAACAACAAGAAGAAAAATTAAAAACAAAAAATTGAGAATGAACAAGAACTACAACAACAAATATTATGCAAATTATGAAATATCAACTTTATATATAATGTTTAATTAAGAATAAAACCTCATATTGGAATATGTGTGTATGTGCAATATATACAGACATCTATTCAAATACATACATATGTATGTATTAACATTATCATAAACACAGACAGACGGACATGAATATATTTACATTGAATAACATTTTTTTCAATATAATTTTTAATTCTTTTTTTTCTCATTTAATTAGTTATTAACAACCGCATAAACAACAATTTTATAGAAAATTAAAAAAAAAATCGAAAAACAAATTAAGCTACACTGCGCTACAAGTGATGGAGAAGGTGTATTGTTTTAATGCTGGGGTATGTAGCAGCTTAAATAGTCCCAAGCGAATACTTAATTTTGCAGATCGAATTAAAATTAGTTATTGCAAACGCATATAGCATTTCCGTCCGTTAGTTCAAATGCGCACAGTTGATGGCGGCCATATTGTTGAAGCTACATCTGTCGAATTGGCTGTAATTTTTTCAGTTTGTTTTGCTAAATCACCTGGGGCGGATATAGTGTTCACCATGTGTAAATTTTCAACATGTGCTAATTTTTATAAAAAATTATTTCCAGCCCAGTGCCCAGCTATCAAGACAAGAGCGTTCTGTGGATTTTGGGCTGACGACTTCATCGGCCCATACTTCTTTGAGAACGTAGTTAGGCAGGCCTAAATATCAACGAGGAGCGCTATAGTTCGATGTTACAACTTTTTTTAGCCTTCATTATATGACACACATGGATGGGCGTAATGTAGCGGCCTAGATTCGAACCACAGCAGAAGACATGATGAAGAAATTTAATTGTAGTTTCGAGTGTTTAACAAAGAGGCTTCAACTTCCCTCCAGACAACTCCATCTAAAAGAATAAAAAAGTAGACGCCTGACCTTCCGGCTTACCTCTGGCGATGATCACAAACATCAGACGAACGATCATGAAAAAACGCCATCTACTTGGGTAAAATTACAATGTCAGGTAAAAATCACCACTACCTTATAGCAAATATATATATACCATTACACAATCATATGGAGAGGGAAGCTACAGTGGACTAATCATCATTGATTAATGAAACTGAAACCAAGCAATGGATGCTTTGTGGAAGGCCAAAAAAAACTACATGGATTTAAGCGAAAAGTAAATCACTATATAAAATTAACGAGTGCAGGGTGACCTAACAAATTGAAAAATAACTCTCATCGTCTTTATTCAGCGCTATTCAAAGAGTAAAGAAAATTTCGTTCACTTTGGTCAGGTGTGGATCACATAAGCAGTCTTCAAAGTTAAATAGCGTCCACCATTGCACCTATATATCATAGACTTCGAGAAAGCCTTCGACAGACTAAATCACCAGATAATTTGGAGTGCTTTGGTGTATAAGTGAATCTTATATAAAATGACTTGCCTAATAAATGATTTATATCGTAATTTAGTTCTGGACACGGCCTTTAAGAGTGCACTCGGCAATGGTAATGGTATAGTATGGGAATGGAAGGGAAGATTAAACGATCTTCCGTACGATATATATGACTTTTGGCTCGCGGCTTCTCAGACCTTGCTAAGAATTTATATTGTGTAGCGCTAGCAGCAGAATCATAATCTCTCCCTCTTAATGCGACATCCTTGGAGTTATTTAAAGTTGTCATGGCTAAGATTGAAAATGGACAACTGCGGCTCGATCGAGGATATTGATAATTCTCTGCAGAAAGCCGGTCGTACATTTCGTTGCCTAAGATCAATCTGGAAACCACTGATATTATCTACACGTATGAAAATTTCTGTATTCAATCCAAACATGAAATCTACTCTTGTATAAGGCTGCGAAGCATAAAATGCTGTAACTCGCGATATGCAAAAAGTACGAGTGTTTACGAATCGCTGCCTGTTTACGATCTTTTGCATTTACCGGCCAAGAACTAAAACTTATCATATTCTCTCTGACAGAGAACAGGTCAGCAGCTCTAAATGTTGAGATAAGAAGGCAATAAAACGATATGGCTGGAATTGTCATAGAATGTAATCTGAAAGGCTACAGAAGAAGAGGACGTTCATTTCATACATATGTATATCGAGTGATCTTTTAGATCTTTGGATTTGATTAAAAAAAAAAACATAATTTAGGGAAATGTATGAAATCTTTATTTGAATCGATAGAACAATCTATATACTACCCAGATCAAAAGGTTTCCAGAATAAACCCCGTGTGTTTGTTCAATCGTTCCGATTTGAGTTTTTTTTTTATTGATTTACAAAGGAGGGACTCATGGGGATATTATTAACATAATAAAAGTATCCTGCACAATAGCGAGTTTTCATATTATAATAGAAGGTATTGTTAGACTGGAAGGCCTGGACTACGCCGAATATATTTATCTCTTGGCTCACAGACATTGAGTTATGTAGGGAAAGCTTTGTTTTGTATAGAAAGGGCATACTTAACATCACGAAAACAAAAATTATGTGAATCAACGTTTATAATACTGCATGCCTTCAAAGGTAAGTAAAATTTTGAAGCAATTTCGTCTTGCTGACATTTGAAACTGATTGAATTAAGCACCCAATGTTTAGGCCAATTTAATCCCATATGGCAATATCCACACACAGCCTTCAAAACGAAAATTCATATCCTTTACTTATGTAAGTATGTATATGTAAAGTACATACTTTTGAAAGGCTGTGAGTCATGAAAGCTGAAGTTATGATGACTATTTCGTTCGGGATTTTATCAACCGCTCTTGTAGTGGTGATTTAGATGACTTCGACCGATTATAACTTAAGTGTTTATTTTCAAATTTCAAAGGCTAAAATAATGTTGTTGGTATAAGTTTTCATACCTTTTTTTTCAATGTGTTATTAAAATGCAACAGTACCAATAACAACAACAAAAATAATCATATTTAAATGAAAAAAGTAATTGAAATTAATGTTTTTTATTTTAATAAAAATGCAATTTTTTAAAATATATTTTATGAGAAGATATTTTCGTTGTTGTTGCTGTTGTCGTTAATGAAACAATATTTAATACTTTTGTATGTCAGTTAATGAAAAACACTGTTAACCAAAATACGGAAAAACAACAACCATAATAAGAGAAGAGCAGTAGTAGTAATAATAAAAACGTATTGGCCAACAAACCCTAATTGGCAATTATAAACATTTTAATTTGCTTTATAAACCAATAAATACATAATAAATATTTCAATTATTTAAAGGGCAACAAAAAATATTGTATAAAATGAGTACAAAACATATATTTTGAAAATCTCTGTAATTAATACTCAAAATACGAGTACACCAGACAGTTATTAGTGAGAATATTTACCGAAAACGTGTACGATAGAGATATTTTACTTTTATTGTAAATAATGAGAATATAAATTAATATTCTTTTAATTAAGAATTAAAAAACCATAGTTATTATCGGTCATGTTAACATTATAATACTCTTTTCATGATATATTTTCCGGAATAATGAAGCTCATAGACTGATAGTAACCCAATTTTACCAATTGCTAACGCAATTTAATTTATTTTATCACTTTTTTGAATTTGTTTATTTATTCAACAGTGTCAGTTTTAATTTGATTTTTAACAAAATAATACATTTTAAGAATTTGTCTTAACTTTACTGCAGTCGAAAAGCGAGTTAAAATTTGTATGGCAGCATATAGACTCATCTTCACAAGTTCAAGAGAAAATTTCTATGAAATTTTTTTCCTTTATATAACACATGAGCTGAAATGTCCCGGGCCTAACAGATATATGGCGCTGGTTTTATTGCATTCACCTCTTTTTCAGTTAGTGCTAATCATCAAAAGACAGCTGTTAAAATTTCATGACATTCTATTAATTATCTTGTGAGTTATTGTACGATGAGTAAGGTTACTTTTGTTATTTTCAGAACAATGGATCAAAAACAATTTCGTGTTTTATTTTTATACTACTTATTGATGGAAAAAATACCGTTTAAGCAATGCAATGGCTTGAAAAGTGTTATGAGGACTCCACTCCATCAGAGGCAGCAATAAAACGTTTGTGTGCTGACTTCAAACGTGGTCGTAGAGATACCGATGATGCATAACGCAATGGACGTCCAAATGAGGCGGTAACACCAGAAAGCATAAAAAAATTCACAAAATCGTTCTGAATGATCGACAAGTGAAGTTTCTTGAGTTAGTTGACATTGTAAAGTTATCAAAAAAAAAACAAGTTGATGAGGACGCTCTGTTCAAAGTGGGTGCCGTTCTTGAATAAGATAATTCTGAGACGATGACAAAACTACATGAATTGAACTTCGAATTGCTTTCACATTCACCGTATTCGCTTGGCTCCCAGTAACTACTAGCTATACGTAAATCTCAAAAAATTGCTCGCCAGTAAGAAATTTCGTACGAATGAAGACGATATCGCTGAAAATGTGGCTTATTTTGAGGCGAAAGATAAATCGTTCTACAAAAGTGGTATTGAAATGATAGAGGATCGCTGGAAAGATTGCATTGCTCTTGATGGAGGTTACGTAGATGAATAAAGTCTATTTTAAACAAATAAAAATATTTTCTTTGTTAGGGCCGGGATAACGATATTTACGATTTCGATATACTAGGACCTCGAACTTGATCAGTTGTAATATTCAAAACGACGATTATATACTAAAACCCTTCTTTACTCAAGGTTTTACGACTGATATACTCAAAAGATCGCGGATGTCATGGTGTAGTGCTTAGAGTGCATGCATACAATACAAGCGTCTCAGGTTCGAATCCATAGCAGATAACATGACGAAAAAATTCAATTGCGGTTTCCAGCATTCGAATTTAAACCACCTCCAGACAATTCCACACTGATATTCCAGATTACCTCTTTCGATTATGGTAAACGAAAGAATGATGAGGAGAAAGTGGCACCGACTGGGATTAAAAACAATGCCACTACACAATTACATGGAGGCGAGCTCAATACACTACGCTTGAAAATCAACTTGATAAAGAAACTGAAACAAGGCAATGAATGCTTTGTGGAAAGTCGTATACTACCTAGAGGAGTAGCAGAGAAAAATACTCAACAGATCACAGTCTGAAGATTACGGTGGTATTCCCTGATATAAGCAATGCCGGGGTACAAGTGGCATGGAAAAACTGGCTTTAGGGTTTTCATAAATCAGCTGAAATTCAAAATATCTAGAAATCTTTCGGATTACTACAGTGTTTAATAGGACGAAGCTAAGGCCATAAATACTCGTATAGCTGCACAATATATCCAGTAATAAGGAATATTCAACAGGTACTCGTATATCTTTCTATTTACTGACAGTAAAGTAGATCGTAGAAGACTCTATTTCAGTACATACATTGAAAAGTGTTCAGTGATGTTTCTCTGGATGAAATAGCAAAACAATCGACAGTTACTTTTAATGGACATGGGGATACTGCAGGTGGTGCATCGATTGCGAACATCAGAGCTTCTCTTGAGATAAATTAACAACAGGTGGTACAGTAACTTCTCCAGAGATTTCCGCCGTACCATGCATAAGAACGGGCTTAACCACCGTGTCAAAAATCCACTTGGAATTCTTAGGATTGAGACCCCACGACTTTCCAACAGCCATACCACATGTGTATAGCGCAACGTTCGTACTCGCCGGCCGTGCCGTCTATTTTGGAGCCAGGATAGCTTGGAGTCGAGATTTACTCCCAGCTACTGCGCACTATCTGACAGCCACAGTTTCATCCCATGCAAGCGCAGTAGGGAAAAAAAAACGGAATTTGGTACCTGCGCGTAGGCAGCATTAGTCTTGGGTAAAAACTTAGTCCACTGGCATTACTCCACCAACTGAGAAGGGCCAGAGCTGTCCAAAGGCACTGCAACATTGTATCGAGAAATTTACTCGACAAACCCACAGCAACATCATCCACATACTTTACAATTTTGGATCTCATAGGATAAGAGTTCACGAGCAAAGTATTAACGGTCAAATTCCACAAGAGCGGGGATAAACCCTCCTTACAGCCAACCCATACACAGTGGCAGACCTCATATTGGGTGGATACAATGATCCTATATGTCAAAAGTTTCCCTATGAATCCAACTATGAAGCCGACTTAAGCGCCTCCGCAGTCATGTTGTAAAACAATGCATTCTGACGAAATAAAGGAACTTGTCACGAAACTTGTCATAATAGTACATTATTACATAATATTCCTATTGTTTTTAGTCACACTGCTTGCTTGTGGTTCAATCTTTCCGCAAATACTAAGGATGTGTTCGTAAGCGCATCACTGCGCTGCATCATGACGGCAAATTTTTACCACACAAAATAAAATGGTGCACTATTAAAGCATATAAATATGTGGCAGCACATATGGAGTCAAATGGTGAGTTATTTTGAAGCTCATGCATCATGACATTATGCAGAGCAATGATACTTTTACGAACAGGCCTAAACTTTCTTCCTGCATTCCTATCTAATTTCCAGTCACCTCCCCTGACTGCTGGTGTCAATAATAAAAAAAAATTATTTAAACATAAACTAATACAGAATTCATTTTTTGATATCACACATTAATTAATTAATTAATTCTTTAAGTGTTCTTTGTTTAAAAAATTTCACTTACCCTCCTTGTGTGGCTGATGAAATGGACAATGTAAATATTGAATTTGTATAACCATCACAATTACAAGAATCAGTATAGCGGCCACCATTGCCCGAAGCCCAAACAAATATGGAGCCTTTACCGTGACGACCACTGGTGACGCCGTAAATAAAAGCACGTCTAGCTAAAGGTCCAGGACCATCGACTGTTGAGCCATCATCTTCAGGACCCCATGAGGCGCTGTAAATGTCAATATGTAAAGGATTTAAACTTAAAGCCTGAGCTTCAACAACATCATTGACTTTGCCATCCAACATGCGAACACCTGAAAGTAAAAGTAAATAAATATGAAAAAATAAATTAAATAAAAGCTTACAGAGAAGAAAAACAAAAGGAAAACTTCAGAGAAGATTTAAAACAATTAACATGTTAAAATGGCATTTTCATACAATGTGATGTTGTTTTTCATTTTCATTTTACTTTTTACAATTTAAGTTGTAAAGTTTACAATGCATTGGCAGCGGGTGTTATAAGAGAGAGAAAGGCGAGGAAGAAAATTAAGAAAACACCGTTAAAGTCAATATGTAAAGAATTGTACTTTTCATCATTTTCCTTGTTTTTCTTTTTTCTTACCGTATGTCAATATAGAAAACAATGACAACAACAACAGCAATAACAACAATGACATGGTCATTGTTTATCTTACACATGTGACGGACATTCTTTGTTTTCTTACAAATATTTAAATACTCTTTGGATTTTTTTTTCTCTCTTCCTGAACGAAATAACGCAAGTTTTTTTTTAGCGCATACTGTCGGTTTATATTTTTTTAAATGCATTTCTGAGCATCTTAACTCTCTTCTAGCTTTACATTACTTTACTCTCTCCTCTTCCTGCTATAAAGTAAAATTCATTACAATCCCGAGAAAAGGCGAATAAATAAGCGGAAGAGCAGCACATCATTTATAACATGTCTTTCAATAGGGACTTTCGAGCTCTGACAGTTGGAAGCGGTCATATTGTTGAAGCTACATCTGTCGAACTGGCTGTCACTTATTCAGTTTGTTTTGCTAAATCGCCATGCGCAGGTATAGTGCGCAAATGATAGAAATTGTTTTATTAAAAATTGTGTTTTATAAAGTTATCCGAGTACCAAGCGCTTCACTCTTTGTATGGTGGCCATAATTGCGAAAATACTGAGACCAACATCCGAGCTCCGACGAAATGCAAGATCTGCCAACCAACACTGCTGTCCGTGAGAGTGTGTAAGTTAGAGTCAGCAATATATAAAAAATTCATTTTACCATTGTGGTAGTAATTTGAGAGTCTCTCACTCTGGCTACTTTGCACTGGATTTTTCCACTTGTTTTCTCTTCACTTCTCTTTGTTTATTTTTTGCTTATTTTTTGCCTATGCTGTGAGTACGTACGTATGAAAACAAAAGAGGAGAGCAGCTCTTTGCTTGACTTTGGTGTAAGGGAATCCCAGATAGAAGACTTTGCGTTAGTCACAAGAACTCAGCTGTTCGAAGTTCACAGCTTTACGAATTTGGCGTCATGATTTGAGTCTGCACCCGTAAAAAATTCAATTGACCTAGAAATTGAAGGCAACGACCATAGATAATGACATGTGCCCGTTGAATAGACATGGGAGAAGTTGAAAATGAACCCTAATTTCCATAAAAAGATCATCTTTAAGCTCACTACTGGATGAAAGACACTATACCCACCAACAAGAGATCCGAGAGCGTCCCGAAGCAATTATTTTATGATGTAAATTTTGAGGTACTGACGTCAGCGGCCCATGCTTTCTTGAGAAAGACGTTGGCTGAGCCAAAACCGTCAACGGTGACCATTACTAATTTGTAGGATGAGTGATATAGTCACCAAAAACCTGTAGTTTCAATAGAACGGCGCTACATACCAGATTGAACATTCTGCCCAAACGATTTGTGTGCATGATCACTTTGAGGTGATCTCATTTGCCGTCATTAAACATTTTCTTTTGGGTTTTTTAAGTCACAGTGAACTATGCGAATATGATACAAGCCACAGCGGCCCGCAAAGTCAATGTAACCCATGCAATCGGTTAAGTCTGATTTATGCGCCACTCATCATAATCGTGGAAAACATTTTGTACGATATCATATAATGCCATAAATAATGGCATAATGGTTCAAATTTCAGCGAGAATAAGAAAAACTTTATTCGCGACTATTTAAAGAGCATTATAACCACCTACACTCTACGAAAGGAAAAGTAGAGGATCATCATCAAAAGGGTCAGGCAATGCCACCTCTAGGAAAAACGAAAAAAGTAAAAGTAGTGAGCAGCAGCAATACTCTTATGTACCACTACAGCAAATTACATAGTTAGTTATTTCTAGGCAAAGCACCATCTTTTATCCTAGAGACCTATTACAGTAGAACGACAGTTAGAAGATAGAAATAATTACAAAGAAACAGAAACAAGCCAGAGATGACTTCTGGAAGCCATATGCTCCCAAAAGGAGTTACACAAAAAAAATGGAAGACTTTTAAAGGAATAAAACATTTTGATAACAAAGGGTGGTCCAACCCCAATGCACGATGTTAATTGTGAGTCACACCTTAACGTCAAGTTTTTTGCCCAACTTAATATAACATTTCCTTGTTTCAACGTTTGACAAATTCAACCATGGAGAGGTACGCAACTGAGCAGCGCGTTAAGATTGTTGAAAACTTTTACGAAAATGGACGTTCAAATCAAAATGCATTTCATGACTTTTTTTATGTTCACAATCGAGAGAATTGCGCTCAAATTTCAGCAACTCGGGTCTGTAATAAATGTGGAAACACCTGTGCAAGCTCGCCCAGTTTGTTCTGCACAAACATTGCTGTCATTCGTGATAGTGTGACAGAAAAGCCGTCACCCACGTCTCGTGATCGTGCTCAGCAATTGAACACCTCGCGAACATCACTGATGCGAATTTTTATTAAGGACTTGAATTTACAGTAGCAAAGTTCAATTGACTCAAGAGCTGAAGGTTACAGATCATTTCAAGAGCCGTCACTACGCCGAATGGCTAGTTGAGCAGACATAAGGAATGGTGACTTTGCAAAGATAATCATCTTCAGCGACGAAGGACACTTTCACCTCAGTGGATTCGCTCACAAGCAGAATTATTAGATTTGGGCAAATGAGAATCTACGAGTGATTGTTGAAAAGCCGATGCATCCACAAAAAGTGACTGTTTGGTGCGCTTTATGGACTTGGGCTGTACTTCCTCGAAAATGAGTTCGACCAAGCAGTTACCGTAAATGGTGTTCCCTTTCGAGAGATGATAACGGAGTTCTCGTGACCAGAAATTGGGTATATGGACCTGGACGATATGTGGCTACAACAGGATGGTGCCACTTCCCACACAGCCATACAGCTCTTATTCGCGAGAAATTCAATGGCCGTGTTATCGTTTGTCGTGGCAATGTTAATTGGCCGACACCATCATGTGATTTGACACTGTTAGACTTCTTTTTTTGGGGATATTTAAAAGAAAAAGTGTATGTCAATAAGACAAGCACAGTTCAAAAGCTAAAGGCTGAGATAATTCGGCCCGTTAACAACACTGAACCACAATTATGTCTCAGAGGCATTGAAAATATAGACCGATGGATAGAGATATGCCACCGAAGCCGTGGAGGGCATTTGGCTGATATTTTATTTCATACATAACAAGCATAGATCCTTCTATCCAAATTAAAAATATTATGATGGTTCTCTGAAAACATTTTGTTTATTTTTAATTAACATCATGCGTTTCGGTTGGACCACCCTTTGCAACCAATTACAGGGGGCGTTGTTTTGGGGCAACGCCAAATGGCAGCACCATTATCTACTAAAGACCTGCTGCAGTAGACAGATATTTGAAAGACAGAAATAATTACAAACAATTAAAAAAGCTAAGGATGACTTGTGAGAGACCTTTTAAACAAATGAAAAATTTCGATAATAACATATTTAAATTTAGAAATAGACAGAACGGCTTAATGAAAGACCCGTTAGATGAGTGTCTGGTTATATGCGTGCGTGAGTGTATTTATACTTTTGCAGCAATGTTGTCTTAATTATAGAAGTGTTGGTGTAAAAATGGACTTTTAGTCAACATTTCATGGATTTTATGTCCTCGTACGTATTGTACTTAACATTTTTCGATTAATAATCCTTTTATTTTTCTTAATTTATCTCTCCTATATGTTCTGATGGAGTATCTTCCAAGCGTCTTTTGATGCTGCTCTACTGCCTGCTGTGTTTTAAGTTTGTTTTCTTCCCGTATTTTTTTCTTATTTTTGGCAAAAAGTGTTTTTGTTTTTACCAAAAACTTATGTTGTGAGAAATCAACTTCTCTTGTTTTAACTTTTTTTTTATTTCAAAAGTAATTTTTATGTCGCAATGCAGGATATTAAAATTGCTTGTTTTCAAATTAAAACAATGAAAGTGGAGAGACAAATATTTTGTTGAAAACAGCATAAAAATAAAAATATTTCTCGTATATTTTTTCTGGCTCAAATTCAGGAAACTAAACAAAGTTTAGGTCAATGGGTTAAATATTTAAATAAATTCTAAAGTTTTTCTTAAAAAAAAAAAACGACACTACGCAACATCTAAAGTAGTATGTTTGATGTCATTTGGAGGTGACAAACAAAGAAACGTCACAACTGGTGATTATTAAAAACTCGTGATTAGCAAAAACTCATGTAGAAATAAAATCATTGGATACGAGTAATAAATGTCTTTATGCTAGAAATAGTCAACTAGTAAATGGAATAGAATGCGTTGGCGGTTGAGGCTTTTGACATGCTAAACATTACATTTTTTTTTCGTCACTGCTCTAGGGAGCATATTGGCTTTCCACAAAGCATCGATTGCTTTGTTTTAGTTTTTTAAATCAATTTGACCTTTCAAGCTAATTAATCCACTGTAGCTTCCTCCATATAATTTTGCGCAGTGGTGAAGATCCTCGCTAATTGGTGGTGATCTTTACTTTCAGCATTGTAATTTTTTCTCCATAGGTTGCGTGTTTTCTTGATCATTCGTCTGATATTTGTCATAATTTGTCGCCAGAAGTATGTGCGAAGGTCAGGGTGGCTTCATCAATATTTTTTAGATGGTGTTGTCTGGAGGAAAGTTGAAGGTGTATTACATGTTGCATACATATTTTTTATAAGCTACCCATGCTACAGTTGCCGTGATTATTTCACATACTCGACCAGAAAAGCAACCATGTGAAAGCGTGAAAGAAATGTTTATTAATCCTAAAAAGTAAGCTGAACAAGTTTCGTTATTTATCAGGTATCATTACTATAAAAACTCTTCGATTGCCCAAATTTTTATCACAAAGAGAGCAGACATTTAAAAAAAATGGTAGTCAGATGCTGCGTGCTATACCGTACAATCAACTTTTGACAGATTATCAAGAAAGTGAACCACCTTACATTATTCTGATGGAACACAAAACCGTTTTTTTTTTTTGGCCATTTTGTTCCAACGTTTTTGGTGAACTGCATTTAAACGGCCAAAAAATAAGCAGTAGAGATCTGAATCAATTTAATAATGACTGATCCCATTCTTAGCAAACACTAAACATAAGCTTTTTAAAAGTGGTTGGTAGAAGTTAAACTGGCTTTGACCATTGACTTTGTGCAAATACACTTCAATTTCTCAGATTGAAGAGTGTTTAGGATATAATTTAGGGGTTTTGTGTATTTATGTCATATTAGGCTGAGCATTGTTATGGATTACATGACATCTCTTAATGAGCCTATCGTTCACAACAGGGGTACGCTATGTTATGTCATGCCAGTATATATCAGCATGGAGAATATTATGGAGGTTTGGATTATGCACTATTTATGCCGGGACATTTCATCACATACTTGGCAAGTACCCTGCTATTTCGGCACAGGGCAAGGGGTTCCCAGAGGATGCTGTGATCTGACGACTTATAACTCTAATAACCAACTCTATTCGTAGCCTAAATTTGATCTGGTAAGTTTGTGGGACGCAGTGTGTTTTAGCCCTGATCAACTTGACATAGTACGTAATATAACACTCAAGCTTCTTTGAGCAGTCAGACTTTTAGACAAAATTTAAACTGTCATGTGGTTGATTTTTAAAGCCTCTGCTATCTCGTGATAGCTTGCGTGCCAGTTCTTATCCACCAATTGCAAATTACGTCATTATTTTACTAACTAAAGCGAGATGAGGAAAGAAAATGTTACTTCTTTGGGGAAAACAGAAAAAATTTTCTTATTCGGAGCAAATAAGGTGTTGTCTCTAGATAATGACAAAAGGCAGCACCAACATCCATCCTAGACCTGCTTAGATAGAAGTCATAAATGATTACAAAGAAACTGAAAGAAGGCCCAAATGCATTGTTAAAACCATAGGGTATAGCCCAATCAGAAGTTACAAAATAAAAGGCGGATCCATCTTTGACATCAAAAGTATTGGGCTAAAACAAACCACTTTCTGGTCTTCAACATAAACTTGACAAATTTTTCGACCTGTTTTCGCAGTGTTTTTTCTATCTGATGCCTGACATTTTAACTTGGATTTAACTTCAAGATCAATATACCGCCTGTTGAGCAGACGTGTATTATTATATTTCCACTTTATACAAACTATTCAACACTTTTATTAACGCCTTAGCACGACATTACTCTTTGACTGTTAAATTACGACTGTCTCACTAAACATAATGCGCCGCCTTTTATAGAAAATTGTCATAAGCTTCGAATGATTTAGTAAATTTTAAAACCTTCTACTCAGCTAACTAATTCAGCTACGTTATTAGTCAAAAATTAAACTGGTAACACCGATCAATACATGGTTGGTAACACTGCTACTAACAGGGTGGTTGTAGCCTTGACACAAACCAATAGAGTAATATAATATGGTTTATAGCTCTAAATGTACTAAGTTAATGTATCTTTTTTTCAGCCATTTTTATTTTGGTAAAAATATGTTTATGTTGCAGCGAAAGAGCAACTCTGCCTTAGCGATTGAGTTGAGGTATAGATATGTCAACTGTGTTATTATGGTTGATTTACAAACAGGTTTCAAAAGTTCAATAGTTTGTTAGGCATTGTTTATTCAGTAACTAAGTGTGGCAAAGGCTTTCTGGAAATCTATGACAACTTTCTTCGGTAGAGAAGAGATCTCTATTTGTATAGCTGCTCTACTATTATTTTTAGGCTTGAAAACTTTTTTTGATTTTATAACAAATGAGCATTAAATAGCGTATTCCTGCAGAAATTACTTTTATTTTCGAATCAATACAAATTTTTACCCGAGTGGTGAATAAAAAAGACCCTCTACAAAAAATCTAACATGAAATTTTAAACAAGTGTGTGTAATGAAAAAAACGAGAATGATTTTTTTTCATAAAATATGATAAAAAGTTTATCTTTATTTTCCTTTGAAAATAAATTCCATTATTTTCACTTGTTACCTTGGGTTTTATACTTTTAGATCACCAAATTAGTGAAAAGGAAAACCAAAGAAAAACCAAGGAAAAACCCACATTGTCGGCCACAATTTTAAAAGCTTTTTAAACGAAATTTTAATATAAAAAAATATTGGAAAATATTGTAATTTGATATGAGTTTATAAATCATACTGAAAGAAATAACTGTCAAACATGTAAAACGAATATTAAAAGAAGAACAAAAAAGTTACACAGACAACTTTTAACAAGGCTTTAAATGTTTCCGGCAATAATGTTCAGTTACAATATTTCCCCTTTTAATTTTACTAAATTTCTAAAGGAGGTACACATGGAAAAGCAACAGCAACAAAAGCATCTAAAAAAAATATAGAAATTTTCTTTAAAAAAAAGTTACTAACTGTCAAAGAAAAGTCAGTGAAAAAAAGTGAAAGAAAAAGAGTGAAAAACTATTGAAACGAAACAACGAAACACACCGCAACAATGCGCTTAAAAAAGACTTATAAAGCATACTTTCAGGAGTATACGCATAGACATACACATGCATACCTATAGCTCACACAAACCATTCTTGTCTTTTTGTATGACTGTGTGCTACTTTGCTTCTAAACTTTGAAAGGGTTTTTCTTTTTCCCCATTTCACTCTATCAATGAATGTAATAAAGCATTCTGTTGTTGTTGCTGTTTGTAAAAGTAAGTGTTATTATCAGCAGACATGTATTTGTGCATGTAAATGTGTGTGTGTGTGTGTGCGTATGTTGTATTCATTTTCTTATTGTTGTTATTGTCGTTTATTTATAAAAAACGGGTTTCAATTTCATCATGACGCCTTAAGTTGGTCGTTTTGATTACAAAAGTGCCTGAAAGAACACGTCATATACTTCTTCATTTTTGTATGTTTGCTTAGCTGTGTGTGTATATGTGTGTGTTTTATAAGCCAACACCACAAATTCATAAACACATACATACACAATGTGTCTTATTGACATATTCACACATGTACACACATACCAACAAGCGCACTATTTATTCGCATACAAAAAAAGTTAAAAATCATACACACCAGTCAACATATCAACTCTTTTAAGGCCAAAACAAGAAAACAAGAAAAAACGAACCCTTTTAACACAGTCTGTGTTTATTTAACATTTTAACTGCATATATATATATATGTGTGTGTGTGTGGCTGTGTGTATTTATATTCCGTTTCCTTTTATGATATTTTTTTTTAAAGTAAAACAAGCAAAATGTAATGGAAGTGAAAGCATAATATGTAAGTAAATTTAAAAGGAAAAGAAAAACAAATAAAAAGTAAATAAACCATAGCGCACATAAATACAAAAGAAATTATGAATTCAGTTAATAAACGACAACAGGATGAGCTTAATTGACTATTTCAGGTATAAAGTGTAATACAAATTTAAAAAATTTAATACAAATTTCAAATCTTTAGCTCAAGAGCTGTTATTAGCATTGTAAGATCGAATTATAGATTTAGAGGTTTCAAAACTGCTGGTCTGTCAAGGCTGTCAGCTTGTAAATATCTGTCATTTATTTAGTGAAATGTTTGCCATTTGATTTTTTCAACAAAATTTTCTACAGTGATAAAGCTCATTTTTCACTGTGTGGTTACATCAACAAGCCAAATTCTAGCGTATGGAGCTCAGTGATCACAGAAGTGCTTATGCAACAGCCATTGAAACCGAAAAAAGTAATGTTTGGTGCGCCTTCAGCCCTGGAGGTGTCATTGAATGGAATGTATGTGGAATGTATGTGGTGTTAACAAAACGGTGCCACGTACCACATAACGCGACCTATTTTGGCTTTAACATAGTGCAGATTCAGGCAAAATATACAAATGCATTGTACCATTGTCGTAGTAATTTGAGAGTCTCTCACTCACGCCACTTTGCACTGTATTTTTCACTTGTTTTCTCCTTACTTCTTTTTGTTTATTTTTTGGCTATTTTTTGCCTATGCATGTGAGTACGTACGTATTAAAACAAAAGAGAAGAGCAGCTCTTTGCCTGACTCTGCCCTAGTGTATGGGAAATTTTCCGGTCATGTAATTTCTTGATATTGCGACGTAAATTGGCCACCAAGTCATGTGTTTTGACGGCGCTAGACTTTTTTTGTGGGGCTACATCAAAAACCATGTCTGTAAGGATGATGCTCTATCAAAAACTAACATTCGGCAAGTTTTTGCCAACACATTGCCAGAAATGTGCGAAATATAGCAGAAAACTATCAAAGTATCTCCTGCTGTAACTAGTTTAGAGTCAGTCATTAAAATGACATTATGTTTCGTGCATAATGGCAAAGATTTTGTCTACGATGAAAATCCTCTAACGTTGAAAACCAACGTTCCTGACAAAGTGGTCGAGAGCTATTTCAAAATATAGTCTGCTGCAACCAATCCAGAAGCAGTCGTTTAAATGACATTAAAAGTTTCATTGAAATTATAGCTTTATGTGAGTTTTATCGGCTGACTTTTTAGCAACTTTCTTTTTGGCAACAGTATTTTTGGCAGCTGAGCTTTTTTCGTGTAACATGTTACTGTTAAACATGTTCAAATTGATCTATAATTTAACCATGAATCGACTTACAAACTACAATGCTTGGTTAAGGAAGTGCATCGTGCACTTCTTCTATTTTATGGTCAGTTTGGGTGACCTTCTGAGGCGACTATTCTTAATCTTGTGACTAAATCTCGCATCAAATTTACATTATTGGACATTAAACCACCAGCATGCATACATTGAGTGCTGACAGAGGACTATATCGAAGCTGTATCCGCCAGTGTTGTTGACGACCGTGCAGCAATTGAGTCTCTGTTACTCCACTACTTGAAAAATTTGCTGATATGTGGTTTCAACAAGATGGTGCCACATGTCATACTTCTATTACTGCCTAATGCCCTAATAAAAAGCAGAAAGCTTGCGGAAAAATCTTAGGATTTCCACCTAATAATGTTGCGCTGAATTTTTTCATGATGGTCAGGCCATGGTATGGGCCGGGAGAACAAATTTATGGACAACTCAGTCAGTTGAACATACCATAATTAAGAAATTGTCACGCGTTAGCATGACTGAAACAATGAAAGCTTATCCCATTATTACGCTAGAAGCTTTGTTGAACTTAAGACCGCTGCGTATAGTAGTGCATATCAAAGCCATAGAATTTTCAGAGGGCGTAGCAACCTCACGAGACGAGAGTTTGAAACTCTCTTCTTGAATATTCCTCGGACATGACAAGAAAACTCGATGATTTTGAGAAACGCCTTATGACGAAACTAAGTAAGAAGAAAGAATAAGGCGGTCTGGACTCTATATACCACCTTGATCAAAAAGTTTCCGGAATAACCCCCGTGTGGCAGTCCCATCATTCCGAATTGAGTTTTTTTTTTTTTGTTAAGTTCGTGCATCTGTTGTTGATATTCGCGCTAAATCTTAGCGTCTTAGCTCGACATTTGCAAAAGTACTTAGCCAAGAGTACATCTATCTATCATTGATAAAGTAGAAGAAATGTTGGTCAATAACCGCAAATTAATCATCAGAGAGATAGCGGAGGACTTGAACATTGCCTATGGTTTCTGTCATTTAGCAGCAAAGTTGGTGCCAAAAGACCTCAATTTCATGCAAAAAAGAGACCGTTTTGAGGTCGCAAAAAACATGATTTGCTAGGCTGAAGCCGATCCCACATTTATCAAAAGAATCATTACTGAAGACGAGACGTGGGTTTATGAATACGACACGCACTCCGGACATCAGGCAAGTGAATGGAGTTCACCAAATGAGCCGAAACCAAACAAACCACGTCGTTATTATAACGGTGGATTATAAGGGTATAGTGCATCGTGAATTTTTGCAGGAGGCTATACAATAAAATAAAACGTTATGAGACGTTTGCGTTGAGCAATTCGTCGAAAGAGACCAGAATTGTGGAAAAGAACTTGTAGATTTTGCATCATAATAATTCGCCGAGGCACGGTGCCATCATTATTCGAAATTGTTTTACAAAAAATACGACAAATACCATCCAAATTCACGTGACTTGACTCCCGTGACTTCTTTCCGTCCAATCGAGTTAAAAAATCATTACGGGCAACGCGATTCAGCAGTTGAAAGGAAATAATGGAAAAATCGCAAGAAGCACTGACGGACATATTGAAAAGCGAATATAAAAAAGCTTCGCGGATTGGATCATGTGCTGGCATAAGTGTGCTGCAGTCGATGGGGATTACTTTGAAAGGGAGAATAGAGATTTAGACGAATAAACTTGCATTTTTAATTTTCTAAATAAATTCCATGAACTTTTTGATCAAGGTGGTAATACTTTAGGGGATAGAGCATTATGCTGTACACGGATTTTTCAATGATTGAAAACGGTACAGGGTACGGTACAAAGCGGGGGTAATTAGGCCCAGAATGATGTATTCTAAAGCCAGGCTGATATATGTGCACAATTTAACTTGAACATGAAGAACAAAGGGAAGGAATAGCCATAATACCTCATTCTAGCCTTAAAGATTGTATAAAACTGTCAGTATAAATTGCATCAATTGGTTCCCGAGTCACTTAGAAATATGGAGGAATGTACAGGCAAATAAGTCGCCCTGGAAGAAAGCATCTGTGTCACTATTAGGGCCAGAATCAAGTCAGTAAGACTTGTTTCCCATTATAACTTAACACTTTTTTAGCATTCTTACTTTGTCTTCAGTCTGCATTTACCATCCGAAGGGTATACTCTTTTTAATCCAAAGAGAATAAACGTCTATAATATTTCAAATGCTGTCAGTTAAAGCAATTTATTTTCCTTTTTTTTGTATCATTTCTTCTATTATCCTGCTGCAGCCTCGTTTTGCTATACTTTTTGAGATGATGTCAGAGTCACAAAGGAAGTATATGTTATATAAAAAAATAAACTTTGTCTTGCTTTTGGTTCTAATAAAACCAAAGCCTTTAAAAAAATAAAAGAAAAAAACCAAGATTTTTTTAAAAATATTGACACAATATTTTAAAGGGATTCCTTTTTTTTGAGGAACATTACAGGAAGAAATTTGTTAAACATTTTTAGTGAAATACAAAATGGATTTCTGCAAATAATTTTTTTCTACTTTCGCTCTGTATTTATAAAGGGAGTGAAGAAACTTTTTTTAAAGTTAATAATTTTTTTGTTTTGGGTTGAAATTCTCCAAAGTAATTTAATTTTTTACAGATTTTTTTTAATCTTATTGTGTTTTTGTGGCATTAACATTAAGCGTTGCTGCTGGATACGAGTGTTTACAAAATTTATGCTCAGATACAAAATTTTTTTCGTGAATTAAATATATGGTTACGGGTTCATTATTTTTTTTTTTTTTTTGACTTTTCAAGATATAGTCTTCTTGGTGCTAAATATTTGTAATAACAACATGTGGAAGGGGCAGGGAGACTTTTGTTTATGAGAATTAAAGTATGATAAATGATTTTAAGGAAACCAACTTGACTTTGATGAAATAGGGAATTAAAAGAAAAATTTGATGAAAATCAATAATATTTAAAAAGTTTATAAACATACATCAAATAAAAGTCGTTGACGAATTTTGGTCATTAGATGACATTAAAGATCGTGAAGGGTGGTCCAACCATAATTCACGCTGTTTATTGTGAGTCACACCATGACGTCAAGTTTTTTGCCCAACTAAATTTGACATTTCTTTGTTTTAATGTTTGACGAATTCAATCATGGAGAGGTACATGATTAAGCAGCGCGCTAAGATGGTTGAATGAAGCAAACTCAATGCATTTCGTGCACTTCGTGATTTTTTTGGTCGGCATAATCGACCAAATGCGTCCACAATCGGGAGAATTGCGAAAACACTTGTGCATGCTCGCCCAGCTCGTTTATGGGCTGGCGGTGTAGTGGTTAGAGCCCACGCATAACAACACAAGCGGCCCCTTTTCGAGTCCCAGCAGAGGACAAGACGCAAAAACATTTAATTGTGGTTTCCAGTATTTAATAAAGAGGCTTTAACTTCGCTCCAGACAACTTAATCTAAAAAAATAAAGAAGAACCCCCCTGACCTTTCCGCTTACCTCTGGCGAGGATGATAAACATCAAACGAATGATCAGGGAAACAATTAAAATGCTAAAGTAAAGATCAGCACCAATTAGCAAGGATCTTCATCACTATGCAAAATCATATGAAGGAAGCTACAGTGAATTAATCATCTACTTAGCTTGGAAATTCAAATTGATTAGAGAAACAATGGATGCTTTGTAGAAAGCCAATATGCTCCCTATAGAAGCGAGGATGTCACTTTCACATTGAAAAGTTATTTAAAAATTTGCAAACCAAAGGCCTAACATTAGTTACGCACAGTATGCCATAGTAAAATATAAGCAACAACAAAAATTAGAAATATAGCAAAAAGAGGACTTTATGCAGAAAATATATATGTCAATATCTAAAATTGATTTTAGCGCGTCTACTTCAAATCGAATTATAAAATGTGTTCTTAAGAAATTGTTATCCTTTAAATATGACCCCATTACAGCAGTAGACATGATGACATCTTCAATAAAATAAAGTCAATACTAAAAAAAAATTTTAACAAAAATCTCCTTAGAAATTGAATTATAGTTTTTATATTTGATTTTCTTGTATTGCTTTTTATTTAAAATATATTCGAATAATACTATTCGATTTGTCGAATAAAGTTTTTTTTTCTATTTTCAAAAAAAAAAATATTTTTTTAGGGCATATTTTCAAATTTTTAGACCACATTTTAAGCCCTTTACTGCATATTTTATGCGCCTGAAATATTTTTTTAAGAGCATATTTCAGGTTACTCTTTACAAATGTTTTTAAAGCCTCGATTGTGTGGGAATATTTGGTGGAATGAGAAAGAAATTATATATTTTGGGATGGTAGAACTTGCCGAAATAATCAGTTCTAATCTTTATAACTCACAACTCACACGCTTGAACGAACCGATGAAGAAGTACCGAATAAAATTGGTCAGCAGAAAAGGTGTTGTGTTTGACACAATATGTATTAGAAAGTCCTTATCCTCTTATGTTGAGTGTTTTGTAGAATTGAAAATTATCGATTTAATCGAGACTGGAGTTGCTGCCAAAAAATTTTTGCATACGACTGAAAAGTATTGATACATTTATCATACAGTTCAAACCCAGCAACATCTGACTAGCATCTGTATCGGTCTCTATAAAACTCTTATGATGGTTAAGAATTGGTAAACTTAAAGAAAACAAAAAGAGACAATTGTCAACTTCTAAGAATAAAAACTAGATATCATTATAAATTTTCTATTTATTAAAATTACAAAATTAGATTACAATCTCTATAAATGCTGTTTAATTTTTAAGAACCTTGAAGTTGATTTGCTCGGCTTTAAAAACCTTTAAAAAAATTTAAAACAAATGTTAATTTAAACATCATTCTCATAATATTTTGTTTCCAACAGCTACCAGTCATATACACCACCATACATCGTATTTTCCTTTTCCATTTTTCTTTTTTTTTTTTTTTTGAATGGTCAGTAGGCATTCTCATAGACCATAGTAAGTAATTACCGAAATTACAAACTTTGCTTTTTTACGCATGGCTTTTGCGTAAAATCCACCATAACGATGGTCATTTAAGCGCTTTCAACAATTATGGTTAAAAAGTACTTTTCTTTTTCTTCTTACCCTTTTCCTCCACCAAACATAAGCGACGAAAAATCATCAACAGCATTACCAGCGTAATTATCATCACTGGCTGGCAGCTGCAGCTTTAAAATAACGCCATATGTAAATGAAATTTATCTCTACTCTTATGCTACGAATAGCATTTAAATATGATTTTTAGCTGCGTATCATGGAATGAAAAAATAGTTTTTGAGTTTTTTTTTCGTATTTTGCCTTATCGGTTATCGGAGATGATTTAAGTAGAATTGCTAAAATTATACTTTTGAAATTCCTCAACTCGAAATTTTAATGAAAACTACAGCAGGAGTATGAAAGGGTTTGAGTGCCATATCAGCAGCACAAGAGAGTGTGGGAAACAAAAGAATATTGTTGTGATAGTCATAATTCACGTAGTGGTGGTGGTGTTGGTCATTAAATAAAGCTGGTGTAAGTAAATACTTATGTAGTACTGTATGAATACAGTGGTGGAACAAAAAATAGGGACACAGATTAACAGTTTCCTAAATTTGTATTTAAGAAATAAATCAAATAAAGTCTGAAATGTAACTAAAATATCTTCGTGCATACGATTTTGCATTTGGCACAAACAAATTAATCTTCGTTTCGTTAGACCATACTACGGTGAAGGTGTTGTTTCCGTTTGTTGAGAAATGATACATTTCAAAGACTCTTATTCATAAGTCTAGCTTCCATAAGTTTTGTTTTTCTTATTGTGCGACTTGAAACAGGAGTAATAAATTTATTTTTGAGGCCTTTTGATTACTTGAAGGGATTAATCTTTGAAGAACGAATTAAAAGTTTATCAAAACTGACAGTTGTTCCACGCTTTCTTCTCATATCCTCTGCAGTTTTCTTTCATTGTATCGCATTATTTACTTGAGTTTTGGATCACTTCATGGTTTTAATAATTTTCGCTATATAACGTTTTTTATAGAGGTATAGAACTTTAAGTTGGCATTACTTTTAAAGATGGCGACCGATTTAACAGCTGTCAAGTGATTTATTCTCAGTTTGGTTTGGCAACACATCGTGAATAGACTCACGTCCGGCGTAGATTCGCCAAATGGGCCAAAACAAGATTACCGTTGTTCCCAATTTTCATAAGCGAATTTTGTTTAGCGATGAAGCGCACTTCTGGTTGAGTGGCTACGTCAACAAACAAAACTGCCGCATTTGGAGTGAAGGTAATCCTCAAGTGTATGTGGAAACACCGTTACATGCAGAAAAACTGACTGTTTGGTGCGCTTTATGGGCTAGTGGAATCATTGGTCCGTACTTCTTCAAAAACGATGGTGTCCAGAACGTTACAGTCAATGGTGATCGGTATAGAGCCATGATTACTAACTTTTTCATTCCTGAATTGATTAACCATGATGTCCAGGAGATGTGGTTTCAACAAGACGGCGCAACATGTCACACAGCTCGTGCCACAATAGATTTATTGAAAGACACGTTTGGTGACCGCCTAATTTCACGTTTTGTGCCTGTGAATTGGCCTCCAAGATCTTGTGATTTAACACTGCTAGATTACTTTCTGTGGTGCTATGTAAAGTCATTGGTTTTTGCGGTAAAGCCACAAACGCTTGACCATTTGGAAGACAACATTCGCCGTGTTATTGCCGATATACGACCACAAATGTAGGAAAACGTCATCGCAAATTGGACGACCAGTTTGGACTGCATCCGCGCCAGCCGTGGCGGCTATATGCCAGAAATCATATTTAAAATGTAATGCCACAAGATTGTCTTTCGGATAAATAAAATTCATGTCAATCGAATAATCCATCGTTGTCTTATTGCAACTTAAAGTTCTATACCTCTATAAAAAACACCCCTTGTAAGGACTACTCTTCCATAAAAATATTATGACATATTGGAAAAAAAATATTTGTTTTAACACTGTATGCTTAGACGAAAGTCGTTTGATATTTCCTTGATTTTTTTGATAAAAAATATTTTTTAGATAATACTTAGACTAGAGTTTTTCTAGTTTTTGCTAGTTTGTTAGCGATGGGATAATGCGCACTATGCATCAGAGTCTCTAGCATTATTATATTTTCGTAGTAATAATTGTAAAAAAAAACAAATATAAAACCCTCCTAAGAGGTTTCACCCCTCCTCCAAATGATCCATCTAATAATACTTTATCAAACCTTCCGTCCAAATGAAGGAGAAAGAATAGAAACATCAATTCGAAAACATCATCAGAAGGGATAGGCAACGACACCCATTGCCGAAAAAAAGTTAGAAGTCTATGATGAGTCCAAATATTGTATACAAATCAACAGAGGGCGCTTTTTCTAGGTAACTAGAGATGGCAGCATCAGCATCTTTTTTACACACCTGCTACTGTAGGTCGATTACCTGCTTAGTTGGAAGACAAAGAAAAAAAAAAAACGATTACAAAGAAACTGAAAAAAGGCAAAGTTATTTTGTGGTATATGCTCATAAAAGAAGTAACGGAAAAAAATGCTATTCAATTTGGTCGTGAGCCTGTTGACCGAGAAATCAGCTTATCTCGGCTCAATCGTTTTCAAAGTTCTTTGGTCTCTGTTATACAGCGATGGATCGATTTTTCATTTATTAATAGAAGACGAACATCATTGAACATTTCTTTGAAATGATCACGTTGCGCTTTTTATTCTTCGGTGATTCAATAGTATTTCATGGATTTTATCGACTACTTTTGACATCATGAACCGATTTTTTTGAAATTTTTACAGTATCTCTCTGTATGTCAGAAAGAAACTATAGTCTAAAAATTCCAATTGGGCGGTGCTCAACTCTCCAGCAAAGCGTATTTTTATTTGTCTATATCTTCAAGATAGTAACAGCAAGATTCTGTAAATTTGACTCAAAAAGATTTAGAGTCAATGCAAATTATCAGTCAAAAAGGCGACGGGCTTAGACAAGTGGGCTTGGTACCACCTATACAAAATAAATATTGATTTTAGTATACCTTGAGAACGATTACTAATTTTTCAGGAATTGGTCTGATTGACTTCATAGGCAATACAAATCATCAGGCAATTGGACAAGCGGGTATAGAAAATTGCCAAGTAGGTGTGGTACCTCTCATACAAACTAAATATTAATTTCTGTATATCTTGTGAACGGTTAAAGTAAAAGCTTCTGAAATTGGTCAAAATGACGTTGTAGATAATAAAAATCATCTGACAAAAGTGGGGGGAATTGGACAAGTGGGTGCGGTACTTCCCATACAAACTAAATACAAACTAAATATTCGTTATATCTTGAGAACGGTTAAAGCAAAAGAGTCAGTATTTGGCCATACTGTCAGTATTTGGCCATACATTTCTATCGACAAATTTTGTATACAAAATTAAAGTTATCGAAAAATGTTCCAAAGATAAAAGTTATCGAAATAGAGATCCTTTAAAGGTATTAATTTGAAATTTTTTTTATTGAAAAAAAAAATTGTTGTGCTCATTACTTATACCCACAGTGAATTCCATCATACATTTCCGCTTGCATATGTACACGATAGCGATGATAAAACAATAAAACCATTTCATAAATATGTTTTAAAAAGGCTTCTTTTTTTAAGCCACATTATCTCTGAAAATTTCTACAACTTTGAGAGATTCTTGTCACTGTTAAACCAAGTCAGCAACCAGTAAACGTATATGAGTCTAACGTTGATGCCTGATGCTTGTAAATGAATGTAGCAGGAATAGTGCGCGATATTTAATGTAGAAGTTTGTGGCATAACGTTGCTATTGTGTGATTTGTTTTTTCCTTATTTTTCATTATCATTGGAAGTAAGCATACATACTTACATACGTATGTGCAGTATGCTATTGAAAAACATATTGAATGACTGACTGTATGATTAAAAGATGTGAATGAACAAACTTCACTTGCGAGAAAGAGTTGTTGTTGATTTTTTTGTTGTAGGTGCATAATTTCTCATTTGTTAATGAAATTTCAATGCAGAAGGCATACAGTGGATGGAAGGATTGGCAGCGGGAATATTAGTGAACATTATTGTTTGTTATCTCTTGGCTCCAATTTTCTAATGGGACTATGGAATAATATTGCTGCTTGCTGTTGCATGATTTATAACATTCCTGGGCTTTTTTAGAGGTTGTGCTGTAGTGAGAGCAACACTAAAATGTTGGTTTATGTGTAAGTATGAAAAAAAGATGCATTGAACGTGTCGTAGATATTTGCTTAAATTTATATTTGTACGCATCAATACCCAGCCAAGCTCACAAAAGTAAACACTGCCACACAATGATTTAAAAAAAAATTTTTTTTTTAAGTGTTTTAACAGTGGGGGACAAAAATGGTAACATCCCTGCTGTTTAGATAGAAATCAAAACTGATTTTTGTCTTACTTCTTAAGGTAAATTGTACAAAAGGCCTATTTTGATTAGTGTTTCACGATCGCTGTAACAAATAAATGGTATATTTATCTGCAGAAGCTTGTTGGTATAAGCATTTATACATTGATGTGTCGAAGAGACATGGAAATACTGGCTGTGAAGTTTTCTCGGAATAGCTAGGCATCAAACTACTTAGAAAACCACCAGACTACGAGCTGAAATCATTGCCATAAATATAGTCACACAGTATATTCAGTATTAAGTGATATTTAAAAGGGTCATAAGGTCTCCAGAGAGCATATAAAGCACATCGAAAATTTTTCATAAAAGCCGGATATCACTAGGCGAGATTACGAGGCGAGGTTATCGTTAAATAGGTTCCTGAAGATGAGGACCTTGAAAGTACCTAAATTAATTTTTACAGGCAGGTATGTGAATCCCATGGAAAACTTGCAGGCTCAGGATTTACAATGAGGCAATACACTCTGTTAACGCCGTATGGGCAGCCACGGAGAAGTGCAGAAAATCTAACCAAAGCTGTAGCAAAAGCGCACAAAATGTCTTCTCTACCCCTAAGGTACACACTCAGCGTAGTTGTTGGTGTCATTACCACACATCGTATACTGGACACTCATGCTAGGCGCTTGGGGCTGGAACACCTGACCAATGACGAAGAGGAAGATAAAACGATTCTACATTTATTGAGCACATGTTCGGCATTGTGTCGTAAGAGGAGAAAGCACCTGGGCCTGCATTATGCGACTAGGCTCGCTAAATTGTCGAAAACGGACTTTCGAAAACTTTAATATTTTATCATGAGCTCTAGATGATTTCGCGTTAAGAGGGACGATTTATTGTGGTATCACAAAGGGTTAATCTGGCTTTACTTTATCTGCCCACCACTTTGGATAATTACGGATCAATTAGATACATTTTCCTTCAAAGAATTAACAATGGATACCGCAGAACTGAATATCATGGCAAAAAAAAGTGGGTAAATGAATGTATTTATTGTGAGGTCAGAAAAATCTGGATATTTGGATAGCCGAGGTAAGTGTTAAAGCTACCCAGATTACATGTAAAGAACCTTGTAGAAACCTTATATATGCCCAAAAGGACTAAAATTCTATATGCGAGTATCAGCAAATGCTTCAATAATAAAGGAGAGGTCGGTATAAATATTACGACAAAAACGGTCTTGCAAACAGGCTATTAGGATAAAGTCCACAACTGCATAAATCTTGCTAAGTGGTCAACAAAAACTGACTACGTAGGAGGTTAGAACGGTATTAAACACATGGTAGCACAACGGGACCTAAAAAAAAGCAATTTGTAAAAAACGTTTTAAGATATATTGCACGGAAAGTTTCCAGTTGGCTTCGTCTTTAAGAAATGCTAGAAGATGGGTGCGTGACAATTGACTACCTTTTCACATTAAGCGTACTCAGAAGAAATCATCGACGAATTTTTAAAAAATCGTGCAAGAGTACTCGTATAAGACATTATACAAGACAGCAATGCTTATCTTGTCATTAACAGTTTATTATCCAAAAAGAAATCAATTCAAAAATAAAAATTGGTGAGTATTGTCTTCTTTAACTGCTGCACAAGAGTATTGGTGTATTTTTGGCATTTACATTGGTGCATGATTGCCTTTAAAGCTTTCGCACGAATGTCGCATTAGGGTTGCATTTTATTGGGATAAATAAGAACAATAATATTGTGAGTTGCCGTATGTGAATATAAATTGTTCAATCACACGATTGCCATACAAAATAGACTAATTATTGGTGCATTACGGCAATCGTGTGATCCTATCTTAACTGAGTGTGGAAACACAGAATAGGGGTGAATGTCGTTGACGACAAATAGGACATAAAAAATTGAATTTATACGCCTACGTAAAAAGCCTACGACAATTTTGCAAGCCTACTAAATTAAAAAATATTTTGCTTATTTTATAAACGTTTTACTTTTTGCTCCAACTGTTGATTAAGTCATGCTATTGGAAAGCAAACTCATTTGAGTGTTTGTTCGCATGTTAATACGCCATTATGTATGTGCTCGTCTTATATACACAAGCATATGATGCAAAATATGATATAAAAGGTGTTTTTTTTTAGACTGTCTAATCTTTCAATATAATGTGTTTTTAAGATTATTTTTCAGTAAGCTGTGCCAAATCACCTGAAACAACTTTGTCTAGTTGTGAAAATCAAATAAAAACCGGTTCTTTGTTCGATGAACTTATTGAGTTCTAAGACAAAGAAATTATATTCGCAACTGGGACACTACAGATTTTGTAAGTTTAAGTGTCGATAATGATCGAGTCTCTAGCACATGGATAATTTTATGTGGAGATATTTGACCCATCCAACGAATTAAAAAAAAAAATATGGAATCGTTATTTTGATAATAAACTAATTTATAAAAATGGATCTGTCTTTTGGTCACCAAGATCGTAAGTTTTGATTTTTCATTATTTTATTTGTTAAAGTGTATGCGTTATGTTACAACAACTCTTGAGCTATATTAGCAGAACATTACTCATGCCTATCACACCCGAATACTGTCAGAAAATAATCAACAATTAGACTGATAGGAGGCAGCTCTATGTAGCAGCTATCAGCCAATATTATTTTCAATATGCCATGAGATTTCCCTACAAACAGAATATAATTTTATTTAATTCATGAATTTTTACTTTATTTCATATTTCGATTCGAACGCTCTTATAAAAACATCCTTTATTTGTATAAATGCATGTGAATTTAATTGCAAATATTAAAATTAAAATGGAAAACTAATAATTCTTTGTATGTTCGCTTTCAATTAATTTTAATAAAAGTATGTATATTTCAATAAAGTTATGAATAGTTTGTTGAGTGGTTGCTTTCTTATTAAAACAAATTGAAATTGGAATTTTTTTTCATAAAACGATATTAATAATATTAAATAATAATAGTTTTCGTTATAAAATATGAAAAAATTAAAATAAAATCAAGTGCAAGTAGAAAGCAAATAAGGATTCGTTGTATTTTCTCAATTCAACTCTGCTCTTGTTAATAGTAATTTATTACCGGAATGCTTTCGAATTTAAAGCAGGCAGAGTCTGTCTGTTTATTCGTTTTTAACAATCATTAAATGCAGACAAACTTATTGATTTAAACTTAAACAGCGTTTTTAAGGTACTGAATACTGAGTACGGCTTTACTACAACATACTATACGTCAAAAATTTTAATGATTGGCTAGTGGTTTACTGAGTTTGTTTGTGATAGATCTAGCTCAGATTCTGGATGCTAAAATACACGTTATTCATAAATCCAATAGGATGATATTGAACAATGAGAGAACGAATATGAGTGAGATGTCGGAGGCTGTATACGAAAATAAAAATGACTAAAAAGAAAACACACCACATCAGGGACTGTTTTGTGAGATTTAAGCCTTAAACTTTATTGGTTTGTGTCAAGGCTCTTTTTGTGTATTATAATTTGACATCTTTTGAATTTAACGTAGATAAATAGAAATTTGTAGAAACTGCAAGGATGTTCGAAATTGATAATGAATCGTTTTGCACTCATAAGAAAAGTAATGCTTAGGCGTAAATAAAAGTTGTATAAAAGAATATTAAGTGCAAAATAAATAAGTTAGAAACTGTATAGTTATAATTGTATACTGTAAAAAGTGAGAAAATAAAAACTGTAAAACAACAACAAAGTGGTGTTTATATTACTTTGACGCAATTAAAAAGAACTCAAATGTTTTAAAAAGGTTAAAACGTAACAATATTTTTTATTTGTATTCGATTTCGAAAATCTGGAAAGCCCTCTTGAGAAAGGATGTACCCGACAAAACTTTCAATTACAAATGATATAGTAAACCGCCTTTCGTGCAGGCGAAACATCTACAGCCTTCCACTTTAACCGTGGCAAAGATATACAAGAATCAGCACTTACTTTGTATGAGAGGTGTCACTCGCACTTATCCAGATCCGCCCACTTTTCAACTGATGATTTGTATTGACCACAAAGTTATTTGGGCTAAATTTAGAAACGCTTACTATTACCGTTTTAATGATATGGACATATAAATACAAATTTTATATTGGTGTAGCACCGCCCAGTTAAACAGAAACCAAAAGTGCAAATTTGTAAATCGGCTTAGTGGTTCTCGAGTTGGAAAAGAGCTGGACTAAATGTTCCGAGCAACAGCTCTGATGAGACTAACACACTATCCGATTTTTTTGCCGAGAAAAAAATATGTATGAAATTATTAAACTCTCTTAGACTTTACAATATTGCAGCAGCATGTAACATACATATGTCGTTGTTTGACATCATACTGTCAAAATTGCCTTGAATTACAAAAGTCTCATGCTGGTACTTTTTTCGAATTAAATATTTAATTAAAAGTCATATCATAATTACTTATTTATGTCATTCAATTAATCTTACAGAAATATTTAATCTCAAAAATTAATTAATTTAATAGCCAGATAGCTTAAGTTTTATTGGCTAATTTTTTTTCATAATTTTTTTTTTAATCCATTTTACATATGTACACTACTTGTCCTTTCTTTCTTTTGCTATTCACTATGGTTTTCTTTTTAAAATATTGAAAATAAAAAAAAATAAATAAAAATAATTATCATTTAAATAAATACTTACCACCAATACTGGCATTATATGCAACACCTACACCACAATAATTATTGAATGCCACGGCAGCAACTTCACCAGCACATCTGGTGCCGTGCTTGTTATCACCATTATCCTGTGGCGTTGGATCGGAATCATTGCCGTTAATGTCAAATGATGCATCTGGATCCTGTTGAGTAAACAACAAACAGACATATACACAACAGATAATATTAATAAAAATAATGGATATTCATATATATGTAAATGACTGTATATATACACACATACATATATATATATATATATATATATATATATATATATATATATATATATATATATATATATATATATATTGAAATATATAAAAAAGTTAAATCACATATTGCTTATAATACCTTGGAGTGAGTAAAAAGTATGAATTTTTCATTATTTTTAATTTCTTTTTTGTTTTTATTTTTTAATTATATAATATCTGTATTATGGCCTCTTATTTACATATGTTAATGAATAATTGCAATCACAATTACAATCACATGTATTTATAATTATTATTATCATAATTATTAATATTAAAGATTATTTTTGATTACTGCAGAGCACATACACACATAGTATGGCTTAAAAACATCTTTTACATAAAAGCGTGTATGGAATTTTGTTTAACAAAGAAATGCTTGTAAATTTTTGAGTTAAATGAAATATTTGATAAAACAATACTTAAAAATAGCTTGAAAGACATATAAATGTATTCAATGTTAATTAAATAAGACTTAATTGTATTGAAAACATATTCAACAGCTTTTCGTGTAGCCATAGTATTAATTTTATTTAATTTTATTTAACATGTTGTTTCTTAACTAACTGACTAACGGAATTATATTTCAATCAGCCTTAAGCCTAGTACTCTGCTCAAATTTGTTAAAAATGTTGTGCTACATACCTTTTTTCGTACGAAAAAATTTACATGAAACCAATGTACTCATTTTAAATTTTTTCAAGATTTGTCGTTTTTATGCCCTAAAATACGTCATATGATTTTTCATTTGCAAACAAAAAACATCTGTTTTTTTTCAACAACATAACAAATAATATTCAGTAGGGACATAAATATTTTTACACATATCGGGTCCGCCATCTAACGTTTTTTTTTCAAATAGTGCTTATTTCGTGAATGGTAACACTTACCTCATGTCTGATTTGACAGATAATTAGTTTTATCCCTCCGCTGAACGAATATGGTTGCGTATACGCTTGAATAATGCTGGGAAATATTGCAACATTACTTTGAAAATCATGGTAATGTTGCAGAATGTGTGATGCCGATTTTGCCAAAAAATCATATTTTAAGATGCTCATTTTGATCTTGGCGTGTATGTAAACAAGCAAAATTGTAGCATTTTGGGCACAGAAAACCCGCACGCATACATTGAAAGGCCGATACACCCAAGACGAGTCACTGTTTGGTGCGGATTTTGGTCCAGAGGCATAATTGGGCCATTTTTCTTCGAAAATGAGCAAGGAGTGGCCGTTACAGTCAATGGCGATCGTTATTGGGTCATGTTGAACGGATTCTTGTTCACAAAAATTGAAGAGGAGGATATTAGCAACATTTGTTTTCAACAAGACGGCGCTACGTGCCACACAGCCGAAGCTACACTCGATGTTTTGCGCCCTGTTTTTGAAGATCGCATTATCAGCCGTAGAGCTGATGTCGTTTGGCCACCTCGGAGCTACGATTTGAAACCGTTGGACTATTATTTGTGGGTGCCGTCAAAGATAAGTGTTACGCCAACAAGCCAGAGACAATTGACGCTTTAAAGGACAATATTCGTGAAGCCATTGATGAAATACAGCTGCACACAATCGATAATGTGCTTAAAAATTGGACCGATCGTGTAGGCTACTTCATGGCCAGCCGAGGTAGCCATTTGAATGAAATTTTTTTCCATTATTAACCGGAAGGTCTGTACTTTCAAATAAAAGAAAAATTTGAGAAAATATTCAGTAGTTTTTTTAATAGCATTTTCAAAAAAAAAAAAAATTAATTTAGCGAACCCTTTACAAGAACATACGAAATTTTTAATGAAATGCTATAAAAGGTGGCGAATTGCATTTGGAGGTAGTTAGTTATCTTTGGCTGTCGCAAAGTATAGTCTGTTTAGGCGCAAATAAAAAGTGTTGTAAAAGCGAATTTGTTGTATTAAGAGAAAGTGTATAAAAGTTATAGTGGAATTAATAAAGACCGTAAAAACAACAACAAAGTAGAGTTTTGTTTTATTTTAGCACAATATAAACGAACTCAAACGTTTTAAAAAAGTTAAAAGGTAACAATATGAACCGACGGATAGAGATCTCCCACCGAAGCCGATATTTTGTTGCACACATAATTGTCATAGATCCTCTCGCATAATAATACATATTAAGATAATTCTCTGAAAACTTTTTGTTTTATTTACAATTCACATCGTGCGTTTTGGTTGGACCACCCTATACAAACTATTTTTTTTTTTAATCTTGAAGAAACATGTTGTTATCATAACTAATTGATTTACTATATCAAGCATAGTTTTCTATTCAAATTTGTGAAACAAGTTTACAAATGTAGTCTCTTTAAAAGTCTGCAACAATAAGCAATTTTTGAACGTAACAACATTACACTCTGGTTTATCAGGATAGAACCACATCATTTTTAAATAAAAAAGGCCATAAATTATGAACATAAAGACAATAAATGAACATTTTTTGCAGACAATAGCAGACACTTTAAATTATAGTTTAGACTCAAAAATCAAACCCAAGTTCATTGTTCATATATTTCTTATCTTTTTTCAAACGGTATAGAACCACATTCGATAGCCATTAAGATCAGTTGTCCGTTACGATAAACTTGATTAAAAAGTGAATAAAATTAAAGATAAAGTTAGTGATTACAGTTTACTAAATTAAAACGGGTAGATAAAGGAAATAAAACTCCTCGGAAATGGCATATAATGATGTAAACTATTCTGAAGGATATTCTTATAGGAATTGTATAGAGAATAGAATTATATAGAGTCATAATGTGGTAACGAGTTACCTAAGAAATCGTGAAACCTAAGTATAAAAAAAAACAAGAGGTACCTACACAGCTTTAACAACACAGACCAAACAAAAAATTCGGTGAACTGCATCTAAATTTATGCATTTGCCTGAAGCAAATGCCAGAAAATCTACAATTCGACGAGCTATCGGTGAACGTTTACAGTTACGAAAAATTAATAAAAAACCTTAATTGAATACAGCTCGCTAACAATAACACCTTAAATTTATCAAGGATCCCTAGCATTTTGTTTCTAAACGTGGTTTGCATCATTTCAGCCTTATGATCCACTGCAGAATCGTGCTGGAACAGACAATGGTTTGGTAAACATACTATAGCTTTGGAAATGGTTTGTGGACTAATCTGACTATTCAATAGTAGTAGACTAACGCCATATGGGTTAGCTTTCATATGATAATAAAAGGCGTATGTTTAATTCTGCTACTATAATGGATGTGTTAACCCGCTGTGAAACAGCGTGGTATTCTGGTTAACATGCTTACCCACATAACCAGGCATGGTTCGAATGCGTAATACATCTAATGGTTTTCATATGCTCGTGTGGCATATGATATCGTCATGTTGCAATCATATGTCAACCTAGTCCAGTTCTTTCTTTTTGGGCAAAAAAGTGGATAATCATAGCACGGTACCTTGCTCTGGAAGAAATACCGCCCGATGATGCCATCGACCACCAAACTGCACCAAATAGTGAATTTTTTAGGGTGCATTGGCGGCACTTGCACTGCCCCCGGGTGCTCTTCAATCAAATTCAGCAATTCTGTTTGTTGATCCGAATTGATTCGAAAAGTTCTCGATAGACAAACACTTCTTTCAAACAGTTGTTCGGTTTTTAGTCTATCCATGGTAAAATAACAAATCTTAAAAAGCACATGTCACGAATCTTTTTGCACGATGAACAAATTTACTTTGAAAAACCAAATAGCAAAAACACTCTTTATAACACTTGACTTCAAATCTCAGATTAGTAAACACTATATTGTAAAATCCAATTTCGATACGGTGTTTTTTTTAGCCGTATGAGAACTATCGATACTAATAACTGTGCTGTGACATGTTGTTGACATTTCTGTTTAGTAAGGTTTGGCAAATCATCACGAATCGTTCAAGGCTAGAAAAACGTTTGCAAATTGTGAAAATTTACCTTGAAAAAAATAAATCTATGCGCGAAGCTCATAGAGAATTTTTTGTTTAGTGATGAAGCTCATTTCTGGTTAAATGGCTATGTCAATAGGCCAAAATTCCATATTTTGGAGAGAGGACAATCCTTAAGCCGTTAGCGAAACACCATTAAATCGATTAAAATTGAGTGTTTGGTGCAGTTTACAAGCTAGTTTCATCATCGGTCCTTATTCTTTCGAAATGAACAAGGAGCTGCCGTTATGGTGAATGTCTAACGCTATCGATCTTTTGAAATTTTGCTTTCAAACATTAATCATCTAATCATTAAAGACACTTGTCTATAACAATACGGCTCAACTTGACAAAAAGCTCGCTTGACATTCGATTTATTGCAAAATCATTTTTCCAAAAGTGGTCCTGTTCACTAGCACCCACGTTCGTGTGATTTTTATGAGGCTATGTTATGCCATTGGCTTATGCTGACAAATCAGCATCTTTTGAATTATGGGAAGCCAATATTCAAGCCACCATTGATGGCATACGGCCAGATTTATTTGGGAAAAGTGGTCAAAAAATATTTTGATTAAATGAACCATGTAACTCGTAGCCGCGGCGTACATATGCGGAAAATCATATTTAAAATATAAATGCCATGAAGTTATCTATCAGCTTATAATAAAATAAATAAATAAAGATTCATTCCAATAATATTTCTGTCTTGTATTATCATTTTAAGTTCTCAAGCTCTTAAAAAACACCTTACATCTTCACCCTTGCTGTTATAAACATTTTTAAGAACAAATCGAAAATTGAAACATTATTGTGATGTTTTTTTAACATTCTAATATGGTCCCCTCTGTACCAAATTCGATAAAATAAAAAAGTTATTAAAATTTATAAGCATGTTTTTAAATTTTCTTTTTCTTTATTTAAACACTTAAAAAGCATTTCATTTTCAAAACTGTTGTTACCTTTAGTATTAAACCATATTTTGGGGTCTTTTATTCTTTGTTGTTACATTGAAAAAGTACATTCAATAAACGAAATTGAATTTTCAATTGTTTTCAATTTATGATCATGGTAATGTTTTACACACACCGGCACACAATTCTAAACGTTCAAACGACCAACTAACCACAGACCTATACACCTACAATAATAGTTGGTCCTATAAAAACAATGATAAATACAGTTGCACCTTAATATGTGTGCACGTACACGTCTCTACAGGAACAAATAATACACCAAATAGACGTCTCGTAACATTTAGTTGGTAAAACGAGTATCGAATATTACAGTTATAATATGAATTGTTGGTTATTTGTATGTGGCTTAAAGGTGAACATCATCATCACTCTACATGGCACTAATAGTACTATTTCCCACAATAACAACAAAGAGAAAAAACGTACTTTTATATTCTATAATTCCATTCTATGCCATTCACACAAAAATTGATTGTTTATGTGGTTTGCCAGGAAAAAAATGAAAATTTTCATTTTTTCTTTTTTAGAAAACAATAAAAATTATTCTGAAAGCTTTCAATTTATTTATATGATGGTCGTAAATAAAGGGTTGTTATGTTGGTTAAAGCCAAAAAAAAACTTTTTTAAACAAAAAAAAGACAATTGAGAAAACATTTAGCAAAAAAAGGAGTACAAATTTGTGTCTGATTGAAAGTTTGTGAAGGACGTTAGTTGGGTAATAGAAAACAATAGTTGTATTGAATCGAACTAAAATGTCATTATGATTGATATGGGACAGTGTTTTAAATGGGTTGTTTTACCATAAATTATTCGATAAGGTTTAAAGAGAATTAACTGCTATGCTAAAAAGAAAACATTTATATACACAAATATAATCATATACATATGTGTGTAACTGTGAAAGGCTTGATTTTTACATGTGGCTTAACTATTTCCATGGTTTTAAGACTTTAAATCTTATGCTAAGCAGCTTTATAATATTTTTATTACATAAACTAAATGAAAAACAAATGAAAATATTGTAGACAAATGTTAGGTAAAAATGTTTAAACTTTAAGCCTAGTGCTCTATTCGAATTTGTGCCAAATGAATGATTGATTTTTAATTTTAGATGCGAAAATCTTGAAATTAAACTAATATTCTCAATCACGAAAAACTTGTTGCTTTAATGCTATAAACACATAGACGACTGCAGGCTACCAACTACAAGCTACAAAAAATAAAATACACACGTTTACATGAATACGATTATTTTGGCAGCAACATAGCTAGACGGCTACACGACTACTTTTGTCGCTGTAGCCAACTTTGGCTTATTTTTATTTTGTTTGGCCACAAAATTTAAAAAAAAAAATTAATATATAAAATGAAAATGGTAACAAGTATTGTTAATAAAAATATTAAAAAAATTAATGTATTTGTTCTTGCGTTGTAATAACATTTTATATAAAAATGAATGTGTGTATGTATGTATGTATGTTTCTCTGTTTGTTAAGCATGTATATCTAGAATGAACTTTAGACTATATAAATTTACAAAATGTCAACTGGACGGTGCCACGTCCATACATTTGGTCCAAATAGCTTCATAGTCAATATAACTCATCAGTCAATAACTGGAAAGCATTGGACAAGAGGGCATGGTATCTCCCATACAAAATTAATATTGATTTCATTATATCTTGAGGAATTTAAAGCTGAAGTTTCAATATTTGATTCGAATGACTTCATAGTCAATTCAAATCATTAGTCAAAAAGTCGGAATTAGGCAAGTGGGCTTAGTACCCCCATACAAAATAAATATTAATTTTCGTAAACTTTGAGAACGGTAATAGTAAAAGTTACTAAATTAGGTTTAAATAAAGCCATCAACGGTATAAATCATCAGTCAGAAACTGGGCGGGATTGGATAAGTCATATATTGTATTTTGTGTATGTGGAGAACAACTATTTAATCTTCGTCACCCATACACATTAGCCAAAAAGCGGTTACTGCAGAAAGCTCACCGGGTAAAATCTATCTGCATACACATACATCTTATATATAAAATTAATACATCATACATCTTATATATTACATGTAGGTTAGTTTGAAGACTGAAAAAGCTGAACCGATTATCTTCAAATTTTTGCAGTGTATTTCTAAAAGTAATAAGAGCCTAACTTAAATGCTTGAACTTGAAGCGGATGGGACTAAAAGGGTAAAAAGAGTTAAAAATTATGACTATGATAATAGTTAAAGAAAATTACAGAGATAGGGGTAGCGAATCACGCCGGGTTTCGCTAGTAAAAATATAAAGAAAATTAATTTTCAATTTTTTGTATCAAAACATTATTTTTTTTTTATCAGCTGCTTAGTATCATGTCGTTTCCAATACATTTACAAATGCTGCTAACGGCAATTGAAGCCGTGTAGTCGTGTAGCCACCCACGTCTAAGTGTTTACATGGCTGTACAAAAACCATATACATATTTTATTAAACAACATTTGAAGGTAACAAATAATGCTTATTAAGGACATATGTACTAAAATGTTTTCATATATGTTTTTTGAAATATAATGAAATAATTATGATTCTAAATATTCGTCTTTGGCCTTTATGATATAAACAAATTCAAGGCCAACGACCATCGACCACACGACGACCAAGGGAGCTGGCTACAAAAGTAGCCAAGTAACCAGCTACTTAATTATTTTAACGACTAAAGCTACAAAATAAATATCTGATTCACACATACATTTTTGTTCTCGTTTTTAACGTACATATATATTTCATGTATTGCTTTTTAAAAACGCCTTTTTCATGCATCTTATTGAATTGACAGCAAACAGTTGTCACCGAAAAAAATAGAAATTAGCCTCAGTTAGCTACGGGCTACAACGATAGTCCTGTAGTCGGTAGCTGTGCTGCTACTTAAATAATTATTCTCATATGCATACATGTATTCTATTTTTGACAGCTTGTGGTCGATGATCGGTATGTGTATGTGTTTATAGCATTAATCATTAATAGCTTCACGCACCTTATTTACTACAAAATTCACCACAATATAAGCCAATGCAGTCTTAAGACAATCAATGTTATGTTAAGTATCTTTTATGGCAAAACATATCTTTTAAAACGGTCCTAATTTTGTAATGCAGAGGGTTCAAATCAAAGCTCACAGAGCAAATAAAAGAGTTCATATTGTTTCCAAGCATGATTTTCGTCATTTTCGTCGAACAAGATGAGAAAGAATGCTGTACATTTAACGGCTGGTTTTATAATAGAAAATGGCAAAAAGAAGGAAGTTTCATTTTATTCTTAACTAATCATACTAAAATCCAAAAATGGTACGGTTATTATATAAAACAGCATGTAAAAACGTCTCTAAACTTGGAAAGTTTAGAAAGAATTATATAAAAATATGTTTGCTTAGCAAATATACACTGATTCCTTCAGTTTACTTAAGTAACGTATACACCATTTAAGAAGTCTGTTTCTCTTCTTTTCCAAATTCGGTTATTACTTAAAATCAGTTAATACTTAGCTAAGTTATTAACTTATAAGTGCTTGAACGTAAGGAAAACGGAGTTTTCTACCTGTAACTCCATATTTTGAAGATGTTTCAAAAATTTCAAAACAGATTCATTTTGTACCATATAGCGCCTACCAAAAAATGGTATCAGTTCCAGGTATTTCTACTACTCTTTCTTGTCGCATATGTTTTTGTCTTGCATACTTCTTTTTGACGCGTAAAAAACATAATTTTTTTCCGTTTTTGTTGTTTAACTTTAGTTGTTGTAAGAAGTTTGTTGAATACTCTTTAAATAAACATAAACTAATTAAGTTTTAAGCATTTTAAATGGCTGAAATAAAAACTAAATTCCAGACAATGAGGCTGTATACTATTTTTTGACTCTGACTGTATATAGATAATTTCGATTTAGCTTTAGAAATCCATATTCAATTATCTCTTTAAAACGCCCTTAGCTAAATGTTCTATTTACACATGTTTTTCTTTAGACACTTCAATATATACTGTCATTTATAGTTGTGGTTCATTTATATCATGTTTTACAAGTTACTTTACCATGTTCTTGTCAAATCCACTTACAAAAATCTTTTAAACAGTTTGGAAATAATTTAATTAGTGAAAATGCAAAATTATGGTATACTGCTAAGGATAAAGTTAGGGAAATATATAATATAATTTAAAAACTTAATAAAATTGATTTTCATTTATTTAATAGTTAATTCACAACACAGAGAGATGAAACGAAAATGTTAATTTGTTTGTAAAAGACTGCTACTGAATTTGTGTCTATACATGATATTGTCTATACATATGTTGCTATAGCTTTTCCTCTGTTGCTAACTATGAAAGGTATTTTTATATAAAATTAATTTAAAAAATTTTGCATTATATTACCTGTGATATGTGTTTGTAGTTTAAATGTTGCAAACCTTATTTTTCTTTCTTTTATTAAAAGTTTCTTCAAAATATTAATTTCATTATGCAGCATTTGTGAAGTTCTTTGTCTATATTAAACTTTTTGGCATAAAAGTTTTTTTTTTTTTTCTTTAATAATTTTGTATAAAAATTTCAATTTATTTTCACTTAAATTTAATTTATTTTTTTGACAAACGCGAAAAAAAAAAAATATTGTGAAAAAAGTTTTATTATAACGCAGAGAAGCAAAAACTGTTACCCTATAATGAAAATGTCTAGTGATGATATTCAAATAGAAAAAATGTCATATCAGAGCAAACACCAAATACATATATTTTCAAAAAATAGTTTGCCGAACTGTGCTAAGAATTTACCATTTTTTCAAGTTTTAATTAAAATTTTAACGAAATATTTAAGCTATAGAATGAAAATTAACTGAAAAGTTTAATAATTAGTATGTGAAAACGTACATGCAAATATTGTATTATATTTGGAATTGTAAGGTGACTGTATAACAACTACATACTACATATGCAGACGAATAAAATTTACTACGATTTTTTATATACATATAGGTACTCGTATGTATATATAGGTATGTACATATATAAAGATTTGTACGATCTGCTTAAAAGAAAATAAAGTAAAAAGTAGTTTTCAAATTTTATCACATACAAAAGGTGTGCTTCCAAATGATAAGGTCACCTTAATATTTATCAATTCATACAAACTATAAAATGTTATGAATGGTCACCTTATTAAAAAAAAATTCTACGTTCAAATAAGTGAATAATAAGCCGGTTTTGCTCTTAGAGATGTACAGTTATATTATGTTTATTTAAATTTATGTAAATAAGTGCAAAATTCAATGCGTCGAAATAATAAGGTGAGTGATTAATAACCAATTAATAGGTATCAATAAGTAATCAGAAGGTATCACAATTGTTATTGTTTTTTTTTGTAATAATTTATAATTTAAATAATATCTGCGCGGTATGGGTAGCGGGAAACTTTTGTCACCTTTTGAACAAGGACAAATTGTGGCACTTCATGAGCAGGGATTAAGTATGCGTGGAATGGCGAAAAAACTGGAACGAACTTTGTGTGTTGTGCAAAATTTTCTCAAAAACAGAGAAAATTATGGAAAATTAAAAAGCACGGGTCGTCGAAAGACCATGACTTCCTGTGAAACTCGGTAATTTCACGAAAGGCCTCGAATTCCATGAAAAGTGCGGTAAAAACAAAAGAGAAATTGAAGTTGCAAGCTTCAAAAAGCACAATTCTAAGCCAAACCTTATTCGAGCAAAATTAAAAAAATTTTTCTGTCAGACCAAGCAGCATAAGATTAAGCGTAAGAAGTTTGCTAAAAATAACATGGCAAATAATTGGCATCAAAAAGACATTTTTTTTAAAAAGGTTATAAGATATTCCATACATTTTTGGGTTTGTAAGTAATTTTTTCTGGTGAGAAAATATTTCTGGATTGACCAGATAGTTTAAATTGCTATTGGCGATATTTAAGGAAGGAGCTCTTGTTTTTTTCCAAACGGAAAATGTTTCATGGTACGCTGGAACTCTACTTTGTCTTCACTCAAATGGATAGTTTAGAGTACTCGTACCAGGGCATTTTGTTTGAACGTTTGCTGCCTTATTTGGCCCAAAATGCCGACAAAACTTCCACCTTTCAGCAAGATAACGCAGCAATTCATGTCCGCAAGTCGACCAGACAATGGATTGAGGAGCACAATATTAAAGCAATTGATTGGCCAGCACGTTCCCCCGACTTAAACCCCATGGAAAATTTGTGTGGACTGTTGTGTGTTATGCTTATGCAGACAACAAACAGTATCGGAAAAAACGTGAATTAAAATCGACAATCTGCAACAGCTGGCGCGAAATCCGCTCCAACGTTCTGGACAATTTAGTAAGTGCGATGCCAGGAAATGGGAGTTTAAATAAAAGTTTGTATAAATAAAATTTTGCATAAATAAAAGCCGGCTTATTATTCACTTATTTGAACATAGAATTTTTTTAATAAGGTGACCATACATAACACTGGATGAGTTGAGCAAATATTAAGGTGACCTTATCACTTTAAAGCACACCTTAGATATCCTTTCAATTAAAAAATCAAGCCATCTATTACGACGATGATATTTGTCATAAAATATTTCCAAAAAACTTATCTTTCCTTTATTTTGCATTAATTCGACCTTACGAAATACCTAACAAAGAAAATATAATTTTTTTGGTTTTTTTTTTATATAAAGATTTACCTGCCACCTTAATCCAATTTTGTACATTTGGTGTAATTTGTCTGCGAATGAAGTTTTTTTAAAATAAGATATGATGCTTACATTTTTATTCTGGATATGAGTTTAATTGATGTAAAACACGGTGTCCTTCATAACAGATAATCTGTCTGCTAACCTAATGTCTTTACCAGTCAGATATCAGAATTACAATTTAGAACTACATTATCTAGGTGTAGTAACACTTCTTTGCTCAAGATTTAAGAAATATCTAAGTCTTTAGTGCCTAGTCTGAAATAGCCTCTCCCTGTAATTTGCACCAATATATGTGAATGAATATGAGAATATGAACAATCAGAAAAATTATACATACCATTGGCCATATGCAAAAAAAAAAATCTAAGAGTAGACCTGAAGTGCACGTTAGTTACCACACACCTTAGGCTTAACAAACATTTGTTAAAAAAAACGTATGCAAAACCCGTACATTAGCAAATGATTGCTTTTCTAAATTTTAAGTTTTGATGCTGGCAATATCATGATTTTTTTTGTGTCAGCGACACAAAACAACGCATACCACAGAAAGAAGTGGTCGAACCAAAAAAGATTTATTTTTATTAATTTAATATAAAATCATATGTTTTAATAAATCTGTCTCCGTTTTCATTACGTTTATAAATTTTATTTAATGTTATACATATGGCATTTATTGCAAAAATTCTTCAAATCCTACAAAATTAAGGCAATTAATTTTATTAGTGGAATAGTAAATACCCGAATAAGGAGCTTTGTGTATTTGTTTTGATTTTACGGACATTTGATTACGGACAGGCAAAAATTTATTAGAAAAAAATTAGCTTTAAAAGAAATGGGGTGTAAAAATTTATATAGTATATCATTTGAAGTTGAACAGAAAATTTTCTATAAAAACTTACATACTCGATGAAATAAAATAAAACTGCACACATTTATTCATTGTTAAGTCCTTTCAAAGAAACATTAACAAGAGGTATGATAATCAAACACTGGATACTGGATACACTTTTCGCTTAAATAGAGAGGAACTGATATTTTTAGAACTCCTTTTTTGTGGCGTTTTTAAAGAATTTAGACATACTCTCCACAATATTAACCAAAAACATAAAAGAAATCTAGTCCCATTCATATTGTTAAGAAAATAATAATACAACACTGCATTGTGGGATTTTGGTGTATGTCAATTTGGCAGCACTGCCACATCGATTATCTTTACGTTTCATTTGAATGAAAGGATATGGGAAATAGAAAAAGTCGTTTATTACTGAACCTTCCAAAATGTAGGCAATTAGTTATATGAAGGGCTATTTTACCTACACGTAAGTTAGTTATCGTTTGACTGTCGTAAGATAAAGACGTGTTAAAGCGGAAATAAAAGTGTTGTATAAGCGAATATTAAGTTGTAGTAAACTGTACGAAAGTTATTGTGTAGTATACAAAAATATAACTGTAAAACAACAAAATAAAGCGGTGTTTATTTTATTTGAACGCAATTTAAACGAACAATATTATATTCGTTATCATAGCTTTAACATTTTCCACGAAGTCCAGTTATCTTTTCTCAGGCTTTTTTATGACTACTGTCCAACAATTCACCATGTGATTCGAATTAGGCCTTTACGGTGATCATTAATTTACTAAAAATTTCTATTGCAACAGCCATTCTTTGAAAATTTTAGCGGTCTGGCTTGGATCAGCATGTTACTAAAAGATGACTTTTTCTTTTGGGTAAGGTTTTATGCCTCCAAAATATTTTCCTTGACGCCAAAACATGCTATTTTTATTTTTATATTAAATGTTCAGAACATAAATGTCACTTTAAACTACTCTTTCTACTTTAAAATTTGTAAAGTTAACGTAGGTTTAACAAATGGATTTTAAGCTAATAATCGTTTTTGCATACAACATTAAGGAATTTTGCTTAACAAAGATTTAACAAGCTTTGTTAAATTTTTTGCATATGACCGCATATCTTTTAAAATTTTTTCAAATTACATACAATTACATTGGTATGAAATATTTGTGAAGTAGTGTTGCAAAAGCATAAGAAATGTATTTGACAAAATAATTTCCCAACTTCAATCAAACCTTTGTTTTATTTTCACGAAATTTTATTCGCACGAAATTATAAGCAACAGCTGATTAAGGCGATAAAATTGTTACTTCATAGGGACATAAGTATAATGCAAACCGTATTGCTGTTATAAAGCTATTACAACATAACGTCGGATAATTTCAAAACTTTCTCTACAACAGAAAAGTGTTACTTCCAAAAAGATTATTTTTGAATTTTAATATCAAAAGAGCTATTACGTACTTGTTTAAGCAAAAAGAGGGTTTTTTGAAACCATTTATTTCATTTAGAGTTTCAATAAGCTTCGAACTTTATTCAATTAAAAAATATTTAATCTGTAAAATATTTGTCTATAAAAAGGCAAAACAGATATACTCATGCCTAGAAGAGTACTTGAAAGAGTAACTCAAAGTATACAAATGGCATAATATATATGGTATGTATGTACCTAAATGGTCAAAAGTTTTTTGTTTTATTTTATTTTGTTTTTGTTTTTGTCCTACAAATTACCAACTGAGTGAAACAATATACCTCAAGTGTCCTTAAACAAAAAAGGAACAAAATTTTTATATTCTACTCTAAGTTGTATAACTTTTTACAATATTTACAGACACACTTTTAGGGTAAACTAAACGTATCATAGCAAACTGAAGATACAAGACAGAAAGAAAAAAACTTAATAAGTTTACCAAAAAAGGCAGAAAAACAATAATAACAATAAACATTTTTTAGAAAAAAGTTTAATGTTGATGTCAATGATGTGTATTATTCCCTAGATGCCATTATAAATTTCTTTATATCTGCCATTTCAATACAGTAGAGAAAAAACAACAACATGTTACAATATTTAATGGTATTTGGATTAGATTTGAATTCCATTCCGCCGTTCACATCTTTTACTTTTTCTTCACGTAAAAAATTTAAACTTTTATTGCTTAGCAATATTGAGTGTCCTTTTTTGCTTTGTGATTTACGAACGGAAGAAGGCAAAGAAATGGACAATTTAAAGAAAAATTATTGACACAAATCACAGCATAACATTAAAGGCTAAGATGGCTATGGGCTAGCCAATACTATTTTGGGTAAGGGTAGGAGGTAAGGCAAAGCATATGACGACTGTTGCTGTGATATCCTTTTCTAGATTATTTTTTCTTGCTAGAGCAAGACAATTCATGACAATATGATGAATTCCCATGTGAGAGTATTACTTTTTTTGTTTGTTTTTATCTCGTAATATTCAGTCCCTTTTTTAAGAGGATATTTTATGTTATTATTTTTTAAGCTGTAAAATATGGACAATCAAATGTTGGAAAAACTTTTTTTATTTAATTTTTTTCTTAAGGATTATTTTTTGTTAAAAAATATTAAAAATTAAAAAAAGAGGAAGATTTGTAAGCTGTTTTTAAACAGCATGTAAATTGAAGTAACAAATCAAATGAGTTTTAAAACAGCATGGGGACTCAAGATAATCGAAACAAAAGTTCTCAAAGCATTAAAGAAGATTAAAACATGTTGCAGAGACCAATATATCTATAAAAAGTCGGTTCGAAATTTTTGTGAAATAAAATGATACAAAAGCAGTTTTTTGAATAATGTTCTTGCAACCTTATTTTGTATTTGCAACAAGTTTCTGGCATCATTTTTTTTCCACTAAGAAATAACATGAGCTTCACTCCGTTTCTACAAAATTGTAAAAAACAATTTCTGTTCAAAATCATGATAAAGCTATTACTTCAGCATTGGCGGGCATAACACATCATCATCATTATCATCCAGACCAGGAATTCTTGCAGGATACTGCAACCCTTAAAATTTATTGCACCCTATCCGATCTATAATTTGTGAACTAGATCTGCTGTATATCTAGTGAAACCTCAATGGTGGATATGTCAATCAATGAGAAGGCATAACACTACTCCGAGCAAATTTTTTTTTGCTCTCATACGTACGTACTCACACGCAAAGGCTAATTTTTTGCCAAAGTGAAGAGAGAGAAAATTAGTGAAAATATACAGTGCGAGAAAAAATTTTTATTTGATTATGTTATTAAACATTATATTCAACATTTTTTTATTTATTTGAAATTTCTTCTTAAATTGATGTCTTTCTTAATTGTATTTTGTTGTTCTTTATCTTTATTATTTTTATATTTGCCTTCTATTGTTTTTGTTTATTTTTTCTTCGTTGTTTTGTTGTTGTTTTTTACTATATATACTTTTTTGTTACTACTTTTATCGTTGTTTACCTTATTTCCTTTAAATTTTTTGTTAAAACATGTACAAAACAATTTGTATAGGAAAAAATCCAAAATTTTTTTGTAGTGTTATCTGAAAGATAGACCCTCAAGATACTCACACAATTGCATAACGCACTGGTATAAGAGTGCTTGTCACTGCACTCAGGAGATAAAAATACTATTACAACATGCAACATACTCTTTTATGGCTTATGAAAGCAATAATATTGGCTTGTAATGGGATTTTGAAACTGTGGCAGCTTTCTCCACAGAGTGGTCAGATAATGACGGTATACATTATCGATAGGAAACAGATCACAACACGAATTTGGCCTTCTTTGAAGTCAATGAAAGCTTTCAAATTGTTTTGAAGGCAAATTTGATGCCTGTAGACCAGATTCCCGCAAAGAGCAGCTCTTTTCACCTGTTTTCATACGTACGTACTCACACACATAGGCAAAATATAAGCAAAAAATAAATAAAGACACCTAACAAATGGAAAAATGCAGCGCAAAATCGCCTGAGTGTGAGCTCTCAAATTTCCACAATTGTAAAATTCATTAATATTAGATTGCCGTACAATGTTGTAGACCATAGTTGGCTGAGAATTATTTACAGTGTATAGGTATACATTCGAACGAAAATGAGCAGATAATAACAATACAATAAAAAAAGTAACAAATATTATTTAGTTGTGAAATAGATGTCAACGGGAGCAGGCGTATGTCGCTGTGCTTTTAAAAATTGTCTGTTTGTGTTGTTGTTTACCTTTTTCGTTTTTCTTTTCAATGCAAACAGCAAAAACTATACTAACACTACTACGTCACTAATTTCTCTTCTTGGTTACCATTGTTGTAGGCTTATGAACCATAACAGAATTCTGTTGGAAAGTCAAAGACTGGTTAAATGACTTCATAACAGCTTCTAAAAGCAGCTTCGCAATGAGCGACAAGGAATGTAAGCATATAAAATACTGATGAAGTAAGCTGCGCTTTCAATTTGCTGCTTTTTCAATTTGGAGCTTTTAATTTCATCTATACCAGTTCGCCCGCTATTATCACAAAAAAGGTAAACGAATTTCAAAAATATAAATATAACCGAGAAATTTTTTAGTAGATTTGTTGTTTGCAAAGGTAAAATTTTATTTAATTTATATTTTAGTTGTTCGATTACAAATTTGACAAAAATTAAACACTTTTTTCTCATATTTGAAACGAGCTTTATTAGAGTAAATATGCACCATTTTGATCGATCAACTTTTGTAATTTTTGGACTAAAACCATTATTTTATCATCTTCAATCAAACTTCTAGGTTCTCCAAATCAAAAAACTGCTAAAGTTGCGTTTTGCAGGCCTCTATAGAATTTAAATTCACATCATTAAGGGAGCTCTGCAGAGATCGAAACAAATCATCCGGGCTATATGGTGAATGCTTCAAAACTTCCCAGTTTTATCAGGTTGTAAGAGCTCATAATTAAAACTTTCCTTCCAATCAGACACACAGCATTACCTCTCTTGGTTCCAATACTGGCTTTATCGCCGTTCACAAAGCTTCTCCTTGCTTCGTCCATGATCATTTTCAGACATTATTGCCATTCGTTTCAGTTATGGTTCGATTTCCTTTTCGTTTTAGCAGTGAATTGCAAATGGAAATTCGGTTCATTACATTTTTTGCTGTGAATTTATGTGACACCCAAACATCGAGCTTCTTTGTGTATACAGCATTCTTCAAAAGGTTGATAACTGTTTGATGATTAATACTTATTTCTCTGGCAACGTCAACACTGCTTATGTGCCGGTCTTTCTCCAATTTTCTATATTGATTGGTCAACTACAGCGACATAGGTGTGTTTTTCGATTATCGAATCGAAAACGGGCGAATCATTTAGTTACTGCTTTTTTAGTTAGAGCAACGTCTAAATGGCGTAAACTTCATAGATTTTTTCAGCAACCTGCTATGCATAGTGCGTTGTCCCATAGACAAAAATTAAAAAAAAATCACTAATCAAGGATATTGATAAAATATATTTTTTTTGAAAGCTAGTTATCGGCTGGCTATAATACTGAGCGATTATTTTGTTCAGTTACTTCTGTATATTTTCACATAATGGCGCTAAACTAAACTAATTTATGATTAAAAAATACTGTGTAAAAAATTAGATTTTAGGTACTTCGGAAAAATAGATAAAAAAACTGTATTTTTTAAAAAAAAATTTAAAAGTTTAATTTTTTCATTACTTTACAATATTTTAAACAAAATAGGAAAAAATGTTTTAAATTTTCTTTTTTGTTTTTATTTTAAGCTGCCTTGAAAAGAACGCTTATTTTAATAAAAAGTTTAAATAATCAAATTTGAATGACTTATAAAAAAAAGAAAAACAAGTGTTTTTTAATTGTATTTTTGCAACTATGTAATATTTAGTGTCAAAAAAAAAGAAAAAAAAAATTAGTACCAACTTTCTCCTAAAAGTTCAAAAATTTTGCAATTTTAAAAATATAAAATTTTGTGTATTTTTATAAATTTTACTAATTTTAAATAGCTTAAGGCAAATAACAAATTAAAAATAATTTTGATTATCACATTATATATGATATATTAACCCAGAGGTAATAAATAAAGGGTTCGCCAAATAATTTTTTTTTTTTTTTTTTGAAAATGCTGCCAAAAAGGTAACTACTGAATATTTTCTCAAATTTTTTTTTTTATTTGAAAGTACAATCCTTTCGGTTAATAATGGATAATAATGGAACTAATTCAAATGGCTGCCTCGGCTGGCCATGCAGTAGCCTACACGATGGGTCCAATTTTTAAACACATTATCGATTGTGTGCAGTGTACTTCACCAATGTCTTCACGAATATTGTCCTTTAAAGCGTCAATTGTCTCTGGCTTGTTGGCGTAACACTTATCTTTGACGGCACCCCACAAATAATAGTCCAACGGTGTCAAACCGCAGCTCCGAGGTGGCCAAACGACATCAGCTCTGCGGCTGATAATGCGATCTTCAAAAACAGGGCGCAAAACATCGAGTGTAGCTTCGGCAGTGTGGCACGTAGCGCCGTCGTGTTAAAACCAAATGTTGCTAATATCCTCCTCTTCAATTTTTGTGAACGAAAATTCGTTCAACATGACCCGATAACGATCGCCATTGACTGTAACGGCCACTCCTTGCTCATTTTCGAAGAAAAATGGCCCAATTATACCTCTGGACCAAAATCCGCACCAAACAGTGACTCGTCTTGGGTGTATCGGCTTTTCAATGTATGCGTGCGGGTTTTCTGTGCCCCAAATGCGACAATTTTGCTTGTTTACATACCCGTCAAGTTCAACATGAGCTTCATCTGAACACATCGCACACATTCTGCAACATTACCATAATTTTCAAAGTAATATCGCAATATTTCTCAGCGTTGTTCAAGCGTATACACAACCATATTCGTTCAGCGGAAGAATAAAACTAATTATCTGTCAAATCAGACATGAGCTAAGTGTTACCATTCACGAAATAAACACCAGTTGAAAAAAAAAACGTTATAAACGTTCAATATTTGCAGTAGAACTTCGAACTATCACCAGATTACAATACATTTTTAATATTCTGAATTTTCGCTAATTTTTAAACGTAGGTAACTTCTTACAGCATAATGCAATTTTAAAAATATCTTCTAACAAAGTGAAACTTAAAATGTTACCGTTCAAAAAAGCTATAGTGTTGCTTGATGCAACAAATATTACCAGAGATATTACATTTTAGGACAATCTAACGACAATTTGTAATCGAACTTAACCCCAAGCACACAATCTTTAGGCCCAATTAGTCTAGAAGTAACGTAGATGTGACGGGTCAGCTGATACGATAACTAAATAGAAAATACATACAAATGATTAATTGTTCTGTAACGAACATAACGTAGACTTGATGTTTCCGTTTTCTGCAGAATTCTTCTAAATTTTTACTTCACACAAAATATCAGCTGACATAAAAGTGTAGACAAAGCATTCGCGCTTAAATGAAATAAAGAAAAATTTAAACGTATGTGTTTTAAATTATAATTATTAAATAATAATAAACTTAAATAAGGTGGATGATGAAAACTTAATATTATTAGCGCAAGAGCATAAATTAATTTATAATTTAGTCTTTTGTTTCTTTTTCTTTTGTTGTTTACACACACACAGTTCTTCACAAACTAACTACGTCCCGTCTACGTTACTTCTAGACTAGTTGGGTCTTTATTATTTGCAATTTGACAGCACTTCGCATACAATTTTGAAGATAGTTTTCATAGACTTTATAGAAAACTTGTAAGGCTCTTTGTTTATTTCACAAAAAATTTTAAAAATTGAAAAAAAATTTTAAACAAGTTTCAGAAACATACAGAGCAGCATATGTATCATTTTATAAATATTTTTTTAATGATAACTTTCCTTAAAAAATATACACTTTTTTCAATCGCATTATTGTATTTTAATAACAAGGCAGTCTAAGTTTAATAGAAATTGGGAGAAAAAACTTTATTCTTATTATTCCTTTTACTGTTTAGCGTAAAGCACATTTACATTATAAATAAAGTTATCATGCTGTTTCTTCGATTAAAAAGACACAAGGAAATACAAAAACAACAAAAATTAAATTTAATATACAAATAATATATTTTTATAAAAAAGCAACAGAAAGTTTTTCAGATTGAATTTTCTTTTCCTTTTCCACCACTGACTGCATTATTTAAAAACGATATTCAAAAACAGTGATGAAGACGATAGATCTAACATGTCAGATAGCTAGAGCGACGCACAGACACACAGACAGACAGGCAGATAGACAGACAGAAAAACAGCAGGATGTTAGAATTTCATAGTTTGTAAACAAATAATGGAGAAAATTGATTTTCAAGGGCGTAACGGAATAGAGAAAAAAAATTTATTGAGAAATGAATCAAAATACAACAATTTGATAAAATGATAGGGTGGGTAAAAATGGAAAAAAGCAGGAGATGAGCAAAAAAAAGTACTTCAAGAAAAAAAAAACTAAGCAAACAAACAATAAATCAATTTTTCTTTTCGTTAGAGAAAATACAGAGGAAAAATACCAATAAAAAAATGGTTGACTTATTTACAAATGTAGCAAAATTAAATATGTAAGTATGTACACATTAGTCAGTTTATTTTTACTTTTTCTTTTCGACTGAATTAATGCAAGGGATAAGGGTGGTAAAAGTTGGATAGAATTTTCTATTAGAAAAGGAATTTTATTGAAAAAAAATGTTTATTTCAAATTTAAAGGCATATTTGCCATTATTGAGCAGTTCAGTTTTAAAACTGACAGTTAAAAAAAAAAAAAAACAACAAATCTGTTGCAAATTATGAGAGATTTAAAAAGTTTTAATGGAATATAATTAATATATGCACACCAAAAATAAAATACTAAATAAAAAAATTAATATTTTAATAACTTGGTTTGCGTGCTTACAAAATCCAACTCGTGCAAGAATTGACGCCAAACGAACATCAAGTAGTAGATTCGTCGAGTGGCCCCAAAACGAGTTACCGTTCTTCCCGATTTTCATAAGTGAATTTTGTCTAACGATGAAGCCCACTTCTGGTTGAGTGGCTACGTCAACAAGCAAAACTGCTGCATTTGGAGTGAAGGTAATCCTCAAGTGTATGTGGAAACACCATTACATCCAGAAAAACTGACTGTTTGGTGTGTTTTATGGGCTGGTGGAATAATTGGTCCGTACTTTATCAAAAACGATGGTGGCAAGAACGTTACAGTTAATGGTGATCGGTATAGAGCCATGATTACTAACTTTTTCATTTCTGAATTGAATAACCATGATGTCCAGGGAATGTGGTTTCAACAAGACGGCGCAACATGTCACATAGCTCGTGCCACAATAGATTTATTGAAAGACACGTTTTGTGACCGCCTAATTTCACGTTTTGGACCTGTGAATTGGCCTCCAAGATCTTGTGATTTAACACCGCTAGACTACTTTCTGTGGGGCTATGTAAAGTCATTGGTCTATGCGGTAAAGCCACAAACGCTTGACCATTTGGAAGACAACATTCGCCGTGTTATTGCCGATATACGGCCACAAATGTTGGAAAAAGTCATTGAAAATTAGACGTCCCGATTGGACGCATCAGCTGTGGCGGTCATATACCAGAAATCGTATTTAATATGTAATGCCACAAGATTATCTTTCGGATAAATAAAATTGATGTCAATCGAATAATCTGTTGTTGTTTTATTGCAACTTAAAGTTCTATACCTATTTAAAAAACACGATTTAATTGGAACCGTAGGTTTGGTTTTATTAAATATTAGTTAATAGCTGAAATTCATTTATGTATTTGGGATTTCAGTTTGTAGCCTGCTCTATAGTTAAGAAAACACAGCTCAACTTATTCCAAAATTCGGTCTTATGAATAGACAGCGTTGAACACCAACCATACTGTTATTAATTACCTATTGTCACTTTATTGTACACATTATAGAATTGGACTTCGAAGCATTGGCAGCCATACGTACCTGATAATTGTATTACATTTTAAATCGGATAAATAAAGTTTCTTCGAATCTTAAGAAGGTCAAAAGGAGAGAAATATTTCTGGCACAGTTTCAAAAAACCGAAGCACTCTAATGTTTCTTTTGATACTCAATGGGTATCACATTGAATTCTGAAGTCCATAATATTTTTACGTTTTAACCTTGTTAAAACGTTTAAGTTCGTTTAAATTGCGTTAAAATAAAATAAAAACCGCTTTATTTTGTTGTTTTACAGTTTTTATTTATTTCACTATAACTTATATACTGTTTGTCTTAATACAACACTTAATATTCGCTTAAAATAATAATTATAATAATTCCCTTAATATTCCATGAAGGAACATGGGGACTTATATTAGTCAATGAGCTGCACCCGATTCTATTTTTAGACTCGTTGAAAGGGACCTACAGTTTAATGCCGACTCCGAACAGCAAAGCATTTGAGAAATTTTCAATAGTAAGTATTACTCATAACCAGTTACTAGCTAATGTTATGAGGTGATACCGCTGTAAAAAAAACTTTTTTCCTTTTTCAGATGATTTGATCTGGTATTGATCCGTGGACCTACTGGTTCGAAGGCGGATGTCTTACCTACGATACCACAGCGCTTATACAGTCATTTTATTTCCGCTTCAACACAACTTTATTTATTAGCAGCCGAACAAACGATAACTGAGCTAACTTTTATATACCGAATTGCCTACAGTTTGGAAGGTTCCGGAAATATCGTCCGTTGATTCAAATATAACGTAAAGATGCTGCCAAATTGACAGGCTGACACAAAATATACCAAAATCCTACATTACAGTTTTAAAGCGCTGATGTGTGGTATTTTTATTTAAATAACATTATCGATATCATCTGCCTCCATCATATTTACATTACTTACAGTCACTCACGACTCGGTAGCTTCATCACCACAGGGCTAATGTGTCTAAAAAAAATATTGGGTCTTGACCGCATTAAAATCAACTCTGTTCAGTGATCACAACAGAACATGGACTAAAAAAAAATATACTTGGCAAGTTACTGGTGCCATTTCAAGTTTTTAAAGAAAGTTGCCACTTCAAAGTAGCCCCAAAGTCTAATTTTAAATAAATTTGACAAATGACTTGGTTTAAAATTTTTTTCGATATGAGTTTGATCTAACTGGTATACCGATGACTCTTAAATGAATGACTGTGTCGGCTGAGGTCATGGTCATTGCTATATGTCTGGATATTAAGACGCTGGGCAGTGCGCTCAAGGGTAAGACCACTAATATATTGTCTGACAGCCAAGCTGCTTTAAAGGCACTTGGCTGGAATCGTATATGGAAATATTGCCACTATACGTTGCAAAAGCTTTCGCTTAAAAATAAGGTCCATTTGGGCGTCGAGGTTCTCAAGTATAACAGGCAAGACGGGAAACTTCTTACGGTGTTTCTTACAGGCCACTGTAGACTAAAAGCGCATCTGAAAAGGATAGCGGTCACATACAGATGCTTTTAGACTGTGCCTCACAGGCCTCATAGACAGCCGTAGGTTTATGTGGAAATGTTTTGGTAGATATAAGGAATCACTGGGTGACAGATCTACTGATCAAACTATAGACCGGAATGGGCACAATAGATCCCATGGGTCACAGCGTGCTGGTCGATACGATAATAATGAAATTGGTTTGAAATTTTTTACAATAAAAGACTTAATTCGCTTATTTTTAAAGGATGAATTTATTATTTTACATCTCCACCAGAACACAATATACATATATCAATAGTCATTAACATTTTTTTTAAAGTTAAAAACAAAAAGTGACAGATATATAATGTGACGACGTTATTGTGTTGGAACGACTTTGATTTTGTCGTCACCATTTCTGGTAACGACTTCGGTTGATTCAAAGCAAAAAATGGAAAAAACCTAAAAATTAAATACTACAACTACAACCCAGTTTGAAAAATTAGTGGAGGAATTGCAGAAGAATCCTTCTCTCGCAGTGGAATTTCGCAGAGGCACTGTTCCTAGTAATTTTAAAAAACAATGGGAAGATGTTGGCAAGTCATCAAATTCTCTTAGCCCGTCGATAAGATCTGGAGATAGATGGTAAATGTATGCTATAATAAGCTGAAATAGTTCAATAAAAAATTAAATTTGTTAATAGGTTTGGCGAGACTTGAAGTTTACAGTTAAGAAGAAAATGGTCGCCAACAAAACTGAGTATCATGCAACGGGCGGAGGGATATTTAAGCAGTTCACTTTTAGCCAGTTAGAGGTAGCTGCTGCAAATCTGCTGCAATTTCAAAAACAATTATACCCTGAGGTGATGTTATGGGAGGTCCGATAAAAAATTTTCTTAATAAATTAATGGAGGCAGAAGTGGCCTTCTACGCCAATAAAAAACCTTGAAATTGTGCGACCTGTGGAAGTTAATGAAGACTTAACATTCATCAGAATGCCAGGAACAGTTCCACCTTGAACATCTTGTAAGAGAGGAATGAATATATGAAAATGAGCAAAACAACAAATACACCAACCCCACTTAAGAGAACCAAAAAAAAGTAGTCACGTGAAATACATAAAAATTGAAAATAGAAACAAAACACACGTATACACACCTATCCGCATAAAGTGTCTGAATTTATTTCACAAACAAAAAACATTTTTAAGTTTTAAATATTTTTTTTAATGATTAAAATATTTAGAGAAGTGTATTTGATTTGTTGACATAATCGATAAATAGTCAAGGTCGCCGTCATTTTCGTATAGAATAATAAATTGCTATCGGCGTTGAAACAAAGTGATATTGTCTCAAAAATAGCGGCGGCATTGACGCCGACAACTGGAATAAGGGTGATTAATTTGCTTATAAATGTTGGCTTTTTATGTTTAATTAAGTCTTTATTCTTTACAGAAAATGCAATGTAGGATGATATTATAACAAAACTCTCTGCTCATCCCTTTATTTTGTTACTATATTATACTATATTTCGTTTTCTTTACTAGTTTGCAAAGATTTTTCTTTATGAACATCACATGGCATTCTATTGGTAGTTTGTTTGTTTATTACCAATAAAAGATATAATGACTAGAGAGAAATAAAAATAGAATAGAATTATAATAATAATACTTACATAGTTTTGAGCAAGGTCAGGATGATTTGTTTGTATGCCATCGTCCAATATAGAGACAACTACACCCTTACCGGTGTAGCCCTTTTGCCAAGCAGGACCAATATTCATATCCAAACCGTCTTTGGCGCCGCCATTCTTAGTTTTTATAATGATTTTAAGTTTTTTTTTTTTTTTTTATTTGCGTTATTTTATCCATATTTTGTTTGTTTCCATTTGTTTATTTTTTTTTTTTTTTTTTTTTTTTTTTTGTATGTTCACATGAGCGTGTAAATCCATCCACACATAATTGAGCACATCCCCAATTGTAGAGACAAACCGACACATAGATGGAGACATCATGGAAGGAATTTAATTCCAGACACAGCAGCATTATTGTTGGACGTTGTCGTTTTGAAAATCGAGTACCAGCCAGCCAGCCAAAAAGTGACGGTGTGTTGTCGACATTAATAAATTAAATTGATTGTATGGGAGAAAAAAAAGGGTGAAAAAAGAAAGAAATGGTAAATGTTAGTAAAAAAAAAAAAAATAGAAAAATACAATAAATCTCTGTATGTGTGTGTATAGAGTAAGGAAATATAAATTAAAAACTAATTTATTTTTTAAAGTCAGTACTACTACATATACACACAATCTACTCCTTCAGAATTAAACCAGGAAACATATTTTTATTTTTAGATTTCTTTTCAAAGCAGTTTTTATGCATAACACAACTGTGTACGTCCTTGTGATTCATACCAAGAGCATAACAAAAAAGGATTTTAAATAAAACTAAGTAAGAAGCGTTTTTAAGTTTGTATTGGTGTCAGTTGCATTTTTTATTTTGCATTTCATTTTTATTACCATTTTTGGCTAATTTATTTTTAATTACTCTACATTAAGGGTGACAGCAACAGCAACAGCAACAGCAATTTTAGTAGAAAAACAAACAGAAAAACTCCAACAAGGTTGTTAAGGAGACTCAACAGACAATACTTTGTAAGAACACAACTTATTTATCTAGAACGCTGACTGCTGAGTACGATGACTACAAATTTCTTTAATTCCTATGCAATTGCTGACGACTCACGCTAATTAAAATAAAATAAGTTATTTCGTACAATGTTTCTTAGGTGAAAACATTTTAAGTTTTTTTTTTTTTTTTTTTTTATAATAAATAAGAAAATTATTAAAAAAACTATTTAAGCCGCTGGTTACGTCTTACATTATTTCTAGTTATTTTTATCAAAAAAAATTTTTCTTTTATTATATTTGTATAATTCAATCGGAAATTTTCTGCAGCGTTCTTTAGACCGAAATTATAACCATAAATATTTCCGCGCAGTATATCCGGTATTTGGGATATTTAACAAAGATATCTTCAAAGCAGGGATATCTTCATAGCAATGCGAACATCAGATACCTGGAGAGTACACAAATACATCGACACCGGTACATGGACACCGGCAGTCGTATTCAAAAAAAATCTAGCATAACTCATATCAACAAACTTTCAGCACTGACACAAATTCGACACAAATCGACTTAGTTGCTGTTTAAAGATTGTTGATATAAGCTTAGTAAACATAGCATCAAGTGTATTGAAAATCGTATCTATGCGTAGAGTAGCCAGATGTATAATTGACAAAAAAAAAAGTACATTGAGGGATAATAGCGGTACAATTAATAAAAAAGTACATTGTTTTTTTAAATAAAGAGACCTTAAAATGCATTAAATAACATGGAATAACAATTAGTTCATCAGAGAAAATAAAAATGCGATTATTTGCGATAGTAATTCTATCAAATACTTAGCCAGAATGTTTCCGTACGGTTACGTTGAGGTAAATATTGGCCAAAAAAGCGTAACTACTAATTTATATTCCACATTTCTTAAAAAATTATTTAAAAACAAATAGTAGTGTAAAAATTGTTAAGATATTTTAATACTTAAATTTGAAAAAGTAAATGACAAAAAACAAATGTTTCTATAAAATAGTAATTACGCGTTTTCTGTCTAATACTTTTCTCAATTTGACCGTACCTGCAGCTAAAATTTTTGACAATGCCATTATACCACATATACATTTTGAAGCCACATTTCTCTATCAATCTTAGATTAATAAAAGTCGGAATAAAAGGGGTGAAGAAGGGGCAAATGTTGAAACTTCACAGATTATACAGCAAAAGAGCATTTTAGGAGCTATAAAGAGCCAATAGGCGCTTGGTAGTCACTCACATTACCCGGCATTGGACGACTTAATGATGTCTTTGCATTGTCGGAGAAGATTCAATGACAAGATAAATTTTCGTTAATACGACTGGGTGGTTGACGAAAGCTAGGAAAAAGTTATAAGGCTTTTGGTATTAATGAATAGTTGCTAGCAAAATGGGACTTACTCTTCGAGTTCTATGAACTAAACCTATGGTATGTTATTCAAGCACCGCTGGCTTGTTTATGTAAACTTCACATATCTCCAGAAAAAATAATTTAGTGGGGTTAAGTATTATGATATTGGCATCCTTTGGACTGGTCTAAAACATGAGATTAAATTCTCATCAAACTCGCCTCTAAATAGGCTTATGGTACCTTATGCAGTACGGCATGTGGTACCGTCTTGTAGGAACCACATGCCAACTAAGTCAAATTCTTCCATTTTGGGAAAAAGAAGTCGGTAATTATCGCACGGTATCTTGTTTCATTTACTGTAAAGATAAGATATTCATCGTTCTTTCAGAAGTATGGTCCAATTCTGCCGCTGGCCCACAAACCGCACCTGCATTTTTCAGGCAGCATCAACAGCTTTTCACATCAAATTTATAAATTCTGTTTGTTGACGTACTCTTCGAGTCTATAATAAGCTTCGTTACTGATAATTTTTTACATTTTGACATTTCTCAAATGAAATGAATTTGTATTCGTTTGTTAGTTTTTTCATGGTGAAATAGCAATCCTTACGGAGCACTTGACATTACTATGTCACGAATCTTTTCTTAAGTTACGGTCACATTTGTCAAATAGTTGACGAAAAGACGTAACCACTATTTTATAGAAACATTTTATGCAAACATTTCTTTTTACGTCAACGTTTCTAAAAAAAAATATTTAATAAAAAATATTATTTTTAATTGTAAGCTTATTTATGTTCCTTCGATCTTTTAAGCTTCAGCAAATTAAAGCTTTTTATAAATCAATTTTTTTCTACTTATAAGTTATCTCAGTGGTGGCGTGGTGTGGTAGTTAGAGCGCAGGCATAACAACACAATCGACCCATGTTCGAATCAAAGCATAGGACATGAAAAACAATTATGGTGGTTTGGAGTGTTTAATAAAAAGATTTCAACATCCTTCCAGAAAACTCCATATAAAATATAAAGAAGCTCCCCGTTCCTCCTTAGCACTGATTATGGTGACAAAAGCATCAGACAAATGATGAGGAAAAAGCGCCTCCTGCTGGGAAAAACTACAATACTAAGTAAAGATCATCACCACCACTTAGCAAGAATCTTTACCACTACGCATTCATAAGAAGGGGAGCTACAGTGGATTATTCATCTACTTAGCTGGAAAAATTAACTTGATTAATGAAAATGAAGCAAAGTAATGGATGTTTTGTGGTAAGCTCCCTAAAGGAGTGAATTGGAAAAAAATTTATCACAATACTTGTTGAACTCATTCGTATAAACAGATAAAACAAGAAAATTTATAAAATTATTTAAAAATTTTACTTTTCGAATAAGGAATTTCAGAGGTCCCCTTAGAGATCGTTGGACTCTTCGACTAATACCCCATATGGAGGCTTTATTAAAGCGCCAGCATTAAGAAGTCAACTTTAATATGACTTAATTTACGACGGGATTTGGTCGTCAGATAAGTTAATTGTACCGATTTTGACACGACAATACAGAGAGATGCCCTGATTTTTCATCCAATGTTTTCTGAACATTTCCGAAGAATGTGTGGAAAGATTTATGTTCTGATAACATAATCAAAATTATACTTAGATCGGTCAAAAATTGGGTAACGGTAAATGTGTATACATAAGTGATACATAATTGATATAAATCAAAAGCTTCATAAATCTTCGTCAATCAAAGCGAGAGCAATTGAGAGAGTGAATAAATGCGAAATCAGCGATGGCTGACACTTCGCGCACAGTAATGCCTGATGTTAGTGAGGGGGATCTGGTTTAGTATGTTTGTTAGAAAGTTCTATACTTCTAGATTAAAAAAAAATATGAACATATCACTATATGTAACCAACTACTACCTATGATAGTGAAGGGTTTAAAATATCTATCAGACTTTGTCTTAATTGAAATATAACTTTTACACATATCAAAAATTTTATCAAAGTATGATATACATACATACGTATGTATTTAACCACATTTCAAGCTGAGTTATAATTTTATGAATTACTAATTTCACAATTTTAAATTAAAAAATTTATTAGAGAAAATTAAAAAAGAGTTGTTGCATCAGTAATAATATTTAAAAAAATTATAATTTTTTTTTTATTTTATCTCATAAAATTGTTTATATGTACTTGTAATTCATTTTGTCTTTTGATTTCCTATGAAATCCATATGCAGAGTTTAAAGAAATTTCATTACAAAAAAACAAAAACCACAAACAAAACCACAAAATGTATGCTATGAGTACGAGCACTTAAATATTTTTATTATTTTAACATTAAATATAACAATTATTATTGCATGAATACATACATACATACGTACGTACACATATGCGAGCTTTTATGCACCTACATGTGTAAAACATGATTTGGTTTCCTTCCATAATGTTTGAAGTTTCTATGCATTTCTGTATACAATTTACTTTCATATCCTTTAACATCCTGTTTAGTAGAATATTTGCATTTCTATTATTTATTTTATGTATTTATTGTTGTAGTTGTTATTGGTTACTCGTACCACATTCATCTGCTAGAATGGGAAATGCTCAGGCAATTTCTTGAAACCAAATGAACGAGTGAGTATACGATTTTGCATAAATAAATACTCTCGTAATGGGCATACCAGAGCGAGTTGAACTTATAATTTAAATATTTTCAATAGCATTTGTGTTTTGGAATTTCAACTGCATCTACTGGCCTTTGGAAATTAAAAACTGTAGACATTTATTTCATGGAGTTCATTTTAAAACTGCAATATTGTTTAATTTTAGAAGGATGAGGTTCCAGTGGATTGGACGTCTATTTTTGATATATTCTAGCAGTTGTTTCAATTTTAAGTATAGAAATAAAATTAAAATTTTTGTTTAAGTTTAATTACCAGTAAAAACAATTTAAAATAATAAGCATATTATGCAGTATTTATTTTTTCCAGTTATTGGCAAGGTTCTAAAACAAGCATAAATCTTATATCATTACACTGGTCTACCGAAAAAAAAATTCTGACCTTTAAATAAAACTCTAAGGAATATAATGATTTTGATGGCCTAAATTCAAATCCGTTATTATTTTTTTTTTTCAGTTTTCAGTTTTTTTTTAACGACGTTAGGCCCCTGCCTTTAAGGGTTATTTTATTTTCAACATACCGGGCTTTCATTTAAATGCTTAAAATGTAAAAATTAAATTCTAAGAAATTTTTTATAACTTTTTGGAAATAAACGAAAAAAAAAATTCAACTAATTTTGCAAGAAAATATTTGTTCGATAATTTTGGTCAAAGTTAGGTACCTGCATTCAAAATAGCCAATTGATCAAATCAGTAATAGCCAATTGATATTCATGACTTATAGCTTATTTTGAAAAAAAAAAAAAATTGCTAATTCTGAAAATGTTGAAAATATGAAAATAATTCAGGTAGTTTATAGCAAATTTTATTCCTAAACATTTGGTAGTACTTGGGTTAAAATCCGTCAAGTTGTTTTCAAGTTATGATGAAATATATTCACATAACTACCATATTTTGGGCGAATAATTTGCCACGCACATAAAAAAAAATTTGAGCCCGATGTAAAAAAAAGAGAACGGATTTGAATTCAGCGCATCAAATTACACTAGAAAAAATAATAGGTTACTTCAGTTCAAAACCTTGTTGGCTAGCGTTATTAATCCTGAAGGATATCATGTTTCGGATAATGTTTGAAGAACAAAAATAAGAGAGTTTGCTGAGTTGAGTTTTTCGTTCTCAGCAGGCTAATATCTTGTTCAAACGAGATTTAATTACGAATTACTTTGTTCGCTGTTTGAATTAATTATACGAATTACCTCATTCATATGGCACCTTTGTAATTCGGTTTGATAATTTTTCTTTTCTTTCTTGTTACCTTTTTTTAAATCGATAAATCGTGTTATAAAAATGGGAAAAAGTTGTGGGAAATAAACGTATCTGGACATACACCTGATAAGAAATTAGATATCGCATTGAATTTTTAGTAATTCAGAGGGTATTTACAATTTGGGCGATAAAATACAATTTTGTATGAGCCGAATTATAGGATTCTAGTTGGGGGGTTAAATTCAGAATCAGATTAGGAATTTTGAACTGTGAACATGGGATAATGATACAACAAAATAGCATATATCCATAGTTCGTCACTAGTTATGATCTTATTTGAGGTTTTAGTATCATAACTGTTGACATATCTGGGAAAGTGATGGCTTAGGTAACAATGAATAGCCAGCTGCGTAGTCGTAATGTAAGAGGCTTAATCTTTTTGTTTCATTTTTCTTGAGTCGCTCATGATTTCAGGATAGTGCTTTTTATTAATCTAAAGCTAAGGTCACATTTGTCACCTATTTGACAAAGAAACGTGACCACTATTTTATAGAAACATTTTATGGAAATATTTCCTTCTGTGTCAGCGTTTCTTAAAAAATATTTAAAAAGAATAATAGTACTAAAACAATATCTAAATATTTAAACAATTTAATTTTTAAAAATAAATAATCAAAGAACAAATATTTCCATAAAAGAGTAGTCACATTTTATTCGCAATTATTTGACAAATGTGACCTTAGTTTAACACCCTTATTCTAAGAACTTCCTATGTAGGCAGCGTTGAGAAAATATTTTATATTACTTCGCTTCAAACTAGCTTTTCTGTTGATTAAATTGGACTTCAGCTTTGACTTTAGAACCATATAACCACGTTTCGATTTAAGCTATGATCTATGTAAAGAATTAAAGGTCATAAACGATGTCTATCAATTATGTTTTTAATCTGTTAAATTGTATCAGGTGTATCACATAGCAGCATATTAAATTGTGAAAAACAAAGGTTCTATGAATTAATTATGGCAATCCATTTATAGTACATATTCAGGAAGTATTATGTTGTGATGATATTACAAACTGTATGGGATTTATAACAAATCCATTTTAAATTTTAGCTCCGCCCTTCTGCTTTAAATGTGCAATCTACTCTCTTATACGAATCCGTGGTTGCAATAAATAATAAAAAGTCTCCAGGTGAATCCCATTTTGCATAAAAATCTAAGTTACAGAATAGGTGAAACACAAATCCTCATGAGAGAACGAAGATAGATCGACGAATGGTTAAAACACAGCGGAAAAACAGATTCGAATTTATAATTCTTCGATGTTATCAACAATTGAGGACTTTTGAGTAAGTATTTGGCTTTTTAACATTACAAGGTGAAAGTGGACAGTGAATAGATCTGGCCAACTATTGACTTTGGCGTAGATGCGTAGACTTTCCTGGAATTCATTTTCATTTGTCTGGATACACAAATAAGCAAAAATCTCGCATTTTTTGATTTTATCGGATGATTTCTTAAGAGCTTTTGTTTTTCATTAAAAAAAACACATACAATTTACAAAAATGTATGAAATCTTTATTTAAATAGATAGAACGATCTATATAATTCAATATTTAAAGAGGATTTAATGTAAACATTGAACTTTAAATGGTTCATACGCTGGGTCCATTATTGGCATATCAGCCGGTATCTTACGAATAAATTCTTCAATATTGGCTTCCAGTTCGTCAACGGTTGCGGGCTTGTCTCTATAGACATGAGCCTCAACATGGCCACACACAAATTAGTCTAAAGCGTTAAATCGCACGATCTAGGCGGCCAATTGACCGGCCATAAACGTGAATTAAACTGCTAACCGAATTCGACTATAAATTGGACCATTACTTCGCGTGCTGTGTAGCATGCAGCACTGTCCTGTTAAAACCACATGTCCATTCCATTTCGGTCAAAAAAGTTGTAATCATCGCACGGTAGCGCCCGCCATTCACAGTAACGTTCCTGCCTTAGTCCTCTTTGAAAAAGTACGTCCAAAGATGCCACTGGCCCATAATCCACACCAAATAGTGCTTTTTTCGGGATGCATTGGCAGTTCTTGTAATACTTCTTACTGCTCTTCACACCAAGTATGGCAATTTTGCTTGTTCACGTATCTATTCAACCAGAAATAAGCTTCGTCGCTGAACACAATCTTCCGATAAAAAAGTATGAATTTGGAGCATGAATTTTGATAATAAAATTCAATAATCTGCAAGCCTTGCTCATTTGTAAGTCAATTTATGATTAAATTATAGACAAAAATGAACATGTTTGACAGCTATATGTTACACGAAAACAGCTGAGCAGTCGAAAACAGTGTTGCCTAAAAAAAAGAAAGTTGCTAAAGAATCACCCGATAGAAATCCAAGATCAATCGTTATGGTGAGCTGTGTGGCTTGGAAGAGTAATTGGGAACTTTTTGTTTGCTTAATTTAACTAAAAATGCAGTTATGGTGTATGGACCACGCTATTGAGATTTTTTTTCGATGGTGCTGCCATCTGGCGTTGTTTTAGAAAAGGCTTAAAGCCTTGCTGTTGCTACTCATCAGAGACTCCTACCGTTTTCTTTTTGCCTTTTTTCCCCAAGAGGTGGCCTTGCCAGACCTTTTCGGTGCTGTTTCATAGGTGATGTTCCATTTCTTTTCCTTCCAGATGGAGGGGTGGTCAGGGGACTACTAAATTTTGGATGTGCTAATAAATGTTAGCGTATTTTTTTATGAAATTTAGCTGTTAATTGGCAGCCCCGATTTTGTAATTGAACATAATTGGGCTATTTTTTCTAAGGCTATGTTAAAGACAGAATTTAAACAGAGCGTTAACGGAATATACCCGGCCACTTTGCCAAAATTTGATAGCAAATTTGAATAAAGGAATCGACATCTGTGTGCATAAGTAATTACAAAACTCTTTAAAAGAGATCAAAGCTTGAGATATACTTATACAGAAAATACCTCATTTATGGCAGACGCTATAAAATGTGCACGTTATGTTTTGTTATGCCATAAAAGTAAAAAGATTTTTATTATAGTCTTTAAACAAGAAGTTTGCATTGTTGCAGGACTTTAAAAAAGTCCTTTGCCGTCATAGCTTGAAAGGCATCGTAAAAGTTGAATGTGCTATTGAAAGTTTAATTTGAAATGAAAAAAGTTTTCTTTTTAGAGATTCGTAAGCAAATTGGCAATAGAAAACTATGAAAAAAAAATTAAACCATTCTTTAAAGATAAAAATAATCTTAAATAGAGACATAAAATTTCGTTTTGTTCATTTTTATTTAAATAATAAAAACTTTAATGTATATTTAAAAGGGTTCAAAGCTGTATAACAAGTGTGAGTGTGTGCATTTGATTTATTTTAATGTAAAAAATTGTTATACTTTTAGGCGTTATTAAAAAATAAATGTTATAAGCAATTAATTATATAATTGTTAGTAAATGTTTCCTGGTATTATTGTAATTTATATTAATTAAGCTACATAATGTCATAATTTGTATTATTACGATTAATATTATTATTATTATTATTATTAATTTTTTATATTTTAGTTTAAATAAAAATATACATATTTTTTAAGTGTATTTATTTTTATTGTTTGTATGTGTAAAGAGCATACCACTATTAGTTGTTTTTTTTTCTAAAAAATTACCACTACTTTCTTGATTATAGTTTACCCATGGCCATTACTACCATTTTGTTTGCATTTCTATTTTCCAGCGTGTGTTCTATCTGTGTGTTGTTTAGCTACCACAACTCTACCAGAGTTTACAACATCCCATTTTAAGTCAACGATACTCGTATTTGCAAAATGGCAAAAAGACAAAAGAAAGAAATCTTACACATACTTTACTCACCAAGTACCATTGCTCTTTGAACAAAGGATCGGGAAAGATAGTGTGTGTACTGGCATCACGGTATTGAATACGTGGTGCCCGCGGTACCAACGGACGATATACAGAGGTGGGCTGATAGCCTAAGCGTGAGGTGGTCACACTACCAAAACCGGTTGACGGACGTACAACATCGTATGGACTATAACCGGCTATACTGCTAAAGGAACCATCACGTTTATGGCGAATTTTTTCATGTTGCTGTTCTAACCATCTGACCTATAAAAATAAGAATTAAATTATTATTAAAAAAAAATTAAAATAATAAACACTTTCTATTCCCGTTTAAAAGTACAACTTACTTCTGGCTCAGCATTTAAGGCGCTATGGTGTTCATCACTAGTTCTTAAAGAACGTTTTGTAATGCGTTTGTGGTGGAACAAGTAGTAGTCTTTTAGAGAACCAATCTGTAAAAACAAAAATATTTCAGAATTTAATATTATTAGAAATAAATATACAATATAATGGATTTAGAAACATTATTTTAAAGAAATATTTAAAAAAAACTCTTACAATTCATAAATAGCTGTAAATGTAAATGAAAAAATCTGTTTAAAACCAATAATTATCCTAAAAGTATACAGTGATTTTGTATACTCGTAAAATGTATCTGGATAGCCTAAATCCAGAGTGATCAAAAAGAGAACTACATTTGTAGTATTAGTAGACAATTTTTGCAGTGTGAAAAAAAATCAACAAAGTAAATAACAAAACAAACAATTTTAATACGCAAACGACATACATGTGCTTTCATCAAATGCTAGCACACAACTGAATGAAATTGTTGTTTATTGCTTATTTCCTGTTGAATATTTTCGTTTTCGTTTGGGTGTATACTTATAGGGGGCCGATTAAACTTGTACATTTCAGTGCTACTATGGCTACATCTGGCCTAAAGGCATCCTCTTTACGAAATAAGTTAAAAAATAATAATTTACAGCTTGTGCTTGATCAAAACTATTATCAAATGCAAGAAGTGCTTGAAGAACCGTAAGTGATGAAACTGAATACGTCCACAACTTCAAGCAGAAAGGCTATCAAAAAAATGGCCTATAATAAAATCGACATCCCCAGCTTCAAATACTGTCAATTACCTTTTTGTTTTGAACACGCGATTCACAGTATAATTTTAGAAACATGTTTGTCAGACATGTCTTTCTTGTTTGCTGGCGAGAGGAATAGGGAAGAAAGAGGGTAAAAAAAACACGATTTCTGTTTTTCATGATTTTTTGTGTATTCTTCTTTATGTTTTTTTTTTCGTTTTTGTTATTGTACTATGTTCTTCAATATAAAATAAAGCAATTATAGTTAGAAAATCAACACTGCAAGAAAAAAATCATGATTTTAAAATCATGGCATGAGAGAAAGAGGTTTTTATAACCAGACTTAAAACAGAATTGAAAAAAGGCATTCCTTTAAAGTAATAGTGTGAATTGGGTATATGTTTGTTTTATTTTTGTTTTTAATTTGTCTCTTTGTTTACGAAATGCATAAGATTCAGTGAAAGTACGACAACACCGTATACAGATTGTGAGAGCACAATTGAGAGAGTAAGAAAAAACGCTGTCAAAATAAAACAGATTCTATCTCACGACTGCTCTTGCCGACGATTTTTTATGTCATATTGTATGGAAAAAATCGTCAAGGCCCAATTCTGTTTTATCTCTAACGATTAAACAAACAAGCCAAGAGACATCGAAAGTTTACTTTATATGTCTACATTTTTTGACTCTGCACCAGACGGCCAGCATTACAATCTTAAGCCTAAAAAACCATGAAATCCGTCAGGCTAATGCTTGGAAACCGCGATATTTATTTTTGCAAAATTTTCTAAATATACTTTTTTTTCTTACAAGTAAATTTTGATCAAATACGTATTTGCCTTTAGCAAGGCAGCTTTATAATTCAATGGCTGTAGAACTTATGTGGCTTATCGGCGAAAAACTTGAACAAATGATTTAAAGCAGCTCTTTTGTAGGCCTCTTTTTGACTATCAATAGAGGTTTGCTAATAAGGCCATAGTACGGTCGATAAACATGTCAATATTTGGAGGGTATTCTTCATTACATCGTTCCTAGAATTCAAAATGCTTTTTTTTTCAGGTTGTAGCAGAACATAATATATGAAATCGTTTATAACCCTACGTAAAGATATATAGCAAAACGAGTGGACAAAATGAAAATGAGAACTCCTAAAAATATACACCAACATTTTAAGCTATAAACTATATAATGGAATTTATTCTGTTTGGTTAGTGTCAAGGCTACGATCACTCTGCCAAGGCTGTATTTATTTAAGCAATGCTACCAATTCCACTATAGGTCGGATATGTAATTTAAATGTTAATTAAAACTAAATAGTTAGTAGGTTGTGGAACTTATTAGAATATTCGAAACTAATGTTAATTAGTTATAAAATCCGCAGTCAGTTACAATTTTGCGGTCATAGAGTAAAGTCGTGCTAAGAGTTGAGTATTGGCTAAATTTGTGTATTGAGCGGAAGTTTAATAAATTAGACATTGTCTATAAATTAAATTGGAAATAAAGACTGTATAAAAATAAATTTGCTCCGTTTGTTTTATTTCACGCTATCTATTTAAAAGAATTCAAATTTTTAAAAAGGTTAAAACTAAACATTATATGGTGTTCAGTATAGAAGACATTTTTTTACTGGCCTCTGAAAGACTTAAGAGCGCTTTTAACGCCCGGTTTTAAAACAATACGTCTGCCAAAGCTTCCAGAGTCTCTACCATAAAAAACATTCGAATAGCAATTAATTGCTTTAACAATTGATCGCAGCATATTCTTTTCTCTCATGGGCTGAAACTTGTGGGCAGAGTCCTAAGTTTTTAGAACTCTTGGAGCTTGGAGTACCAGATTTAGTAGTCTAATCAGATATCGTTTGACCTTTTTCCTTTCTGTTCGGCTACAAGATGACCTAAAAGTATCCCCTATCTGTTCTAGGAGCTTAAACGTAATCTGTAACAGGCCACCAAAGAACCGCTTATGCTATATGGGCAACAAATCAACAATATTGCTATACCAGACCAATGTTTCAAACAAGCAAAGAACACGTGGACTAAGTCAAATTGGACTCTGGATTATATCTATAAAGCAACATCAATCTTTTAATTTATACACTTCAAGAAAAATCGAAAATAATACTCTATAGTCTACAGGATTTCGATAAAAACTCATCACATACATTTACTAGAAAAAGTCATCAAAAATATTGACTTGGTTTCCAAAGCTTTAACAGTGAAGCCAGTATATAAAGAGGAATAAACTAACAGGCGAAATCAAAGAATTTATTTAAATTTAAAAAAAAATTAAAAGGCACGCTTGTCTTAATAATAAGATGGAAAAACTTTAGATAAAAAAATTGTTTAAATAAAATATGTTTTTAAACATACAGTAACAAAATATTTTTTTATTTTTTTTTTCTGCCGAAAATTAAAAACCCACATCATAAATTGATTGAAAACTTTTTCCCCCTGTTTAACAAAAATTCCGTTTCGTTTTCCTTGTGCTTTAATTTTTATTTTTTTTTTTTATTCTGTAAAACAACATTTTTCAATTAAGTTATAATTATGTGGAAAATATAAAAAAAAATAGAAAAAAACTCCATTTCAAATTAAATGAAACCATAAAAAGTGTATAAAATGGTGTTATTTTTGATACAGCGGTAGGTTTGTAGCTGCTAAAATGGCAGAAAGATTTGAGTTTAAATGTAAAACTAAATAAAACAAAATAAAATAAAAAAAATCACAACCATTTTAATTAAATTGTAAAGAATGTCAGGTATGTTACACAAAATAACAGAGAGAGAGAGAGAGAGAGAGGGAGAGAAAAAGGTGTCTTTAATTAATGTCCCCATGGATGGCAAAGAATTTTAAGATTTTCTTTTAATTTTTGTTTTGGGTATTTTTATTATATTTTTCCTTATTTTATTGTTTTTTTTTTTACAAAACAAATGAAAATTGAGGTTTTTAAAATTGTATTGAAGTGTAAGGGAAATGTGATATAAACAGCATATGGTATTGAAGTGTCTTCTATTGAAAAAACGGGAACAAGCTTAACGTCCACTTAGTGAACATAAGGCATAGTGCTTCTAAAACTGGACAGTATGCAATGCATCTACCAGCGCCCCAAAAGCCTTTACAAAATTAACTAAAGAACCATATTGTTAACAAAAAAAACCCGCATTTTTTTTTAAACCCAACCTGCTGGGTTTTATTTGGGTTTTCTAACCGCTTCCAATTGTCGTTGCACAATATTTTTCATTTGTTAGCACAATTACGTTGTTTTAGTATTTATAATTCAATTTTGCCCTCTTGGTCGGATCAGGTGGCATTGTTAACTATAAGCTGCTAAAACTTAATGATCGGAGCAGACTGCAATTACTTCGCTTGAATTATGAGAAAAACGGCCGCTTTTAAAATGAAAACGCTGGGCATTATCTCGCAAAAGTTTCTTAAAAATTCTTACAAAATACCACACCCGCAGTAGTTACGGAACATTGCTTCTTCTAACTGTTGGCTGTTTCGACAGAAACAAAATCTTTTCGCATGTCATCAAATAACTTTCTTTGAAGATATAAAAATGGCTTCAAAGTTGAAGCACCTCAAACGATGAGATGATTTTCTAAGACGGGATTTGGGATTTGGCTCAGAAGTGGGGAAAAGATGAAAGCGGAGATTTGATAAATTTATTAATTTATTATCTGTTTTGAGTTAAAAAATAGACTGAATTAAATAATTTACTAAAACTTTTATATATAAAAATAATATCCAATACTCAGTGGGTTGTCAAGCCTACTTGTTATTGAAATTTATACTGTGTGCATAGTATGCAATACATATACCAGAATACCGCAAGTCTCTACTACAATAGGTATTCAACTTGCCATTGTAGTTAATACTTTCTGAAGAAAATACCTTTGCTCAGAAGTTGATGCCTATAACTAGGCACCGCTGCACTGCTAACGGCATATAAAATGAAGATTTTGGTTGAAACCAGGGTTGAATGGATACGTAAATGAGCAGAATGTTCGCATTTGGTATGAGGATAGTACACACGCTTTTGTCGAATCACCATAACATATGTCCATATGTCTTGGTATGTATGTAGTATGTCCATATGTAAATGGTATAGGGACATGATAAGAATTTTTTTCGTTTCACAATTAGCTGGCATTAATCTTGCGCTACAATTGGTTTACGCAAAGAAACTTTTGCTGAAAGAGTAATTTCACTAAATGGTTTCATTAATTGGCCACCAAGATCATGTGACATAACCTCATTGAACTTTTTGCTCAGGGTTATGTAAAGTCACTTGTCTACGTCGATAAACCAGACACAATTGAATACCTGGAAATCAACATTCGCAACGGCAATTTGTGAAAATTGGTGATCCAGATTGCGCCTAGTACGTCACAGCAGTGGTGGCCATATTTTTTATTAGGGGATGAGCCGTACTCATGGAAAATAGGTTCTGGGAAGGAGGATAGAATGCATAGTATTTATGGGTGACCAAAGAACGAATTCTACCTATAATGCCTTGTGCGATTTACTGGACAATTACCTAAAGCCAAGGCACTTGACTGCTTCTTTCGACTTTTGAAATATGTGATCATTCCAACGAACACAGTGAATTCTCATGCCCAGAACATCAAGGGCATCTGATTGCCCAATATCCACACTACCCATGGACACAGATGACAACACACCACCAGGTCTTGCGTGCATGACCGAAATCATATTTAAACCTTAATGTCATAAAATTTTCTATTCAATAAAGCCCGTTTCATTAATACTAAAATATATTTCTTTGTTTTACTATGATTTAAGCTTATGTAACTGTAAAAAAAACATCCGATATTTTAACCACGCTACTGTTTTATACCAGAATTTTATTTTTATCTATCTTGACTATTTTATACCTATACTATAAGTATGGATATAGCAGCAAACCCACTCAGTATACAAAGTATCTTTTTGAAATTGCTTATAAATTTGTAAATCAATACACGTTTCAATAATAAATAAAATAAATGAAAAAATCATATTGTAAATAAAATGTATAATAAAGCGTTTTAAGTAAAGATTAAGAAAAGCCAAAAGAGAGAAAAAATCAAATTTTCAGATTTCAAATAAGATTCTTGGAAACTAAATATTTTTATTCTCTATTTTTCTACATCGAACGCAGACAAAAAAAAAAAAAGACTGAAAACCAGCAATTTTTTGACTTTCTCTGATATTCTACGATATTTTATGTCCTTGGTACGCATTTCTAGATTTCACATTTCTTTTCCTCTTCTTTTCTTCCACTGATTACAAAGATTTAAAGCAGGAAAAAAAACCAAAATGTTTTACGTTTTTCCATTTCATATTCGTTCAAATCTCTTAAGATTTTTACACGCATATGTATTGATATCAGTGGAAGGAAGCAGTGTTTATAGAGAGAAGAGATAAATCTTAATTTTTTGTGTACAGTTTGGGATTTAGTGGGAATTTTTTTGAATAAAAAAAAGGAAGATAAAAGCAAATCTTTTTAAGAAATGTAGTTTGCGAGAAAACAGAAAAAACAGTTTTTTGATTTCTTAAAACTTCCTTTTTTCGACAAAAATTCTCTTAACATTTTTTAATAAAATGATGTTTTGTTATATATATTTTGTTGCCAGGTTTTTGTGTAGTTAATGCACTATATTGACCTCTATGGATTGATAAACAAAATCTTTAAAATTTCTTATACTAAAACTATAAATAACTAAAAATTACCCAGTAAAATTTTGCATAAAATATTATGCATTTCTTTTAATATTTTCCATTATTTTAAATTGATTTAACAGTGGGCTTGCTGGCAACTATAGAGTTTACTTTGCAAAAAAAAGCTCTTGGCTCTTTTAAATTGATTAAATCGTGGGCTTGCTGGCAACTATAGAGTTTACTTTGGAAAAAAGAGCTCTTGGCATAACGGAATTTTTACGCTTCACTGCGTGTAAAGTTATTGTTAAATAGACGACGCTAAACTTATGAAAAAACGAGACATTGTTTCTATGTAGAAGAATCGTTAAGTAAATTGTGTGTCACTGTGGTGTGATAGGTAAGACACCAAATAAGACGACTTGGCCTCAATCCCAGGCCAGACCATCTAAGAGTTTTCAACAGTGGCATCACTTCATAACATCATACAGAAAAAAAACAACGAAAAATCAATATGAAAAAATTTTAATTTAAATTTTTGAAAAAAAAAATTGTTTAACGTTGTTTCATATTAAATTAATAGCTGTACGTGTTGTTTTAATATTCAACATTGTTGTTCGTGTTAACATAAAATTATGTATATTAATTTTAACCTTATCCGCAGTAAAAATAAAATGATTCAATGTTGTTTTTATATTGTTCACGTACAACAAAAATAATTTTTTATTTAATATTATTTAATCGAAGTATGCCTTAAATTTTTTTTATATATACATATGTATGTATACTTGACAGATAATTAGTTTTATCCTTCTGCTGAACGAATATGATTGTGTATATGCTTGAAAAACGCTGGGAAATATTGCGACATTACTTTGGAAATTTTGCAAAAAAAATCATATTTTCAGATGAAGCTCATTTTGATCTTGGTGGGTATGTAAACAAGCAAAATTGTCTTATTTGCGGCACAGAAAACCCGCACGCATACATTGAAAAGCCGACACACCCAAGACGAGTCACTGTTTGGTGCGGATTTTGGCCATGTTGAACGAATTTTTGTTCACAAAAATTGAAGAGGAGGATGTTAGGAACATTGGTTTCAACAGGACGGCGCTACGTGCCACACAGCTGAAGCTACACTCGATGTTTTGAGCCCTCTTTTGAAGATCGCACTATCAGACGCAGAGCTGATGTCGTTTGGCCACCTTGGAGCTGCGATTTGACACCGTTGGGCTATTATTTGTGGGGTGCCGTCAAAGATAAGTATTACGCCAACAAGCCAGAGACAATTGACGCTTTAAAGGACAATATTCGTGAAGCCATTGGTGAAATAGAGCTGCACACAACCGATAATTTGCTTAAAAATTGGACGATCGTGTAGGCTACTGAATGGCCAGCCAAGACAGCCATTTAAATGAAATTATTTTCCATTATTAAGCGGAAGGTTTAAGCAATTTCATAGTTAATTAAACATGAATTTTGCATTGATTCAACATGAAACTCAAGTTATTTTACCTTTTTACAATGTCGATTCAGTAAGGATTTCACATTATTTCAACATGATTATCACTTTGATTTAACTAGAACTGATATATTAATTTAACATGATTTCTAGTTGTTTTTACATGAAACGATAATGAAGCAAAACCGTTATTAAAAAATGTTGAATCAACCTTGTTTTAATTGATTTTTTGATTAGCTAGCGTACTGGTTATGAGTATTTTTTACACCGACACTCATTTAGGGAGTATATTGGCATCCATTGCCTGATTTTAGTTCCATTAATCAGGTTGGTTTTCATTCTAACTCGTCTCCACACGATAGTGTTGTGGTGAAGTTCCTTGCTAAATGGTGGTGTGATGATCCTTACTTAACATTGTAATTGCATTCAGTATTACGCTAATAATGATTTTTTTAATTAGGACATTTGCCATTCAGAGCTGGCATTTCTTTCAGTGAGTCTAAAAATAGAATCGGATGCGGCCCATTGATCTAATTATGGATGCGATAATTATGGATGTGTGTATAAAAACTGAAATATACTATCAACTCTGGAACTATAAAACTATAATCCCTGTGAAGCTCCGTGCAATAACAGGGGGAATATCCAGAATTGGGGCAAACAGCGAAACAACCAATATTATTATTTTCACTGATGGCAACAGGGCTATTATATACAATAGAACAAAGTCGAAAAGAAAGAAGACAATAAATAGCTTCGTTAGAGAGGTCAGGGCAATATTATATGGGCGCCAGGACACCACGGAATTGTAGTTATAGCCAGTAAACTTGGAAGGCTCTAAGAGTTACGAGGCAATAATGTCCGAGTTGAAGAGTCAGGAGTTTAATGACGGTGGAAGAGCATTGCAAAGTGTGCAGAATTATCTGTATTTTGTAGCTTTTTTAAGCATTGAGCAGTTTCGAAATTTTTTGTTAAAAAAAAAAATTCTTTAAATTGTGCAAATTTTTTAGTTTTTAATATTTTAGTTTTCACTTTCAATTTTTTTTTATTTTAATAACATTTTTACGCCATTTGCTTAATTTTACTGTGGTGAGGTTTACTCGTAACTTTTTTAATACGACAATGTAATTATCCCTTTTCTTGGCCACTGATTACCAAGGAAAAAGAATTCACTCACATCTTATTACATACTAAGTAAGTATGAGAGATATATACATACATCTGTTTCACTAATAAAATATTATATGTTAAAAAAGTTTTAGCCTTAAAAGTAATTTTATTGCGGAAAATTAGCTTTTTTATTTCATCACTAAACTAAGTCTTTTTTGACTTACTCGAATATATATGTTGTGCAACGTCCGCAATTTTGAAATAATGGTATATCTTTAAAATAAGAGCTAACCCAAAAAATCTTTTAGCACCACTGGATTTAATTCTTGTAACTAGTTTACCTGCTGGGTGCCAAGCTTGTCGGAAAAATATGTACATCAAATTTAATTTGTCGTGTTATACTTTAATAAAAAATACACCACCATATGTATAAATTATCCGGTATGTTCTGTAAACCGAAATCAAGAGAAATCGAAATCGAATGGAACTTCAAATTGCTATAATTTTCAAATCTAACGAGATTATGCTACTTTTTCTTATTAACTCACTTAATTACATTTCAAATAACTTCTTTGATTATCAAAAGTTTAAAAAAATTAGCGTATATTATATATTTTTCACTTTTTTAAGTATGTCCAGTTTTTTCACTTAAAAATCAGGCTTTTTCTTTTGTTTTCAGTTTTCCTAAATAAACAAATTATGGCAACATTGATCTCAACTAGACAAGATAATTAGTTTACTAAGGCTGGACAAAACGAACTTAAGTAGCATTTTAGGCATCTTAACCAGGCATACCTAAATCGCATAGACTTAGCAAAAAGTAGTATATTTTTGCAAGATGCGGTGATGATAATGAAATTCTCGAACACTTTCCAGCTTTAGCCAGAAATAGGTTGTAATATCTTGGGAAAGGCACTATCCCAGATATTTCTCTAATGTTTGAATAGCAAGTGCAAAATTTGCAAGCAAAATAAAATTATATTTAAAGAGTGTCCAATAATTAACGCAATATATTTAGTCTTTTGATTTATATTTTTTTATTATTTATTTATCTTTGTTTAAAAACAATAAAGTACATAGGATAAGGTTATTTATGGACACATCATTATTTATAACACATCGGTCAAATGGCTTCCACGAACTAGTTTGTTGAAGTTTTCCATGCCTGATTTGCATAAATGTGGTTAAGTTTCGTTGATACAGCGTTGAATCTCCTTCTTTAATGCACGGGTGGTTGTGAGCTTGCTAACATAGACCTGTGTTCTCAAATAAATCCATAAAGAGATATCTAATAGTGTTAAATCGCACGATCTAGGGGGCTAACTCTGATCACAGAAACGAGAGAGTATACCACCTGGAATTGTCTCATGCAGTAATTGAATTGTTTCCCGAGCTGTATGGCATGTGGCACAGTATTGTTGAAACCAAATATTGACCATATGAATATCATCAATTTCGGGAGAAAGAACTGTGTTATCATATCACGTTATCGAACCCCGGTAGCAGTCATTGATTGACCAGCCACATTTTCAAAAAAATATGTTCCAATTATGCCTGCAGCCATACCAAAAAGTGACACGTTATGAATGCAACTGTTTTTCGACAATCACATGTGGGTGGGTTCTCAGAACCCCACAAGCGGCAATTTTGGTGATTAACAAATCCATCGAGATTAAAATGTGTCTCAACGCCTAGGATGATTTCGCTCGAAAATCAGCATCCATTTGTTGATGTTCAATAATCCATTCAACGAACTCTCTTCACTGTGCATGGTCATTAGGTTTCAGTTGTTGTGTTAATTGAATTTTGTGTGTATGGAGACACATATCTTTAGTAAATACACGCTATAGAGAGCATCTTGAAATTTGCAATTCTTATCCACGGCGTCGAATTGAGGTTGTTGTAGTGTCACCGTCACTCTCACGCACTGCTTTGATATTGACATTTGAACGGCTTGTTTCGACCAATGTGCTTGGCGTCTTCAGTGGTTGCAGTCTCCCTGAAGTTTTCTATTAACCGCTTCACAGTTGATGTAGTAAAAACACTATTTCGACCATACATACATAGTTCCCGTGACATCCCAAATTGGACAAGGGAGACTTCTCTCAATCAATGAACTGCACCCGATTCTATTTTTAGATTCATTCCGATCATAATTTGTATGAAATTTTCGAACTGCGGTCGCAGTTCTATCAGTTGTTTTATCGTGTAACGCTCCATTTTTACTAAACCTAAACTGTCAGCTGTCGAATTGTTTTTTTAGGGTTACCAACACTTTACTGTACATATGGCGACAAATTCAAATCTTGCGTTCACTTTGGGATACCCTTTGCATCCAATAGAAAGTCTAAATTTCGTTGGGTTGGTTTAGTTTTTCTTCTCACTTATAAACGCGCTCTAGATTTTCTCTTACACCCCAGGCTTACACTTATTATTCCTCTTTTTTCATTTTTTGCCATTTTTTTTTTTTTTTTTTTTTTTTTTGACAGCAAAAAAGTAAAAAAAGTATGTTCAAAATGAAACCAACTATATAGACAAGTTGCAGTCAAAACTTTGCAGTTGTTAAGGGAATTTGTGTGTTCAAGTTTTAGCTTTGAAATCTTCTTTAGTCCTTTCACTCGTTCGCTTGCTCTCCCTTAATCAATAAGATTTTCTGGTAATTTCAGTCAAAGTTAAGGACTTTTTTTCTCTAGTTTCCTTTTTATTTATACTTTTCGCTTTTTAAGTTTTTTTCTTTTCTCCTCTTTAGACTTTAAGCAGTTACAACTTAATAAAAGGTTTTCTATTCGTTTTTTGCTTGTTAAGAGTTTGTCTTAAACACCACAAAATTCAATTAATTTTTATAACTTCTGTGGCAGTTGGTGGCATAAGAGAGAGAAAAATAAATATTTTTTGTTGAGTGATTTCACAAAATTTAATTTGAAATTATAGTGTCAAGGGAATTCATTTATAGAGCGGAATTTGATTATTTTTTTGTTTTGTTTTTAATATTTAAGACAAATATACACAAAAGATGCTTAAGAGTTTAAGAGACTCAGTATATGCAAAAATGTATTCCTGTTATTCCTTCAATTTGAAATCTCCAAGTGTGTGACTGTTATTGTGACACGTATTGTTTTTGGTAAAAACTCTGAGCAAGAATAAGCGATATTACATGAAGCAGCATTCCATGAACTGTAACCATATATCATGGCAGATTTTATGTTGGAGTTAAATAGGCTTAGTTTTGACTTCTAGGAATAGGAGTAGATCTGCAGATTCTTGTCAGATATGCTTCCGAAAAGGCTTGCTCTTCTTTCTGAAGTTTGTTTCCAACCTAAACAATTTGCTGTTTCCCGAACTGAATTTAATTTAGTTTGCATGTCGTCAAAAACTTCTAAACGGAGAAAGATATCTGCCTTGTAACCTCTAAATCCAAAAGAAGCATAGGACCTCAACAAATTCTCAGAACAACTCTCTGTTTTGTGCTAAACCCTTCGCTTCTCTTCAATTCTTGCCGCAACTATTCAACTCGGCCTAAATTTGACGTCTCCATGTACGGGCTTGGAGTCCTCATATTCTGCTGCCCTGTGGATTCCAATCTATGACAATTCTGCTAATATCATTCCAATTCCTTCTAAGAGCATGACCAATCCACCGCCATTTGCGCCCTGTTCTGTTCTGCCTCGATCGAACCTCCGTTTGTGGATATAATACTCTACAGGTAGCAGAATAGATATACGTCCTCAATTTCTTCAGTACCAATAGAAAATAATTCCTAGGACATCGCGTGAATACGGAGAGTTTTAGCCTATGCTACATTTGTACTCAAACCTGTCGCTTCTGCTGCCAACGTTATTTTACGTAAATTTGTAGCAAGATTCGGAAAGCTGTGTGCCAGTAGATAGATGTCATTCGCATAATTGATGTCGTTCAGCCGGCTTTGCAATCCTCATCGAAGAGGGCTTCTTATTAAATAGTGACAGGACACATCCTTGTCGGACTGATGTTTCTACTTCTATTGATCACTTCATGCTTTAGTCTTCACAGGCCTTTTCGAAGTCTATAAAGCAAAGATACGTGGTGAGCGCCACCCTACAGGCTGTTCTGTAATCATACGAGAAGTATTAACATGATCTATAGTGGCCTTATTTGGTCACAATCCAGATTACTCTTGTCTCCGTATTGGTGCTATTCTTTCGGAGATTCTCTTGGAGATGATCTGAGCGATAATCTTGTTGGTCGTGTACAGCAGCGTAATACCACGCCAGTTACCATATGATCTTTTTCGGTATATTTATCACCACACCCTCAACTAGTGCACCAGATAGATTACCGTCCACCCAAAATGATAGAATAATTGAGTAGATTATTGAAACAAATCTTTTCTATGGAGTAGTTTTCTGGTTGACTGCCTTTGATGCAGATTGCAATGTCAGACTCTTTGATAAGGTCAGGAGATCTGCTGCAATCCACATCACAGATGCGTTGCGCACCATCCCTACAAGACTCTTTTTGTAATGCTTGAATGGCTCCCTTCTTGGTAATATTGACTATGCCTCATTTGGACCTGAACTGTATTGGGGTTTCTGTGTCGTGATTCCTGGTAGAGAGGTTGGGCCTCTGGCTCTCTCATCGCCAGTGACCATGGATGTCTATACGGACAGTTCCAGACTGGACAACAGGGTGGGCATGGGAATTTTTTCCAGGAGGTTCGATTTTGGTGTTTCTCTTCGCCTTTCGAATTACTGCAGTGTATTTCAGGCCGAAGTGATAGCCGTTTTTCATGCTGCAGGGTGAATACGTGGTAATGGCGCTCCCAGACTGTCAGAGAATCTCTTAGGTTGTATCCATCCTCACGGGCCATTGTGTTAGTAGTAGGCACGCACAAAGGCTTCGCTTAACTGCAAACGACTTGTCGTGGCTGTGCCTTGCCTGAGGAGGAGAACGTAGTCCACTTTATCTGCCAGTGTACGTCTTTCTCATACTTAGCTCCCTCTTTCTCGATGGCTTATCGGAGCTATCGATTCTTGACATCAGGTCAATAGCCAGGTTCATTAGACTGTCGGGCTGGTTTCCGATCTAATCTAGGGAAGTTCTTCTAAACACTACCTCTGTTTGATTACCAGAAGCTTGGTAAAATAGAAGAGAGACAACGCGTTATGTGGTATCGCATAGTGTGATGCTCAAGTGTGCCTTGTATTGCGAGGCTGCCACTTTCTCCTCTTCTACCTTATTGTAGAGCTAATAAGGGGAGTAGACCTTAATAGCTCTGCAGACATTCCATCTACAACTGGAATTTTGTTATTCTTGAGGCTGCTGATGGAGTTCGCAATCTCCTGGAGGGTTGGACAGACAGACGGCATGTGCATACATACTGTAAACGTTGACTATTTACCTCCAGAAAATTACTAAACCGAGTAGCCTCAAACTTAATTTAATCCATTATCATTGCAAGTTTTACATTCGCCCTTCTAACAGGTCTTTGTGATGTGATATGGTAAGGCTTGCAACACACTGGATAACCCATTTTAAAAGCTTAACCATACAAAAAATTCAAATTCTCTTCTATTTTACCAAAAATAAATAGAAACAAATCAAAGGTGCATCCCATAGGGTTCTATTAAAAGCTATAAGAAAAGCATGCTTTAAGGAATTTATCTTTCTTTATAAGCTTAGGATTTCTTTTTTTTCCATCATTGAGTGCACCAATACCAAAATGTTAAACGGGAGGTGGCATATTTATATTTACAAAATTATTTTTGTAAATATGAATTCTATTTACAAAAAAACAAAATCAAAAATTTTTCTTGTTTTTTTTCAATAATTTTATCTTTTATTTCTAGATTTTTAAGCAAATATAGTAAACGTATATGTTTGTACATCAAATAAATGAAACCAGTAAATATTGTTCTATTTTCAGTAAATAGTTGTAAATAGAAGAGATGTGAATGTAAAGAGCGTAATAAAAAGAAAAATGTATACAGTAGAGAGCAAAAGTAAACATACGCTTAGAAATTGAATTGAAAATTTCCTGCAAAAGTATAAATACGCATTTATTCATTGTTAAAAGCATTGAAGGTTAGAAATGAATAATCATGACATTAATTCATATTTGATTTGTTCAGCAAGATTTAAAGTGTGTCCCAAAATTAACGCATAATTTTAATTTGTCGCTATTTGTGCAGAAAAGTGTTGTCAACGTCAAAAAAAGCAATTCGACAGCTGACAGTTAAGGGTTAGTAAAAATGTAGCGTTACACGATAGAACAATGTGTCTTCATTATTGAACAATATGTCAGAAATAATGAAAGTTTGGTGGCCGCAGTTTGAAAATTTACTTAATCGTATACTAAAAACCGCTCCAGACAACCGTTTCTGCAATCCTGCCAGATTAACCACCGACAATCGGTTCTGTAATCCTGACAGATTTACTGCCGACTATATCCTTGCCGCCTTACCGACCGTTCCTGTAATCCTGCCAGATTAGTTGCCAAAAACTGTTCCTATAATCTTGCCAGAGTAAACACCGGCAACCGTTCCTGTTCCTGTAATTCTGCCAGATTAGTTGCCAAAAACTGTTCCTATAATCTTGCCAGAGTAAGCACCGGCAACCGTTCCTGTTCCTGTTTATATAATCCTGTCAGATTAGTTGCCAAAAACTGTTCCTATAATCTTGCCAGAGTAAACACCGACAACCGTTCCTGTTCCTGTAATCCTGCCAGATTAGTTGCCAAACACTGTTCCTATAATCTTGCCAGAGTAACCACCGACAACCGTTCCTGTTCCTGTAATCCTGCCAGTGTAACCACCGACAACCGTTCCTGTTCCTGTAATCCTGCCAGATTAACCGCCAGACGATCCATTTCCTGACCTCCTCACCGACGACGTCAAATCCAACCCTCCGAACTAAATCTTTAATGGTTATGCTTGCTGTTAAGCGTAGAAAATAAGGGTTCAAAATAAAGTTTTGCTTATATTTTAAATACGAAAGAAGGAGGTCGTATTTTATTCACAAAGGACGCAGACCTTTGTCCCGGATAGACTGAGTCATACCCAAATAAGAAAAAGAAACTGCGTTACACAGATCTTTTTCAATAAGAGCACAACCACCCGTCCATTAAAGGAGGAGTTTCAGCGCTGTATCAACGAAATTCAGCCACATCTATGCAAAATGGTCATGGATGCAAAGCCGTAGAGACTATTTGTCGATGTGTTATTCCATAAACAACCCTATCTTATTTACTCTATGATTCAATAAAAATAATAATAATCGAAAAACTAAAAACTGTATTTTCTATTTAATTAAAATTTGGCGTTAAAGGGTTAGAATAAACGAAAAGGTTAGACGATAAACGATATTTACGTTAGAACGTCTGCTTAAAATACTTTACTTAGCTTAAATATTTATTTTAAATCATGTGGTTTAAAAAGATATGCTTAAAGTGTTTTAAGTATCAGACACAGCACAGTTTAATAAGACCACTAATAGAGGGCATATAAGTATAAAAAGATAATAATCCCTTCAAATAAATCAAAGGTACTCCGTTTCTTTTATCGTACGTACAATATAAATATCACAGTTTATACCTATAAAATGAATTACACACGCAACTAAAACTTAATATTCTAAACAAAATCAGGGAAAGAAAAAAATATAAGATAGTGTTTGTATGTGAATATGCATCAGCATGTGAATGTGTGTGCGAGAGAATAGTTTTCCAACCGCAAACACACTCACACAAACGTACGTGTATTTACGTATTCTCAGGCAACACACGTAAACAAATATTGTGCAAACATACACAAATAAATACAAAAACGAGCAGAAAACCATAACAATAACAATACACAAATATATACTACAAACACATAAGCATAAGTGTGTATGTGAGCGTGCAATTGTATAACGCTCATAAACATTGAAATCCTGGCACACACAGCCATATACATACAAACGGACTGTTCAATAAGTACTTAAATATATATATAGTTTTTTTTTAAATATATTGATATATATATATAGAGAGAGAGAGAGAGAGAGAACAAGAGAAGAGAAGAAAATAAATGAAGTGTTATACACATACACACACATACACACATGAGCTCTCTGTCATACATCATGTTACAAAAGTTTACATACTGTTGAAATTTAACTTAAAATATCAAAATTATTTCTATTTATTATTCTTTATTTGTATCAACAAATATCGCTTTCATTTCATCCATTGTCGTGTAAAAATGTAGAGCCACTAGATCGATAAAAAAAGCAAAAAAACTCTAGGAATGGACAGCATACATTTTCTGGAGTTATTAAAAGCAGATCCCGATTAAAGTTACGTGCCATACAAGTTGCTATCTACCATCAACAAATTTTGACAAACTCGAACTCTTTTCCAACGAAATTAACAGTAAATATACTTAAGAAACGGGATCTGACAAAACAAAGTGTAACAAACAAAACTACAGGGAAGGCACAAATTCACATAGTATGGTCAACAAAAAGTGATTTTAGACTACATAAGAAAGTTTCATAAATAATCTTACATGGATTCAAAAAAGGAAGCCGAATTTCGTTCAATATGTTCACACAAGTCTTCGAATATTTTCGTTTGCTGTTTGAGTTACTTATGCGAATTAGCCCATTCATATGGCAAAATTTGTAATTAATTTTGATGGTTCTTCTTATTTGTACTGTAGTAATGGAAAAATAAATGCTAGAAAATAAAATAGACACATTTAGCGTGGATCCAAAGCTCAATGATCATATTTGATTTTTTAGTAAACCACATGGTAATTACAAATCAATCACTTATGCGGGTATGTCACACATTTCGATCGAAATGGTTTTGACTCCATATTAACAATTCGGATAAATTTTGTTTTTTGTTCTTTACAATTCCAAACGATTTTTTTTTTATTATAAAAAAAAGAATTAAAATTTACTTTATAGTGAAAATAAAACAAAACGTGTAATATTTATACCAGTTTTTCTTCATATGTCTAGTAATGGGATTGTACCCGGTACTTAGCCGATATATGTGATAAAATATAAATGTTTTTATGGGATTCTACCCTGTTAAATACTCACATATCGGCTAAATACAAATCACTTTTAGTGTTAAAACTGGTTTCATTACGAAGAAAATTTTTGTTTTACATTTTCTGTAGAAGCTAATTACGGAATTAATTTCACTTTCGATCGGCATTACATTCTGTGAAATAGTTTGGCTGATATGCTCTAAAAATTTTGTATGAGGAATTATGTAGTTCATCTCATAATTAGGAGTTGAATTATGAATGAGAGAGCAAATTAAAAAAAATATATAATCGGTTAGAGTAATAGTACAACAGTTGGTTGTATGAAGAACGCTACTGCATTTATCACTTATTCAAAGTTATTCTAAATTTTGCGTACTTTTGCGTACTATGCTAACGACATCGTCCTCATTTCTTACACTATTGTTTCTATGCAAACCAATATGATTTTGAGAAACAGCATTCTAGTAGGCTTAAAACTACCATAAACCTCAAGACCACCAAAAAATACAAAATAAACACAGGGTTATATACAGAAAGGTTATGTATGTATAACGAAAAAAAAATGGAGAAGATGGAATTGGAAGCCAGGCAGATATTTGACCTTTTAAAGTCTGCCTGGAGATCAAAATCTATCTGGAGAAGGACATAATAAATCCTATTTGATCTCTAATGTAAAAACTGTCTTACTATATGAATGCGAGTCATTTAATGCTGCTTCACGAGATATCCAGTTTTCATGAGTAAAATTAATATTTTTTCGCATATTCAGACCCAGAATAGTTAACAACAATGATCTATCTCTTGGTAAGAACACAGTAGCCACCAGACCATATTGATATCAGATGGTATAAATGGCGATGGCTTTATGCTGACGAAATCAGGGATTAACTGGAATTAATATATTTTCGGGATTAATATAAAGAATGGTCCAACCATAATGCACGATGTTAATTGTGAGTCACTCCTTAATATCAAGGCTTTTGCCTAATTTAATATATTTCATTGTTTCAGTGTTTGACAAATTCAACTTTGAAGAGGTGTACACTTCCTGATTTTTTTGGTCAGCATCATCGACCAAATGTGTACAAAATCGGGAGAATTGTAGGAAATGTGAAAACACCTGTGCATGCTCGCCCAGTTTGTTCTGCGGAAAAGATTGCTGTTGTTCGTGATAGTGTGGCAGGAGAGCCATCAACCTTGACTTGTCGTCGTGTCCAACAATCGAACATCTCACGAACATCACTGATGCGAATTGTGAATAAAGATTTAAATTTACATACTTACAAAATTCATTTGACGCAAGAGCTGAAGCCTACTAACCATTTCAAGCGTCGGCAATACGCCGAATGGTTAGTTGAACAGACAGTAGTAAATGATGATTTTACAAAGAAAATCATCTTCAGCGACGAGGCACATTATCACCTCAATGTATTCGTTAACAAGCAGGATTATAGCATTTGGACAAATGAGAATCCGCGGCTGATTATTGAAAAGCTAATGCATTCTCACAGATTGATTGTTTGATGCGGTTTATTGTGACTTACTTCTTCGAAAATGAGGTCGGCCACGCAGTTACCGTGAACGGTGTTCGCTATCGCGAGATGAAAACGAACTTCTAGTGGCTAGAAATTGAGGATATAGACTTGTACGATATGTAGTTCCAACAAGATGGCTAACAAACAGTGGCTTATTTGCGCGAGAAATTCAATGGCCGTGTTATCACATATCGTGGCGATGTTAATTGGCCGCCACGATGAAGTGACTTGACACCGTTGGACATTTTTCTTTGGCGATATTTAAAAGAAAAAGTGTGCGTCAATAAGCCAAGAACAATTCAAGAGCCAAGGATGAGATAATGCGTCACATTAACTACATTGAACGTTAGTTATGTCTCAGAGTATTTGAGAATATGGACCGACGGATAGAGGAGGTAGTAATCATTTGGCCGATATTTTCTTTCACACATAATTGTCATAGATCCTTCTATCGTAATAAAAAAATTTAAGATAATTATCGAAAAACATTTTGTTTTATTTGCAATTAACATCGTGAGTTTTGGTTGCACTACCCATAGTTTCGAGAAAAAAGCCATTGCTCAGAGCCATTGCTTATAACAAAAATATACTTAAAACTCTCCCAAAAGTAAAAAAGCATTTATACACTTAATTCTCTTTACAGGATAGATACGTTCCCAAAAAAATTGTGTAAAAGAAATCGTGTAAAAATAGAATTAGTTCAACGATATTGATAAAATTCTTGCTACAATTTATTTATGAATTTAGTTCGTGCTTAAACCTTGCAATTCATTAAATATAAGATATAATCTATAACAGATTTCGGCAAAGAGCTGCTCTTCACTTCTCTTTGCACACTTACGTAAACAGGTGGAAAAACACAGTGCAAAATGGCCTGAGAGAAAGACTCTCAATTACTATCACAATTGTAAAATGCATTAATATTAATTTGCCGAACGCTGATCTATAATACATAAACTAAGTCTTAGAATGCGAGAAAAATTATGGAATATATAATATAGAATAATTAGGTATAAATGTACAAAAATTTAGGAAGGGTGCATTATTGATGGATTAAGGTGTTTGGAAGTGGTGATCTGACAATAATACACAGAATATTAATCTCAAGAAATAACATGAAGGCCACCGGTCCTAGAAAAAACACTATTTCTATTGAGATTTTAAAGGATAGCTAAAGTTAAAATGTTTTACTAGACGAAGCATTGATAAATCAGAATATCCTCCACAAATCTAAAGTTATTTCACAGTCGTATGTATACTTTTGTAAGACTGGGTATGTTTCTTTTCAAAGAAATTTAATTTAATTTTTATTTTTTTGCTTATAAATCTATGTATGTAAATTGCCAAAAATTAAAGGAGATAGGGAAAGATGCAAAAAAAGTGTAAGTTAGGGGGGAGACTTAAAATTAGTATTTTTGCTGAAAGTAACACACACAGGTAGGAAAACTATTTTTTAGATTAAAAAAGAATTCAGTACGAAAATACTGTTGAATTATATTGTTGCATATAGAGCCGATGTGAATGAATGCATAGAGCTCACAGAGAGTTTAAGGAAAACTTTTTTTTTCAGAAACCTAACAAAATTGTTGCTAAAAATAACAACAATGTTTTATTTCTATTTTTTTTTTATTTTTTATTTTTTTTTTTTTTTTGGGCCAAAATATTTTAACCAAATCAAATGCATTTTTCTGCTGATATTTCGTTGGTTCCTACCAAAAACAAAAAAGAGGAATTTGCAAAAAAAGAAAATAAAAAACTGCAATATTTTCTTAACATGTTTACTTGGGGGTGAGTAAGGCTTCAACAAGTTAAAACTAAATTTTATTAGAAGAAAGTAACCTCCCCCCGGAAGGTATTATCACTATGCTAGAAAATAAAATTAATTACAATATGAAATGCAAAATAAAATTGCACGTAAAGGCTTATCTTCATTATGTTGAAGAAAAATTTCTTTTTAAAACTTAATTAAACTGAGAACAGCGTGGGTCGGCTTTCTGCAGCTATAAATAGCTCAACAGGAAATTTTGCAATTGAATTCATTTCTTGTTTTTTCAAAAGAAGACATGCAAAATAAAATATTTTTTGGCGGAATTAATTGTAAAATGTCAGCGTAAAGAGAATATGTCGGAAATAATTAACGTTTGTGGTAAAAAAATGTGGAAAAAATATTTCAATTAAAATTACTTGGAAAAATAATAAAGAAAAATGCTATCAATTATCAGCGGGATTTCTTGTTTGAAAAGCTAAAGAAATAAATGCATTGTATTGTCAGTATTCTGGTAACTTCGAAAAATTTCGATATTTGAAGCGTTGCTTAGTAATTTCGATATCATTCCATATAGTTGCGTTATTTTTTAATTGTTTGGTTTTAGTGTAACATTATAAAGACACTCTAAGGTTAGGATCACACGATTGTCGCAAATGAATCAATAAGGTACAGTTTCTTTTGTGCTTTATTGGCGTAAAATATTAAAATTATCCCAATTTATCCTGCGAAAAAAAATTGAAAAATTTAATTATTGGTACGTATTCTCAACTTCGATGGTCGCACGAAAACACAATAAATATTGGCGCATTTTCGATATTATTGTTGCCGCATTATTACTTATTGGGCGGTCACACGATTGCCGTACCAATAATTGATGCATGGCTACAATCGTGTAATCCCAGCTTAACTTCTGCATACAGCTTCAGCGGTTATTTCGAATCTGGCAATACTTATGTCATTCTATTCTGTCACAAAATTCAGTATATTATCTTCACTGAACGAAGTGAATCGATTTACGCTTGAGCAACGTTGGGATTTATTGGAAATTTATTTCCAAAACAAAGGCAAAAGTGGCTAATTTTCATCTTGTTGGGTCCGTTAGTAATCAAAATTGCTGTATTTGAGGCTCAGAAAATCCAAACGTGCTGTTACAGAAGGTAATGCACCCATTACGAGGGATTGTTTGGCGCGGCTTTTGGAGCGGAGGCATCATTAGCCCATATTTTTTTGAAAATGAGTATGGCGCAAGCATTAGGGTCAATGGAAACACCTATTGTACCATGATAATCGATTTTTTCGTGCCCGCTCTTCATGGTATTGATATGAACGATGTTGGGTTTCAACGGGATGGTGCGACTTGCGCACATCTCCTGCCACAATCGATTTATTGCACCAAAACTTTTGATGGCCGTTTAATTTGCCAAAATGGTGATGTTAGTTGACAAGTGAACATTTGAAGGCCAACACTTGTCATTGCCATTGCCAAGTTCCGACCACATACACTCGAAAAAATTCTCGAAAATTGGTCCGATTGAATGGGGTACTATGAGGCCAGCCGCGGCAGCCATATGAATAAAATAATATTTCATTTTTAAGGATATTCACCCCTACTACACAGCCGATTAATAGGTGGCTACGGTGAATTAATCATCTACTTAGCTTGAAAAATCAACTTGATTAATGAAACTGCCGGAAAAAAAACATTCCTGTGTAATAACTTAAAATGAAGGGTGGCTTCGGTGTCGTTCAAGAGCTTCGGTGTCCTTTAGCTCTTGAATTGTTCTTGGCTTGACTTACACCTTACACCTTTTCTTTTAAATATCCCCAAAGAAAGAAGTCAAAGGATAAACAGTGACTCTTTGTGGATATATCGGTTTTTCAACAATCACTAGTGGGTTCTTATTTGCCCAAATGCGGCAACTCTCCAAATTAATGAATCCACTGAGGTGAAAGTGTGCTTCGTCAATGGAGATGATTTTCTATATCAAGTCGCCATTCAGTTCTGTCTGTTTAACTTAGCATTCGGCGTATTGACGACTCTTGAAATGGTCAGTAGACTTCCGCTCTTGAGTTAATTAAATCTTGTAACCGTATAAATTCAAATCTTTATTCAAAATTCGCATTAGTTATGTTCGTGGGATGTTCAAATGTTGACGGCCCTTCTGCCACATTATCGCGAACAACAGCAATGTTTCCGCAAAACGAAATGGGCGAGCATGGACATGAGTTTCCACATTTCCTATAGACCCAGTTTGCAGAAATTTGCGCACAATTCTCTCGATTGTGAACAAATTTGGTCGATTACGCTTAACGCTCTGTTCAATTGTACCTCTTCATGGTGGAATTAGTCAAACATTGAAACAAAGAAATGCCAAATTAAGTTGGGCAAAAAACTTGACGTTAAGGTGTGACTCACAATTAACATCGTGCATTATGGTTGGACCACCCTTTATTAAACTCTTCCGTTAAGCAATTCACAACTATGAATCCTTCTTTAATGCTATTAGTCAATTATCCTATGGATTTATGGACGAAAATATAATAAAATTTTATTTCTTCCATCAATAGAAAAGGTGTATGAGAATATATTATAAGCACGTATACCCCGCAGATTCGAATGTGTCTTTACGGAAGTATTTGGAAAGGTATGACTTTGAAAATTTATTAATATTGTAAAGCTTAATTCATTTGGTTATTTTCTTTATGTTTAGAACGCCATAACCATATCTACCTTGCTTGGGCTTATTTCGTGTTGGTCCATATAAATTCACAAATCTGTTAGAAATTATTAGAAATTGTTTATTTCCTTTTCATATAATTTTTTATTCTTATTTTTTATTTTTTTGCCCTCAAAAATCATATGTTTTACTCTTATCAATGAAATAAAAATAAATATGTGTTTGGTTTTTAGTAAATTGCAAATTGATTTCCTTTTTTTATTTGTTATTTTTTGCCTTCGTCAATAGAAGCTTGTAAATATTTAAAAAAGACAGTAAAAAAAAGTATATTTTTATGGTACAGAGGCGGTTGGTGTTATGATTGTATTAGTTTTAGTCGATCCAAAAAATATTGTGGTAAAATCGAATTTTATTTGATTAAATTTATTAAATAATTTCATATGTGAAATGGCAAAATAATTTGATTTTATTTTCAACCTTACACATATTAAACCACAAACAAATTTTATTAAATAAATATATAAAATAAGGATTTGCGTGTGGTCAAGAAGGTACATTATATAATAGGTTGGATACATGTGGAGGAAGTCCTTTTTTATTTATTATTTTTAATATAAACAACTTTTACAACACAAACAGGTATGAACCACAAATTTATCTACATATTTATTGTACCAATGAGCAATAAAAATTTTGTTTTCGGTACAATTTATATCTACTAGACTTTGTTATAATCCATTAAAAAATTTTGATAAAATCCTGTACAAGAGAAACTCCATATATAAATACACAACTAGAAAATGCTTTCTTGATTATTATAAAAGTTGACAGCCATAAAAATTTTATTTAACTCGAGTAACCCTTCCCGAATTGCTAAGAGGCTTTGTGTTGCAAGGGGTGTTTTTTATAGAGGTATAGAACTTTAAGTTGCAATAAAACAACGATGGATTATTTGATTGACGTGAATTTTATTTATCCGAAAGATAATCTTGTGGCATTACATTTTAAATATGATTTCTGGCATCCGCCACGGCTGGCGCGGATGTAGTCCAATCTGGACGTCCAATTTTCGATGACTTTTTCCAACATTTGTGACCGCATATCGACAATAACACGGCGAATGTTGTCTTCCAAATGGTCAAGCATTTGTGGCTTTACCGCATAGACCAATGACTTTACATTAGCCCCACAGAAAGTAGTCTAGCGGTGTTAAATCACAAGATCTTGGAGGCCAATTCACAGGTCCAAAACGTGAAATTAGGCGGTCACCAAACGTATCTTTCAATAAATCTATCGTGGCACGAGCTGTGTGACATGTTGCGCCGTCTTGTTGAAACCACATCTTCTGGACATCATGGTTATTCAATTCAGGAATGAAAAAGTTAGTAATCATGGCTCTGTACCGATCACCATTGACTGTAACATTCTGACCACCATCGTTTTTGAAAAAGTACGGACCAATGTTTCCACCAGCCCATAAAGCGCCCCAAACAATCAGTTTTTCTGTATGTAACGGTGTTTCTACATACATTTAAGGATTACCTTCACTCCAAATGCGGCAGTTTTGTTTCTTGACGTAGCCATTCAACCAGAAGTGCGCTTCATCGCTAAACAAAATTCGCTTATAAAAATCGGGAACAACGGTAATCCCGTTTTAGGCTCATTCGACGAATCTACGCCAGGCGTGAGTCTATTCATGATGAATTGCCAAACTGGGAATAAATCACTTGACAACTGTTAAATCGGTCGCCATCTTTAAAAGTAATGCCAACTTAAAGTTCTATACCTCTATAAAAAACACGCTTTATAACCAATAGGGAGATACGGTTTTTTCAAAATCTTCGTTTTTCGAATACCGAATAAACCGGTTAGTTTAACACGAATAACCGGTTAACTGAAATAAGTACAATTTTAATACGTTTTTATATTTTTTTATTGAAAGTATGCTCATCGTTTAGCTATTTGTATAAATTTAATTATTTTTGTATATATGACAACTTTGACACGTGAAAACCAAGGTAGATCGAAAAAGATATGCACTCTTGAACAAATATAACCTTTTCTCATCTTCTGTAAATAAATATTGATTTTTCTATATGGAAAATGATTAACTAGACCCATTGAAAGGTCACAAACCCACAAATGCCGGTTCCGAACGGCAGATACTCGTATATTAGTTAGTGAAGTTTTTCACAGCGTAAATACACATAACCAGTCGCTAATAATGTTGCGAGGTGATATCGCTGTTGAAAATTGTCAGATGGTTTGGCCTGGGATTGAACCGACGACTTCTTGGTTGGAAAGTGGTTTCTTACCTAACATACCACAGTGACACACACACTACTAAATACGTGGTGCATAAATTGCTTGAAATCTAAGCAAATATTCTTGTCGGGGCAATTAAGGACTCGTATATTACGAATAGATTTATTCAAAGTAAAACATTTAATTTTTGTTATCTTAGGCACCTATATTATAACTATAATAACAAACCTTTAAGTCAATTCTCTACCAAGTAATCCAACAAAAACTGTCTATTACAACGAAACTTATCATCACCAAGAAGTAGAACATGTGGACTTAATAGAGAGCTAGAGAAGGAGTACAGAAGGGCATTGCTAATAAACATCAAGAAAACAAACCATTATGCTAGCAGTACTGCAAGTCCTGAATTTAGAAAAACTTGAAAGAAGTGTAGTCCAGTGCTAATATTTGAAACAGTTTGAATCTTAGCAGTGAATCTATTGGCCAACTAAACTTTTTATGCCAATTTTCAGACATCTCTTCTAATACGAAAATGTAATCTTTTATAACGTCTACACTTTTGTATGGTAGCTAGTCGTGGAACGCAGCAATAAAGGATGTCATTTCCATTCAAGCATTTACTAACCGCTGTCAATAAGTCATTCTGAAAATAGTCTGACCAGACAAGATATCCATCCATTCCTTAAGGCAAAAAACTGATCAATGTTTAATAAAAAAAAGAAAATTATACAAATAAAATGGTGCTTGATTGAGCACACCGGTTAAAACCTGATGACGACATAACAAAGGTAGTCATAGAAGTCGATTCAATTTATGATCGATCCACTGAAGAGTTGTTAAAAACTTTCGCCACTGGTAACATGTCAATGCATCGACAAAGAAATCACATGCGAGTGGTATGATAAAATTTTCAGCTGTGCTCGAAATTTTTCTACCATAACCGATGTGGTGATCACACACTAAGGAAACTTTTTGCAACCTTGTTGTCAGTTATGATTCGAATAACTTTTTCAATAAGAATCTGATGAAATATCAAACAATTTGTCTTTTTTAGATAGTTTTCTCTTAAACTCTCTTGAGAACATATGGTTTGTAATTTTTTGTCATGTGATCGCTCTACTGTAGCAGTTCTAGAACGAATGATGGTGATGCCATCTATCGTTGCCTAGAAACTACTTCCTCTATACATATTGTATAATGGCAAGTAGTCTTTGCTTATAATAGACTCCTACCTATTCTTCTTTTCCTTTTTTTCCAGAGAAGTGAAAAATAAAGTCTTCTTTTGCTCGGCTTAAAAAAGGTACGCTACACTGCAGAGCAGATAAGTCAAGCTTGACCAACTTTTGGTACTTTTTTATGTTCATACATGGCCAAATTCAAATGAGTTATACTATTATGGTAAGTAAAGCTGTTTCTTTCAGCTGTGTTAACACAAAAATAAAAATTATGAACAAATAAAAATCTATGACTTGAAGTTTATTGGTCATTAAGAGGTAAATTAAGACCAAAGTAATTTCAAAACAGGTAGAGAAGGATAATTAAGCATCACTGACTGCCTGTTTGACTTTATGTATTAAAATGGTGTTGGTTTTACTTATTTTGGTTTATTGATTTTTGCTAATTATGGAAAGGGAATTGGTGATTTTATAATGTTCTTCTTATTTGCTGCTATTAACGTTATTGCTGTTTGGTTTTAATTTCAATTCCTCAGGTGACTTTTGGTAAAAATTTTCATTAATATTAAATTAAGTGCAAATTATAGAATTAGTATGAAATAAGAAGAAGAAGAAGAGAGAAACAATCACATCATTTACACTTAAATGGTACATAAAAATAAAAATTTATTAAATGTTGGCATCGTTGGCACCGTCTGTTAAAATAAACAAAACTACCAAAAATAAACAGCCAAGAAAAGTCATTTAAGAAAATTGGTTTACGTGATAATTATGATAATTATTGTATGGAAGTTAGTTTTTTGAAAAATTAAACACAAACAAGTGTTAAGTTCAGTTAAGGAGAAGCAAGACTTTACACAACGGCTACTTTGGTACCGAAGAAATGGGAAAAGGGTGTGACGTGTATTTATAATGTAATTTGTGGGAAGTTTCAACGCAAGAGGATTGTTAAATAAAGAACGAACAGTATTAATTAACGAATAAATTCTTTGTTATTGCATATTTTTAGTAGTTTTAAACAAAGCATAATTTTAGGCGTTAAACTAGTTTTTACTATGTATTTAATTAAAAAATTTGTTTTGTATATTTTATGAAACACCAAATTATTATTTTATTATTATTTATTTGAAATAAATACACAAAAATGATAAAACAAATATTTTTGGTTCTAAATAAAAAGTAATATTAAATAATTTAATATACATATGTATGTATGTATATCATTTTAGTATATAATGATAATGAATAGTATTAGAAAAAAAATTAAAAAATATTGAACTAATCAACGGCGACACAAAAATTCTGATTTTAAATTAAAATAAAATAATTGTTCATAAAACAAAAAAGAAAGAACGATTTTATAAAATCAAATTTCTAAATGAGTGGATATTTAGGAAAATTTAATTGAAATTTTATTACGTGGTTTTACTTCTTTTAACATATCTACCATATGTATAGTATATATGTATATACGTAGGTTGCTTTGTATATTTTGATACATAAATATTAACATAGTTAATCCACATTCGCTTCACTGTGTGAACGCAACAATCGAGAACGGCTAATAATGCTATGCCAGATATACCAACTAGTCATAAAGAGATTGATAAATACGCATTGACTGCGCCGATCGGCAACTCATGCAATCAGATTGATCCCATATGCGTGAGTAAGAGATGATGAAGTTCATTGGCGGATGTGAGAAATAAAAGAGGCGCTGACAGCTCAAGTTACAAGGCGAAAGTGTCTCCGCCTAAAGCAACTCCAGATTAACACGACCAGAAACGCATTGGACATGGCAATACGCGAAACGTAACCAATAAAACAACTTCACGCATGGGAAGATATCACATATAAGCATATATCACATACATAGCATATAATCAACTCGTAGAAGAAACACTGGGTATAGCGCAATAGTGCACATAGAAAAATATAGACATCAGATGACACTTGGAACCTGATCTCTTAAAAAAGGGAACTTAAGTTGCAGTTAAACAACAACAATGTTACGAGGCAGTAATACTAACAGCTGGCAAAACGTAAAGAAAGCTGCTAAAAGAGACAAAAAAAGGTCCCAAAGGGTCTTGCAAAAACAGCAAGCCGGAAGCCTGTCTGTTTCTCTGACAATATGTTCCCTATATTGCTCTGAAGCCTTCCCTGTATTATGGCTGCTAGTATCTTGTATAAGATGTTAAGCAGAGGGATTCCTCTCCAGTTATTGCATTCAAGTCGCCACTTTTTGGTAGCTTCACAATGATGCCTTTCTTCTAAGTTATGGTCTGTTATGGTATATTTCGACGTCTTCAATGGAGTCAGTAACGTTCCAAATTTACTCGAACTATTTTCTCTATCTCTGAGTCTGTGCGTCAGTATTCAATATAATTATGCCACTGGTTCATGCTATACTTTCTACGGGGTGGTCTATCATCGGCTTAAATTTGAACCAGCGGTTATTTCGAATCTGGCGATACTTATGTCATTTTATTCTGTCACAAAATTCAGTATATTATCTCCACTGAACGAATTGAATCGATTTACGATTGAGCAACGTTGGGATTTATTGAAAATTTATCTTCAAAACAAAGACAATTGGTCGGAAATTGCAAAAAAAAAAATAAAAAAATTGCAAAAATCATCTTTTCGGATGAAGCTCATTTTCATCTTTATGAGTTCGTTAATAAGCAAAATCGCCGTATTTGGGGCTCAGAAAACCCAAACGTGGTCTTACAGAAGCAAATGCACCTACTACGAGTAACTGTTTGATGCGGCTTGTGGAGCGGAGGTATCATTGGCCCATATTTCTTTGAAAATGAGGACGGTACAACTATTACAGTCAATGGAGACACCTATCGCATCATGATACCCTTTTTTTTTACCCGCACTTCATGGTATTGATGTAAACGATGTTTGGTTTCAACAGGATGGTGCACTTGCCACACATCTCATGTCACAATCGATTTTTTGCTTCAAATGCTTGATAGCCGTTTAATTAGCCGAAATGGTGATGACAGTTGACCGCCAAGAAGCTGCGATTTGACACCGTTTGACTATTTTCTGTGGAGCGCCGTTAAAGACAAATGCTATGTCGAGAAACCTTATACAATTGAGCAGTTGGAGGCCAACATTCGTTATAAAATTGCCGATATACGACCCCAAACACTCAAAAAAGCTTTCAATAAGTGGTCCGATTGAATGGGGTACCGTGAGGCCAGCCTCGGCATGAAATAGTATTTCTTTTCTAATCGGAACAATTGTACTTTACAACAAATAAATAAATTTGGCAAAATTTCAGACCGTTTTTGTGTTATTGCATTTTTATATTTAGCCTTTTAAATAGCTGACCCGATATAAGTAGCTGCCTTGGTATGGTATAAAGCTATGATAAAAAATTAATTTGTTATCTTTTTATATAATTTTTTTTTATATAATTTTTTTTATCGATTAAAAAACAAATAATTCTCTGAAGAATTTTTAATCATCAATTGTTGTGTTTCATAACCTAAATTTTTATTATTTATTTAATAACTGACAATGCATATAAAATGTTTAAATATGTAGAAAAAATATATAAAATATATATTTTTTATTTTTTATTTTATATACAATAAAAAAATATAGAGAAAGTATTTAAATATATACATATTCATGTAACATATACACCTGTATATGGAATTATTTCAACATTTTTCCACTTCAGGGAATTTTAAATGAGAAAAAATAAATGTTTTTTTTTTAATAAATGTTTTAAACCTAACCAAGGTAAAAAACAAAAATTATTGTCTTAGATAAAAAACAATTTAAATAAAATATAAATCATTTATAATATTCCCCAAATGCATGACAAATAATGAAACTAAAGTTAATCTGGAAAAAAAATGAATTACAAATATTAATATTTAAGACAAAAAATTACTGTAAATATAACAACACCAAATATTTATAGATTTTTATTTTTTCAAAATTATGTTAATATATCAGTTATAAAAATAATAAAAGTAAAGATTTATTTCAATTAATAAACATCAACCGTTCAATTTGTATTAAAATGACTTGCCTACTCTCTTTACAAAAAACATATAATATTCGTTTGCAATTCAAATGTCGAACAATAAAAAAATTTTCCCCATAATTGAAAATATTTTTCAAATATTCTAAGGTTTTTTTTTTTTTGACTACACAGTTTTCCCTTTTCCACATATATCCCACATTCCCATGCAAAATTTAAAACAAATACGAGTATGTACGCAATTCAAGCATCAGCTCAAATAATAAAAACAGGAAAGAAATTTTAAAAGACAAACGAAATTTCTATTGTTTAGATTGCAAATGCAAATACAAGAATAACTGAAGTTATTGGAAGACTAAGTACACAGAGCGGTAAAACTATGCTGATAGTTAGAGAACTTAGAGCCATTACTTCAACTTGCCTTTAACTAAAGGCAGGATTTTAACGGAGAGATAAATTTCCGACATTTTATCATCATTTCTTTTAAATAAATATTTGCCTTATTTCAGTTTTGTTCGTAAACACTAATATTGTTACGTTTTACACTTTTGAAACGCTTGAGTTCTTTTAAATTGCGTAAAATAAATTCAGCGAATTTAACGTTTTACTTTACAGGATTTTATTTTCCACTTAATACACAATTAGACTTTTATTTACGCCTAAACACCACTTTACTTTATGTCTTTTAAATTACAACTTCACACAATGACTTTCAAACTAAGTCTGAACTCACGTTGGCAAAACAGCCAAGATGACCACTGTACTAAGTTAGTGTATCTTTCTCTAGGCATTGTTTATATTTGTAACAATATGTAGTTTTTCTTCCAGCTCAGCGGTAATGGGTCTACTATAGCAGGTTTAGGATGAATGATGATGTTGCCATCTATCATTTACTAGAAACAACTCCGTCATTGTGTTTGGTGTAATGGTGAGAAGTCTTTGTTGGCCATATACTTCTACTTTATATTATTTTCTTTTTTCCCCAGAGGTGGCGTCGTTTTACCTTCCTATAACGTTTTTGTTCTTAGGGGAATGTTCAGTTGGCTTCTTGGATTGATCATATGGAGAGAATCGAACTTAAATATTGAAAATTGAGGCATCAATTTAATTTTGCCGACATTTGTTTTCTGCTTGAAATTTTTATCCTAAATTTTTATTTTCAGATTTTAAATACAATCCGCCCAGTTAATGTGAAACGTTGCATGAAGGAACAATGGTTTTATTATTAAAACATTATTTGAAAATGGCGAAAGTTTTTTCGAAGTGAAATTAGAAAATTTAGAAGGAGTGGCGTGAACATGACTCAAAGGACATGAAAAAGAAATATTAATTTGTGGTTTCGAATGTTTAACAAATAATCTTCAAGTTTCTTCCCGACAACTCCAACTAAAAAAATAAAAGAAAAAACCCCCTTAACCTTTTCGCATACCTCCGGCGATGATAACAAACATCAAGCAAATGATCAGGAAAACACGCCACCTACTGCAAAAAAAAATTAGAATGTTAAAGTAAAGATCACCACCAATTAACACGGATATTCACTACTACGCAAAATCATATGAAGGAAGCTATAGTTGATTAACCATTTACTTAGCTTTGAAGATTAAATTGATTAAAGAAACTCAAACAAAGCAAAGAATGCTTTGTGCCATCAGGCTGATGGTTGAGAAATTTTAAGAAAATGGATCCGTTCATCATAACAGAAACCGAATTTATCAACTTAGTGGTCGTTAAACCGTAAATGTAGCAGCTATGAGCTGTGTGAGCAGGTGTGTTAAAGAAGATTCAAAAACATCCATTCGTCATCGTTCGCAGCATTTAATTATCACACGATCCACATTATTCAACATTTTGTATTATAGTCTCCATGTAAAGGCTTATAAAATTCAGCTGGTCTAAGAATTAACCAGCTGACCACGCATTACGTCGGCAATTCGATTTTGTGGGCTGTCGACAACAATAAAAAAACCTGAATTTTTTTTTCCAGTTCAGTAGGTTCGTCAACAAGCAGAATTACCGCAAATTCGGCAAATGCGGTGTAGAGAATCGAAGAGTTATCTTAAAGCAAGCATTACATTCACAAAAAGTTTTCTTTGAAATTTCTTTGAAAACGAAAATTACGGTCAATGGAAATCTCTATAGGGAAATGATCCGAAGCTTTTTGTGGAGGAAAGTTGATGATTTATACGTACAGAATATGTATAAATTCACCACCAAGATCGTGCGATTTAAGACCTTTAGATTTTTTGTGGATATTTTTGATAATAATCTGACAACATACAAGACCTTAAAACCAATATTATCGAGCAGATATCAGCCATTGACAACAATTCACTGAAAAACGTGATTGATAATTTTGGTAAAAGATTGGGTGCCTATCGAGGCAGTAGGGTGGGACCGACACAATTTTTCATTTTAACCGAAAAATATTTGTGATAAACTGAAATAAAAAAATTTTTAATATCTGAGAAACTCTTTTTTTTTGATTAAAATTAAAATTATACTTCAATTTTTGACACCCTTTATGATGAAGAAAATTTTTTCGTCTTAGCCGTCATTCGAACCTGGCCTGCTATGCGTTTACAAATCAACTTTTCTTCTGTTTTGAGAAAAGAAAATGTGGTGACTGAGGTGATTTCTGCAATGATTGCTAAGATCTGTTTATAATCTTAAACTTTTGCTAAAAAACCAGTCACAAACAACGATGATTAAGCGGATGCATTATCTTAATTATTTTCTTGTACTTCGTGTTTGTACTCTTACAATATTGCCATACAATACTTTGATAAAAAACTTATTAGGCGTTGACGTTCAATCGAAGAGAGAATGCTTTTTCCAATCTCGGACGATTGTCTTTTGATTTTGACATCACGCTCATGATTCATAACCAATTATGCTCAACCTTGACGTGATTTTGAAGTTCTTAAGTAATGCTCAAAGTAAAGCGGAACTAATTCATATTTAAGACCACTATAGCCCACTTCCCTTAAACAAATTTCTTTCTGTGTATGAATTGGCAACATCAGCCAATAAATATTTGAGAAAATTTCAAGTCAATAATATTGAAAACGAATAAATATTTGAGTCCTTGACAGTTCATTCTCGTTAAGAGAAAGTGAGTGAGTTAGAGAAAGTCTTTGCAACATATAAAATGCATAAGTGTGTGTGAAAGCTGCGCTTTTAATGAATTTGCTTGTGCGCGTACGTTAAAGGAAATAAAACAAAAGCATATTTGGGTGTGTGTGTGTGTGTGTGTGTGTGTGTGTGTGTCGGAGAGTGTATTGTTATGAAAAGTTGTTTTTTTTTTTTTGTTCTCCTACACCAAATAACAACACAACAATTACAAATACAATAGAAGTCTCGTGCTAAATAAACCAACAATTTTAGTTGCATATGCAGTTATAACTGCTGTCCGACTGGCTTACACAAATATGATGATTGTTGACATATTCCACAGTAAATAGAAATTCAAATAAACGTATACACAAACACATGTCCACAATAAAACTAAACAAAACAAACTAATACATTTAAACAACAGGAACTTGAATACAATCACAGGCAAAAGCACACACAACTCGTTTGGCTATTTACATATTTAACAAACACAACAATGAAAACAGAATAATTTAACATGAACATTTATGCACACAATCTTGTTGTCATTTTATTGTTATCATTGTTGTTGCAGTTGTTGCTGTTGTTCTTGTTGTTGTTGCATACATATAAAATAGTGTCCTTTAGATAACGTACACATATACACAACGTTTTAATGCACAACCAGTAGTTGCTGTTGTTGTTATAGTATAAAAGTATTGTTAAAAAGGAAAATACATTTAAACAAATACTAACCGGAAATAAGAGTATGACGCACACAACTGTAGAAAGAGAATTTTGCAAATATTTATTAGCATGTACATACGTACCACTCACACAAACATATATAGTACCAAATTACATACATCCACACACATTCTTACATAAATACAATCAACTTTCTTACACTAACCAACATTCGCATTTGCTTTATTGCCAAAACATTTGCAATAACTGATGATTTTCTATAGATTGGATAGGGGAACAAGTTAAATTCTTTACTTTTTTTAAGTACAAACTGTAAGAGCTGTAAGTTTTTAAGAAGAAGAAAATAAAAAAATCTTTATATAATTATGTTGTGCAAAAATATCACCATTTTTATTAAATGTAGTCATTAGTTAATTATTTATCTTATAATTAGAATAGAGTAACTAAGACCATGTGTTTTGGGTATTGTAAAGCACCAGAGTTTTTGGTGGACGACCCGAGCACTTTCAAAATTAACACACTTCCCATTAGACTGGCTTGTCATGGATTTTTAGTATTTTAATACAATTACACTATGAAACAAGCAAAATACCTTGCATAACCACAATATTTTTTGATGCGCTATGGTCGTCTAACTTTAAAAATCATTAGCATTTCAGATTCCATGGATAAGTTTTTTTTAGATTTATTTAAACAAAATTATTTTCAAAACTGGGTACTTTCATTTTATTAGGAATCAAATATGTATTTACCAATCGATATCTGCTGGTTTGTATTTTTTGTGAATTTTTAGAAATAAAAAAAAAATAAAATTATGATTTTTTTTCTCAATAAAAAAAAAAAAAAAATTATGAAAAAGAACTAATTCATAGAATCTGAAATGCTAATGATTTTTGAAGTTAGGCGACCATAACGTATCAAAAAATATAGTGGTTATCCAAGGTCAGAAAATTTTTTCCATTTGTTGCATAGTGTTATTTCTTTATATTAAATTAGAATAGAGTAACTAAGACTATGTGCTTCATGTAATGGAACGCACTAGAGGCTTTAGAAACCACGACCCTAGCACTTTTAAGACTAGCACTTTACCTATTAGCCTGGTGATACACTCAAAATCCAAAATTTATTAATGGATTTTGGGTGTTTTAGTGCAATTTTCAAGCGGAGTTAAATTCATTATAATTATTGCTGAATTTACTAAAGTGTCTTTCAATAGGGTTATGAGATTTGCTTAAATGAAAGCAGTCATATTTTTGAAGCTGCATATATCTGTTGAATAATATTTATATATTCAATCACCATGGATTGAATATTGGACATTTTATTCAATTTCCATGAATATGATAAAAGTATTTGTTAAAAATCGGTTGTCGGTTAAAGAAACAAATGAGCGCACATAGCCCATTTTTTGATCGCCATAATTGTCTTACCGTGAAGACTCTAGCGGTTGAATAAACAATGAACCATTACTCATGCAATGAGGAAACGCAATAAAGTGAGTGAAAGTGTGCAGGGTAATCCGAGGTAGTCAATATTGTGTCGCTCACAAGAAGTTGACAACTTGCCGAATTTTGCATGGTAACTTTGGTTAGTAATTCTACAAAATTCAATAAAACTAGAAGCTAGAAGTAGACGACCATAGTCAACAACGTTTGTCGCTGCATGGGCTCTGGAGCAGTTCAAAACTCACTTCAATTTTCATCAAAATCTCCTTTTCAATAGTGAAGTACATAACTGGAAAAGTCACTGTTTAATGTGAATTTTGGGCTGGTGGCGAGTAACTATGTCGATAAATACCAACTTTTTTCACCTGATTTTAATGATATGAACAGCAGCGACATGTGATTTCAACAGCAGCTCGCTACTTGCCACTTGCTTATGTCACATTACCAGAGAAACCCGAAATACGTAATTGAATGTTTTTCTCATGCATTCAATCAAGTCGAATGTATGATATTTTTACGAAAATAAAAATGCCTAAAAAGAAAATACACAACATCTGCTTCTTTAAGGCTGTATTGTGGGATTTTGCTATGTTTGGTATTAATGTGCCACCCTGCCAATGCCGGAGTTATTTGTGTTGCATTTGAATTAACGGAAATAATTGGAATATTGTAGAAGGAACAGAACATCCGGAAATAATTTAAATTGTAATAAAAAGTGGCGCCTTATGCATAAGAGGATAGTTATCGTTTTGCTGTTATAAAATAAAGTCATGTTTAGGCGTAAATAAAAGTGTTGTATAAACGATTTCAAGCTCAAATTAATAAGTTGCTGCATTAAAATAAACTGTAGAAAGATAAAGTGAGGAAATTAAACCTTTAAAACAACAACAACGTGGTGTTTATTTTGACGCAATTAAAAAGGAACTCAAACGTTTTAGGAGTGTTTAGGAATTTTCACATCGATTTTTAAGTAGAAAATTTTGCATATTTTGTTTATAACAACATTGTTTGCATATTTTAGTTTTAAGAGCATGTTTTCGAAATTTTTTCGTATTTAAAAAGCATTTTAAACCTTTTTAGAGTATATTTTGATTTTTTGCACCGTAAAATATTTTTACAGCGAAAACAAAATGTTGCTTTAAATTTTGACCAAAACTTGTCTTTTCTGAATTATCTGTTATTAGAAATATATTTTGACAAACCGAATATTTAAACACAAAACAAGCAAAAATATTCAAATCGGCGTAAAAATAATAAACTGTACAATTTTAAAACATTTCGTTAAAGATATTAAGATATTGAATAAAAACTGAATCTTGCTATTAGCAACCTATGCAGATCCGTAATGGTAAAAGCTACCAAAGTCATAGCTATGTTTTAAACTAAACACAAGTTACATGAATTTGTCATAGAGTGCATCGTTTATGCGAATATAGTAGAGATCAATACAAAAACGTAAAGAAAGTGTCTTTAACAGCAAATTGAAATTTAAAAAGATTTGTATACAGACCCCACATTGCCACTCAAACCAGCTCTAACTCATTAGGGAACAGCAAAAGAATGCGCTTTATTCCTAAATGGTGCATCATAATCAAAAACTCAATTTTAAATTTTTTGTAACTTATGACTTTTCGAATTTTATAAAACGATATGTATTTGTGTTTACAATCGATATTGAATTGTAGAATAAAACTTTTTTCTCTTAACAAAGAAGAAATGTTTGCTTATTTTTAACATTTTTAGATCATATTTTCCGATTTTTAGTGCATATTTTATGCGCATAAATAACTTTTTTATGAGCATATTTCTGGTTTCGCTGCACATTAGATATAAGCTTTTCCAGGGAAATGTAAAGTCAAGCAGGATTTTATATTATTTAATATCTTCACGGCCTTTAGCTCGATTGTTTTGTTTTTACTAAATATAGTGCTACTGCTTAAGTAAAAAATTTGAATAATCGAGCCAAAGGTTTTGAAGATATAAGCATAACAAGATCTGGCGTGACGTTACTTTTCCCTGCATGAGCAAATTGATGGCATAGTTATCTCTCTGACCTTCGATAAAGTTCGATTTAACCACGTTAGACTTGTTCTTATGAAATTCTTAAACCATTACATTTCCCTGCATGAGCAATTTGAGGGCATAGTCATCTCTCTGACCTTCGATAAAGTTCGTTTTAACCACGTTAGACTTGTTCTTATGAAATTCTTAAACCACAGTGGTTTTAAGAGCCGACATAGCCATCTCCAATGGTCCATTGGACCATTGTCATAGAAAATTGGACATTTTAGATGAGCATAACCAAAGCGAAGTCGCGGGGGTTATATCAGCATAAAATATTTTAGTGAATCAAAGATTTAAAGTTTTCTCATATTCATGTAAAAAAATTTTGTTTAAGTCCCTACGCCAATATTAACTAAGAATGACAATGATTTTTATAGTCCCTACATGCCATAGCACATACAACCACACCTAAATAACATATTGTGTCCCTTTCGCTTTCTCTTTTTAACTTTAACACTTCAAAGCAATGCCAGTAATTCAAATTCATAAAATATGCAGTTCAATTAAAAAAAAAAAAAAAAAAAAAAAAAAAAAAAAACTTTATGAGAAAATATATGTGAAAATAAAAAAAAAATTAAAAAGTTTTGTTGTAATTGTGTATGTAATGGAAATGTAATTAAATATTATACATGTTTTTAAATATTTACAACACCAACAAAATGCCAACAGACAAACAAAATAGTATTTTGAAAGAGAAAAGTTGCAAAATAAAATAAATCAAAAAAAAAAAAATAGACGAATAATAAAATTTTGTGTATAAATTTGTATGAATTTCTAAATTTCATAACCAGTTAAAGAAAAAAAAAAAAGAAAAAAAAGCAACAAGAAACTGAATAGCAAAGTTTTTCTGATTACAAAACGAGCATAGGATTGAAATTATTTAGGAAAACACAACAAATTCTCTCAATCTCTCTGTATCTGTTAGATTTAATATTACGAAAGTGTTGCATATTTATATGCATAAACACTTTTTCATTATGCAGCTATGCACATGCATGCATGTCTTCATGCATTTTTTATTTTTCGTTTTAAAACTTTTACACCCCCTTAGATTTACTTGTCATATGTGCTAGTCATTAACTGTATATGGCATGTGCAGGCAAGAGAATACATATGTATTTATATAGAAACATATTTGTCACTGTTCTGTTTAGGCAGAGCTAAGAATTCTATTTAGAGACTGTGTCACAAAAAAAGTTTATTATGTTTTAAGACGAAAATTAGAAAAAGTAAAATTGTATGTGAAATATTCTTACTTAAGTGACAGTTTTAATTATGAAACGTTATTATTTTGCTTCTTTTTCCTAAAAATTACTACAAATCTTTGGGATTTATTTTCTAGTTGCATTATGTATGCATTTCAAGTTTTAATGGCTTCATGCGAGGACAGAGAAGAAGAGTTTGAAATTTTTCATAGATTTTCGGCTGTAATATCTACGTGCCTTATTCGTTATTAATATTTTATTCTTTTTATTTTATGTTTTTAATTTATTCATACTGATTGACATCAAACAAAAAGAAAAGTTTTTTTTTCGTAATAAGCCTTTAAATAGGCTCTAATAGAAAACTGTCTAAACGAGATAGTTATGTCATTAAAATTGCCTAAAAATATAGGAAAACTTCTAAGCCATTATAAGCAACTAATTTTAAAGATAATTTTATGGATGATTTGGTGGATTAAAAACTTAAATTTGAAATGACAATGGAATACAACGAAAAAGAGAAAATATGATAAAATAATCGCAAGTGATGAAGATTTCGAATTTTTAAATTTAAAAAATATTGTTACAGAGATGCATTTTAAAGTGAACGAACCTAATATGCTGAACGTGTAAGTAGCACCACTGTGTGTGGTTTAACTACTGCACACAAGAAATAGTAATTAAATATGTAATAATATGCCATACAAGCAATCACGCATTTAAATGCAATAACAAAGGTTATAGAATTCGCTTGCTCGAGCTTTCTTAATGTTGGCATAACTGGCTTATGATTGAATACTAAACAATTGATTGAACAATAAAGTGCTACAGAATACAAGAGGCCGCTAAAGACCAAACAATTGGGAAGATTTATTAAAATTAAAACACAACAACAGTATCATCGGCTATCTTCCAACTACGAGTTTGAATAAATAGCAACAGCATAGTAAAAGATTTTTATGACACGATTGATCAGAAGACAATGCCACTTAATGGAAAAAAGGCAATACTAAGTAAGAATCACCACCACGATTTAGTAATGACATGGAGGCGAGCTTTAGTAGACTAATCATCGACTTAGCTTGCAAATCATTTGATTAATATGGATACTTTGTGAAAAGCTACATACTAGCAGGAGGAGTGACGAAAAAAGAATGGGAACGAAGACAGACATTAAGAGAAATTCCTATTTTTAAGGCCTTAAAATTACTGTTGACATGTACTCGTAATAAGTAGTTTGTGAACAATATGGGCTAAAGCAATCAGTATAATTGCTAATCTCATACCCTTCGACATATTAGCCGATGAAAAAAACAGTAAGTACGATAGCAAATCTCACGATAACTGGCAAAAAAAATTTGACAGTGCGAATTACTGCCGGAAATATAAGTTCCGCAGGTAATACTGATGACGTCGTAATTGATTTTAATTGAATATACTGAGTTTAGTGGATACTGTACTGTGGACACAACGCTTTTTGATTGAAAAAAAAAAAAAAAAAAACTAAAGATGGTCCAACCAAAACGCACGATGTTAACTGCAAACGTAACAAAAGGTTTTCAGTGAATTATCTTAATGTTTGTTATTATAATAGAAAGATTCATGCCAATTATGTGTGAAACAATATACCAGCCAAATGCTCGCCATGGCTCCGGCGGCATACCTCTATTTGTCGGTCTATATTTTCAATGACTCTGAGACATAATTGAGCTTCAATGTCGTCAATGTGCTGAATTATCTCGTCCTTTATCTTTTGAATTGTTCCCGACTTATTTACGTACACTTTTTTTTTACATATCCCCAAAGACAGAAGTCCAACTGTGTCAAATCAAACGATCGTGGCGGCCAATTAACATCGCCGCGACATGAAAATTTCTCGTGGTCATTGAAATTCTAGCGCAAAAGAGCCATTGTTTCGTTGGCTATTTGGAAGTTGCATCACATATTGTCCAGGTCCATATCCTCAATTTCTGGCCACAAAAAGTGCTATATCATCTCGCCATAGCCAACACCATTCATGGCCGACCAAATTTTAGAAGAAGTATGGCCCAAAGACGCCGCCAGCTTATAAACCGCATCAAGCTCTCACTATGCGGCAATTCTATTTCTTAACGAAATCATTGAAGTGAAAGTGTAAATCGTCGCTGAAGATGAGGCTTCAACAACTTAACGCGCTGCTCAATTGTATACCTCTCCATGCTTAAATTTGTCAAATACTGAAACAAAGAAATGTGATATTAAGTTGGGCAAAAAAATTGACGTTAAGATGTGACTTACAATTAACATTGTGCATTATGGTTAGACCACCATTTATATTAATTACTAATAAAGTCACAGAATTACTTAAAAGTCCCTTCTCAATTATGAGTGTATGTTACAAATTTATTTTTGACATAAAAACTACAATTTTTTGGTTTTCGTCTTGACTAACATAGCTATCAAATTAGTGAATTTGAATTCAAGTCGACATTCGTATAAAATTATTATGAATGAAAAATTTTATTGAAGAATCCTCGTGACGATGATGCTAACAAACGAAGTTATGACAACGTCATTGAATATCACTATACTAAAGAAAACTGAAATTTAGCGACATTGTCATTTATGAGTCGACTACTTGTTAAAATTTAGCGACATTGTCGTTTATGAGTGGAATACTTGATGAAATTTAGCGACATTGTCGTTTATGAGTCGACTTTATTCTGAATTTTAGCGACATTGTATGATATGCTGAACGATGCAAGGTTTTATTTGATACAAGTGCCTGTTAACGAATAAAGCACAATGATATTTGTTGGGACTCACGAATAAACTGACGTCTGCATGACGAATTCAACTTCTGTCTGTACAACGATTTGGACAATTACTTCAAAAAGTTATGACACCATAACCATAGCAATTGTCAGCGTTTATATAACATTAAAAAGTAATTTTTATATAAAATAAAATTTTCATAAATCACCTGCTCAATATCATGAAAAGATTTTCAAATTGAAAGAATTTTTTTATGATTTAAAAGCATTTTTAAATTTTTATTTAAAGGTGGTAATAAAGACATAATTTTAACACTTGGATTATTATTTTTCAATTATAAATATTTCTTTTTTATGACTAAGATGATGGCTGTCAGCTGAAATAACAATTCTATATATATCCTTCTTTCCTTTGTTATATCGTTCCTTTTAATAGATCAATGTAAAATGAACACAAGCGAACTTTAAAAATATTTTTTATTTTTTTTATTTTATTATTATCACATGTCTTTTAACATTTTTCATGCTGATTTATAACTTCTTAAGTAAAATTCAACCATATCCCGGGTGATTGTACAAATAACAAAGGCGACATACAATACGAATATGTATATTTCGAATTTTCTTCGTTTTTCGTTTTTGTGTGCGGCAGGAAAAACCATGCAACTGAAATAAACTTTTATTTATTCCCATTCACCATTTCACAAAAAAAAAAAAAAAACGAGGAGAAACTGGAAAATCAACTTCTCAATCATATGAGTGAATGCAGTAAATTTATTTTATTTGCCACAGTATATATATGAATGAAAAGGAAAACTACATCAGGAACAAATAAAACCTCATACGAGGAGGATTTGTTAACAAAAAACTTAAAAAAGGGATGTTAAAAAGGGGATACGGTAAGGAACAAATGAAATAGTACCAAGTTAAAGTCGAAAGTAGCATTTAATATTAAAATAGTTGCTATTGTAAAAGCTGAAGCTACATTTACATTTTTGGTATTCTCGCAGTAACATCATAAACTACGCTTTAACACAAATAAGTACCCAAAAAGTACTTTTTGACGAAATATTATTTTACTGTATTAACTTTTACCATAAAATATAGATCAAAATAAAGAAGCACCAAAAAATACTTTTTTAGACACATGCTTAATCATCAATGACATATAAAAAAAGCAGTCTCAAAAAAGTGTTCATTAATGGTACGAATTTAATACCAAATGATGCCAGAATTCGAAAATAAATCAATATTAAATGACCAATTAAATATAATTTAAAATGAAAGCTCTAATATACCACCTCAATTAGTTTCGTTTGTCAAGAATAAAAAAGTACTTTTATTTTACAAAACAACAAATAATTTCAAAAAAATATTTCCTTTATGTTAAAAATCTTATTTTCATACGCAGCCTCTACTTATAACAAATGAAAGAGAGTATACCTGCATATATTAATTTATGGTGTTAAAAAATAGTACCAGATGAATAAAGAAAGTACTAAAAGTCTGTAATATAATTCCATATCCAACATATATGTAACTTAAAAAGATTTTGTTTGTAAAAGTTTTTTATTGAAAAACTATATACTAAAGTACTAAATGAATAGTTTTATAAAAAGGTACTTTTTAACAAAAACAAAAAGACCATGTTTAATAGTTATAGGATTTTTGGGCGACAAAAATTAATAGTTTAAATAACTTTAATCGGTAAAATACAAATTTAAGTAAAATTTAATTTTTTTTTTTTAGTAAAAAAGTACTTAACAAAGCACTAAGCAATAAACAATAAAAGTACTTTGCTTAAAAAAGTACAGTCAGGATGCTTCTTTTTTCACAAGAACTTTTGTATACTCAGTCACATACAGATCAATTGTTTGGGGAATAAAATATGAGTAAAGTATGAATGCATAGTCATACATTTGCACAAACACACACACAACTGACTATGAACTCGCTCTCTTATGAATTTATATGCATGGATGTTGTGCATTTGCTCATATGAGAGAGTATGTACATGAGTATTTGTGTTCGTATGTATGAGTATGAGGAGTTTATTTTGTTTGGCATAAATATTTTAAACTCCTTTTGATATATTGAAAGTGTTATAAGCAGTAGATATGTGTTTTGGAATTTATTCACTTAAACATACATATGTACATGCATGCATACATAAATTTGCTGGCAAGTGTATGTGAATGTGTGTATGCGTTTGAGTTAAAAAAGCAATTGTGTTTGTGTTAAAAGTGGGAATTTATTAAAAATAAATAAAACAAAGAATTCTATGAAATTGAATTGCTAAGAGTGTTGATAAAAAAATATCAAATTATGTGTGTTTTTCTTTTCCTCTCTCTCTCACACTCTCTCTCGCTTTCTCAATCTCTTAACATATATTCCATTTTTTATATTTATTTTTTAGATTTTTATCAATTTTCAAAGTTTTAGCAATTATTTACATTTTAGTTAAAACAAAAAGAGAAAAACAAAAAAAAAAACTGGCATAGAAATGAATGACAGTTGAGATCGCAAGGGAGAGATTGTAAAACAATATAAAAGTTTAATTGAATTTACAATCGGGTGCCGAATAAATAATGCAATTTTTGCAAAGGACTAAAATTTTCTATAAATGCTGTCTGCTATATCATAGCAGTTCAATTAAAGAAAAAGTTTTATTTAATAAATTTAAAAAATATATTTTTGAAGCTTTTCTTTTTTTCGAGTAGAGTTGGTTTTTTTAGAACTAAAGGAACATTATTTGATCCAAAGTTAATAGAGTTTAAATTCAAAATAAGTTAAGTAAGTTAAATAATGAACATAATTTGGTTTAGACAAGGAATTAAAAAGAAATCAGAATATAATTCAAGATATATGGTTACTGAATACTACAACTTCATAAGGCTTGAATTCTCAAAAAAATGTTTACCTAAGTATTTGATCAATGTGGAGTCTAGATTTCGGTTTAGATAGAAAAAAAATTTATAAAATTTATTCATTTCGTAAGAAAGTAAGATAATATCGTTAAAAGTAAAACATTCGATGCATATTTTAAGGCATCATGATTTCAAAAATTAATGGCATATTTGTAGAATGTTTTTTTACAATTAGAAACAAAGAGGTTTTATTCTCTATGAGCAACTAGAGCATAAGTACACTTGTCGAGAAACTGTAGTAACCCAACCCAAATACAGTTGGGTTGATATTTACTTTCCCTTACTTCCTGGAAGCATATGGTTTACACAAAGCATCTCCATCTAACACGATTTACCGCTGCTGATTTTGTTTCTTCCCATGTTAGATTGTTCTGTCTTAGTTTCTGGATAATTGTACGTCAGCAGGTGTTTCTTGGTAGACCACGATTTCTTGAGCCTTGATGATTCTACTAGAGTGACGCTAACTGGACTTTATTGGATGGTGTGACTGATCTATCCCCATTTTCTTTCCCTTATCTGTTTCAGTATGGGTTCCTCATTAGTTATATTTCACAGTTCGGTGTTACTTTTGATATAAGGCCAGAATATTCTACAAATGATTCTGAGGTACTTTCTAATGAACACCTGGAGCTTTTGCGTAGTGCTATGCGATACAAGCCAGGTTTCACTGCCATACAGAAGCACTGAATTTACTCATGAGTTGAATATTTAGTCCTTCTGGATATATGGGACTGCAGTTGTCCGAATATCACTCTCGCTTTACTGAGCCTGTTATCTACGTCTGTTTCTGCGCCACGATTTGTAGTCATAGCAGAAGCTACCTATCATACTCGACTGTTTGACCCTGGAGCATGACGTTTTCATTGCTAGTATTGTTTATTCTCATTGTTTATTCTAGAGTCCAACATTGGTTCTCCGATTTAGACTGCATATTGGCAGTTTTATGCGAGAGTAGATAAATGAAACTCCATGTTATCCTACTTCTCTATGAACAGACTTTGCTCATTATATCATCCAGCATAATGGTGAATAGCTGAGGTGATAGTGATGAAGAAAGAATGCCACTTTAACTGTCAGCAGTTAGCGGAGGTAATATACATCAACTAGATAACAGTTTTGAATCATTAAAAAAAAAAATATTGGCAGAATTAATGCAAAAACATACTTTAAAACTGAATCAACATTTGAGAAACGCAAGAAAATGAAACCATTCTGAAAGAGCATCAGTTGTTTGGCAATGTCAAAAAATGCTCAGTAAGGTTTACAGTTCCACGAACAAAGCTTACAATTGAATTTTATTATTAAAACTCTTGCTTTTTGTTAAGCTCAATGGGTACATCAACAAACAGAATTGCGGAATTTGGTGTGAAGATCAGCAAAAGGCGGTTCTAGCGCTTCCAATGGACCCTGAAAGACGCGCTGTTTGGTGGACGGCAGCATCATTGGACCGTACTGTCTTCAAAAACGTTGAAAATCTCAAATTTATAGTCAATGGAGCAAGGAGTCATGCATTTATTACCGACTTTTTTTTGCCTAAGATAGAAGAATTGGACTTGGTTGACATGTGGTTTCATCAAGAAGTGGGACATGCTACATGACACGTGATACCGTAATTATATTAGAAACCCAATTTGGTGAAAAATTGATCTCACGTTTTAGAGCCACGATTATGTGTTTTGACTAAACTATACTATCTTTTGTGGGTGAAATCCTTCATGTACATGCACAGATCAGCCACAATTCCGGCCTTGGAAGGTAATATTACAGATGCCATTAGTGAGATATCGGTCGTAAGGCTAAAAAACCATGCCATGTCAAATTTGAAGCTAACGAATGATTCACCTACAAAGTAGATATGGACAAAATTTATATGAAATAATAATAAATCAAGCAGTTAAAAATTAAATTATTTGTGATCTTAACTGTTCACTGTTTAGAAAAAGTGTTGTACTCTATTATGACACCATGTCATCATTGGTGACCATAACAAAATATAATGCATTTGAATGGGAAATTTTGGTGGTCGCATCGTAGGGCTGGCATACTACTTTATATCTGAATGAATCACTGAAAATCATTTATTCAAGGCATTTACCTATAAGCAACCACTGAAGTTCTACAGTGACAATTTATATTTTTAAAAAGACCTCTATGTTTATAAATAGATTGGTAATTTTAGTTTTATAATTGTATTACCGCTTAAGGAAACACTATGCCAGCACAACCAGATTTTATGAATATAATTTTAGGTGACAGATAGTTCAAACTCAGATCTAATTCGAAACAAACTGCACTGTCTAATTTAATGTACAATATACTACCTTTATTGGCATACTTTAGGGAGGTAACTAAATAAAATAATATGCTCAGCATTTATAAAAAAAAAAATTGAAAGACCTGATTACATTGTACTTTAAAGTAAAGATTCGTTTTTTTTTAATTTTTTCAAAATTATTACAATTTTTTCCTTCTTTAATCAGTTTTTCTAGTTTCCAATAAAAATAGTTTCCAACAATACACTGCATACTTTTAGGAAACCTTTCATGTTGAATTTCTATTATCTACTTCAGGGCTGCTATAATTTAAAATTTCTCATTTTTATAATTTTACTTTTTTCAACTCACCTGTCCCATATTTATAAAACCATATTTATCGGCTATTATATCGGCCATTTCCTTGCCAGCTGGTATATGCACAGCAAACTCATTCGTATACATGGGTTGTTTTGGCAAACTGTGAGTGCCACGAAAACTATCCAAAAGATCATCGTGCAGCACACTAACGTCTGGTTCCATTTGCAATAAATGGTTTTTAACTTTTTCAACATATTCTTGCTGTTTTTGATGATTTTGCTTAACGGGTAGCTGTTGATGATGCTGCTGCTGCTGCTGTTGGTGTTCACTCGTATTTAACAATTGCGAAAAGGCATCATTATAATCATTTAATATTATTTTAACAGCCGTATTTAATTTATTCTCGTTGTTGTTGTTGTTATAATTTATATTAGAACTATTTACAGTTTGACTAATTGTGGCAATTTCATCATTAGTTTTATTAGTAGAAGAGGCATAAATCTGTTGCTGCTGCTGTTGCGGTATATTAATAGGATTTGTTGTCGTGGGCTGTTGTTGGGGTGATAATGCCATAACTGTAATGGCCCCCGGAAAACTTGTTAATATCACTAAAAACATCGTTACTAGGAAATATTTACATAGATTTTGAAATTTGAACATTTTGTTATTTAATAAATTCCATATCACTGAATCCTGCATTTGCCCCCGTGGTCGTTGACGCCATTTTTGTAAAGGATAAACATTGTTTTGATGCTGTTGTTGCTCAAGTACTTTGGGGCAGGTATTATTTAATAACTCTACTGTACATAATTCGGTTGTTGCTGTTGCTGTTGTTGTAGTTGCAACTGATGATGTTGTTATAATGCTGCTTGGCAATATGTGACGACCAGTTTGTTTATCTCCAGCTCTAATGGACTTCTTTTCATTGCCTCTGTGTACATGTTGGCCATTAAATATTGTATTAACCGTCTGTTGCTGACATGGTTGCTTTCGCTGTTGCTGCTGCTGTTCAGGGGTATATTGTTGGTAGCACTGCGTAGAGTTGTTGCTGTTGTTGTTGCTTTGTGATGATTTTGAATTGTCACATTCATCATCGTTGTTTGGATTATGATGTAAATGCATAGCTAGTCAGAGATATACGTGGCAATATTTTATGGTTTCGTTATGTTGGAGTTCAATGTTTTTGGTTTTTTTTGGGTGGGGGATGGCAAAGATTTGGAAGTATGTGGTCTTTATTACGGAAGTAGTAGTGGGAATTGGTTGTTCACTTTTTTAATCAATTTTTAGGGATTTCTTTAGGGAAAAATTTATTACAGTTCGTGTGGAGAATTTTAAAAGTTTTTATTTTACATAAAGTTGACAACCACATGCGTGCAGTTTTATTTTAGTTTTTTAATTAAAAAAGCGAAAATTTTTTTTAAAACACAGATTACTTTTTTTAATGGAATAGTTTTGATTTTTTAATTTAGAGATTTAATTCGTTGTTTTAGAATAAAATTTTTGTCAGAAAGTCATTTTGCTGGCTGTTTAAAGAAGGAAAAACTGTAAGAGAAGAAAAAAAAAATTAATTAAAAAGTTAAATTTATGAAATGTAAGTAAAATGTTTATAAAACTTAAACTAATTCATATATAAAGCAAGTCTATGTTAAGACGCCTTATACAAAGTTCATATATCATTTTATCTTATTAAACAAAACTTGTAAAATGTCTTTAGGCATTTCATTCGTATATCCTCTTAAAAAAAAACTTTTTGTATGTTTTTCTTCGCTCATAAAATGTACAAATGTTGTATAATTCAAGTCTCATATATTTTTATTACCTTTTCTAAAAGAAAAAAAAATAAATTTCTATTTGCTCCTGCTCTTTTTCTGCTCTGCTATCTTAAATTGTAATAATAATTATACTAAGATGTATGCAAATATAAAACTAATGTCATCATTATGGCGAAATGACAGTGAAAAATAAATAAGAAGAAAATTATGAAAATATGACGTCATGGTAGACTTAAATATGAATATGAATATTTTGAAAATGATATTTTGCTTAAAATCCCCGTAAAGAACCCAATAAAATATAGCTCTAAAATATTCATGATCATTTGTTATCCTATTTTATCTTCAAACAACCACGGCAAGTTTCGTGCCTATAACTCTGCAATTAAAAAATATTTGTAAACATATTGGTTTGATAACTTTTTCAAGAATATTAAAAAATTTTTTAATGGCTAATTTTGTAGGATATGGTCGTAGACTATTTGATACGGCTTTGATAAATTTCCAAATTAAAATTTTGATCAACTGAAGCAGGTCTGTGATAGATGATCAATCGTTACCTAAGAACAACTACATCTGTGTATTGGATGTAGTAGTGAGTGATCTTTGCTACCTTTTTTATTTCCCATTTTTCAGAAAGGTGACGTTGTCTGATCTTATTAATATGCCTTTGTAAGGGGATCGCGAATTCTTAATTACTTAAAATTCGAAACTATTATAAAGAACATTTTCCTTGTCATCGCCAAGATTTGAACCTGGGCTGCTACTGCTTCTGTATGCAAGGAGTTTAGTTACTGCACCACCTAATCCCTAATACAAATTTGCTATTATTATTGTTGATCTTCACAATTTGTCAGCTAGATTCATAAATTCTTTTGCTTACCGCTAAAAAAATTGGTCAAGTGAGTTTCAGAGGCTCTTTTTGTACTACCAAAAGCTTTTTACAAAACAAATGGCAGTCGAACAATACTAAGTTCAGGCTATACGTTTATTATTATTATTATCAAATTGACCAGACACTATTGTAAGATATTGCAAGACACTTCGACTAATGTGATCTACTGTGCCCCTTCCTGTCTAAAATTTTCTCAGTAGTTCAACTGTCTTCCTAATAAACAAGAACCCTACACTCACACAATATGTGCTTAGCAGTATCTGATGATTGTGAGCATAGTCTACAAAAATCCATATCTGTGACCACCATTCTCTTCAAATGAGCTCTTAGACTACAGTGACCGGTAAGAAGCACCGTAAGGAGTTTCAAATCTGGCCTGCCATACTTGAGAACCTCAGAGGGACACTCAAATTGCGGACTGATCGTCGACAGAGGCGGGCGAAGTCCTCTTTGAGCATTCCAGTATTCCAATTTCAAGGCTCCGGACCGATATAGGGAGGCTATACGATGGATGCACCAAAACTTTCCAATCAAGTGCAGCTAATTTTTATCAAATCGTCAAAGATGTTCATATGTGGTCTGACATTGTCATGGAGGGCAACAGAAAAGGGTTGGTGTATTTACGCGCTTTCTTGATTGCTTAATACTACCTAGTGATGAAGAATTATGAATATTTTCCATATATTTCCATAATACTTTACTTTGGGCCACTGTTTAGGTAAATCAGATACCTGCCTATCAACCAAGAGGCCCAGGGTTAAATTCCACGCCATATAATCAAATAATTTTCCAGTTCGATATCACTTCATAACATTAGCTAGCGACTGGTTATAGGTATTTAAGTAAGAAAACTTCTCTAACCAATGCATCAGTTCAGAAATGGCGTTAAACTGTAGGTCTTTTTAATGGGTCTAAAAATAGAATCAAGTGTAGCTTATTTATTGGGAGAAGCCCTCCTTATAACAACTACAATGTCGCGGGAGTTATGTATAAATAATTTAATGACCATAAGAACTTATAAAAGTATAACCTATTAGATGCGCTAGGCTACATTGTACTGTTTTACCATAAGGACTAAGATTTTGGAAATCTTGCCATATAGCGAGTTATAAGATATACCTGGTGATTCCGGATGGATAAGCAATAAAAGAAATACATAAGTGAAGACCGTTTTTTTTCGTATATTAAGAATGTAAAGCGCTATACAGAGAGCCATTTGTGATAATAGAAGTTGAGTGAACGAGACAATTTTTTACATTGTTATGCTCTCTACCAATCACATTTATTATTATGCAAGACTGACTGGTTGAAACGATTATAACATTGTAGCGGAGATGTAGATTTTAAATATCAAGTACCTCCTTAATATCTTACCTCTATATAGGTCTATAAGCTTTTGTAAATTTACACAACAACGTTCTGTATAATGCTTCAATAAAGAGGAATGAATATAACATACAACCAGTGTTGCCAGAATCCATATCCAATTATTCAAATTAGGAAACAGAATCCATTCGAGTTCGTTTTAAAAAATTTATCCCAATAGCTTTCATTGTCAAAATTATCAACAATTCTTTGCCCTTCGAAACATAAAAAATCATGTTGGTTCCAGTTTTTAATCATCATTTTCTATGATAGGAAACCTGTTTTCAAAATGCATCGATGATTTAACTCGACAATATTATGCGTACTTTGGCTGCACAGTTTAGAAAATTGTGTAAGATTCGTCATATATGTATATGTATATACAATATTTCATTATTTGGGAACGTTTTATTGATTTAAAATTTGAATTTTATACAATGAAATATTGTTGAAAAAAAATTACACAAATATTACACAAACATTTTCTGGTTCGATAAAAGCTCAAGAAAAAGTTGTTTGTCCCATTTTTGTGTAATTACACAGAAATTGGTAACACTGCTTACAACAATAAACAGAGATCAAACATCGTGTGTGTTTAAACTACTGCACACAAGAAATTGCATCTAGTAAAGATGCCACATTATGTATACACATTCTGAGGTACAAAAAATAGCTAATAAATACGATTCTAGAATGCACTAACTGAAAGAAGCTCATGTCTATACTAGAACTATAAGAAGCTATTTGAGTTAAGTAACAAAAAGATGGCGTGCTTGGAAAATCTATAGTTACACAATAAATAGGTCGTAGTATAACGGGAGATAAACAACAGCGATATTGATGTTTTGTTGTTCTTATGAAATAAATTCTTTATAAACAATCCATTTCATTTACTTTATTTTTAATTTCAAACTAAAGCCTAGTACTCTGTTCAAATTTATGATAAATGTAGTGAAAAATTTCTTTTTTTCGTGCGAAAAAATTGACAAGCAACCAATGTAGTCATTTAGCAATTTTTCAAAACTTGTCGTTTTTATGCCCTAAAAAACATATGTTACATGGTTTTCTATTTGTAAACAAAAACCATATGATTTCTCCAACAACATAACAAATAATATTCAATAGGGACATAAATATTTTAGCACATATAAAAATAATAAATATTTTTAGAAAAATATTGTTATTTATTGATTTAAGTTCTACAAAAAACTGAAAAGGTTTTTCGATTTGTTTAAGATGACCTTACACCCAGTGCGATACAGTTTTTTCATCAGCAAAAAAATTTTTTCTTAATTCGTAGTTGAAACTTCAACAACGATATAATTCACATTTTCTGACCACTCCATGGTAAATACTGACACAATTTCGAATTCCCGTTGCAGACTAACGATATAGGGGTTTGCTTTTATTTGCCACATAATAAAATACTACATGTATGCTATGTTGTAACAGTATTTATGTCCCTACTGCTACTTAAAATTTCGTACGAAATAAGTGAGTCTTATGTTAATACGTAGTTGAAAAATGTTGCATGTTTGTTACAGTTGGAACATAATGTTGACATATACATTTCACATGTTTTTCGGAAAAAGAACAGAGTACTGAATTCTCAACATTATTTCACAATTATTTGGTACGAAATATTTTTAAAAATAATTTGACAGCATTTCTTACGAAATTTTGAACACAATGGCAGGCTTAAAAAAATAAACTTTTTAAGGAGATGAAAACGTCGCACTTTTAAAAGTTAAAAACGCACCAATAGCTTTCATTAAACCCCACAAGTATAATACAATGTGTGTATGTATGAATGTTTGTTAGTTTGTGCCTTATAGACAACTAAACGGCTGAACTGATTTTCTTGATAGTTTTACGGTATCTTCCTACATGTCTGGAAAGAAATATAGGCTAAAAAAATTCAAAATTTCTAACTAACACACAACTTTCACAGTTAAAGCTTCATTAGCTGCTATTGACATTAGTCAAAAAGTGGAGAGATTGGATTATCGGTATTGGATAACGCATACCAGATAAAAGCTATCTACATATACATTATATATATAAAAAAGAATGTTTGAAGACTGCATCAGCGAAAAAGCAGAATCAATTATCTAGAAATTTGTATAGTATCTTTCTATAGGCTATCTGAAATGTGTGGACTTTGAAAGTATGGGGCTAATATGGGAAAAAAGTTAACAAATTATAACTAAGATTATAGTTAAGAAAATAACGAAGGTGGGCGTAGCGACGCACGCCGATTTTTAGCTTATTGCTAATAAAATTTAAAATTAATTTTTTCTTAAAATAGGCCAAACTTCACAATTTATATGCATTTTTGTACATTTATATTAAAATGCTTAAAGCAAATTTATGCGATTTAAGCTTCTAGAGTTCTTTATGAGAACTATATTTGTGCTTTACATTATTTCGTATAAATGATGTCACGTCCATCTAAAACTTTTTAGATATTACTACTCTTAAACGCACAAAGTGGCTTTTTTGATTTTCAAAATTGTTTTCAAATCATCAACAGCAAATGTCGAATGTAGAGTACATAACTATTGACAGCAAAAAAAAAAAAAAAATTCTTCACTTTTAAAATAACAATTTTTATCATCATAAGCATAAAACGTAAATAGTAGCGTGGAATAATGGTTTTCCTTTCTGTTTTTGTTTCTATTTTTAGTTTTATTTTGCTACTTTACTACATATGTAGTCATAATATGCTATTTAAGTGTCAAAGAGACTTGTTAACAGTGTACAGCAATGGTACTGAGTACACTACCACTGTACACATTTTTTCTTTTTTTTTTTGTTTTTACAGCATACAAAAGCAAATAATTGTTGGGCTAGTATTCTACATACATATGTGTTTTCATCTGGCTAGATGAGGGGATGTTGGTGTCTGTATGTCAATGTATAAATAGGTAAATCTCTAAAGGAAACATTCACCTTTTATTATATGAACTTATGAATACATTGAAAGGAATGAAATGCTTTTCTGTTTATATGTATGTATGTATGTATGCACATTATAGGTGTTTTAATGCTACACAATATTTCTATTTTAATATTTGAATAAAAGAAGTGTAGGTGTAGGTGTAGGTGCTGTATATAAATATGCTTTAACAAAAGCATTAGAAAAAAAACTACAACCATAGCAATAGTATTTAAACAAGGAAATAGTAATACAAAGAAATATTTCTTTAATATATTTTTCATGTTTAAGGGATGTTAAACGTACATATATGGGTTGGTGGTGGTAATAACCATTATAATAAGACAATCACATCTCTAATGCCACCCCCCTATTATTACTACAACAACCAGAAACTTAAATTTCATGGCTGAGAGAGAAACATTTATACCATTCAGTAGGTTGTTTCTCAAGAAGCAAAAAAAGAGAATTATCAACAAAATATATAACAAAAATATCAAATAAAAATATAACAGGTGTAACACCTTAGTATAGTGTAACTATAATTAAACGCCTCCTTAGAATAAAAAGGCATAGTAGTTTAATTTCCTGCACAGTTGTTAGAATATATGATTTGTATTTGTTTTTTGCCTTGTTTCAGTTTTTTTGTCTTTCAGTTAAGCAGACGAGAGGTCCACTGCAGCAGGTGTCTAGAATAGATTTTGGTGCTGCCATCTGCTGTTGTCTGGTGATTCGCAGATTTGTTACTGGTGCTTATCATAGACTCCTAGCTTTTTCCTTTTTCCTACGATGTGACTGACCATTTTGATATTGCTTTTTATTGTTTTTTCTCGTTGAAAATTTTTTCTGTAAAAAAAAAAAACTTCCTATTCAACGACGTGTGTGACCTGGCATTTTTAGAATGGAACACCTGTTCTCTTCCGTCCAATTCACGTCGCTCTTTCTCGGTTGCCTTCTTCAAACTGTCGAGCATGAGAGAACAGAATTACTTTGCAAAGCTGGATAATTTTCTTTCAATTCCATCAAAAAGTCATCCTTAAAGTCATTTGTGAAAGGTACCCAGATTTTTAGCAAGAGTTTTATAGTTTTATATGCACGTTTTTTACATATGTTTTATCACCTGTAATGATCCGTTTCTATAATTTTTTAATTTCGTTGATTTCCAACTACTTTTCACCGCTAGCTCAAACAAATTTCTTTGCGTTAATTCATGTGGTATTCAAACATTAGGTTTTGAGTAGCCAGCTGCTTAAACCTTCACGTAGTTGACCTCCACTATTTCCTGATAGCTTGCGTACACTGGTTTAGCTCAAGCAATTGCAAAATTTCAGCCACTTTTCAGTGACTGGCTGATTAGAGCGAGTTGCAGCGCTGATGTTCAAATCTACTTAATGGAATTAAGCAAACCACTTCTTGGTCCAGCGTTTACTCCTAGCGATCTTCCCGTACATTTTGCAAATTTATTTATTTTTTGCGTGTTTAAGCAGCGTTGTGTTCTATATTAAGATATTTTACTCGTTTTAAAATGTAACCTTAAACATGAACGATTTGTCTTCAACAGATATGTCACCGTTCGCTTGATACAATAAAATTGTTAGGTGTTGCTCAGCACTTGGTCATCATCATCTGATGATTTAAAATCGCATATCCTTTTTTATGACCTCATAGCTTTACTTGCAGTCAGTGTTCTCATGTACTGGAATCAAAAAGGTCAATGTAATGTACTTACAATGGTATCGTATTTAATAACATTCGGTCCATATTTAATTGTACTCGGCATAAATCCATTTATAAAAACCATATTCTTTAATAATAAGGAAAAGATACACTTATTTAGTACAGTAGTAATGTTAGCTATCAACTTTATTATAGCATTTATTCTATTGGTTTGCTATAAGTGTCTGTGCTATTAACAATGCTACCATTTACGTGTTTAACGGTGTTTCCAGTTCGATTCCTCTTTGTGTAATACAATCTTACATCTTTTTGGATTTAACGGAAATTAATAGAACGCCGTTTGTATATAAAAGAAGGCGCATTATACATGGTCAGTCAGTTACAGTTTGGCAGTCATAAAGTAAAGTCTTATTAAGGCATTCACAAAAGTGTTGAGTAATTTGTGTATTAAACGGGTATTAAATAAGTTGGTTACTGTGTAGTAATAATTGTACAAAGTAAAAGTGTGGATATAAAAAGATCTGTAAAACAACGCAATGAAAAAGAGCTAAAATGTTTTGAAAGAGTTTAAAACGTAGCAATATCTTACACTGCCTTCAAGAGGTCTTTGAATGAATAATAATCTTGGTATTTGAAAACTGTCAAAATACTTCTTACTTTTAATCGAGATAACTTCTACACAAGTCATGAGGACTTCTATGCGCTCACCAATATTCCGTTCATGTTAAGCCCTAGCAAGGATTTATTTCTCCTGTAAACGTGTTGTGGTCACAAGAATTTCAGCTATTCGCCTGATCATACAGTGGTTGTTAGCGATACTAATAAGCATGTTTGCTATGTTCTGACAGAAATTGATTTATACAGCAATAGTAAAATAACTAGAAGAATACTGAAACTATTGTTAGGTTTTAACCTTTTTCAAACGTTGAAGTACTTTTAAATTGAGTAGGAAAAATGAATGAAACGAATTTATTGCTTTATACAGTTTTTATTTTCACGATATGCAATTTATTTAACTTCCGTTAAATACAGAAATTTATTCAATATTCAACTATTAATAAGACGTTACTCTATGACTGTGAAAATATAACTGTCTGACTAAGGAGAACGCTGTGGCTTTTACAGTTAATTAACATTAACATCGAATGTTCTAGTTTAGTATATTACAAAACCTATTATTCAGTTTCCATTAGGATTTTAATTACATATCCGACTTCCGACTTACAGTGATATTGGTAGCACTGTTTAAATAAATACAGCCCTGGCAGTGTGATCGTAGCCTTGACAACAACCTATAGAATAATTTCCATGGAAAAGTTTATAGCTGTATATGTTAGTGAATCTTGTTAGGTATTTTCATTTTCTTCTATAGTGTTATGAAGGTGGGAAAAGGTTCTTCTTCGCAGGGCCCACCGATATTTACACCACTCGTAGTCGCTTTGGTAACTTAATGTACATAAGCTAATAAGATATATTCCTTATTAAAAAAGAGTCCCACGTCAGTTTCTGATTATTTAAATTATATAAAATTTTTTAATACTGTACCATTTATTCTGCCGCCCACTGTGTGTATGCACACATTTCAAAATTTTTGTAAACAATCAAAACAAAAGTCATTGGCTTATACATGATTTTCTTGGCTATAGTACTTGTTGTAAACACTTTTGTTTGCTCTTAGCAATAGCAAAAGCAGTGCAAATATTAAAAGGCCAATGCCTTGGCTTAAAAATATTAAATAAAAATAAAATATTTCAAAATATATTTTGTATGCATTAGGTAAAGGGTCCGCCATCTATCGTTTTTTTTCAACTAGTGCTTATTTCGTGAATGGTAACACTTAGCTCATGTCAGATTTGACAGATAATTAGTTTTATCCTTCCGCTGAACGAATATGGTTACGTATACACTTGAACAACGCTGAGAATCTGGGCCTGCGATCGACTTACAGAAGATGCCGATTTTGCCAAAAAATCGTATTTTCAGATGAAGCTCATTTTGATTTTGGCGGGTATGTAAACAAGCAAAATTGTCCCATTTGGGGCACAGAAAACCCGCACGCATACATTGAAAAGCCGATACACCCAAGACGAGTCACTGTTTGGTGCGGATTTTGGTCCAGAGGCATAATTGGGCCATTTTTCTTCGAAAATGAGCAAGGAGTGGCCGTTACAGTCAATGGCGATCGTTATCGGGCCAATTTGAACGAATTTTTGTTCAGAAAAATTGAAGAGAAGGATATTAGCAACATTTGGTTTCAACAGGACGGCGCTACGTGCCACACAGCTGAGGCTACACTCGATGTTTTGCGCCCTGTTTTTGAAGATCGCATTATCAGCAGAGCTGATGTCGTTTGGCCACCTCGGAGCTGCGATTTGACACCGTTGGACTATTATTTGTGGGGTGCCGTCAAAGATAAGTGTTACGCCAACAAGCCAGAGAAAGTTGACGCGTTAAAGGACAATATTCGTGTAGGCTACTGCATGGCCAACCGAGGCAGCCATTTGAATGAAATTATTTTCCATTATTAACCGGAAGGATTGTACTTTCAAATAAAAAAATAAATTTGAGAAAATATTCAGTAGTTTTTTTATAGCATTTTCAAAAAAATATATATATATATTTGGCGGACCCTATATTATATATTTATTTGCATATATTTATAACATTTAAGAATTTGTAAAGAGGTTTTATAGATTTTAAAGCCCTTTAATCTAAGGCAGCAACTGTTTCTTTATTACAAAACAATTTATATTTATTTTGCTCATACGAAATAAGTATAAACAAAATCAAATTTATTACTTGAAATGAAAATCATATAAAAAATAGAATATTTTATAATATTTAAGTATTTTTTTTTTATTCCTTCTAATTCCTTTTTTTGTGCGTTATAAGCCCTTAGGATTTTATTTTTAATATGATATGCCGATACGAATAGCATTAGAATTCATATGGAAATAATATTTATTTTTTCCTTTATTGCATTTACTCTATATATCGCCTTAATAAAAATTTGATTTTTATTGTTGATCTGTTAAAATACAATTTGAATGTTAAAGAAGCATAGAATTTTAAAAAAAGCAATGATTTTTATTTTATTTTTTTAGTAGAAAAGGTTATTGTTTGCGAATGATTGTGCCAAAAAATATTTAAAAAAAGAATGAAAAAATGTTTATATGTCTGGATTTGAAAGTGTTAAGTGGTGCTTAAATTCCATGTTGAAAATTATGCAAAATAGTTCACAGTACTAGAAGAGAAAAAGAGATTTTTCTATTATTATTTTCGTTTGTAACTGCTTTTTATATCAAAATGATGTTTATCTTTAGAGAATAAAATTGAATATGTTTTTGAATGGCTTAAATTAAATAAAAATAATACAAAAGCTTTTAATGTGATTCAATCTTAAGGTAAAACTTTATAAAAAACAAATTTTTATTTTTTTAAATGCAGTAGAATAAATTTTTAAGACTTAGACATAATATTAAGGTCGATGCAAACCGGCTTTATAATATCCCGCACAACTCATAGTCACGCTACAATAATTTTGCAAATGTTGATATTCTTAAAAAGTCATATACCAGGTGGCGTATTTGAGTGACATTTCCACTGATATCAGTATTAAGTCGAAATTTATATGAAATTGTCGTAAATGAAAAATTTTATTGATGAATCTTCATGACGAAGTCACAAACATAAATGACATGACATAAACAAGTGTATGACAACTTTATTTAAGAATGCACAACAATTTAGCTACATTGTCTATTGTGAGTCGACTACATGGTCTCCAGCAAAACAAAATAAACTTCTGTCATATATTAAAACTTAGGCAATTACATTTAAAAAGACTTGTATGATATCAAAGAAAATACATCGTCAGTTATCGATCATTTATCATTGTCAGCGTTTGACACGATGACTCACTATAACGTTTGCCATCGAGTAAGATTGTTAATATGTTCTCGGTGTTTTAAAGCCGTGAAGACTCTGTAAAGAATCTAAGGACTGCGTCTGAAAAATTATCCATCACATAATTCTAAAAATCTGTTGAAATTATTAAGATTTTTGTGAAACTTATTACAAATTTTTAGCATTTTTATTTAAATTTTTCTGATTTCCCTTTCATCAACGCCTTCACGGTATTATTAGATACCTTTTGAGCTGCTAAATACCACTTTCTTCAGAAACGACTTGGCGACTTTTTTGTTGTCTTCATTTCGCATAAAGGAGTTGGCCAAATAGCAGCTTAGTTTTGCAAAATTTATCTTAATTTTTGAAAAAAATTCAACCAATAAATCCTACAGGCTTTTTAAACAAATGCTTCGATGTTCAAATAATAATAAAAGAAAGTTGAAAACATTTATCCAAAATTCAATTCATGCAACAGTTGCACCTTATACGACTTAAAACACTATTAAAATAAATAAATCATCTGATAAATGTATTCTTTTAGCGACACTACGTCGAAGTAAAAAAAGGACAACATCAACTATAAAAGCAAAAACAAAGTACAGGCGACGCTACCACTCGGGAAAAAGAAAATAGTAAAATAGCGAAGACTTCTCACCACTATACCAAATACACAGGTGTTGTTCCCAGGCAACGACAGATGGTGGCACTATACACTACACTAGACCTGCTACAGTAGACCGATAACCTGCTTAGTTGGCAGACAAATTACATAACAAATGATTACAAAAAAACTAAGACAAAACAATGATGTTTTGTGGAAGCCAAGAAGAGCAACGAAAAATGGGAAATATTGAAATAAATGGCCAACGGGCAATAACTTAGGCACCAGTTACACTCTGTAAGAAAAAATACTTAATTATAAGCAACTCGAATGGATAAGCTTGAATCAACAACTCTCTGCTTTCATGTTTTCACTTGAACGATCCGGTCGAAAACGTGTGCTGTTACCACATGGTGTTGCAAGCCACTCGAATATGAAAAAACTGCGAGATGATTATTGGAAAACCTCACAATTTTTTGTGCTGAACGTTCTTTAAATGAATGTGCACCAAAATGAGCTAAAATGAATATGTCCAACAGATTTAAGGGATAAGCACGATACTATTCCATCGATTATCTTAGAGCAAAATTTCCTCATATAATATTTTTTGTAAATTTTGAACAGATTTAAGATGGATCTTTGAGGATACCAACTGCTGTGCCATTTGCCATATTTTCCAGATTTAACAACTAGTGACTGTTTCCTGTTTTTAAAATATGGTTTGATGTTAAATATTTTTTACGGACTTAAGAAATGTTATTATTTATAGAGAAAAATTTTTTCAACAACAACTGAAGGTATGGTGAAGAATATTGTAACGAAAATAAAAAATGCCTAAAGAAAAAATACACTTAATTAGTACAGTAGTTGTCTTAGCTATTAACATTATTGTGGCATTCGTTTTTGTCAAAGCCACCTTGGTAATGCCATACTTAATCTGTGTTATTAAGAGTGTTACCACTTACGTATTTAACGATGCTACCGCACCGATTTTGATGGTTTCATTTGAAATTAACGGAATCAAATGTTGTGGTAAGAATAAGAACATTCCGAAGTATTTCCCATTGTATATACATAAGTGGCGGCGCCTTATGCATTAGTTAGTTCAGTTTTAGTTTGAAAGTCGTTGTGCGAAGTTATAATTTAAAAGACATAAAGTAAAGTCGTGTTTAGGCGTAAATAAAAAGTGTAATTGTGCATTAAGTGGAAATTAAATAAGTTGCTGTATACAGATAAAGTGTGGAAAATAAAAGCCCATTTAAAAGAGCTCAAACGTTTTAAAGAGGTTCAAATACTCTCGTAATTGAAGACGTAGAGAAACTGTACAAAAAAAAGCTAGTCACTCATATTTATACAATGCGCTTAACATATAATTAAGAGCTATTCAAGAAGTTGATGAACTACAAAACATTATCGTAATGGTCAGGCAGCGCCACCTCTTAAGGAAAAAAATAAAAGGTAGGACTCTATGATGAGCAAATGTAGCAAGGCTCCGAACCACTACTACGCCTAATATGCAGGGAGCATTGTTCTAGGCAACTAAAAATGGTTGACGAACAATTAACCTTAAAACGATTTCTGACTCTCATAAAAGTATTTAAGCTCTAGTAACACTTAATATAACTTGAAAAAAAATCTGTATAAAAATTGACTTTTTGACAAAAAACATATAAAAACAAATATTTCCACAATGTATTTGAAGCAAAGAAATAAAAATATGCTGACACTTAATACCAGCCTTAAATAGAGTAAAAAAAACCCCGCCAATCTACATTTCTCTTATAAGACATTGCACATTTCTTAAGGACTTAATTCTTTTCTATTTTTCCATTTGCCTTTTGCTCTCTAGAGTACAAACAGGGTCACATACAAAATGCAAACTTTAAATTCCTTTTTTAGTGTTTTTTTCTCTAACAATGGCGTTCTCTGCACTGTATGGGTATTAAATTGCTAAAATACGTGTTGCTTTTTTCTCCACATCTGTATGTCCTCAGAAAAAGCCATAAAATCACGCTGATGGAACATTGTATGAAAAAAACAAAAAAAAAGGAATACAAATTATGTTCCATAAAATGACAGAAAAGTACGCAAAATCCCTCATTTACTATGAAATAAAAAACGAAAGAAAATAGAAGAAAAAAAGTATTCAGCCACGCTTTGGAAAAATCATCATGTCATAAAATTGCAATGAAGCATAAAAAATATGTGAAAAAGATGTTATGGAGAGTATAGAAGAAAAAAAAAATGTAAGGAAAGGAAACTAAAACTGCCATGAAATACTCAATCTCATACACATAAAACATGTGTTGATACATTAAGAAAACTCTGTGATTTAAACCAGAAGATTTTTTAGTTCATAGTACCCCGGGGATAGGGCGGAGCTATATGAAAAAGAAATTTCAACAAAAGTAAAATTAATCAAGTTACTTGCACTTTTTGTCTATGATTGCGTTAATAAGTTTAAAGGAAAATTTTGAAAGAGAGGGAGAGAGAGAGAAAGTGAAAACAAGACATAAATGAAATTCATTTGGTTTTAACTACAGATAAAATTTCCAAGAAGAATATTGCCCTTAAATACCTTAAGGGCATATATGACATTTTTTGAATTTATGTTTATTTACAACGTTTTCAAATACATTTTGGAATAATTTTGAAATTTCTTTCTGGAAATCTTATAACTTCCAATAGAATTTAACATTTTCTGCAAATAGCCTTTAGAAAACCCAAGCACATGTTTAAAACAACGCAGCGATCCGTACACAAGTGATGCTGCAAAACTATATACTAACTTATCATTTAATTGATTAGAAGATAGTTCTGTGGGTTATGGCACTCAGTAACTGTTTACTCAGTAACTGTTTACTCAGTAATTGTTTACTCCTAAATTGAGTTAAACATAGCTACTACCTAACTCCTTAAAGGGCCGCCCTATAGTCGGGCAGGAACCAAAGCTACTGAATCCTTGGTCGAAAAACTAAGCCTTCGTTTTCACTTCGCAAGCTAGTCTGCTGCTAGTTTGACTCTTTAACAAATCGAAACTGGTAACACATAAATATTAGAGATAAAAGATGTATTAATTAACAACGATTTTACATATTAACCCCCATACTATAAAATTTTAAATGAGTTTGAGATGTATTTCATTTGAAATTTTTCATACAAAATTTTCATAAAACATAAATTAAATACATTTTAATTTTTTATGAATATGGGGGTAAGATAAGTAAATGACAGCCTTGGCTTGAATAGGTTTGTGTAATATGAACCATTCTCAAAATCATACAATCTGATGGCCATATTAATTTAGAGATAAACAAAATGGAACTCTGGTTGTGGCTACCAATCGATAAATGGCGCAACCACAAAGCGTCTCCTGTGCAACTTCGAGCATTGCATCGCCTATATGACAGCTCGCATATGTGCTCGATGCTTGGCTATATAAAGTCGTTAAATAGCAATTGATTTACAGTAATTTTGGGCAAATGGAGATTTATATATCGCACTTGACCAACAAGAAAGTACTACTCCAAATTTTTCAATTTTCGGTAGAGGTAAAAATCTGTTTGCGGTTCCGAATGAAAATAAACGATAAATTTCTATTTCTACTTTTGTATTGACTCCAATGTGGTTTTCGAGATCAAAGAGTAATCGGAATAAGTTGAAATTGTTACAGTAGATAGATATTGATGATGTTAGTTGATTTCTTGCAAAAAGTGAAATTTAAAAAATATTGAGTTAATACCCTCTTGTTAATCAAGCGCTGTGGTGTGATAGGTCCGTCTAACAACCACGAGGCTCTGGTGTCAATGCTGTGGTTGAAACATTAGCTAGCAACAGGTTATAAGTATTACACTATGGAAACTTCCGTTCGCAGCCGGCGTTAATAAGTGTAAAAATATACTCAAAAATATACTCAATATTATATTAGGATTTTACGCTGTTTTGAGTAGGCATTCGGAAAGCTTCAAAATAGTCTTTGAAGCACCGTCCCATATAAGAGTTATAATTTATTTAATATGCGCAAAAAGACATAAATGACATGAAGGTCATGATTGTGGTGTCACTCTTAAAATAAAGGTTCAGTTGACACCATAATCGCATTCACAAATAAAGAAGACTGAGTTCTGAAATTTCCACAATTAGCGTCGGTCTAGTATCAGTTGATGAAAAAAAAGTGGAAAAATGCGGTCGCCTAAATCTAGTCAGCGTTGTTTAAAAACTACACAATCCTAGTGGAGTTTATATCCGCCATGCTGCAAAAGCCCACAAAGTTTGAAGCTCCCAGTACCCTAAGCCAGTTTTTGCACAGAGCCGGAAATGCACACAAAAGATGAGCCTTCAGTTTCTGACCGTCGTCCTCGGTACAATTTTTACATATAACGTAGCTAGCTATTTTGACATGTCTAGCATGTTTCACCAATGGCCAGTAACCAACATCCTTCAGAGAATTCCCTTCACAGGATTTATTTACTTATCGTATTAACAAGATATTCAGAAAATGAGAATTCGTTGTTGTAGAATTCATCGCTATTTTTGAAGAGTAGATCACTACGAGTATTTGCATAATTAGGACGATAATATTGCAGCAGAGAATGTACGAGTATTATCTCGAGTTAGAACTTCTGAATCTATGGCTAAGTTTTCCTCGCAATGGAGCCAACAGACTTTCCCTTCCTTCTGCCTACATTTTACTATTCTCAGAAACAACGGCCATAAAGATCACCTGATTTCCAACATTAGGATAAGGATCCTGAGCATATTATAGGTGGGTTAGAGTAATCCACTCTAGCCAGAACGACAGCTACCTCGTTTTACTGTATATCAATATATCCAGGAACTCGAAGCGGATTAGCACGAAGCTTTAGATCCCTTTACACCTTAGGGTCCCTATGCACACTCGACCAGCCTTGGGGACGTCTCCCTCAATGTTAGAACCTGTATTGCAGCCTGGTTTTCAATAAAAATTTTGGTGTCCTTGCTGATATTCAGCCTTATCGCCATATTCATGGCCATTTGTCTCAAGATCTAAAATCTAAAAAAAAAAATTTAATGACATGAAGTCTAAAGCAGAGTCAGGCAAACTTTGTTTATTTGTGGCTTATTTTTTGTCTGTGCGTGTGAGTACGTACGTGTGAAAACAAAAGAAAAGAGCAGCTCTTTGCCTGTCAGTGGTTTAAAGCAGATCCAGGCAAGGAGCAGCTCTTCTCTTCTATTTTTACACAATTGTAGTCGCACGCATAGGCAAAAAATAAACAAAGAGAAGTAAAGAGAAAACAAGTGGAGAAATACAGCGGAAAGTGGCATGAGTGGGAGACTCCAAGTTACTATCACAATTGTAAAATGCATTAATATTAGTTTGCCGAACACTGGTCTAAAGGCTTAAGGCGCAGAGAGTTTTAGATAAAATTTCTGGGCTTTGTTATACTTCAAATTTCAGCACAATGCTGCTTAGTAACATAAGTTTTCTTTTTATTTTTATCTAAAACAAACACCCTCATACTCAACCTCAAATATATCATTTCATTTTTTTTCCATTTTATTTACACTCACTACTGTTCACCTAAAGCTGTTGGCAACAACAATTTTGATTATTTGGTCTTAAACCTACTTTGTGTAACTTAAATTAACACGCTCACCCCTCGTTGTTAAAAGTATAGAAGAAAAAGAGAATTAATTTGCATATGAAGTATTACCATCTTTTTTAAATCTTTAAGTATCGACGTAAAAGTCGTCATTGCTTTTAATTCCTTCAAGATTTTCCTTGAAAAATGTTCATTTAGGTTGCGCGGAGTAAAAAACATATTATCTGTGAAACGTGTTAAGCTAATATTTCCATTTGTGTTGAACGCTATATCCTTTTAACTTTTACTCTCTCTCTCTCTCTCTCTATGTAATAAGTGCGTGTTTTTGCAAAACGAAAAATCCGTTTTACACTTCATATGTTGCCAAGATATTGCCGGGATGACAGAAAATAAAATATCAGCAAAATAATAAAAAAGTGGGTGGATGATGGCTTCAATGGCATACTTGTAGATGAATTGTTAGCATTTCATTTTGATGCATGATTAGTTTTTACATGAGAAAAATGATTTCTCTTCTTTTCTCTCGCTATTAGACACACAGCTACTCTTTGAAATATATTTTTTTTTCACTTTTATTTTCACGATGTTTCTTCAACACTTACAACATTTTACAACTTGTTGTTCTTGTTATCAGGGCTCTAGTAGTGTGCTAGTTATAAGCCCTAGCACACATTTTTGGTAGTTAATAAAATGGTAATATATATTTAAGAGATTAGTTCAAATTAGTTTAATGTCAAAAGTCATTATTATATTACAAAAAGAGACGTGACAATGTCATCGAGATGTTAAAAATTACCTTCAAGTGTTAAAATATTTTTAAGAAAAAACTTAAAGCAGTACCTACGACAGAACGAGTAGTATTGACAAGATTGTCTTTTTAAATGATAGCAATGATTTTAAAATGTAAATTGCTTACAATACGTTACCAAATCGTAAATGTAATCGTTTGAAAAGAATGAATAAAAAACGCAATTTATATTTAAATTTTATTTGAAAGTGGTTCCAAATACAAACAAACAATTTCCTGGTTCAACTTAAACAAAAATTAATTTGATTATTGGTTGAACACATAACATAAAAATGCTTTAGTCACAACAGATGGCATATGCTTTACACCTGGCTTGTTTTTCAATAACTTACAGGACATTTTAGAGGATTAAAGACCCAAAAATAATATACTTTTGCTTACTTAAGCTGTTGTAAGAAATAAAAATATCCGAGAGTTGAGTTGTATGGATGATTAGCATGATTAGTACATGGATGAATTTATTTTTTATTAGAAATTATTACAGTTTAAATAAATATTTTAAAAAATCTGCATACAACCGCTTCGCATGTTCAATCGTCGCTGTTGCAGTGACTACTAAAAGCACGAGCATCTATTGTTTCTCTTGCTATTGTTTTGTATATAATACACAAACAGCTGCCGACGTATGTATAGTGTTCACTCAAAACGTAAAGAAATGAAACTGAACGAAACTTGACGAAAAGTTTGTTAAATACATTATAGTTATACACATGTGATTGTGAGTATTCGGACAGTCGTTTAAGCTAGCCTTCGCTTATTAAGGTTGGCCCTTAATATCTGCTATTAGTTCTCACTTAGTTATTGAACGAAAAAGTGTAAACAACAAGGCTTTTCTCTGGCTTGAAAATATCGAATTTAGTGCTAACAAAGCATCTTTTGTATTTAGTTTGAAAGAAAAGAGCATCTAAAGCACATTGATTGCTCACCGAAGTTTATCTTCAGTATGCTTCGTAAATTTAAATATGAGAAAAATGGTTTGCGACATGAAGTACATAAAATACAAAGACCGCTCAGGTCAACCAGAACACACTTGAAACATTACTGCATCAAATCAATACTGGCGAAGAAACTAAAAGCGCAAGAAACCATATGAAGAGCCTAACCAATCAATCGGAATTGCTACAATAATTCCTATGACATTCAGGTAAAGCTTTGTATTTGGTGGGACTAGATATGTCCCATGTACAGCAGACCTGTATCGAACTGAATTGATTCATTGGAAACGAAAAATGCCCGAAATATGCGACCGACGTAGGTACATTTGAAAACTATACAGAAAAAGTTTTTTGTCAACCGTCTTATAGTCTAGACTGTGCCACATACGACTGCATTTTATTTCCATCAATGAAGAAGACTCTTACAGAAAAACGCTTTACTTCAAAATGGGACATTCCAAATCGGCTTGATTATTTCTCGGAATTAAAAAATGTTCAAGTTTTTTGCTGCGAAATCTATATAATCGCAGAAAGATTTGCAAAGGTCATATCTAACTATGGCTCGTACCTTGAATAGTTATAACACGTGGACTGAAAAGCCCGGGACTAACAAAGAAAAGATTTTTTGTTGTTGTTCAAAATTAGCTTTAATCATAAACGTAATCTTCATCAAGATCAATGCAGTCATACCACTTTTGGACAGCGATTTATATTTTGCTTCAAAATAGGCCACAGTTGCGAACATTTTTTTGAGGGCTGCGAACAGCAATAGTCACTGGGTACCAAATCTTGTGAATACGGTGGATGTAGGAGCAGTCCGAAGTTTGATTCATGTAGTTTTACCATTGTTTTGTTCATCCATACGTTCTTGGTTTTGGTCAACAGTGAACAAACGTTGAACAGAACTTTCTCATAGTCAAATGCGCATGCAATATAAAGCCAATATGTTCTTTTGATATTTCTACGATGTCAGCTAACTCACGCAACTTCACTCTTCGATCATTCAAAACGATTTTGTTGATTTTTTTGACGTTACCGCCTTATTTGGATGTCCACTGCGTTCTGCATCATCGGTGTCTCTACTATCACTTTTGAAGTCAGCAAACCTACGTTTTATTGTTATTTCTGATCGCACACTTTTCAAGCCATTGGCTTGGCTTGAACGCTATTTTTTGCCTCTGTTAGCATAATAACTCACACACCAATTAATAGAATCGCATGGAATTTTAATTAATTTTAAAAAAATGAAAAACAGGTGAACGTTTTCAGTCCATGTGTTATGTATATTGAAGCAATGTGACCATAATTTGCAAAAAATCCCGAAAGATTTAAGATTTGCCTTAAATACAGGTGAACAAAATATTTGGTAGATTTGAATTTTGATTAAATATTGAGTTGGAGAATAAATTCGTAGTGCAGATCAAAACAATTTTGAAAGAGGACGGTCGCAAAACAAGTAGTGAATTGGGGAAAAAATGAACTGCAATCATAAAGCGATTCTAATTCACATTCTACCGACAAATTGCTAGCCTAGGTAACAAAGAAAATCGCTTTTAAACTGCTTGAAGATTGTCTCTTAAGAAAAGCCTTTACCACCATATTTTCACCAAATTATCAACATAAGATTAAAACAAGAAGGTTCGACTTTTTACTAAAAGCACAACTTCATATAGCTTAACTCCCTAAAGTAGATTTAATTTATTTCTTCCTTGAAGCCCCTAAAAGTATATTACAAAAAGTATAATTCTTTAGTAGACCCATGTACACATTTATTTGTTATTTGTGTGTTTTTTCTGTCTTTTCAAGACAATATACACCCATTCGTCCTTGTCTGTCCATGTTCATGTGACACTGTCTGCATTAATAAAAAGCAACAAGAATAATGAATATGTTGTGTGTTGTTCGTATTAATAAATCAACCCAAGCCGTTCGGTCAACTGCTGACAGCTACAAAATCCTTTTTTTCATGCTTTTTATGTTTTCTGTTATTAAAAGGTAACAGATCATGCTTTTGTTTTTCTCTATAGTTTTTCTTTTTTCCATTAATTTTAATTTTTGTTCTTGTAGTTGTTGTTGATCAAATAAACTTACACATGTAGACAGAAATTTAATAAAAAAAGAAGAAAAAAGGCAACACCGTTGGTATTACAAAATGAAAATGTCACAGGTCTGATGTTGCTTATTTATAACATACTGTTGTTTTTGTGTTGTCACGAATTATATCAAAAATAATATTTGCCCATTGTTTTCGAAAACCAGCTGTTGAACTATTCCACCCTATTGCTACAAGTACTACCGATATGGGGTGAAATTTTTTTAATAAGGTTTACTTAAAAAAATACAAAAAGTGTTGATGACATTGTGTCATAATGTCTTTGTTTAACTCAAGTTGGTTTTGTTGCCGTTGCTACTGATGAAACTGATAAAATTGTTGATTTTGTTTCTGTTTGGATACTGGCAATAGTGCTATTTGTAGCTGCCGACTATTACTATTTGTTGTTGATAATGTTTGTGTCAATTATAAAATATGTGGGTCAGCAACGAAGACGAAACAAATGAACCGTAAACAAATACTTAAGTCAGGCTAGAGGGCGTATGTTGTATTTAGGTCAGAATTTAGAAAAAAAAAATTCTAAAAAGGTGTAAAATTATATTAAAATTAAAGCATACTTTTAGGTAAATCAACCCCATTTTTGGTATATGGTATATGTTTACCTCTTCATATATTTTTTTTAATTTTGAACTCACTTTGACGAGCTACAAATAATAATTCGATGTTGCACAATCCATTATCAGAAAAAACCTAAGTTATCAGTGTTTTTAGTTTCCATAGCACTAGCCAACAAGGTTTTGAACTGCAGCAACCAATTATCTTTCCCAGGGTAATTTGGTGGGGTGAATTCGAATCTCTATTTGGTTTTTCTCTATAAAATATATACAAAAAAAAAATATTTTTATTCCTTTATTACATAAAAAATCTTTAGTTTATTTAAAAATCAATGAATTTTCAAAAATGATTGACGTTATTTGAATATCGTTTGGATTTTGTTGGTTCGGTTTCACATATTAGAGTTCAGCAGTAGTCTCTCAGCATGCTTTTGTTCCAAGATCCTTGAAAATTTAGTTAAATTTTTACTAAATGTTGGTGAGCACGCTCCCGCACCTAGGTTTTGTTGAAAAAAATCTAAATGCGAATGAAGAAAATGCATTTTGAGTGACATTCGTGTAGCTAATTCGTGATAATTTTTCAATAATTCAAGAACAATTTGTCAATAGTTTTCACTCTTATTGTGTCCAAGAAAATTGTACACGATGCTCTTAAAAGGTTTCCAGACTGCATATTCTTTCTTCAATAAATGTAGTAAAAAATTGTCATCATTTAATAGCTTCTTGATCTGAGGGCCAACAAATATGCCATTTTTGATTTTAGCATATGAAATTTTTTAAATGCTGCACCATCTTTGTCCAGAGCCTTGACAAAGTTCTTAAAAAGGCCTAATTTTACATGCAGCGGTGGAAAAAGAACGTTTTGTTTTCCTGTTGAACACTCAGTTATTGTTGGCCACTTCGTTTTGACGCAATGGTATCATGTAGCGCAACTATCCCATAGACGAAGAAAACAACAATATTTTGTGAAACCTGCTTGCATACGAGTCAAGAAACCAATGACCTCAAAGAGATTAATTTACAGTTATTTACGATGGTCTATATTATATATACAAATTAATTTAAATCACCCACCTTAAGGTCACCACAGATCTTGCATTTATTTGATTCGTAATTGTCTTTTGTATTGCTGGTATGAGCGGTTGGTATGGATGGTTTACCATTCCCATTATGCAAAAAAAGAGCCTTTAAACTGTACTTAGAGCCATCAATAATCTCCATCCAGTTTCGTCATATGGCTGGTTCATTTTTTGAAATAAACCATCAACAACAGTACAGTATAGAATAGTGTGTTTCTTTACAAAATATGCAGCCAATTACAAGCTTCTATCTCTGCAAGATGTTTCCACTGCTGCATGGTCTTGCTTCGTTAAATGTAAATCCCGAATTAGATCATTCAGCTCAGCTTGAGTCACTAAATGGCGTTCATCAGCAGCCTTATTATAAACTATCACTGCCAGTGAACGATGTTTAGGACTCAATACTGGAATGACTGGTAATGGATCATTTGGTGGACGTTAAACTGGTTTGGAAACCGATGGGAGATTAACTTTTGTTAAATAGAAATAACAATCGGTTTGTTGGTCACTTGACTCTCTCCAAAGTACTGGAATTGAAATAGATCTTCTTGCCATGAGCCTATTCGTTTTATGCGTAGATGTGGCGGGCCCAAGTTCAAGATAAACACAAGACAAATTTCTATCATCATATCAAATTTTTAATAATTAAGAGCTTCAATTCCGTTCAGAGGTTCCATTTAAAAGCTTCCTGATCACTCCGCAAAAAACATGGAACCAAACATCATAGTTAGTTCAGCCAACACCACATTTTGAGAACAAAATGAAAAGCAAAAAGTAAGAGTCTATGATAAGCATAAGTAAGAATCCGCACCATCAGGCAAACTACACAGAGGGGCTTCTTTCTAGTCAACGATAGACGGCATCACAAATAACTATATTAGATTTGCCAAAGCCGAACGATCACTTATTTTGCTGGAAGTCAAAAAAACAGACTACGAGGAAATTAAAACCAAGATAAAAAATTTGTGTGAAGATAAATTCGAATTTGAAAAGGGAAGGTACCAACCATATTTTTTTAACATGTTCAAATTTTGCGTTAACAGAGTACTGTTAAGAGATTAACAGGGACTGCATACAAAATTTAAATATCCTCAGGATAAGTGGTCATTTCGGGAAGATAAGAAGCTTCTCCCATATACCACTTGTCCAGGGAGTGTACCATATAGTGGTACGTCTGGAAATATCACCATTCATCTTCCCAAGAATTTTCAGATTTTTTAAAATTCAATTGTATTGGCACTCTTGTAGACCCCTTGGACGACCATATGTATATTGGCATATTTTCCCGAAATATCCACTTATCCTCTGAAAATATTTTACATTTTGCATATAATCGCTGTTCACTTCTTAGCAGTACGCTGTTAACGCAAAATTTGATTATGTTAAAATATGGTTGGTGTCTACGCTTTTCAAATTCAAATTCGAAAATATGTGAAACACATAGGTAAAAATGCGTCATGAAAGTCATAGGCTAGGTTATCCCTATCAAAGTGGTAACTCACGAAAAAACCTATCTTCTGGTCTAGTATTCAATCGACCTTTAGGTTAATCTAAGTTTCTTTCCTCTATTATTTAAATGATTATTAGCTTAATAAATTCGGAAGTGAATTTACTACCAAAAAAAATCAAGATGTCTGCGTTAAAACAAAACAAAAAGGTTATATTGTTTTCCAACACCTTTTATATATTTATTTCATACTTTTTCTAGCCTTCCTTTAGGGATTTAACCCTTTTATTTTTTAAACTTTATTAAAACTCAAATAAATTGTAAAAGGCAGAGATAAATCTTAAATCGTAGTACTTTATAAAACTGATAAAAAAGGGATTTCCCTAAATTATTTGACATGAGAAGAAGAATAACAATCAAGAGAGAATGAAGAGGATAAATTGCAATTATTTGCAATAATAAATATTTGAAATATTTATTTTTATATATAAAATAAATGTTTCAAAATAAATCTTTTCTTTGTTTATGATTTTGTCTTTTTATTTCTTTTTAAAAACATTTAATTGCTTAGAAAAAGAATTTCTCTCGACAATAAATGGCCTTAAAATCAAAACAAACAAACTTTGCCATTATGGCTAGACAATAAAAGAAAAACAGAAAACTTTTATAAAGTATTTGTATTAAATTGGTTATAAACACATATTAAGGAAAGAATAGCAAACAGCAAAAGAAAATATAAATAAAAATACAAAATAAAAGTAATTTTGTTTGTTTTTAGCCATACACATAAGCATTGACACAAACCCCCGTCTGACATACATTTCTTTTTGTGTACAGACAACAGCAATTCACTGGAGTATGTTTTTTGTGGGGTTGAGAAGGAAGTTCATAATAAAAAGTATGTGAAAAGTCATAAATGTTTATGATAATTTCTTTTTATATGACTGGCTCTTTACCAACTCAAGGACATCGCCTCAAGATACTCGTATTTATTTGACAAAACAATTTATTAAGGGTCCCTGAAAGGAAAGAAGAAACAAAATTTTAGAAAAATAAACGCACATGTTAAAAGGGAAATAATTTGCCTCAATTATTTTCATTGTCATTTAAAATTCTATTTAAACCATTTCCGTGCTGATAAATGCGTTAAAAAGACATAATTTTCCAACTTATGCTTAGGAGTGGGTGGGAGGAAGTATGTTGTAGTAATAGGCTATAAGTGAGGATAAGATGAAGTTGGAAAGCTTTGACTTTTGCTTGGACAGCTTGATAATCCCACGAATTTGAGAATGAATTGTTATTTTCGACATACGAGTTCTCTTCAGATAATATTGTACGATTTGTTTCTTTATTACTCCTACCTAACTAATGCATAAATTTGAGAGCTTGAAATAGTCTCATGAATGTAAATCTTTAGAGGATGTTGAATATAATAGCATTCGTAGCTTCATTAATGGACTTTTGCCATAGTAAGAACACACTTATACATTCATAATTTGTTTTGATTTTTTTCCCCTTACTCTTATTGGAAGTATATGGCTTCCACAAAGCATCATAAATCATGTACTTTGTCCTCCAGCTGAGATGAATGATGGTGCTGCCATCTGTAGTTGCCTAGGAACAATGCCCTCTGTGCATTTGCAGTAGTAGTGTAGTTTCTATTTATCATACACTTTTACCTTTTTTCTATTTTTCCTTTTTCCCGATAGATGGCATTGCCTGACCTTCTTAAGTTGATCCTGTAATTGATGTTTTCCTTTTTAATTTACGGAGACATTAGGTAATTTTTGATGTGAAGGGGTGATTTAACTGACCTCTTCACCTACTGTGTTTTACGATTAGCTGCTGTGCAAAACTGTAGACTTTACGGTCGAAAGACTTTTGTGTTGAAAGAGATATGCGGAAAAGTGGCAAAATGCGAAATTTCCTTCAATTATGTATTCTCTATTTGAAGAAATTCAGTATTACTAGCGTTGATTCGTATAATTTTGGTTTTTATGATATTTATTTACAATTTCGCTGTGTATTTTCCAGAATACACCTTGTCGATTGAATTAGTTTTTGCTTTACCAATTCGCTTATCTGTGACTAACATTATCTTACTTTATTTTAAATTAACGGACATGATTTGAAAGGATTCAAGACTTTTCCAGAACTTTCTATGCTGTAGGCATTCAAGCATATAAGGAATGCTGCTTTGCCTACGTTAGTCAGTTATAGTTTGGCAGTCATGGTGTAAAATAGCACTAAGAGAAGTGTATTAAATAAATTGGTTTATTAAACAGATATAAAATTTGTTGATTACTGTATGGTCATAATAATTACTGTATAATATAAAATAAAAGTGTGAAAATAAAAAACTGTATAAAACAATAACAACGTGTTATTTATTTTATTTAACGCAATTAAAAAGAACTCAAAAGTTTTAAAAGGTTAAAACGTAACACCATATAACCTTCGTGAATTGTCTAGGTATAGAATTATTGAGATATCTCACTGCTAAAGATTATATGTATATTTGTATATATTTGTATGTATATATGTATATATTTGTTGTTGTCGTTTTTCATACTTGTTTTTTTGTTACTGCTTTTATCGTTGTTTTATTTTAAAAATTTCTGTTAAACTATCTAAACTTACAAACTGTGAAAGCACTCTTTTGAGTGTACAATGCAAGTTTTTCTTGCAGTGTGGTCTAAGAGACAGACTCTCAAATTACTAGCACAATTGTAAAATGCACTGGTATTAGGTTGCCTGTCACTATTATAGATCAACTGGGGATAATATCAGTACAATGGGGCTGTTTCATCTACTCTGCTTGACTGTTTGTAGACAGTGAACTACAAACATTAACTAACCAACCAAAGGTCTTATAATAGTGTTTCATTTAATTGTTTTAGATTATGATTGTTAACTTAAAACGAGCGTTATCACTAACCTAGATTTTACCGTATTCTAATAACATTATATTGTTGATACTGATTTGCCAGAACATACTGTAGAAAAACGTATTGTTACGTTTTAAACTTTTTAAAACGTTGGAGTTTCTTTTAGTTGAGTTAAATAAATAAATAACACGTAGTTGTTGTTTTATAAAGTCTTTCTATTTTCTCACTAATATTTTATACAGAAACCTTTTTAACTTCTACTTAATACACAATTACTCAACACTTTTACGAACGCCTTAACACGACTTTACTTTACAACTGTACACAACGACAGCCAAACTATAACTGCCTGTCTATGCATAATGCCTTTTATATACCATTGACATTAACATGGTAACATTGTTAATTACACAAATTAAGTATAGTATTACCAGGGTGAGACATTGACAGCCTTGACACAAACCAATAGACTATATGTTTGTATCTTCTTTAGTCATTGTTTATTTTCGTAACAGTATACACTTATCACTGCTTAGTTTGATTGTCATCCCTGTTAAGAAATCGGACAACCAATATCCTTTATTTACATGTATAGCGTAATTTTACAATTAACTTATTCAAAAATGACCGAAAATCAAAATTCTATCAACAAAGTTTAATAAATTTCAACGTTTCCAAATTAACATATTTTACAGGCAAATTTCTTTTAATAACCTTTCTTTTCAGGAAAAGAGAAAATAAAATAAAGATTTAAACCTCCAACTGAACTGTAAAAATACGCTGAAAGTATATAAAAATGAAATGCACAACTTTTGAGCATCTGTTTTTTAAATTGTGGAAATTCGTTAATAATTTGTAATAAAAAAGTTTGCAAAATTTGTTTTTTATATTTTGTCATCTTAATAAGTGCGTATGAAAAACACGTTAAAAAATACGTTTTTTTATGATCCTTAATAAAGATGAATTTGCGAATGTCTTTTTAACTTTAAATAACTCTTCAAATCAAATAAAAACAGAAACACAAAAAAGCGAGGAAGAGGTGCCATGAAATAAACGTTATTTTCAACACATTATCTACTTTTGGAGTCGTAAACTCCTTAACACTTTTTTCCAAAGTTTAAACATATTTTTTTGTTTGTTATTTTATTGACGAGGGTAAAGGTAAGCAAAGGTACTTTTTTATAACTCTCATGGATTACTATTATAGGGGGAGGAATTTTGTCGATAAAGACGACTACGATGAGGAAGAAAGAAAAAAATCGTAAAAAACACACAAAAATATTTAAAAACGAAATTTTAGCCAGCACCTGCTGTAGGCGGGAGTGGATTCAAGACCCTCATCTGTAAATCTCGCACTTTTTTATATTTTTTACCTTTAACATAATGATGAGGATCATAAAAAAAATTCTTTTTTGTTGTTATTGTTGTTGTTCTTATTGTTAAAATAACAATAAAAATCATTCGATATTCGAAACGAACAATAATAATATCCGTTTCCATTTAGTAACCATTTTATTACAATTTTAAGAAGAAGAAGAAGAAAACATACTTGTAAGGGTTTTTTTTTCTTAATAAAATTAAAAAAGAAAAAACGATAAGTTGAAAGGGATATGAAGCAAATAAAACGGTGGTAACATTGGCAACGTTAATACATGGAGATGACAAATGTTGGTGTTTTGCAAAGAAAAACACTCGCACTTAAGAACTTTCTTATTTGTTGTTATAAAGGCATTTAAAAGATATGAAAAATAAGAGGAAAAGGTGTGGTAAAAAGTTAACTTGAACTCAAAGATTTTATTGTAAAATAATAAATAAAACATAAATAGGATCTCGATTCTCCATTCACCCTGCACATTATATACTTTTAATTCTAATAAAAAAATTAAAAAAATGTTGAAAAAGTTAATAAAGTAAAGCGAGGCTTTGTTTTGACTAAAGATACAATCAAACAATCGACTTTGATGCAAAACCCGATATATCAGATAAATCACAACATAAGAAAGTCTGGACTTTGATACATATTGTTACGGAAATAAGCTTGGTTACCCTTGTCGTTTATTACGTCGCTAAAATAAATAAACAAAAGCCGCAAAAACAACTATACGTTCTGTTTACAAGTAACCAAATCGACGACAACAACATTAGCAAAAATATAGTAAATAAAAATAAAACGGCAACAACAGAAACAGGCATAAAATTAAACAAGTAGCAGACAATAACAAACAACAACAACAAACAACAAGAAGAAGATGCACTGAAAGAAGTAAATATTTACATTCACATGGCTTCATAAGAACTAAGAATAAAGTGAAGGAAAGAACTAGAATCTACCTGAAATATCGACAGATTTGAGAGCTTTCGAAGTATTGTTTATTTAGTCATACAAAAAATACATTAATGCGGACAGCAATCAGTTTATGTGTAGTAAACTCAGCTTGACGAGAGCTTATTAGCTTGAACTCCGTATGAGGAAAGTTTTAAGGAGTAGGCTCGTGAAAAAAAACCAGTTTGGTTGGAGCTAACTCAGTAAAGAAAAGCTTGAAGAGGTTGTGATCCAACCCAAGGTGTAACAAAGATCGGGTTGGAAGATCTTTTGGTAGATAGATCTGTCGAGTAGTTGTTGTTGTTTACAATGTTGTAAACAGAAAGTCATTAAGAGTATAAATAGTTATTGTTTGTAAAGAGGTTACACAAAACTGTGATAATAAAGAATTATTAATTGAAAACCAAATACAAGATTTATTTGATTTGAACTGTAATCTACGAGCTCATAAATAAATGTTTTTAAAAGGTAAAAACGTAACAACAAACAAACATACGTAACGAGGGCGGATTGACATTGAAGCTAACTAGCGCTAGATGGCACCACAAACACAAAAACTTTTTCTTTCTTAGAAATTACGATCTGTCAAACGTCAGCTGTTAAAATTTTAGCCAAATTCATCGATTAGTTTATTTGTTGTAGTCGTTTGAAGTAATCAACTTTTGTGTTTCTTGGAAAATGGAAAAAAGTGAATTTCGTGTAGTGACTAAACACTATTATTTGAAAGGCAAAACGGCAAAAGAGACAAAAGAAAAGCTTGATAAACATTACGGCGAATCTGCTCCGTCACGTTATATGGTAAAATATTGGATTGCTGAATTTAAACGGGGCCGAACAAGCACTGCAACAATACCATCATTAGGAAGGCCAAAAGAGGTGGTTACTGAAGAAAATATCAAGAAAATCCTCGATATCGTTATGAATGATCGCCGGGTCAAAATACGTGAGATTGCTAAAATATTAAACATATCATACGAACGTGTGTTCAACATTTTGCATGAACATTTGCATATGAAAAAGATATCGGCAAGATGGGTGAAGCGTTTGCTCAGTGTTGAACAAAAACGAGTTCGACAGATCATTTCACAGCGGTGTTTAGACATGATACATCATAATCCTGATAAATCATAATCCTGGGCCCACCACTACACACCTGAAACCAAAAATCAATCGAAGCAATTGGTGGAAGCTGGAGGAAGTGCTCCGAAGAAGGCGAAGACAGCGAAATCGGCCGGCAAGGTTATGGCCACTGTATTTTGTGATGCACACGGAATATTACTCATCGATTAGCTTGAAAAGAGATCCGCAATCACAGGAGAGTATTATCGTGCATTATTGGATCAATTTGTTGATGCAATCAAGGAAAAACGATTACATTTAAACAAGAAAAAAGTGCTCTTTCTTCAACGCACCGGTTCGGTTAGGCCACCAAGGGCGTGCAATTTGACACTTCCCGATTATGTTCTGTTAAACCACGTGAAACCACTGATTTATGCTTATATACCAGCAACAATTGACACCTTGAATTCCAACACAAGTCGTGCAATTTGCGATATACGCCCAGTGTTGCTCGAAAATGTGGCTGAAAATCAAATGCCCGTAATGCGGTAATATACCTGAAAAAATTTTCAAATGTCACTAATATAATAAAAAAAAAAAATTAGATTAAAGTTTAATACTTTTTGTTATTTTTTACAATTTAAAATTCTACCGGTCTTAAAAATTCCCTGTATAATAGGAATATCTTTTATTTACTGAGAGCAAAACAGTCATAAGAAAATTATAGAGAAAGCCAATCGAAAATCATTTATGAATTTTGGAGTCAGACATGTTAACGACACTCTTAAGAGTGTTATTAGACATTGGGATCTTTAAGAGTAACCGCGTGGTGAATGAAATTCACTGGCATGTACCACTGTAGAACATTACAGATAAACTGGAGGCCTTGGAGTTCCTGTTGGTAGGAATAGAACCAGATTTAGATAGTCGAGGAAAATTATATCTAAGAACCTATTAGTTTTCTGCATAAGCTGAGCAATGAAACCATTGGCTGTCATTTGACGATTTTGCTGCATAAGATTTTACGCCAAGAACAGTTTGGTTGCTGGTTAGAAAAGGACTTTATAACGATATTATAGTATAACAAGAATTATGCTTTAGATCATTGTCCGGCAAACTAATATTAATGCATTTTACAACTGTGGTAGTGATTTAAGGGCTCTTACTCAAGCCATACTGCACTGTGTTTTTCCACTTGTTTTCTCTTTACTTCTCTTTGTTTATTTTTTGCTTATTTTTTTCCTATGCGTGTGAGACATATGTGTGAAAACAGAAGAGAAGAGCCGCTCTTTGCCTGACAATGCTTTAGACTCAAGTGACCTTAAGGAAAACTATGACAAAAAAAAAAAAAAAAAATAAAGAATTAGTTTCGTTCTTATTTGATTTTATTTAATTACTTTAATTATTACCGTTCCAAACTTGTTAAAAAACTCTAAAGCTGTCACTCTTTTTTGATGGCATACGTTATCCACTTAACATTTAGCTTCTAAGTATGAACATTTCATAGAAACACAAACTTCCAGTATTTTTCGTAATAGGGATGAATAATTAGTAATCAGAAGTATTACATGAATAATTAAATTGTATAGTTTTTTGTTGAATTTATAAATTAATTAAAACATTTATTTAACAATTCTTTTTTTCAAATTTTTTCAATTTTACTTTCATTAAGATCATTTGTTAAATTTTCTAAGCCATATTTCTCTCTTTTCTATTTTTTCTTTTAAAACATATTTTATATCCTTAAAAAAAATGAATTTCTTTATTACCATCCCTGAATAAATTACAGGACAAATGAATGTAAACAATTACAGGGAGAAGTAAAAACTTTTGCAAAAACAAAACGACAAATAAACTTTTTCAGTACACTCAGGTACATAGCACAAACGTACTAAACGTTTTGAGCACAGTTTTTACAACCCAGTCAACTGAATTAGAGTAGAACTCTGGCAGAATTTGCAAACTTTAGAATGCAAATGCAAAAAATAAAAGCAAAAATACTGAAGTTTCACCTATTCCTAGTAATTTAAAACAATTTGTAATAAATTCTTCACAAAAACAAAAAAAGAAGAAAACATGAAAGAGAACAACGAATACCGAAAATAAATTCTCAAAATAGTTTTCTTTACCCTCAACTCATACTAAGGTATGCTGAAATTTGCTTAAAAAGAAATATTTTCGGGCAATTGAAAAAGGAATGGCTTTAATGAATGTTTTTTAGAATTTTGTTTCTTATTTTAGACAGGAATAAAATGAAGTTTTCAAAATTCTCAAAAAGTGAAGTGCTTTCGCCTCGTTTTAAATAGACAACATTCGTTAATTGCACGGTACGACAAAAAAAAAAAAAAAAAAAAAAAAAAAATACTTGGCAAATGATACCACTCTTCTGATAGGTGCTATCGAGTAGAACAAGGATCTGTTGTTAGAATTTTCGAAACTCCTTCAAAATCACGAGTTACGAGTAAAAAACCGGTTTTTCGGACCTTCATACAGTTTTATGCAAATAACTTTGCCACATATTATCCCATTTTAAGTTTCTTTTTAGTTTTGGAAAGGAGAGAAACATACCTTGATATATATGCCATTTAAGCAACCTTTTAAAATTCGGGTGCATTTTTCAAACAAACACATATTTGCTACATTTTTTTCCACATTTTTTTAAGTTTAGATGCGTTTTTATGCAAAATTTTATATGGCAACCCTACTACTATATTTATATTCCCATACTTTGGGTGATCCAAACAATAATCTATTTTCAACGAAAAATCATTGTACCCTCAAATCATTTGAGAATATCTGACTACTTTTGTTTTACTTTACTAGAGATCAATATTGGTTTTCTTTATTTCTAAACTTAAACGAGAACAAGGGTTTTGTAATAAAATCAATGAATTGAAAGAAATATAAGAAATTTTAAATGCAACAGACTTACAATATATATGGTATACTGGAGCGAATGTTCAGCAGTTTTAATTTGCTCTATAACATGAGACATGTGCGATTGAATTCAAAAGGAGATTTTTAGCATATCAAAGTATATCAGTGAAATAATACTTGTTTCCAACCGCAGCGATTTGCACATAACATTCCACCCGATGTATATGTGCAACCTAAGTGAAAGTAGAGGAGTATTACATATCATGTGTTGTTTCATTTACCACATTTTAATAATAAGGATTAGAAGTATAAGTAAAGTGTATGCTGCTTAATAAAAAGAATTGCCAACAGAAAAATCGAAGGGAAGGACAGAATAACCATGAGTTTAAAAATTGTGCTATATAACCCAATCAATTGTAAATAAAGAAGTTTTTCGCTATTTGAACTATTTATACGCATTACTTCGTTCAAATGGTAAGTTTATTATTCATTTAAAAATAAAAACAAAAGTTTAAAAATCAAATAAACAAATTTAGCAAGTACCCGATGAGAACAACCGGAAAACACCTTGATTTTTTAGTAATACAGAGTGTAATTGAAACTGAATTACTTACAATCTGGATAACTCGCTCTTAAGATGTTGTGTGCGGAATTATGTAAATTGGCTTATAATTAGGTATTGTATTATGTATAGGAGAGCAAATTACAAAAAATGCTGTCGTGTGAACATGATATTTGTCTATTCTTTTTCTCAATGTCATATATACTTGAATCAGTAAATGGTGATGACTGAGTTAGTGGCTTTAGTTGGTAAGAATGATTTGACATACCCAATATCAAAACTCCAAAAAGCACACCAGAGACCAACAAAGTCCAAAAGATAGCTAGAGTGGATCTGTCGTCTAGCCTTGCAAAGCACAACATACTGGTACTCTGCAGATTAGCTTGAGCTACTTTATCGTCCTAGAACATCATGGGCTAGACGTGGTGTGTTTATGCCAATTACCTTAAAATTCATTATCGGCAAAGGGATACTAAAGTAAAACAATAAAAATGTTGTAAGTGGGTCATGGATGTAGTCATTATAGCCAAAATCCATGATCTGCTACATGATCCATGATGTCCGTCCCTAGTTCAAGATAGACTCTTCTCATTTGGCTCGACCGTTCTCGATGATTTAACAAAGCTATAGACTCTTTCAAGCTGGTTTTCAACTTAAATAGGGGTAATTCAGCTTTCAGACGCAGCCTCTATGCCGATGTTGTTGTTGTAACAGCTTGAAATCCCAGAGAAGAGTAGTTGTCATGTAGCCATGAAAAAATTATTGATGGGTGAACTGAATGTATGGGTGTGTGGATATGTATGTGAATGTGTTTGTGTTATGTTGATTGGAATAGAAGTATGTATGGTGGATGAATAGATTTAGGACGAGGGGAAGAGTACGTCGATAGTTAATAAATGAGTAGATATGAGAAATAGGATATGTATGTGGATGAGTGGAATATGTGGATGGTGGATGACATAAAATATTCGGATAAGCAGAAGAAAATATGGGTATTGTCAATTGCGAAGTGGTGAGTATTGTGTTTTTTTTTTCTCCATCACTCCTCTAGGGAGCATATTGGCTTTCCAAAAAGCGTCCATTGATCAAGTTGATTTTTAAGGCTAAGTAGATGATTAATCCACTGTAGCCCTCTCCATATTAATTTACTTTGGCATTGTAATTTTGTTTCCAGTAGGTGGCGTTTTTTTCCCAATCATTCGTGTGATATTTGTGATCATAATTTTTAGAGGTAAGCTGGTAGGTCATGTCATGTCCTCTGATGGGTCTCGAACTTTGTGTTGTTATGCAAGCGCTTTAACCATTACACTACGCAACCACTATTGCGTAATATAAAAAAAGTTAAGGTCCAAGGGTGCTAAGTTGGTTCGCCTCTCTGGACAATTAAGTAAATGTGCTGTGTCATAAGGACTCTGTTGGCATTCTGGACACAAATCCATAACCCGGCTATTGTCTCTATGTCGATTGTCAAAGCCGGTTAGTCTGGCTTTAGTGGCCAGCTCTGGAGCATCGTTTTATGTGGTATCACAACAGTCCACTATTCCTGCCCAAGTGAGCTTTAATTAAGGGAGACTACCACTCCATCTTATGTTATGCTATGTGTATTGAATTATTTAAAGGTTCGCATAGTTTATTTACAACAATACCTATAATTTACGTATTGGCAGTTGTTATTAATTAGGTCAGTTTTTTTAGCTAAAGCATGCTTCCATCTTTTTTCCGCTTGTGAGACAATTTCTGAATTCCGTCCCAGCAAAACTTCTCGTCTTTTGAGGCGAACCAAATCTAGAGACGATTTTATATTTTTTGAAAAGAATTGATTCTGCGACATGCAAAAAGATATTGTATAATATCTTAAAAGATATTGTATATAAAAAAGATATTGTATATATCTTATTGTATAATATCAATTGTCGAAACAGCCAATAGTCAAAAGGAGCAATGTTCGGAGAATACGGCGAGTACGGCAAGGCATTCAATATCATCGTGTCAAATAATTGCTTAGCAATTTTTGCATCGTGAGGCCATACGCAGAAAAAATTCATTGTAAAATCAATTAAAACACGGTTGATTCAACATTTTGTAAAAATAAGTTTCCCTTTTTTGACACAAATGTTGAAAACAATAACAAATATACATACATACATATACATTTGTATGCCGTACAAAAAACATATAGAAATTTTTAACGACTTAAAATTGACAATTTTTCATATTGATTTAAAATTGGGTTTTCTTCTGCGTGCAGTAGTTGCCAAGCAAAAAAAAATGTGTCTATCATGTCTGTCTATATTTCCCGGTCATCATTTTCGTAATGCACGGTTAACACGAAGTAAATGCTGCTCTGATCAACGAGTTTTGGCAGCTCATAGTACACAATTCCCCATTGATCACTCTAAAAGAGACCAAAATTACAGTATATATGGTCCGCCATCTAACGTTTTTTTTCAACTAGTACTTATTTCGTGAATGGTAACACTTAACTCATGTGTAATTTGACAGATAATTAGTTTTATCCTTCCGCTGAACGAATATGGTTGTGTATACGCTTGAACTACGCTGGGAATCTGGGCCTGCGATCGACTTACAGAAGATGCCGATTTTGCCAAAAAAAATCATCTTTTCAGATTAAGCTCATTTTGATCTTAGCGGATATGTAAACAAGCGAAATTGTCGCATTTGGGGCACTGAAATACCGCATACATTGAAAAACCGATACACCCAAGACGAGTCACTGTTTGGTGCGGATTTTGGTCCGGAGGCATAATTGGGCCATTTTTCTTCGAAAATGAGCAAGGAGTGGCCGTTACAGTCAATGGCGATCGCTATCGGGCCATGTTGAACGAGTTTTTGTTCACAAAAATTGAAGAGGAGGATATTAGCAACATTTGGTTTCAACAGGACGGCGCTACGTGCCACACAGCTACACTCGATGTTTTGCGCCCTGTTTTTGAAGATCGCATTATCAGCCGCAGAGCTGATGTCGTTTGGCCACCTCGGAGCTAGCATTTGACACCGTTGGACTATTATTTGTGGGGTGCCGTCAAAGATAAGTGTTACGCCAACAAGCCAGAGACAATTGACGCTTTAAAGGTCAATATTCGTGAAGCCATTGGTGAAATACAGCCGCACACAATCGATAATGTGCTTAAAAATTGGACCGATCGTGTAGGCTACTGCATGGTCAGCCCAGGCAGCCATTTGAATGATATTATTTTCCATTATTAACCGGAAGGATTGTACTTTCAAGTAAAAAAAGAAATTTGAGAAAATATTCAGAAGTTTTTTTTAAAGCATTTTCAAAAAAAAAAAAAAAATTATTTGGCGGACCCTTTACTAAAACAACGTAATTGTACTAACAAATAAAAAATATTGTCTAACTGAATGAAATTAGGAGGCAGTTATAATTCCCAATAAAACCCGAAAAAACCCATCAAAAACCACAATAAAATCCGGTGGGTTGGGTTTTTGTTCTTAAAAAAACCTGGGTTTTTGCCAATCCTGCCATATATGCATATAGAAAAATGCTATTTTTGAACCCATCTACGCGAAACTGAATAAATGAAAATTTTCTTTTAGGTTTTCAATAATTACTTTTCTCTTTAAATTCAACCTCAAAAAAAGAAAATTGTTTAACGAAATGAACAATAAATTTATTTAAGGTCACAGTCGGAACTCGTGTACTGGTACAAATTTTATTAAATCATTTGGGTTTTTGATTTTTTTTTTAATAAAAAATTAAAATAAATGTGAAAATAACGTGCTGTTAATTTGATTGATTTGTTTTGTATGTGACAAATGCTGTATATGAGTGCCACGCAAATATATTTGCCAACAAAGAAGAAAACAACAGAAAACAATTTATTGATTTGTTCAAAATAATAAATGATTTTCTAATGAAATACGTTTGTACGCCTACGCCTGCTGTTATATGGGTTTTTGGCGTAGAATAAATAGGTTGAGGAGAGGGTGGTACATCCTTTAGCAGGATTATAATAAAAAAGTTTTTCATATTTAATTAAAAATAACAATACGATTTACTTTTTAATAAAAAATAAATTAATTTTTTTTATATAAAATTTAATTTCCGAAAATAAAATTTAATTTCAGATAACTAATGTTTATTTCAATCATTTTAAAATACTGAGAGTCTTCTTTAAGCTTTTGATAAATGACATACAGAGCTGTGGCATTGTATTAAGAGACAGATTAAAGAAAACGTTCTTCTTTTTTATATTTAATTTAAGCTCATTTTTATTCTTGAAATACTACATGCTTTTGGTTTTCTCTTTCTCTTATGCTTTTTATTTAATTTCATTGTATATTTTACTTTGTAATTTAATAAGATAATAAATTTTATAATAAAATTAAAAACTTTTGCTTTTTTGTTGATGAACAAAGTAGAGAAGACCCCTATTTTAATTTTACATCGTTAGAGTCACACAGTGAGAGAGAGAGATCACCATTCGCCCACCCATCATCAGATTTATGTTGCAGGAACATATATCTCTTAAGGATAAATACGAGCGAGTACATTAATATGCTGCAGAAATAAAATTTTTAACAAAAAAGTTTATTTAAAAAAAAAAAAGAAAAAACGACGAAATATAATATGTGACTGACTGCCAGTGGATAAAAAATACATTTCAACTCTAAAAGCACTTTTGTGTCATTTTTAATAGCATTTATGCCGTTTTATTCCTTTTGCTTTCTTTACAAGAGTTTTAAACAAAATATCTCCACAGACAATGAAAAGAATACAAAACAAAAAACGAAAAATAAAGAGATTGAAAGAACGATGATGCCACATACTCGTTCGCACGCATCATATGTATGACAAGAGTGTAGCATGGTCTGCATATTGTGTGTTGTTTTTAAACAGTACATGGCCAGCACTTAGGTCGCCATTAAAAAAATAATTCAATACATTCACTGCAAATCAAATTTTTAGTTCGATACAACTACAAGCATTAAAAGTTAGGTTGAGTTACGTTGACTGAAAGCTAAATGTATTTGCAAAGTTTAAATGTTTGTTCATATTTATTGTGTCACTTACTGTTTAACATTCTGTATATCAGGGTGTAGGTAAATTTTCCAAGGCGAATGTATGTTTGAGTGTTTAAAACAGAAGTTGTTTTTTTTTTTCGTCCCTTTTTTTCCAGCAAGGATTGTGTTGTAGACAATACAACTATAAGATAAACTGCAAAGATGAGTGACACTGCTGTTTGCATGGTTTGGTGACTAGGACAACCGCTCCTGTAATATCCTTTGTTAGTTGTATGTATACTAAGTTTATGTTGAAGTTTGTAACGCTTAAATTCAAAAGACCAGCGCTTATATTTAATTATAGTGAGCGAATTATAATCACTTTAAGAATGTAGCAAGTGCATCAATTTGTGTGTATTCATTCTCAATTTGAAAGAAAGCCAGCGTATAGTTGGATGTGGTAGTTCTAAATTTATGCACAAATATGGCTTATGGAGTGACCTTTCGGATTTAATAAATATGGATCCATTTTTTTCCATCATTCCTCTAGGGAGAATATATTTGCTTCTCACAAAACATCAATTGCTCGCTGTAGCTCGCCTCTATGTGATTTTGTAGTGGTGAAGATCCCTGCTAAGCGGTGCTACCTGGGTTTACGTGAGTCTTCGCCACGTTGGCATACCCCACGGTGCCCCAATAACCCAGGTGAATACGATTCGTCCACCAACGCCCCCACCACGAGTGAATATCACAAGTGAGTAACAATTCGAAGGCGTGTTGTTAGAACACTCATAACCTTCACACCTTGGTGAGGAGTCGGAGACTATCTAAACTCATGCCGTGATATGGGTCGCAGCACCCGGTTGAGGATATCAAACACCACACAGAGCTCGCGTTCTACCTGCGCTTTAGGTCTAAACTACAATTACCACGAATCTCCCACAAGGGGGCCTACCCAACAATGGGGCAGAGATCGAAATCCCAGGGGCTCCCGATTCCCAAGGCACCAGAATACCTCTGGTCATGCTTAGGGACACGTGAGTGTAAATACAGACACGTAACGCCTCCAGTTTCGGCCCCATAGCCCCGGCCCCGGACTGATCACCGGTGACCTTGCTAAGTGGTGGTGGATATCTTTACTTAGCATTGTATTATTTTCCAGTAAGTGGGATTTTCCGCCGATTATTCGTCTGATGTTTGTCATCATCGCCAGAGGTAAGCTGAACAGTCAGGAAAACTTTTTTTGATTGATTTGGCTGGAGGAAGGTCGAACTCTTTTTATTAAATACAATTGTATAACTGGTGGACAAATTTAAGCTGTTAGGACAAGATAGTTATATGAAAAACCGAACTTGAGCACGTCGCTCTAGAGCAATTTAGAATATTGTTGTTGTGGCCCATAGCGTTGAGGAATACCTCGGTTTGTCTATTTCTAGTTGATCTTTAGACTTAACACAAACAACATAAAGTATTTTTTATAAAAGTTTAGGTCTTAAAACTCAAATTAGACATGACTTAACGTATTGTCATAGCTGCAATGCAGTAGACCAACACTGTGTTATGGTATATGTGTGGTGACGTACCATAACGTCATAAACAATTTATTGAATTTTGGTTGTACACACTATGGTTACTTTTTATGAATTATGAGAAAGAAAAAAAACCGAAAGATGTGATGCGGTGGATATATACACTAGCAGGGTGGGCAGCGGAATTTTTCCGAAAGCCTCCATCTAATGGTGTCTCTCCGACTTCCGGACTATTGCAGCGTGTTTCATGCTGAAGTGATGGCTATCTACCATGCTGCGGTATTTATTCGAAGGGCCGATGCTCACACGACTATTAGATCTCTTTCAGGTGTAACTTTCAGCTTCAATCCCGCTAGGGACTGTCGTGATTGCCTAGGGATACGCTCACGGCAGTTTGATGTCCATCTCATTTGGGTCCCAGGGACATTCCGAATAATTGTGTAGCTGATTTGCTTGCTAAGGCGGGCACAATCCTTCTGGAAAGCCACCTACCTGTGAGGGTTGGTGTACGGCGGTCCTCCATTATGCAGAAGTACTTATTGGCCGCCAATAGATCCTAGGCAGAGGGAGAATCTGGCCTAGATTGGATGGTAGGTAGGCGCACCAATCAATTGTTTAAATTGGCTCGTGGAAGCATCTACTCTTCTGTGTCAATTCTCACGGGGCATTGTATTATTGGTAGGCACGCGTAAAGGCTGCGTTTACCGGCGATTGATTTCTGTCGAGGCTGTAGATCGACTGAAGATAAAGAGAGTGTGGCCCATTTCATAAGCCAGTGTATGTCTCTAACTATCGACCATCGATCTTAGGCTAATAGCCAGATTCATTACACTGTTTGGCTGGTTTCCGACGTGATTTGTGGAAATGTTCTTCTATATGAGATCTCTGGATGATCATCAAGACCGTTTCATGTGTGGTATCATAACGGGACGCTATGTGTGCTCAACTGTGCCTTGACTCAACGAGGCTGCCACTCCCTCCTCATCTAACCTAATGTAGGATTTTTGTAGGATGGTAACATAAACAAGGGAACGTACTTGTTGGATCCTAGTAAGTTGAGCTGGAGAAGGCTTTCAATTGAATTGAATTTAACATACGCTTTGACACTGCTGACGTGTAGCAATTCGCTACAAACTTTATATTTAATTTTTTTTCGAATATACCATATCCCAATATTCTTATTCGCTTAAATTATAATTTATGTGGATCTAAGGACACATCAGCCAAAACCTGTAGGTTTAACAATAATATACTATCTTAACATTTGCATAAATCTGTTAGATTGTTGCGTAGAGTATATAATAGTCGAACTAAAATTTTAATTCATTTTTTTCTTTATGTTTGCATAGTTAAGTATCCTTTTTAACGATTTTTTTCTTTCTTGAAAACATATTTATTTTTTTACATAAAAGTTTTTAGTTTTCCATTGAACCTGTTGGTTCTCGTATTTTTTTTTTTTACATTTTATTTTATTTTTTAACGACCATAGATAAGTTTGTTTAAACATTTTTATTCCCGTCACATGCCAAACATACTCTCATGTATTGTATTACGTTAGTAATGGTTTGTTGCAAATGCGTTTTAATAATATGTCTGGTGGTTATACTCCCGTATAACGATGTATAACCAAATAGCGTATATGGCATAGAGAGTAGAATAGCTGTCTATGCATAAGATGTGGGAGGATTTAAATTATTTTCTTTACAATATCCTTGTTATTCCTTTACCATCAATTTTATTTACTTTTTTTCTATTTTATTTTACTTTAATTTCTCTAACATTTTAATTCTTTTTTCGCTACTTTTTTCCAAATATCCGTCCGACTTTTTTTTATCTACTTTTCTGTCGTATATTTTCTAATATTTTTTTTTCTCTCTCATTGTTGTTCATTTTCATCTCGTGATGACTTTGACTTAAGCGGATTTTCTTGTTTCATTTAGTTTTTATAAATTTTTTCGTTCATTTATTCGTTCCATCCAACGCTCGTTCATTCATTTATTTTATATTTATACGGGTTTTCTGCCTTCATGTTGTTCTTTCAATTTGTACTCTACTGTATACTCGTACTGTCAGTACTTTCTCTTGTTAAATTTCAAACAATATTGTGTTGTTGTTTCAATTTTTATGGTGTTTTTTAGTTTCTTTTCATGTTGATTTTTCATTAATATTTGTTCTCCTTTTTTTTTTTTTTGTATAGAATATTTAATTTCCGTTTAATACATCACTGATTTTTAGAGAAAATTTATTTAAATTTATAATTCATTGATATTCTTTATCTTTCTTTTTAAGATTATTTTAAAGAAGTTGAACGGGAGCTTATAAAATAAATCTGTGCTGTAAGAAAAAAAAAAAAAACAAAAACAGCAACACAAAATTTTAAAGCTTCTGCACGCAATGTTCAATATTTAGCCTTAAGCAAACTGTGCCGCTGTGGTATGATAAGTAAGACACCCGTCTATCAATCACATGGTCCTCGGTTCAATAACAGGACAGACTATTTGAAAAAAGAAGTACCTTATAACAGTAGCTAGTAACTGGTTATGAGTATTACCACTATTAAAAACTTATCTAATGCATTTGCCGTTCGCAGCCGGTATTAAACTGAAGATCCCTTTCAATGAGTCTAGAAATAGAATAAGGTGCAGCTCGTTGACTGAGAGAAGTCCCTGTGTTCCTTTATGGTTATTAATGTTATGGTCATTATTATAATTAAAGCAAACTTTATGAACATGCACAAAGGTTAGAACATGCGAGCAAAACTGGTTTAAAGCTTTTTATAGAAAGTAACCCTCATTACGAAAATATTGAAAAATCCTTAAAGAGGCATTTGAAGCTTTTCGTTCTAGTCTTTTCATAAAATCACTTATTGTCGTAAAGTTTAAGTAACTAATGGATGGCCTAGTTGAGACTTATCGGGCCTCCTATTATGAAGTCACTGCTAGACATTGTTTAGGGTTAACAAGTAATAAGTGTTAGTCTTTACTAGGGAGATCGGTTATTCGACTTTTTTCAAAAATCGGTTTTCGAATAATTCGAAAAGTAGCAATTTTTAAAAAAGCTGGTTTTCGGTTAATAATTATTCAAATAACCGGTTAACCGCTTGTTTTATTTAAATAAAATTATTCTTAATTCTTGAAGCGCTGGATCACGTCGTTTTAAAAATAAGCAGAAGCTGACGGAGAGCTTAAAGTTAAAGTGACAATCAATGCTAACAATAATTTTAATAAATCTCATTAGATACAAAAACGGTGTGCCGAGGCCACAAAAAACAAAGCTTATTACACACAGTACTGAAAAATGCTTAAGTTTCGAACAGCTACTCAAGGAGCTAATTTCGTTTTTGTTATATTACTTGGTAGAGAATGGAATTAAAGTTTTGTTATAATAGTTATAATTTAGGTGCTTAAGATAACAAAAATTTAATGTTTTACTCTGAATAAATCTATTAGTAATATACGAGTCCTTAATTGCTTCGACAAGAAAAGTTGCTTAGATTTCGAGCAGCACTGTATGTAAATTTATGCACCACATATTTAATAGTGTGTGTGTCACCATGATATGTTAGGTAAAACCCACCTTCCAATTAAGAAGTCGTCGGCCACACTATCTAACAAATTTCAACAGCGATATCACCTCACACCATTACTATCGACTGGTTATATGTGTTTACGGTATGAAAAACTTAACTAACTAATATATCTGCCATTGGGAACCGGTGTTTGTGGGTTTGTTGGCTTTCAATGAGTCTAATTGATCATTTTCCATATAAAAGAATCAATATTTATTTACAGAAGATGAGAAAAGTTTATTTTTTTCACATTCTTTGTGAGACGTTCAAGGTTGTTATATATAAAAAAATATTTAAATTTTTACAAATAGTTAAACGATAAGCATATTTTTAATAAAAACTATACAGAGGGGTTTACTCGATATTCGAAAAATGGAGATTTAAAAAAAAACAGTATTCGACAAAACCAAAAAAACCGGTTAAAACCGGTCGAATAATACACGGCCGATCTCCCTAGTACTTACCCCATCGGAATGTGTTGCTGACAGCACTAATTGAAAATTATTAATATGGATGGAAATTCCCCGGAATATCCCGGGTAAAACAAAACTTTTGAATATGTCGTATTTACATGTTCAAAGTTTTCTGGATAGCTTGGAAGCCTCCAAGCCCATTTGGGAAAGGATTTAAGTATTGATTTAAGTTATTATTGTTTCGAATTTTAAATTCTTAAGAAACCAAAAATTTTAGGGACCACACGGTAAAGGGAAATATCGACTACAAACCATCGTTAGAAGGCCAGGAGACGCCAGCTCTCCGAAAAAAGAAAAAAGATAATGGAGTCTACTATAAGCAAATATGCCTCACAACTACACCAAATCCACAGAGAGCATTATTTCTAGAAAACCAAATACATGCTAGAACTTCTACAGTAGACCGATCACCCGCTAATCGATAAGACAAGTTACATAACAAATGATTACGAAGAAACTGAAACAAGGAAAAGATTTGTGGAAGCCATATACTCCCAAGAGGAGTAACGGTGTACATATAATCGGCGAGAATACACAGGGAAGTAATAAAATTGAAAGACCGGCCGGACTCCAGTTAGAGCCAGGTAATATCATTAATTTTTGACAGACATAGCTGGAAGCCATTTGTTATGCCCCTATCATCCCATGTGGATCGTGATTTGAAAAATTGATTCACTAAGATAAACAGAACTAGTGGCGTTAGGGCAATGTTTTGTATTTGGTGGCACCAGAAGGTTTTCATCCATATTTGCATGAGGACACGTACCGATCATAATTGATTCTTTTGACACACGCATTGGCCGATAAACGCATGGCAGAGTATGACGTTATATACCTCAATAACAAAACTCGGTCATATGTTGCACGAGTAGCTAAAAATTATTTAAAATATAATATAATAATAACACTGGTCTACAGCAAAAAACGCCTTTAAATAAAACTGTACGGAATATAATGATTGCGATCCGCTGAATTCAGATCCGCTTTCAGTTTTTTTACATCGGGCTCAAATTATTTTTTATGGGCGTAAAAAATTTTTCGCCTAAAATAACTTGAAAAGGACTGGACCGATTTTTATGCAAGTACAATCAAACGTTTTGAGACAAAATTTCCTATAAATCATCTAAAGATAATTTTTTTTGTATTTTCAACAGTTTCGGAGTTATTCACAACTTAGCTGCGAAAAAAATTTTTTTTGGGCAAAATTAGAGCAATTTTTTATTTTCATTTTTTTAAAGTCAAAAAAAATTTTTTCACAATGAAAATTTAAGATATTAACCAAAGCATAAAATGTTGAGCATAAAAAAAAGCTTTAAATCATGAAAATCGGTTGGCTATTGCTGATTTTACTCAAAATTAAATGTAGGTACCTAACTTTGACCAAAATTAGCAAAAAAAAAAAAGGTTTTCAAGCAAAACTAGCGAAAAATTAGTGGAATTTTTTTTTTATGTCAAAAAAGTTATAGAAAAATTCTTTGAATATAAATTTTACATATATTAAGCATTTTAATGAAAGCCAGGTGTGGGTTGAAAGTAAAATAGCCCATCAAGGCAGGTGCCTAACTTTGGCAAAAGTGTATATAATTAAAAATTGCAACTGGGTGGTGCCACGCCCATACAAAAGAATTATTTATTTGTCTATATCTTTAAAAGGTAACAGTAAGAATCTCTAAATTTGGTCCAAATATTTTAGAAGACAATACAAATCATCAGTTGAAAAGTGAAAAAATTAGGTAAGTGGGCACGTTACCTGCCATACAAAGATAATGTTGATTTGTGTATATCTTGGTAACGGTAAAAGTGGAAGTTTCTGTATTTAGTCTAAACAAAAATGGGCGTGGCATCACTTATACATAGTAAATAAAGGGTCCGCCAAATATTTTTTTTTTAATGCTACAAAAAAAACTGCTGAATATTTTCTCAAATATGTTTTTTTATTTGAAAGTACAATAACTTCATTGGAAAATAATTTCATTTAAATGGCTGCCTCGGCTGGCCATGCAGTAGCCTACACGATCAGTCCAATTTTTAAGCACATTATCGATTGTCTGCAGCTGTATTTCACAAATGGCTTCACGAATATTGTCCCTTAAAGTGTCAATTGTCTCTGGCTTGTTGGCGTAACACTCATCTTGACGGCTCCCCTCAAATAATAGTCCAACGATATCAAATCGCAGCTCCGAGGTGGCCAAACAACATCAGCTCTGCGGCTGATAATGCGATTTTCAAAAACAGGGCGCAAAACATCGAGTGTAGCTTCGGCTGTGTGGCACGTAGCGCCGTCATGTTGAAACCAAATGTTGCTAATATCCTCCTCTTCAATTTTTGTGAACAAAAATTCGTTCAACATGGCTCAATAACGATCGCCATTGACTGTAAAGGCCACTCCTTGCTCATTTTCGAAGAAAAATGGCTCAATTATGCCTCTGGACCAAAATCCGCACCAAACAGTGACTCGTTTTGGGTGTATCGGCTTTTCAATGTATGCGTGCGGGTTTTCTGTGCCCCAAATGCGACAATTTTGCTTGTTTACATACCCGCCAAGATCAAAATGAGCTTTATCTGAAAAGATGATTTTTTTGGAAAAATTTTCAAAGTAATGTCGCAATATTTCCCAGCGTTGTTCAAGCGTATACACAACCATATTCGTTCAGCGGAAGGATAGAACTAATTATCTGTCAAATCAGACATGAGCTAAATGTTACCATTCACGAAATAAGCACTAGTTGAAAAAACAACGTTAGATGGCGGACCCTTTATTAGGTATTTTAATGAAAGCCAGGTGTGGGTTGAAAGTAAAATAACCCATAAAGGCAGGTGCCCAACTTTGACAAAAGTATATATATTTTAAAAATCCAGTTACGTGGTGCTACGTCCATACAAAAGAATGGGCGAGATTGGTTAAGTCGGATTCACACCTTCTATTTTTACTAAATATGGGACTTTGCATATATGGAGAATAGTAATAGTAAAAGCTTCGTTAACTCATCACACATCATCATCACGGGTAGCGAAGCACACCGGGTTTTAGCTAGTATTTAATAAAAAATTTTAAATAAATGTAAGTTTTAGATAAAACACACCCTTTTAAATATCATTTAAAATTAGTTTTATAAAAAAAAATCTAAAAAATTTATTGCATTCATAGGGCGAATATTTCAATTTCAATAAAATTTAAATGTTCCATTAAATTTTCCATTATACTCTCGCTTTGTTGTTTAGAAAAGTTATATCCGTTTAATTTGTAAATTTTTTTTCTTAAATTTTTTATTTTTATTTAAAAACAAAAAAGACAGTTTTTTGTGTCTATTAAATTTCGACAATTTTTGCCAGTAAGCTTTTCTGTTGTATAATTTTTTTTTTAATTTTTTGCCAATATATTTTATAAAAATTGACTTGATGTCATGTGGCACATGCATTTTGTAAAAAAAAAAACAGTAAAAAACGATTAAAATTTTAAACAAAAGCGGAAAACACCAGAAAAATGCTAAAACACTTCAATGACAGGCTTGTTTTCCTTTGTACAGGCACATCAGAGAATATACGTTGCTTTTTATGGTCTGTTTTAAACGAATAATAAATTATAGTGAATTTTTTTCTCGTTTAGGGGTTTTTTAAAGAGAAACTCTTAGTTTTATGAACAAAAAATCTCTAATATGGATTGTTTTTTTAGAAATGAAAAAAAAAAAAATATATTGTTATACAGAATAAGGCTTAATGAAAATGTATAGCCAAAAAATAAATAAATAAATAAAATAAAATATTTTTAATTGTTAATTTAATTTTAATTATTTAAAGAAAAAATCCCTTAAATTTTACATATCGCCTTTACCCCTATCTAAGCTCTCAAAAACTATATGTTGATATTTAGAAAAGCACCATGAAATTCTGTAGTTACACATCTAACCGTTAGTGGCCACATTCTGTGTGTAAATACTTCACTTCGGCTTTGTCCAAAGGTCATTTCGGGGGTGGCGAAAAGGGTGTAGTGTAGGCGACTGTTACATATTTTCAAAAAAGAAAAAAAAACTATGTATAGAGATGCAAATTTTTCATTTTCATTTTTCTTTGTTTTCATTTCATAAAAATGAAAAATGTTGAAAGTTTTAACATGACATTTAGTTTTGTTTTTTAGTCACTTTAAAAAATGCTGCTGGCACCACAGCCAACAAACCCTATTTGTGGCATCATATACATATGCATGTAAGTTCGCTGTGTTACTTTATTTTCAAATGAAATAAATTTAAATAACAGAAGTAAGAATAAACTCAGACTTAAACTTAGCTCACTAAGCTTGACTATGTGGATACCCTACACCACAATATAATTTTTGGTGTAATTGTTTATTTTTGTTATAGACAGGAATCGGGACACTTTCATGCTGAATTTTAGAATCATATTGTATAGCATTTTATAAACAAAAAGAAAGCCGAAATAACTTATAACAGCTACGATGAATAAAGTACCGACTACCACCGAACTTATCACTGTGATCTTGTACAGATTTTTTATTCGTAACTCCTGTTGGGACCGCATGGCTTTCACAAGGCATATTTAAGTTTAAGTTTAAGTTTTTTTTGTCTTCCCGCTGAGCAGGCAATCGGTCCACTGTAGCTCTTGTCTTCGATAGGTGTTGGGACTGCCATCTGTAGTTGCCTAAAAACAAAACCATGTGTTTATTAGGTGTAGTAGTGGTCTGGCAATCGTTTGCCCGCCAGACCAGGAAATTCACAGAGATGTTGAACGATTGTCTCCCTCTCAGAAGTGCTTCTGAGCCTTCTGCAGGTAAGAGACGTGTACACCGCAATGCATTTGGAAAAAGAGTGGCGGGAGGTTCTCAGTAGTTTCATTGTCCTGCTAGTGTCATACCGAGGCCACAGCATCCTTGAAATAGCACAAGAGGAGAGAGAAGTCTACCTAATCTGTACCCTCACATGGAATAAACTACAGATTTTCTCCTTGACTACGATCGTAAGCTAGGTGTGTGAATAGATCCACACCCATCGAAGCTCCACTAGCAAGTTTATCAGAGTTTCCATTGCCAACGATGGCCCTGTGTTCAGGGACAGCCATACCAGGGCCTTGATAGTGATCTATCATTGAAAGGTCTGATCGCACACTTCCGATCTACGCCTACGCCTACATAATCGAGAGTAAGAAAGATATGAGGCAAGGATAACGACACTTTATATACAAAGTAATTAAAAATTTCTGTGTATTTTGAGAGAATTAAATCAATAACTCTGGATATCTGCCTAGTAAATAACGCCCTAATTTGAACTCTGATACAAATCACTCATTTGCGAAGTTAATTGATAAAAAAAATGTACAGGCTGAGCGAGGATGTGCAGAATGTGCCGCACATGTATTCTGGGCTTCAGCGCAGAATGCTGAAGTGGTTCAGATGCTACACACTGAACGAGCTAGAAGATATATGTATTCCTTTGCTGCCTACAAATAACATACGGTCTCAACGATCGCTTGCCATCATCGTTAATCTACCAGCTCAATGAAAGTTATAAAGGGTGGTCCAACTATAATTCACGATGTTAATTGTGAGTCACACCTTAACGTCAAGTTTTTTGCCCTTTGTTTCAGTATTTGACAAATTCAACCATGGAGAGGTACATAATTGTTTTTCTTTTCCGAAAAAAAAATGTTGCACCTTCTTGCCCTTTCTTTTGTGTGTTAATTTTTAAAGAAATTTAGTACAAGGATAGGATGCTGTGTTTACCTCTAAAAATGTTACTTTTGAAAATTTTTAACGATGTTTTATAGCAAAGAACAAACGAAAAAAAAAACGCCACTAGACTTTCCATAAACGGAGGTGCCAATTCAAATGCAAAATGAAACATAATAAGCCTAAAAATAGGCCAAATTGCTGAGTATGCCCTGAAGTCGCAAAATTCGGATTATCAGCTACACTGTCACCAACAAAAGCTATATTTTCGGCTATATGATAATGCAAAAGCTTGACCACGCCTGTAAAGCTTCCAGTCTCTTTAAATTTCTTTATAATCTTGGCAATTCCCTGCACAGTAGTCCGATCACGACAACCACAAACACCCTGCAATATTTGAATAGTGGCTACGTTTGAATCACCATGGAGAGTTACATAATTGAGCGGCTCGTTAAGACTATTGAAGCCTTTTACGAAAATAGGCGTTCAATTCAAAATGCATTTCGCTCACTTCGTGATATTTATGGTCAGCGTAATTGACCAAATGTGTCTACAATCGGTAGAATCGTGCGAAAATTTCTGCAAATTGCGTCTGTAGGAAATGTGAAAACATCTGTTCATGCTTCCCTAGTTCTTTCTGCGGAAAATATTGCTGTAGTTCGCGGTAGTGTGGCAGAAGAGCTGTCAACCTCGACTCGTCGTCGTGCCCAACAACTGAACATCTCACGAACATTACTGATGAGAATTTTATATAAAGGTTTAAATTTACACGCTTTCATGGTTCAATTGACTCAAGAGCTGAAGGCTACTGACCATTTCAAGCGTCGACAATACGCCGAATGGTTAGTTGAACAGACAGAAATGAATGGTAACTTTACAAAAAAAAAAAAAAAACATTTTCAGCGACGAGGCACACTTTCACCCCAGTCGATTCGTTAACATTCGAACTGCTGTATTTGGGAAAATGAGAATCCACGAGTGATTGCTTAAAAATCGATGCGTCTACAAAGCGTGACTGTTTGGTGCGGTTAATGGGCCGGTAGCGTCATCGGGCCGTACTTCTTCGATAATAAGGTCGGCCAATCAGTTACCCTAAGCAGTGTTCGCTATCGCGAGATGAAAACGGACTTCTTGTTGTCGGATATAAGGATATAGACCTGGACGCTCTGTGGCTTCAACAGAATGGTGCCACTTGCCACACAGCCAACGGAACAATGGCTCTTTTACGCGGGAAATTCGATTGCCGTGGCGATGTTAATTGGCCGACACCACCATGTGATTTAACACCGTTGGACTTTTTTCTTTGGGGATATTTAAGAGAAAAAAGTATACGTCAACAAACCAAGAACAATTCAAGAGCTAAAGGATGAGATAATTCGGCACATTAACGATCTTGAATCTCAACTATGTCTCAAAGTTAATGAATATATGTACCGACGGATAGACCTATGCCACCGAATTTATTGCGTCCATTGGCCGAATTTTATATTACATACAACTTTCATAGATCCTTCTAGTAAAAAATATTATGATAATTATCTGAAAACTTTTTGTTTTATTTACAATTGACATCGTGTGCTTCGGTTGGACCACCCTCTAATATGGAACATTTTCCATATGAGTAGACAATAGCTTTTATTTAGTGCGACTTATTTTAAACACAACATCTTTTATTATATAAAATCTTTGAATGATTAGAGTTTAAAAAACATTTTCTTTCCAAACAGATTTCAGAGGAAGCTTATTAGCATGGTTTGCCTTAAACTTATTTATCCTAAAATTTTCCTGGGCTTAAATGTGAGAAATTAATTTTGAATGTTTTATTATTACAAAATATATTTATTATTTAAAACAATTAAACTTACATAGTACTTTATAAAGAATATCACAAAACGGAGCTGAAATCATAAAAAGAAATTAAATGTTAGTATTTAACAAACAATTAACATTTTATATAAACAGTCTTTGTAAAAACAAGTAAACAGATATTTTAAATTTTAATACGAAATAAACAGCCAATTACAGTTTAACAAATTATTCCAGAAAATATTTTTATTTTGATGTGAACTTTAAAATTGAAAACAGGAATAACTTTTATTGGAAATAATTTTTAATATAAAATTTTTTGCTAAAGTTTCTATTCCTCTGTCTTTTTGACCAACAATCCTAATATTTAATTTAGTTGTTTTCTCTAATCTACACCAATCGCACCAAAAAATTGAATATTCTGTTGACAAATATGGTCGCGTGAAATGCAATCAGTCAAATACAGTCATAAACACAAAACAGCCACAAGAAAACCACAATTCAAAAACAATTTATAACACTAGCAGTGATTTCCATTGAATTGGCATTCAAACACACACACACACACAGCACACACACAACACACACACAGCGCACAAGCTGGCAGGCAGGCAAACGCTTAAATCTGTGATGCCAGACTTTGGGAAAAGAAAGAACATTTTTGTGATAAAAAATCATCTTTTATTTTTGTATTCAAGAAGAAACCAGTGGTGTTCACTCGTTACTTCAGAACTACGGGTAGTCCTACCATAAACTACCACATAGGGAAGGTCTGCTGTTTTTCCTTGTATGATAAAGCCGAATATGAAAGGTCCTAAATACTATAGAAGGACGATATTGATGGAGGTATTAAAAAGCACTATAATATATGCTTCATCTATATTGGGCTAAATCTATGCAATTTAGCTAAGTTTGCAATTTGCATTACATTTAGTTGAAGGAACAGATGAAGTGTCAGATGAAGTGACATTGGTCATATGTGGGATGATTTTGATAGATTTGTTAGCTATGGAATGAGCCTACCACCTTGATCAAAAAGTTCCCGGAATAACCCAGTCCTAACGTTCCGATTTGTATTTTTTTTTTTTTTGGTTGTTAAGTAAGTACATCTGTTGTTAATATTCCCGGTAAATCTTAGCGTCATAGCTTGACATTTGCAAAAGCTACGTAGTCAAGAGTACATCTATCTCTATGTGTGTTGGCGATTTTTTACAATTTAAGAAATGGACTTAAATTTGCAACAACGAAATTGTATTAAATTTTGCGTAAAAAACGGATTTAATTGTGAGCGAACGTTTGAAATGTTGGAAAAGTGTTTCAGCAATGATTCTCAAAAGTGGTCGTTTACCAGTAACAAGAGTGGTTCAAAAGTGTTCGTGAGTCAATCAATGACTGCGTTCCATCAGACAGACGTCGATAGCAGACCATCGACATCGATAATCGACGAAAACATTCACAAAGTAAAAGAAATGTTGATCAATAACCGCAAATTAACCATCAGAGAAATAGCGGAGAACTTGAACATTGCCTATGGATCCGTTCAAGATATTTTGGTTAATGATTTGGCTTTTTGTCATATAGCAGCAAAGTTTCATGCAAAAAAGAGACCGTGTTGAGGTCGCAAAAGATATGATATGATATACGAGCCTGAGTCCAATCCCACATTCATTAAAAGGATCATTACTGGAGAAGAGACGTTGATGTATACGACACGCAATCCAGACATCAGACAAGTGAATAGCGTTCACCAAATTAGCCGAGACCAAAAAAACCATGTCGTTTTCAGTCATAAAAAAGGCAATGCTCACAGTTTTCATGGATTACCACGGTGTAGTGCATCATGAGTTTTTGCCAGACAATAAACAAAGAGTATTATTTGGGCATTATGAGACGTTTGCGTGAAGCAATTCGCCGAAAGAGGCCCGAATTGCAGGCAGAAAACTCGTTGATTTTACATCATGATAACTAACTGTCGCTCAGTGTCAACATAATATGAAATTTTTTGACGAAAAACGCAACAAATACCACAATACAACAATATAGCCACCGAATTCACCTGAGTTAAGAAACTATTGCGGAAAACGCGCTTCATCAGCCGAGAGGAAATAATGGAAAAATCGCAGGAAGCACTGATGGACATACCGAAATCCGTATATATAAAATGCTTCGAGGATTGGATCGAGCGCTGGCATAAGTGTGTTGCAATCGATGGGGATTACTTTGAATTTGTAATTTAATTTTTATTTTTAATTTTATGAATAAATTCCGGAAAACTTTATGATTAAGGTATATCAATTTGGCGAAAAAGATGATCTGCTACCACAAAGGAAATTTGGACTAACACAGTTATCCCTGACGTAAAAAGCTGGCCATAAAAAAAGCCTGGATTCTTGGAGTAGTATATGACCTGATTCTTTAATGAAAATGGTGACTACAGACAGTATGTTGACCGTTTTCGATTGACCGACACGCTTTTTTGCCTCTTTTTTTCGTTAACTGCCTTGTTAGCATATGACTTCCACAAAGTATTATTGTTTTGTTTTAGTTTCTTTGTAATCATTTGTCATGTAATTTCTCATCTTAGTAGGTGATCGATCTGCTGTAGCAGGATTTTAGGATGATGTCATATATCGTTTCATCTATATATTTGGTGTAGAGGTTAAGAGTCTTTGCTTATCATAAACTCATATCGTTTTCGTTTTTTTCTTTTTTCCGTCGATGTCAATGCTGTTCTTTTTTGCTTCATGGGCACTTCATGGATGGATCATATGAAGTGCATTGAAGCTTCTTTTTTTATTTAAAATTAAAAGACATAATGAAGAAATTTTCGTTGTCGAGATTCGAACTTGGTCGGCTTAAAAATTTTGTCTGAAAGCACGTAGTCACTATATCACCTCATTGATTGTCATAGTTGGATTGAGATAGAGTTTTGATCTATACCAGATTTGATTTTGAAATGGATTGTATCTAACGATCACGGAATCACTCAAAAATTTTGGGAATTAAATTATTAAAAGCTTGTATTTCTAAGATTTCGTGGGCTGTGCTACTGCTAAGTAGCCTGTTTCACCTAAAAGTAAACAAGGTAAGACGAAGACTGACTAGATACAGAAGCACTAGCAGCCTCAGAGCCTTCAGTTTCCGCCAGTAATTAAATATAAAAAGTACAGCTATTGCTTTTTATTAAGATCTTCAAAGCAGGGAGAAGCTATTAAAGACTCACTATGAAGTTGTATTTCTGTAAGATGATCATGATTGTGTTTTAACAAATTTTTTCCCATAATTTTTACTTAGTTACCATGTATTTGAAAATAATTATCAATAACAAATAATTCAATTGTCCAAAACAAAAAAAGGGATGAAAAGGAGTCAATAAATAAAGTCAAACTTTATAGTAAAAAAAAGCACTAAAAGGGATTCAACTCAATTGCATGAAATAAAAAAGAAATAAAAATAAATTACAAAAACAGCAAAAACAAATCATAAAATACTCACATCGAGAGACTAAATTTTACCAAATGGCTGTTGATAACAAAAATCAAAAAACTAAAAACGAAATTGATTGAATTACTTTTGAACCCCACAAAAAACATATACCAAACCCTTGTATAGATATCACTCCAAATATGAAAGGGTTAACAAAAAACAACTTTAGAAAAAATTATATGAAACGGTCACATGATTGCTCTTAAAGGACATGTTACTAAAGCAGAAACAAACAAACAAACAAACAAAAAAAAAAGTTGGAGGGAAGAAATAAAAAAAATTAGGAAAGAAAAACAGGGTAAAATAAATATGATTTATGATGATAACAATTGAGAAAAAAACAAAAGCAAAAATTAAAAATGAAAACAAAACTGGTATAAAAATCTATAACATACACTCAGGCGCTTAAACGTCATAGTGTTAGTGGATATAAAAGAAGGCAATCCACTGCCTTAAAGCTTCCTTAAACCACGTTTTCAGTTATGCTATGTGTCTAGTGGTGTTAAAGGAATGCGTGTTTTTTTATTACTATACACATATAAGATTACGAAAGACCTTTGTGTGTGTGTGTGTTGAAAGTTTTCAAAACATGTAGAAACCACATAACAATAGTTGGCAACCAATGACAATGACAATACCAGCATTAGCGTAGTGCCGTGGCAGTGGCATTGGCAGCAAACGGAAACAAAGAGAATTTTACAAATGACGTACCGAATTTTATTAATAAATAGAAACTCCAAAACAAAAGGATATAGGGGGACACTAAGAAAACGTGGGGGTGTATGGTCTTAAAAATAGTCGAGTAAATTTAGAGATTTATTTAATGTTTATAGCAATAGAGTTTTGCCAAAGTATGAGCAGACTAAACAATTTAAAATCTATAAAATATAACGACTGATACCAAAAATCCCAGCTAGCAATATAGGGGAAATTTCAGGATAATTCTCTTTTGATTTTTGTTAAGGATAAAACTTGTTTTCAGAAAGTTTTCTTTTCTATAAATAAAACAGAGATTTCTAAAGCTATAAAATATTAATTTTTTTGCTAAGAAATTCCAAAGGTAGTCTATAGTTGTTATTTTAATAAATATCAAAGCACATTAATTTATGAGCTTAAATTTGAGGTGATTCGTGACTTGTGTTAAAGCAAACATGCTTCAAATGAGTAATAGATTTTTACAGCAAATACTAAACAACATTTGTAAGATATTTGTATAACGCGTTTACTCTTTTAAAAAGTTTTAGTACCATTTTTTGTGCTTCGTGGCATGTTTTGTTCAAAATTAAGCAGTTGACAAAATCTAAAATTGTAATGATTTCCGTTTTATTTATGGTATATATTTTGTAAATTAAGTTCAAAAACTAACACGATATTAAATAAAACAAGTGAATGGTAGGTTAGCTTTAATATATGCATTAGTTGGAGCTTTTTAAGCCTTAAAGCGAAATCTTTACCCAAAATATGACATGTTCTCGTTGTGAATCGCCGATACTGTCGATAATGTCGAAAAAATTAAATCTTCTGTAAGACTGTTGCTCACGGCTGCGATGTTTTCACTTGAAAACATTAAATATATGCTCCTATTAAAGAACAAAGTTTTTGTTGAAAAACCTGATAGCAGCAGATTCAGCTGGAACTTCATATCGTATTTAGTTGGCCGAATAAATGTTTAGCCTTCTTCACTCGGCTCATTACAATAAATTATTCAATACTGGCTACCAGTCTATCTACCGTTGCGGCCTTGGCTCTATAGACGTGAGCCTTAACAAAGCCCTACAAAAAAATCTAAGGGCGTTAAATCGTACTATCTTAGCGGCCAATTTACCGGCCCCAAACGTGAAATAAACTGTTCACCGAAGTCGCCTCTCAATTGAGCCATTGCTCAGCGTACTGTGCGGCATGTGGCACCGTCTTGTTGAAACCACATGTCAGCCAAGTCCAGCTCTTCAATTTTGGGTAAAAAAATTTGTAATCATTGCACGGTAGCACTCGCCATTCACAGCAAAGTTCCTGCCTTCATCGTCTTTGAAAAAGTACGGTCCCATGATGCCACCGGCCCATAATTCACATCAAACAGTGAGTTTTTCGGGATACATTGGCAGTTCTTGGAAATGGAAATCTTACTTATTCACATATCCATTCAACTGGAAATGAGCTTCGTCGCTCAACATAATTTTCTGATAAAAAGGCTTGAATTTTGAGCATGGATTTTGAATCTGCAAGCGTTGTTCGTTTCATGGTTAAATTATAAACCAAGCTGAACTTGTTTGATAGTAACATGTCACACGAAAACAGCTGTTGCCATACTGCTTGAGTAGCAGAATGAAACAACTGCGTCAAGAAGAGTGAGAGTTTGGGAGTTTGTTGCATTCATTCGCATAAGATTGGTTAAGGGGATGTTTCTCCAATTCTGCAATTTCTGTTCATTTTAGTTCAAGCGATTAAAGAAATAACACCAGAAGCTTTTGAAATAAGCTTTTTTGTTTACTTATTTAATATAATTTTTAAAAGAAAAATATCGTGGATTTTACTTCCAAAAAGAGTATAAATATCATTAAGTTATAAGTTATTAATATTGCTACGTTTTAACTTTTTAAAACGTTTAGGTTCGTTTAAATTGCGTTAAAATAAAAGAAACTCCACGTTTGTTGTTGTTTTACAGTTTTATTTTATTATTCAATAAATTTTATACTGTTTGTCTTAATACAACACTTTTATTTCCGCTTCAACACGTCTTTATCTTACGACAGCCAAACATTAACTAACTATGTAGGCAAAGCAGTCTCCTAATATATACTCGTACCTAATTAAATACAGTTTGGAAAGCTCTGAAAATATCGACCATCTTCTACTTTCATATCCGTTAATTCAAATGTAACGTTTAGATCGTCGATGTGCCAGTCAAATTGACAGGGTGACACAAAATATACCAGAATCCCGCAATACAGTGTTGTATTATAATTTTCGTAACAATAATTTGTTTTTTATTTAAAAGTTTCCTTTATAAATATATTACTCGGTACTTTAAAGAAATTTTTGCGAAATGTACTGTATGGCGAAACATGACGACAAAAAAGTGTCGTTCACCTCAAGAAGTTTCAGCCAGTTAATTTCAAAAATTCTATTCTTAATTCACATTTTTAACTACTGGGTATTTTATCACATATTTTATTCCTTTATCCTGTTTCTCTTGCCTGGACATGTATGTGGCAGCTAAAAACTTGGCTTCAATCCCATGGATAGGAGTTAGTCTGACCAAAAAAAAACATAAAATGGAATGGGTAAAACGAAAAAGTTATGATTGTCTACATGAAGAACAGAAAAAAAGAAGAAGAAGAATTATGAGCTATAAAAAATTGTTTACCGCAATAAACATGACTGGCATACAGAAAGACAATAGAAATCAACACCAATAAATTAATGCTCTTCGAGTTAGAAAAATAAAACAAAAAATTTCCAGAAATTATGAAAAATCCACAAAAGTATTTTTGATGTAAAAACCAAAAGGCTCTTGGCGTTAAAATGATGAATTCCAACTAAATTGAATATCGTTATAATAAAAATAAATCAAAATTATAAACAGCAACAGAACAGAATGAAAGCAGTTGCCAAATAAAAACATGAGTCTCATACAACAACACTCAGTGCATGTCAAAATCATATAAAAACTGAAACCAAACATTTTTAAACCACAAAAATTATTTTTTTTTACCATAAAATAAAAATTAAATAATTAAAAGTAAAGGAAAATTGTATACAAAAATAGTTTCTACTAAAAAGAAAAGAAAAAAAGTAAGAAAACTTGTGCATAATTTAGACTAAAATATTCGAAAGAAAACGAACAAAAATTTCGTATTTCGTCCTGCCTTTCTTTGCATTACTTGCGGTCATTTGTAAAATGTAGAGAAAAAATTATTCATTTTTTTCAAAATAAAAAAAATTTTACAATTTTTCTTCATTGCTAGTGAGTGAAAGTGTGTGTTTTACAACATTTTTACATTCAAAAACATTTCTTAGTTTAATTTTATGTTACAGCTACTGCTGTTTCTGTTGCTGAGCCTGGTTCTCTTATTCGGGTAACGAATGTGCATGTTTTGCATGAATTATGAAAAAGTATAATTGTTTGTGGCAAGTAAAGCACTTAAATTGAAAGGAACAGAGAGAATAAGAACGGAAATGCTGAAAATTCAAGAAGCTTTTAAAAATTTTATAAAATTTGTGTGTTTTTACTCTTCGTTTGTTGGCTTTAAATAAGCAGTTGAGGTCAAAATATAGAAAATAATAATGCAAATGTAGGCAGTGAGTTAAATAAAAGGGGTTGTCTGAAACAAAAAATTAAATTTAATGCAAAAAGTAAATAATTTCAGTTTAAAATGTTTTTATTAAGAAAAAAATAATTTTTGGTTTAAAGAAAAATTTTAATGCCAAATATGTATTGCGTGTTAACTAACATTACAATTATAAATTAAGGATAATTGGCAAATGTTAAATGTTAATTGTTTGGTCCTAAATGGAATTCTTCAAAGTATTCGTATCTTTAGCTATGATCTTTCCCCATCTTTCTTGCTACATATTGTTATGACGAAAAACAGAAATTCTTAAATCTCTTTATTATTTACACAACATTCGAACCACTGTTCATAAGCTGCATCTTTACTTATGCACTATTTTAACTACAACTGATTTTATGTACTATTTAATCAATACTGCAATACCATTAAGCACAACCATAATATGCGTAGGCTAGCTTCAACGACAATCAAATGTGTATAACTATAATGTACACAACAAACTTTTCGCCAAGTTTTGTTCATTTTTTTGTTTACATTCTGAGCGAACCTTATCTCACTGTAAGTACGTAGACAATTGTTTGTGTTTTATAAACAAAACAATAGCAAAAGAAACATGTAATGCAATAGATGCTCTTGTTTTTAGTGGTCACCGAAACAGCGACGATTGAAAATGCGTAGCGGGTGTATGCAGTATTACTGTATTATTTTTTCTGATAATATTTATAATAATATTTCCATGGCGCTGCTGCCGCATTTCAGTTATACAAAACGTTTCCACAATTCAACTCGTGTGATATCCATTTGCTTTATTTTTTTGGTTGAACCCTAATGCTTTCCAACCGTTTTGAAATAGCTGCTTAGATGGCTCTCAATCTTTGTGGCCTAATGCTTCCAATGCTTTCAATGCTTTTCCCAGCTGATCGCACTTTTTACCACCTATGAACAGATAAATACTATATAACAAACCGTCAAATAAGATGATCAAGCCGTAAATAGTCGATAAAATTCACTTTATTATATCAGACGATTAGAGAGTGAAACATCGTAAGATACACTTTGTAACAATATTTTTTTCTAACAAGTTCTAACGCTGTTTTGTCACTGTGAACGACACACGGATCTGTAGCAATACTTCAAAGCACAACTAAAGCAATTAAGGTTAGCAAAAGAACGCTTAATTGGGTCTGTCAGCAGTTTTTTTTTCATTCACATCGTTTGCCTTTATCACTATGGTACAAATCTGAATACGAGAGACCAGAGACCAAAATATGACGGTATTTGTATTGTTGAAGAACGTGACAGCTATTAAAGCTGCCCAGATTCAACGTAAAAACTTATATGTGCTATAATCAACTTTTAGTCTATTGAAGGAATCTACAGCACATCTTTTTTGTCGTTGCCAGACATTTAACGACTAAAATAGTCTTGCAATTGACCACAACTATAGCTTTAAAAAACCGACTTAGTGGCTGTCTGCACGTGGCCATAGAATGTAGATACTTCGGCTATGAGCTTCTTTTAAGCATAGGACGACGGCTCTAAAATTGTTCCTATTTACCCATATAATGAAGCCATTGAGCCATCCAAGTTAAATTGTTTTTCAATCGAAAAAAACGGCTTTTCGCCAAATATTACCTCTCAACTGTTTTTGAGCATTCCACCTCATATGTTCTTTTATAAATTGAAGGCGTTGTTGATAGCGAGCTGTATTTACCCGCTTGACATGAGATGCGCAATAAACGATTGTTCGCTATTAGCGACGAATTTTCGAATCCAAAATATTTGTTTTTGTCGAATAAAATTGCTTAACATAGCATAGAAGATTGCTGTTCATTTGATGATACTTTTGTTCCTTCTCAATTCACATGTACTATTACCATGTGCCCTAGCTTTTAGTCGTCACTGAAACAGCGACGAATGAAAAGCGTGACGTGTTAATTTTCTTTTTTTATTTTATTTTTTTTTTATGTTATTTCTTGCTTTTTTAAATAGACAATTTCTCTCATTTTTAGCATTAAGAAGTGAAAACATTGCAAAAGCAGAAGTAATGCTACAAACACAGTCAAAGCTACCGACCATCGACTACAAGCTGTCAAAAGTAGAGTATATGTATGTATGCATATGAAAATAATTATTTTAGCGGCAACACGGCCTTATACTACACGCCTACCTTTGTAGCTCGAAACCAATTTAGACTTATTTCTATTTGTCTTGGAGACAAAAAACAGCTTAGTGCTGTCAATACAATAAGATGTATGAAATAGGCATTTTCAAAATGCAAAACATGAAATATTTACACTAAAAACGCGAAAAAATTTATGTGGAACCACTGAAATATTTTGTTTAGGTTATGTTCAATGTGTCAAATCAGATGTTTATATTAAAATAATTCTGAGTGCTTGGCTACTTTTGTAGCTTCAAAAACAGAAGGGGCCAAAAGCAAAGTTATTTGCTTTAGCTATGGTTTGCTGTCGATATCACAGGCAAGCTTTCGAGATCGAGAGATTTGCTGCCACAAACTATGCGATAGGTGAACTATATAAGTTCTTTTTCGTTTTACTTTTAGTAGTCGTTTTCGTTTTATGAGAAGAATGTTTGTCGTTCGTTCAGTGGTCACGCGGGTAGTTGAGGCTTTTTCTTCAGTTTCGATAATTGTAGATGTCCACTGATTGAAATAGCTCTTTGATTTACTTGCATTTACCAGCTAAATACTTAATGATGTTTAAACAGTTCACCGAATTTTTCGTTTTTCCTGCGCCGTTTAAGGCTTGTGGGTACCTTTTTTCAAAATATGTATTATAGGTTTTATAGTTTTTTAGAAAATTCATTACCACATTATAGATTTATCCTATTGTTTATAGCGATTTTCCGATAGAAATATCCTTCTGATTGGAAAACATCAATTTTTACCATTTGTGAAGAGCCTTACGCTCTTTTTCTACCTGTTTCAATATGCTAAACCGACTAAAGTTGAACTTTAATTTTACTTAGTTTTTATTAAAGTTTATCGCAACAGATGACTAATCTTAATGAATACTGAAGGTTGAACCAAAACCTAAAGTAAGTATTGTGTGCTTGACTGCAAACGTGAAAGGAGAATTACCAATGCAATGAACTTGATTTTAAGTTTTAAGTTTAACATAAATTATCATTTAAAATGTCTACTTTTTGTGAAAAAAAAAAATTTCATTTATTGTTTGTGATTCGCAATTTTTTGATTTAAAAACAGTGTGATTCTATCCTTATAGACCAGAGTGTAATTCTATGTTTAAAGAAAATAATTAAAGATCTGGAATATCTAAATCTCTCTCTCTCTCTCTCTCTCTCTCTCCAAAAAAATTGAAATTTTCTATTTTATTTTAAAATGCAAATTTCTAGTCAAGGCAACCTCCTATATAATTTTAGAAAAATGTCACAAGAAAAATAAATTCAATTCAATTTCAAGGTCATAAAGTTAAATATCAAAGAATAATTTTAGCACGAACTTTTCGCTTTGATCAAGAAAATAAATGTGAATAATGCAAATGACATACTAAAAAACAAAAAAATTTAAATGAGAAATGCCAGCCATTACACCAATTCTCCAACTGGTATGGTGGTGTACCACCCAAATACTGACATTGAAATACAACAAAGAGACAAAGCAAAAAACACAGAAAATTTTATTGAAATGGAAATAGATTTTTAAGGATAAATTCCAGAACAAAAAAGAAATAAAAAAACAACCTTGTCGACATAAATTGGCAACTTATGCAAAATACGCTCACGCACTCTCACTCACTGGCTTAGAAAAACAAAAATTTAAAATGAAAATAGCATTTACGACAAAATTATATTCCAGATATTAAATGAAGCATATAATACGTCAAAAACTAAGTTAGTCAGTATATATAAAAAAACAAGCTGATTGATGGAAAATTAAATAAATTAAATGTAAGAAAATAATTTAAGCATCTAAGCGTGCACTTAAATTAAATGCCTTTTACAGAGAACAAAAATTACAAATTGAAATGGAAAATAAATCAATAAAAGGCTGTAACCTTTTTCATAGGAACGTTGGAGTCTCTTTATTTCTACTTTTCTTTGTATAAAAATCTACCTCAATTTTAATACACAATAGAGAGCCCTAGACAAAGTGCTTTTTTCTCTACACAAGAAAAAAAATATATTTACTTTGCTGACTGCTTTCATTCATTATAAAATACACACATTTTATTGTAAAATTTAATTTTTATGTGAAAAAAATTCAATAATTTTTTTCTTGATATTTTATTGCAATAAATACGGACAAGTTCAATTTTTAGATAACCTTGAACTTGTTACACGTTTTTTTCTTCAATTTTATTTTAATAAATCATTTTGTCTTACAATTTTAGTTTTATAAACAAATTGATTTCATTTCTTTATTATAGAAATGATTTTACAAAACGATAACCTGCCCCTGATAACCTTTCTACATATACCAGGCTGATGATGATGATAATGTTGCCCGCCAATTGAAATTTCTATATCTCTGTATGTAGAGCAGCAGCATCAGGCAAGCTAATATCAGTGCATTTCACAATTGTGGTATTGTGAGAATTTCTCTCTCAGACCACACGGCAAGAAAATATTTTATTTTGTTTTTTACACAAATAGTTGCGTGCACAGTGCTTTCACACTTAAAGTTTACTATTTTCACGAAAAAATTTAAGGAAAAAAAGGAAAACAAGGAGAACAACGATGAAAGGTGTAACAAAAGAATGAATATAATAAGAAAATAATAGCAAGAAAACAACGAAGAAAAAATAATAAAATAAAAAACAAAAATAATAACAGAAAACAACAAAAAACAATAAAGATCGACAACAACAAAGAACAATGAAGAAAAATATCGAATTAAGAAGAAATTTAAAGTAAATAAAACACGTGGAATAAAATGTTTCATAACATCAATTAGACATTTTTCTCTCACTGTGTTTTTTGTTTATTTTCTCCTTATTCCTCTTTGTTTATTTTTTGCAAGCGTACTAACAGTACGGGTGAAAACAACTTTCGCTCAGAGCCATTTTTTGGCTGTCGATGGTGTAAAAGTATATTTGCATAATAACATATAACATTTTTTCATTCATATGTAAGTTGAATTGATTGGTATACGTTACTTCTAGAACGCAATCAAGTATGAAATCATTAAAGAAATAAACCTTAAGGTTCTCATTTGAGAACTTCAACAAAATTTTAGTTTAAAAACATTAAAATGTTCAGTTTGTACATTTTTATTCAGAGAAATCAGTTGCAGAAGTAACACAGCTGGAGGTGCCTCACAGTCTTTTAGTATTTTAAAAGTTTTAATGACAACCAATAACATCCTCTGAAAAAATATAACATCATCTATGAACATCACCTCTTTTAGGGAAAAAAGTAAGGAAGCAATGCTAAGCAAGGTTTCTCACCACTACACCAAATGCACTAGGGACGTTGTTTATAAGCAACGACAGAAGTTAACACTATCAATCTAGGATTCACCACAGTCGACAAATAACCTGCTGGTATTTGCCTAGTACCATGTTCACACATAGGTTTAATTGCGCAATTAAAGCACTAATTGAGCTCAATTTATCATACAAAAGCACAAATTTAAGTTTTCAGGAACAAAATATATCTGCATTCATTTTTAGCTTTCAAATTCTAATTGGTCAAAGTTAGTTTCGTTTTGTGTTAACACCAAATTCGATGGAACAATTTTAAAATTGACTCAATTAAAACATATGGTACAGGTCACAGTTCTCTTGGTTCCAGTTTTAGACAATTATGAAAACATGAGCAACATACTTGCTATCTTTCAAGTGTGTACGAGTTGTTATCTTACTAGACACAGTAATTTGTAGCAACTAATAGCTGCACATTGTCCTCATTCCTGTATTCCTTCTGATAAACAACCTATGGTTTTCATATGCACAAAGTCATTTTTTGCTCTGTGGTCTAATTATTTAGCGAGAATTATCATTTGCTCACAAAAGTGTTTTATTATAGTTAGCCAGACAACGTCCAGCCCACCTGGGTCCAATATTGATCCCACTGTGACACCCATCAGTAATCCGGAAATTGTCAACCTACATGTCGAATATGATGGTTTGCGGAATTTGCAGATTAATTTTGTGTTTTCATTTGAAAAAAGTGCTTCAGAGTCGCTTCGATCATACTCTATGTCCCGGATAAATCCGGGACAACCACGAATTTCGGCAGGAAGACAATGCTGTGTGTTTGGTGTGACGAGAATCGTGTGGTGTACAAAGAGCTTCTAAAACCTGGTGAAACCGTAAATCAGTCATGAGCTTGTCATGGGACTTTTGTCCCCGATCAACTCACACGTAATCTTACGCTCTTGCTGAAGTCGTCAAAGAGACAGTGACGAACGCATACGTATGGTAAATATACGCAAAAAAGGCACAGACAAATAATTATAAAAAGTTTCTTTCGCTTTTGCTTTTAGTTGTCACTGAAACACCGACAAGTGCACATGTGCACTCTCTCTAAAAAATTAATTTCCATGTTCTCACTAACACAACTACATTTTTATTTTTTATCAACACTACCGTAAATACAGATCACTACTGAACTACGGATTTTACAAAGTAAATATGAGTTGATATTACGATTCAATTGTTACAAGGAAGGAGTGAAGGAAGTAACCTGTATTTTAGGTAAAAGAAAAAGCTGCAACACACGCAAAAAGCGACTATTTGGGCAAGAGAGCGACAAGCCTGGACTCAGCATCAGTGGCAGTAAATAATTTTTGGCACAGTAAAGTAATACGAGCTAAAAGCGAGACATATCAATGGTATTGCCTCAAATGTAGGGTTAAATTTCCCGGAAAATATTACGGGATAAGTATGCATGTCCGCAAAAGGCTTAGAAAGCCTTTGTTTTATAGAATCGAACAGGTGAATGCTTCGCCGTACATAACTATTTTAGAAAATTATATGTGGCCATCTGTGACAAGTTTAGTTACCCTCGACGAATATGTGTTTCAGCAAGATTGAGCTACAGCTCACATCTCTAAAACGAAAAAAAAAAATGGTTTCAGAACAATAACATCAATGTTTTGGAGTGGCCATCATCTAGTCCAGATTTGAATCCTATAAAATAAATATGAGCTATTAAGAAAAGCTGGCTAGGAGCTGATTCCCAAACAACCATGTCAGGTCTCAAAAGAAAAATAAAGGAAATTTGGGATTTTATTACTTCTCAAGAATGCTTCAACTTGATAGAATCCATGGTCGTTGCAGTTATGAATACCAGAGGTGATGGTACTCAATATTAATTTCAAATTTAAAATAGTGCCAAACTATAATAGTCAATATTTGTAACGAATCCGCCTTCTAACGTTTTTTTTCAACTAGTGCGAAAATTGCGTACGGATTTCGGAAGAGAAGCACCGCCAGCTCCGTATGTAAACAAGCAAATTATGTCGCATTTGGGGCACAGAAAACCCGCACGAATACATTGAAAAGCCGATACACCCAAGACGAATCACTGTTTGGTGCCGATTTTGGTCCAGAGGCATAATTAGGCCATTTTTCTTCCAAAATGAGCAAGGAGTGGCCGTTACAGTCAATGGCGATCGTTACCGGGCCATGTTGAACGAATTTTTGTTCACAAAAATTGAAGAGGAGGATATTAGCAAATGTGGTTTCAATAGGACGGCGCTACGTGCCACACAGCGGAAGCTACACTCGATGTTTTGCGCCCTGTTTTTGAAGATTATCAGCCGCAGAGCTGATGTGTTTGGCCACCTCGGATTTGACACCGTTGGACTATTATTTGTGGGGTGTCGTCAAAGATAAGTGTTACGCCAACCAGCCAGAGACAATTGACGCTTTAAAGGACAATATTCGTGAAGCCAATAGTGAAGTACACACAATCGATAATGTGCTTAAATATTGGACCGATCGTGCAGGCTACTGCATAGCCAGTCGAGACAGCCATTTGAATGAAATTATTTTCCATTATTAACCAGAAGGATTGTACTTTCAAATAAAAAAAGATATTTGAGAAAATATTCAGTAGTATTTGGCGGACCCTTTACTAAGTTACCTGAATTTTTTAAATTAACAAAATAATTTAAAGTATGAACTAAAGTTTGTGTTTGTGGTTTGAATAAAGAATTAATTTGTGTTAAAAAAAAATAATGATTTTATTTTAATGGGGTTCAGAACACGGATGGGAAGAAAATAATAAGCGAAAATAACATAGGGTACGAAACTCAAATTGGTAGGGAAGTATACCCCCTAACATATGCAGTTAAAAATGAAAGATGCCCTTTAAACTTAACTTTGGACTGATTATGCTTTTAGAAGCTCTAAAATGTTATCTTTTCGCTCTTTTTTAATCTTAATATAGGTTAATAAAACAATAATTTTTCATTTTATTGCAAAGGAAAAAAGAATAAACTTTTCGTTAATAAAACAAATGTTTATTAGATTCTTTGCAATTTTTTCGCTTTTCCTTTTCGTCTTTCGTTTTATTATTCTTTTCTTATGTTCTTGCGATTTTATGTAAAAAATCGTGAAACTTTGTTTTAAGTTTAGTTTTCTATGTTCGCTCATCTTTTCTAGTTTTTCTTTGTTTTTAGGAAATTTACGCCAGAACAGCGTAAAATACTATAAAAGTTTTTCTATATAATTTTTTTCAAATTTTTTTCCTGCTTCTTATTTTTAGTTTGTAGTTCAAATGCATTTTTGTTTTTTTTTTGCACCCTCTTGCCATAAAGTTAAATGTACAGATGCCAGGTTAACCGCAAATAAAACGCCAGCAATTTGTAGATGATTTTCATTTTTTTTCGTAGCAAGAAACAAAGTTTTTTGCAATAAAATTATAGGGAAAAAACTCAAAGTAAGAAAAACTGTTTTACTGTAGAGTGTGTATTTTTTTTATTAATGATTTTTGTTTTTACCTGCAAGTTTTCGCTTTCTTTTCCTTACTTTTTCCTTTAACGTTGTTTTTTTCTTTTTCTGCTCAAAAGAAGAAAAGGAAATAATATAAAAACAAGGCCACAGCAAAACTACCTTTTAAGGAGTAGCAGTAGAAATGTATAAAAATGTTAATATTGACTTTAAAAGTCGGTTTCTGGTGTAAGCTGCCACTGCAGCAGCAAATAGGCCATTTAAGGCAAATAGCAGAAATAATTAAAATTGAGTTTTTTTTTTTTTTGTTAAACTGCTTTTAAATAAAAGCAAAGTAAAATGGAGAAGAAGAAAACAGTTTATAAACTACTAACTTGTATTTACGCCTTAAGATAGGCAACAAACTTTTGTAGTACTCAACAGCCTTAAGGTATGCAGCTTTAAAAAATAAATAAAAGAGTGCTATCACAATGCTAAAAAAAACTAAAGTTTTGAGAAATTAGATTTGAAGACAGAAAAATATTTAGGAATTAAAAAAAATTAAAAAGATTTATTTTTATTTTATTTTTCCCTTATAAAACAGAGGTTTTACAATTGGTAATAATAATCGATGCAATATTACTTCCCGAGGCGAGTGAAGTACACTTTCATTCTATGATAACCTTATAACCAAAGTTTAGGTAATGAATTTAATACGCCATTAACTGTCAGTCGGTTCAAAAGGCAACCCCATTATCTTTGAAAACTGTATGAGTCTAGTCACCTACTATGCTAACGTATACCAAAACCTCACCTTTCTTATCTGATCTTATACATGAATGCTTTTATTTAGGTAAGGTCTAGTTCATTTATTTAAATCATAACTAATCATAACTAATGTTCTTTCTCTAAATAAATTTTTATACATCGTTAATAGTTTGTACTACCCAACTTGACCAGGGATTCACAATAATCAATTGTTCGCTATTAGCGAAAAATTTTCTAAACAAAAATATTTGTATTTGACGAACAAAAATCCTTCACAGAGAATTGCTATTCATTTCATGAGACAAAATTTTCTCCTCAATTCAAAAGTACTCTTATGCTGTTGCTTCTAGTCGTCATTGAGACAACGACGATTGAGCACGCAAATCGAGTATATGCTGATATTCTTCTATCTTTGTTTTCTTGTTTCTTTATAGCATTCGAGATCGAAAGATTTGCTGCTACAAGCTGAGCGACAGGGCGTTTCGCCTCCAATAGTCGTTTTCGAATGTTTTATCAGAGAAATGTATGCCAAACGTTCGAAAGTGATTTTATTATTGTTATAGTCAAGCGGGATTTAGTGGTACTATTCGCTCTATAATTAACTCAAATAGTTATACTAATCCTTAACATAAAATAAATAGAAGCTTTAGATTATTGTTTTAAGTAATTTAAGGAAGAAGTGTTGAATAGGTAAGGTTAAGTTTATTGCTATAATTCAGAGAGGAATAATCCAATATTTTCCTTTTGAGCCTCGGGCGAAATTATCTAGAATTGTCATCTAGACACGTCATTTTAAGCCATATTGGAGATAGATGATAACATTAAAGATACTTTGTGTGCTTACTCTTCCTTCTTATGTCGACAACTTTTACAAATGTCGTCACTACGGATTTCTATTCCTAATGTTTGGCAAGCAAGGATATATTACTCTATTGTTATTGATGACAGTATATCACCGTTTAAACAGGAGAATCTTAATAGCACTACGGCCCATAAAAATATCTAAAGTTGGTCCAGCTTTGACGCACTCAGCAGTTGTTTTGTTTCTTTAATTTCACTTATTGCTAGTTAGACATCCATATTTGTTGCGTTAATGGTATGTTCGGCCCTTCATTTTTCATTTTTATCTACAAACTAGATCTCAACCTAAAATTTACAAAAATTCTAAGACCTGATAGGCTTGGAGATGCAAATACTGCCATATACGTACTAATTTCCATAACTAAGCACGCATTACAAATGTATTTGAACGGCAAAATTATAGTATCTTTAAAGGAAAGTGCCAAAGCTGTCCGAAACCAAATATAATTGGCCTAGAGTGGTCTCTGAGTCTTAGTATCGATTTTATTGCAATGCTTTTATGTTTATTACAGTGATGATGAAGATCTAGACGTAATAATTTCGAACCACAGTACTGTACCAAACCAAAGCTGGTTGTGAAAATGTGGGACTAATATCCACAGTGCATATTCAGTGTACGGATCCGTTTGTAAATTATTTTTGAAGGATTTGAAGGCATTAAATATTATTTTTAACCTTAAAATTCATTTTCATGAAAGTTTAGTGTTCGGATTAACTTACATTTTTTTTTTCAAATGAAAACTCCAGATCAATAGCTTTTTTGACCAATTAATCTTTGAGATCTTTAATCCTCATATGTAAAGTACATACTAATACCTAAAACAAGAGTAATTAATTTATCAAGTAACTTATCTCTTCAAGAGCTCTACATTGTTCAAATGTGCTAAGAAGAATCCAGTTTTGTCAAACTGTTTGTCATTTTGCAGCTATAGCAAGTTCTTGGATCCGTAATTGCCAGCAGCTTTTACACAAGAAATTTTTTATTAAGAGGTTAATTTTTTAAAGAATAAATGTACACATTATAACAACAATAAACATAGGCAAACTGTTGTGTTTGGTTTAACTACTGCACACAAGAAATACCAGCAATTATATTTGATATATTACACACACACGTACTACTGTATTCAATTGCAATAATAATGTAAGATTCTAGAATTCACTGAATGAAAAAGATGCATGACTATGCTTAAGCTTTCCAAAGAACATTTCAGTTTAGTGTAAAGATCAAAATGTGTGAAGCGTTATTAAGAGCGTATTAAAGATTTGTTTTAAAATCTCGTGAGTTTACTGTTGACTAGTGTTGCGGTTTTGCTTATTACTAACCAAAATTGGTTATATTTTTTTTCGATATGGACTTTTTTGTACTTTGGTTACCTTTTTTTATCGAAGTACGAAAAATAGTAAAGGTAATTTGTATTATTTAAAAAATGGGACTTTTGGTGTGAAACTTATTCAAAATACTCATTTGCATTAGCTAAGACCTCTCACGTGTGTTTGATGACATATCGATACGACTGCTCATTTTATGAGGACAATAACGAATCAAGCAAATTTTGTGTACTCAGCTCTAAAGTGAAATGTATTCTGATCGAAACAAAAATTAGTCGGACGGACAAGGTGTGAACAATAAGGCGGATAAGGCAAAACTTTCAAACCACGACTTTAAGTCTGGTCGATTATTTCAAGTATATTTTTTGCCAAAGCTTGCAAAGATATCGCAATAACTTTTTATGGCTTTTGAGTAACATTTCGGACATGGCAAATGGTCTTTTAACGTCTCTCGAGTGAGTAGCTTCCAATAATTTTGCAAGCTCTTCTTGACTTTGACACCAATCTTCGCAAAGTAACGCCTTCAATTTATCATCTTGGAACAGTTTTCGCTGATCTGGAGATTTTTCTATTTGTATTCATCACTTTGGAACCAAACAATTCATCTTTCGCAAGTTGAAATCGATGGAACATATTCATGATAAGCATCGGTGAACAATGGAAGTTCTGTAGCTGCTCTTTTTATTTTGTTAGAACTTAATTAGATATTTACGAAATATGGCAAATATTTCACTTTAGCGCTACTCTTTGGTTCGGGTATTTGTAGATACATTAAGAGTAAGGACTAAAATTTTCCGCAAATAATTTAAAAACTTTAATACATACGATATACGAAGTTGCGTTAAACCGGTCTATATATAATATTGCTACGTTTTAACCTCTTTATAATTGCGTCAAAATAAAAATTAACACCACGTTGTTGTTGTTTTACAGTTTCTATTTCTTCACTTCACAGTATACAGTTATAACTATATAGTCTCCAACCTATCTATCTTGCATTTAATATTCGTTGATACAAAACTTTTATTTACACCTAAACATGACTTTACTTTATGACTGCAAAACGATAACTTTCACTATGTAGGCAAAGCAGCCTCCTTATATACATACATAACCACCTACAGTTTGAAAAGTTCCGAAAATGTCCCAAACGCTCTCAAATTCTCTATTTTATGACCGTTAGCTTTAAAAATGTAAGATTGGGTTATTCCAAGATCGTATTGGCAATGCCATCAAATAACACATATCAATACGGCAGGCTAATACATTTTCAACCTTGATATAAATCAATAGACAAAAATTCAACAATACAGCCTCTGATGTGGTGTATTTCCTTTTTAGGCATTTTTGTTTTCGTAACAATATTTATATAAAGTCGTTACACATTCCCATAACCTTCCATAGAGAAACATAGAGACTTCTCCAAGTCAATGAGCCTGCACCCGATTCTATTTTTAAACTCATTGAATACAGTTTAACGTCGGCTCCAAACGGCAAATGCATTTAGAGAAGTTTTCAATAGTAGTAATACTGATAACCAGTTACTAGCTAATGTTATGAGGTGATATCGCTGTCGAAAAACTTATTTCCTTTTTTTACGATGGTTTGGCCTGGTATTGAACAGACGATCTTCTGGTTGGTAGGCGGATGTCTTACCAACCATGCCACAACGGCACACATACATACATACATATATCATTATCATAATGTTTTATGCCATCATTTATCGTTTTTTATACTAAAGTTTTGGTTATTTTTTGGTTACTTTTTATTCAAATTTGGTCACAAAATTTTCGTATTTGAGGCAACACTGGTGCTTACACAATTTCTTTGTAATATCGGACTCAGAAAATAAATATTTTTAAAATAAAGAAACTTCGCTTTCTTAAAAGTAAGAAACGTGATAACATTATGGTGTAGCATGTAATAAAGCCACCTTAAACCAACTTTAACTTTCTTATTTCTTTATTTTATGTGATTTTTATTAAAATGATTTACAAGTGTCTTTTATTTGTCAATGATTTTGCCATCCTTTCTTTAAGTATCGTATATATCTGTTCAACCTTGAAAATGCTTAAATTTTAAATATTAAACCCTTGTACTAACAGCTTCTTACACAAGACATAGCCCAACCAACACAATATTTTTTGTTAAATTTTAATATTCAATGAATATTAACAACTGCCTTTGGAAGATGCAAGAAAGGAGTAGAGTTTATTCTCTATGCCTTGTTATGATGTTTTTTCTTTTTGTATAAAACTTTGCTTTTACTCAAATAGCATATAAATAGAGAAAAGTTACTTTAAATATTGATAAAAAATTTTTATAAGTATTTATAGAAATAAACGAAACAAATTTCTATAAGTTTGCTTGTATAGTTTTTTTCTTCATTTTAATTTTACCTTTAAATAAAAAGTATTTTTAAAAAGAAATATTTTCAATTACTTTTTGCTCAAATCTAAATATGGAGAGAATATTTGAAAAAAAAAATATGAAACTTTTTTATAACGTTTGTTTTTTATTCTTCAATGCTTGTTAGAATTCTTCACTTGAGTAAATTTTAAAAATGTATTCAAATTATTGCCAACATACAAAAAAGAGAAAAATTACAAGACTGTAACAAGTAAATTCTTAGCTTCGAGATGGAAAAATCCATACAAGGAATGTACTTTTTTTATTCCTTTTTACTCTTCGATTAATGTAGAAATTTTAAGGAATTTTTTTAAATATTTGTTCTTAATAAACTTCAAAGAAATTATGATGTTTATTTCAGTGTGAAATATAATTTTTGAGAAGAATATTTAAATTAAAGAAATAATATACCAGACTGGGAGAAAATCAAATTAAAAATCTTAAACATAGGCAACGTACTACATTAAGATTAAAATTAACATTAATTTTAAAGTAGAAAAGCAATACAAACAAATTTTAAATTTATTTACGCAAAAATATATACAACAAAATTTGTAGATATTAACAGCCTTAGGTTATGCAGCATAACAAAAATATTAAAGAATAAAAACAAGATACGAAATTGTAATCGGTCAATCTGAACTGATACCAAAAATTACAATTCATGCTTCTGTTGCCTTCGAGTTAAACTATTTTCTGTTCATTGGTTGCATCAGTTTAAAGCCCTTCAATGCGTTAAGTCAATTTAATTCAGTTACTTCACAGTTTCAATAACTTCAACTGAAGGGTCCGCCAAATAATTTTTTTTTTTTTTTTTTTGAAAATGCTATAGAAAAACTACTGAATATTTTCTCAAAATTCTTCTTTTATTTGAAAGTACAATCCTTCCGGTTAATAATGGAAAATAATTTCATTCAAATGGCTGCCACGGCTGGCCATGTAGTAGCCTACACGATCGCTCCAATTTTTAAGCACATTATCGATTGTGTGCAGCTGTATTTCACCAACGACTTCACGAATTTTGTCCTTTAAAGCGTCAATTGTCTCTGGCTAGTTGGCGTAACACTTATCTTTGAAGGCATCCCACAAATAATAGTCCAACGGTGTCTAATCGCAGCTCCGAGGTGGCCAAACGACATCAGATATGCGGCTGTTAATGCGATCTTCAAAAACAGGGCGCAAAACATCGAGTGTAGCTTCGGCTGTGTTGCACGTAACGCCGTCCTGTTGAAGCCAAATGTTGCTAATATCCTCCTCTTCAATTTTTGTGAACAAAAATTCGTTCAACATGGCCCGATAACGATCGCCATTGACTGTAACGGCCAACCCTTGCTCATTTTCGAAGAATAATGGCCCAATTATGCCTCTGGACCAAAATTCACACCAAACAGTGACTCGTCTTGGCTGTATCGGCTTTTCAATGTATGCGTGAGGGTTTTCTGTGCCCCAAATGCGACAATTTTGCTTGTTTACATACCCGCCAAGATCAAAATGAGCTTCATCTGAAAAGACGTTTTTTTTTGACAAAATCGACATCTTCTGTAAGTCGATCGATCAAAGTAATGTCGCAATATTTCCCAGCGTTTTTAAAGCGTATACACAAACATATTCGTTCAGCGGAAGGATAAAACTAATTATCTGTCACATCAGACATGAGCTAAGTGTTACCATTCACGAAATAAGCCCTAATTGAAAAAGATGGCGGACCCATTATATAAAAAGTGAAAAATTAACCAGTTAGTTACTATGAGATATTATTTATGTATTTAAATATCATCTAGTCCTTACATAGGTCAGGTGGTCTAAGCTGTACAATATAGAGAGTTATTTGTTCTAAAATTAAGTTTGATCATCCCAAACCCCCAACTCAGGACGGCGTTAATAAAACGATATTTAAAAAAATGGTAAAAACGAGTTCAATTATAATGTTAACCGATCCCAAACCAATTTTCTGCCAGTTCAGATACCACTCATATAATTAAGAAAAGGGTGTCCCAAAATTAAAGCAAAATTTGAATTTCTCGCCATTTGTACAGTAAAGCGTTGGCAGCCCTAAAAAAACAATTCGACAGCTGACAGTTAAGGGTAAGTAAAAATGGACAGTTACACGATAGAACAAGGTGATTTCATTATTAAACAATATTTCAAAAATTATGAAAGCTCGTCGGTCGCAATTCGAAAATTTCATACAAAATATGGTAGGAATACTATTTTACCTTTGTCAACTGTGGAGAGATTAATTAAAGAATTGAGGGAGACTGGATCCGTTGGAGACGCCAAACACACTGGACGTAAAAAAAAACCGTTCAAATATCAATATCGAAGCAATGCATGAGAGTGCCGGTGATAAGCCAGAAACCTCAATTTCGCGTCGTGGACTAGAATTGCAAATTTCGAGAAGCTTTCTACAGCCTATACTCGCCTAAGATCTGTGTATTCATGCCTACAAAATTCAATTCACACAACAATTGAAGCCTAATGACCATGCACAGCGAAGAGAGTTCGTTGAATGGCTTATTGAACATCAACAAATGGATGCTGATTTTTCGAGCAAAATCATCCAAGGCGATGAAGCACATTTTCACCTTAATGGCTTTGTTAATCGCCAAAATTTCATTTTTGGTTCTTTGAACCCTCATATAGTAGTCGGACAAATATATACACAGCATGTAACTGTTTGGTGTGGATTTTAGACTGAAGGTATAATTGGACCATACCTTTTTGAAAATGAGGCTGGTCAAGCAGTGACTGTTACTGGTGCTCGATATCACGTCATGATAAGACAGATCTTTCAGCGGAAATTGAACGATATTGATGAGACCAATATATGGTTTCACTAAGACGGTGCCACATGCCAAACAGCCCGTGAAAGAATTCAATTACTGCATTTGACATTTCCAGGTCGAGTACTCTCTCGTTTCGGTGAACATAATTGGCCCCCTAGCTCGTGTGATTTAACAATATTAGATATATTTTTATGTGGTTATTTGAAATCACAAGTCTATGTCAACAATCATATGCGCATTAAGGGAGGAGTTTCAACGCTGTATCAACGAAATTCGGTTACATTTATGCGATTGATTATAGAAAATTACGACAAACCAGTGCGTATGTGCATGCAAAACCGTGGAGGTCATTTGCCCGATATGTTATTCCATGAATAACGCTATATTTTGTACTTTAGGATTAAAAAAAAAAAATTAACAATCAAAAGACTAAAAACTATGTTTTCTATTTAATGCCAATCTTGCGGTTATTATTTATATGAAAAAGAACGTTCAAATAAGATCCGAACTCAATCAAATCCAGTAGAATGGAGTATGCTCTTCTTGGGAGCATATAGCTTTCAACGAAGCATACTTTGCTTTGCTTCAGATTCACTGATCAGTCGATTTTTAAGCTAAATAGATGATTAGTCTACTAAAGCTTGCTCATATGTGCAGGCGTGAGGATCCTTACTTATTGGTGGTGGTGATCCCTACTCAGCATTACAAGTTCTCCCCGTTAGGTGACGTCTTCTTCTAAACATTCGTATGATGTTTGCCATCGCCTTCAGAGGTTTGCTGGAATGACAGGGCAGCGTCATTTGGCTAGGTTTGTTTAGAAAGTGGATGAAGTCTCTTCACACACTATAAGCGGGTACGAGTAATAGTATGCGTTTTGCATATTGCCGCTTATAAGCAGGATGGGACTAATACCCATTTTGAGGATTACAGCTTAGAAACGGGGCAGATATTTGTGCTCGTTCAAAATCATCACTTTTAAGTGACACAAGGTAAGCATTCGAAAACCAAAATTAAATGTTTTCGTCATGTCCTTTGCTGAAGATTCTAATCCCGCCGCCTCTGTTGTATGCGGGCACTATAATCACTACTCCATGCAGCCCGCATAAAGCATATATGGTGGACATAGTTATGCCAAATTTAATACGTAACATATCTTATTTTATTTATTGCCATTATGGAGACCAGGATTAAACATTGTACGATCTTCAGAAATTTAAATAAATTGCTGCATAAAGCTTGTGACAAATCTTATTCCTAACACGATATCATATTTTTACTTATCAGAGACTTCAATGTAACATTTTTTACTTGTGGGCTTAATTGATATATGGACTTGCCATTATGTCCTTTTTTTATTTTTTTGACTATAAAATAGCTTCTACGAACCAATAGAATGTAGTGCAATAGATGGTGTAGTGTATTGATTTAAGTACTTGCATAGATTTAGCGAAGACTAAAATCTTAGCTGGAACATCACGACTTCGGATTTTAAACAATTAAGAGGCTTTAGTACCATTTTAGATCATCAATTCAAGAAGCTACCTGACATGGCCGTAAATGAAAAGAGTGAATTTCCACTTCAGAACAAGCGACACCACACCTGGGAAAATAACGAAAAAAAAAGGTAGCAGTCTATGCTAAGCAAAGACTCGTTCTCATTTCTATAGCAAATACACAGGATGCGTCGTTCCTCGGTAAAAGCAAATGACAAAAGTAGACTGATCAGCTGCTTAGCTGGTAAATAAATTACTTACTAAAGATTGCAAAAAAATTTTTTTTTTTTAATTTTAAAAATCCTGGTATAAGACAGTGTTGTCTTTGAAAAAATACTCAATTTAATAAGAAAATACTTTTGTGTACTTAAAGTGTAAAAGCTTAAACTCTGTTGACCTATATTTTAACTATTCTATCAATTGTTGACCAAAAATACCATATTAAAGAATATCGTATGGATTGTATTTAATTTATAAATTATTAACACTTGAATGCCTTGAATTTAACACAATAAGTCCTTAAATAAATACATGCTCTTAAAAATAAAATTAAATGCTTATACACACTCACACTTAAACACAAGATACTTAAACAATAAAAAGGACCTGTTAAAACTATATAAACATTTGAAAATACGTTTTTTTATTTATATATTTTCTCCGCATATTTCTTTTGTATGCTTTAGTCTCTTACTAATAGGATGTATTTGTAAGTGTACAGAGGGAGACACATAAAAAGGACACATTTACCACATCTACTCACAAAGGATAATCACACATCAATAAACTTTTTCATTTTTTTTTTTTATAAATTTTTTTCTTTTTCATTTTATATTCTCTAAGAAATATTTATTCTTTTTGTATACAATCTGGGCATTGGTTTAGATGTGTAAATAAGAGGGGAGGAAAGAGGGTAGCAGAAGGCCAAGAAGAAGAATTTTAACAAGACATGTGCTAAGCTTTTGTATAAACATTTAAAACACCCCAACACCATAAAATATTTATTTAAAGGATCTTGTGATTTTCAAGCAACATATCCTTAACAAAGAAAGCGTCGTGTGAGTGTGTGGACGTGTATAACGAGAAGTGTGGTAAGTATTTAAGCATGGCCAAGTTAAATAAAAAAGGATAAAATCAATATATACTACACTAGTGTGGTGGTTCATCCTTTGTAAATTAACTACTCTCTACTAAAATATACAAAGAAAAGGACTAAGGCTTCTAAAATTGCATTTTGTTTGAATTTTTCTTTGTAAACGTATTTGATTTTGTTTTTCATTGTTTTGCCTTCTCAAAAAAATAGAACTTTTCGGTTAAAGCAACAAGGAAATAAAACTAATTGACTGCAGAGTAGAATAGCAAGAGAAAAAAAGGATTAAATTATAGAACTTCATTAGTTAGAAACAATATCCTTAACACTATCGTTGCTTCTCGTATTTTTGTTAGAAATTTAATAGCAAAACTAAAAACTTGGCACATTTAATTAAAGCAACAATACTTAGTTTCAGATTATTCACTTAAAGATAGAAAAGATTATCGGAAATTGGTTTCTATAAAATTTAATTGGATTGGTTGGTTAAATTTAAAAAAAAATTTTAAATTAAAAACCAAAAAATTAAAAGGGTATCGACATACCCACGTGTTTTAATGGCCTTCTAAATCAACTAAAAACAAAAAAAAAATAGATTTAAATTGAACAAAAAAAGTGATCAAATAAAGTGTTGGTTATCTAAAGATAAGAATTCAAAAATAACGACCAACTATTTACAATCAAAATATAAATTTCCTAACCCTTTTACCATGTTTTTTATTTGAAAAATATTTGGCGGTATTTTATCAATTATAAGAAGAGAAAGAGAAAATAGGTAAAAGTCTATGATAAGCAAGAATTCCTACTACTGCACCAAATACATGCAAGGCGTTGTTTCTAGTCAACGGCAGATGGCAGCAACTTCACTATTCATCTCAGACCTCATACAGTAGATCGATCACTCACTAAGCAGGCAAATTACAGGATAAAAGGCCAAATCTTACTTTTTCACAACAAAGCGAGGCCCCATGTTGCACAAATCGTCAAAGACGGTCTCAAATGGGTGGTTCTCAGCATCCGCCGTATACTCCGGAACTTACACCGATGTATCACCATGTTTTTTCGCTCCCTATCAAACCATATGCGGGGCATTACCTTCGATAATTAAAAACTTTTAAAAACTAGTTCAACAACTTCTTGGCTACCAAAATTAGCTATATTTGGTTAAAAAGCATCGACAGATTCATCGCAAGGTGATTATTTTATGGTTTTTACTGTTAAAATAAGTTAAAATCCTTTGTTAAAGTAAGTTTTTAATGAACGAGCTTCTACTTATTACTGAATCCAAAGATAAGTTCGTCTTTGATTTAAATCAATACCGAATCTGACTCAGAATTCTATATTATATACACCGATATTCCTTTTATCAGCATTCAAGCTAATTGATATAAATGACACCACATACGCCCGAAATAAACGATAGTCATGAACTAATTAGTCGACAAACCCACATATACCCAAGGAAATCCACTGTTTCGATTATCTTTTATAACCTGGTGTGTTGTGATGAATCCATGTTTCATTGAAATTTGCAAAACGCTGCAAAAAATCATTTGGACAGCTAATGAAAATCGCGTAATACTGCTTTAAAGTGCAAAACATGTTTTATTCGGTATTATATTGTTACAAAAATAAACATTACCTAAAACAAGAGATACACTACATCAGCGCCTTTAAAACTATATTGTGGGATTTTGGTTTATTGGGCTGTGCCAAGTTGTTAATGTGTCACTCTGGCAATGCCGTATATATTTGTGTATTTGGCAGCATTGCCAATTCAACCATTTCTGTGTATTACATTGGAAATTAACGGAAATAATTCGAATGTTGTAGGAAAAACAAGAAAATTCAGAATTAAATAAATTGCATATAAAAGGAGGCGCCTTATGCATTAATGATATAGTTATCGTTTTGCAGTCATTAAGTAAAGTCGTATATAGGCGTAAATAAAAGTGTTGTATAAACGAATATTAAGTGCAAGATAAATAAGTTGCTGTATTAAATAAACTGTTTAAAGATAAACTGAGGAAATAACAACTGTAAAACAACAACATTGTCGTATTTATTTTATTTTGACGCGATTAAAAAGAACTCAAACGATTTAAAAAGGTTAAAACGAAACAATATTTTTAAACACCCGAGTGTTTTTTTTTTTTTTTTTTGATTTCAAGGTTTTTGTAGTTTATGTGCAACAAATATAAATAAAATTTACGGATTGAGAGTACAAATTAGTTCGGTAAGTTTTTTAGCTCAAAACTGGTAATGAATTGATAAATTTAACAAAAGACAAATTTATTAAATCACTGCTTACACGAAAAGTGAAGTTGCGTGAGTTAGCTGACATGGTAAATATATGAAAAGAACGTGTTGGCTTTATATTGCATGAGTATTTGATTATAAAAAATCTCTGTTCAAAGTGGGTACCGCATTGATGATTCTGAGCAGTGGAAAAACTACATGAGTTGCTCCCACATGCACCGTATTCGCCAGATTTGGCTCTCAGCTGGCTGTTGGCAGACCTCAAAAAACGTTTGCCGATACGAAATTTCGAAAGAATGAAGAGGTTATCGCTGAAACCGAGGCCTATTTTGAGCGACATATAAATCGTTTTACAAAAGTGGCGTTGTATTGTTCTTGATGGAGATTACGTTGATGAATAAAGCTAGTTTTGAACAAAAAAAATCCAGAGTTTTCTTCGTTACGCCTGGGACTCTTCAGCCCATATGTTACATATTATTTATTTAAAACTTCATGTTCACACTCGGTTGAAATGTCTATAGTCTTAGCCACCTCACTCACTTCCACTTCTTCATAGTTCAAGACCATTCCATAGATTGAATTTTTCTGGCTCTGGCTCTGCCTCGCACGAGGCTTCGAATTTCTTTGTTCGCAGTTTGAATTACTTTTATAATTTACCCTGCTGGCACGACACCCTTCCAGTTGGTTTTAACGATTCTTGTTCTACTTTTAAATATTTTTGTTTATTTTTTAATTGGAATCAGCATGTCTATGTAAGTTTATGCTTGACAGCTAGTAATGACAAAAAAGCGTAAAAAAGTAATTAAAACTAAATTACTTATGATTTGCGTGATTCGCTCTAAAAATTTTGTATAGGAAATTATGTAATTCGTCTCAAATATTGTATGAATGGAAGGGCGAATTAGGAAAAAACGCCGCAGTGCGAACATAGCATTACAAATAGCATTTCTATAGTATACATCAAATCTTTCGTTATTATTGATGATGTTTTTTCTGAAAAACAGGAAGAGATAGTGAATTTCTCTTATTTCCATTTTAGCTAAAATAAACGAGGTTATAACTAAGCGATCAATGGCTTTTTAGAAGCAAATTAATAGCAGGGTGTTGCACTGATAGTTAATACGCGCTAAAAGTTCAAAACTTCACTAAGTTATTAAACTTCACTAGTAAGCAAGTGTTACATGAACTTTATCCCATGCTAATCCAAATGTTATGTGATTTACTTCAAACAAAATTTACGTTTAAAATACGTAAAATATATTTTCGGTTAAACATTGTGCCATCCACTAAAATCATTTATTTCAGTTGCCAAATATTTCTTCTTCTCTTACAATATAATCACTTTAAAAGCTTCGTTATTCATTCACGTTCAATAGTAAACAACCATGCGAAACATATGTGTTATATGGTAAGTGAAATGGCAGGGCAGGCAGTAACAGCACTAACAAGCGAAAAACATCATTTAAGACTCAATTCTGTAAAATCTATAAAAATCGATTTTGAAACAAATATTCGATGATTGTAACTACAAATCTAGACGATAAAATAACCGTAACACACACACTCTTACAAAACGTGGGAAAAACACAAGACAATGCGAAAAAAACGTAAAAGGAGAAAAAGCTAAAATCCAACATTCGCTAGGATATAAAAATCCAGAATATATAACCCTTGAAAATCTGTTAAACATATGTGTAAAGATGTTAAATAAAACCAATAAATTGAATCGAAAATAAGAAGGGGGCAAAAAAATATATTCATGGAAAAGAAAATAAAAATGCTAAAAACGAAAATGAATTGCAATTGCAATTCTATTCAATCTTCATTGGCTGAACGGACGAATGTATTCGAAGGTACAGTTTGCATGTCTGTATTATGCCATGAAAGTAAAGTAACAGGCATCTTAAGTTAAAAAACAGATAAGTATGCAATAGATTTTGATTATACCAGAGCGTATAGGTGTAATTCATGAAAAAAAAGAGAAAAATTACACCTGATTGACTTCAACGTTCGTGTTCTAATTTCAAAAATTGATTTTAATTGTGCAAACAAGAAAAGAAACGTATATCTTGAAAGGAAGTAGGAGTTTAAGTACTTACTTGAAAGGCAGTAGTAGGAAAAATAAATTTTAAAGAAAAAGGACAAACGAAAACAAAATAACAAAAAAAAAGGCGCAAAATATGAACATTTTAAAATGTATCCTTTCAATTTTAAGATGTGCATTCTTAATGCCAAATTTTTCAGAAAATGATAGTGCAACCTATCCAAAGCTTTTATTCAACTCTTACTTACATTCACATTCCGATGCTACAGAAATTGTAGGAGAAGTTTTTATAGGTTCACTTATTATGGTGATTCGGACGGCACAAGAATTTATTGCAATACAATTAGTATTTAGCAGAGACAGATAACTCCGCTTAAAATGACGATGAAAAAGTTTTGAACTATAAAATAATAATTTTTTTCGTAACTTCTCTTGGGAGCATAGTTCTTTCTTTTTGTAATCCTCTTATTTTCTAACTAAGCAAGTAATCGATCTACTGTAGTACTTGTCTGGGATAAAGTTGTTGTTGCCTAGAAACAACGCGGCCAACAGGTTTAGTATAGTGGTGGTTCGAAGCTTTGCTGCTGCTGCTTGTCATTATTATGATATTGACCAGGCACTATTTCAAGACACTGCAGCCCATAGCATCTATTGTGACCCTTCCGGTTTATAGTTTGTTCATTAAATCTGTTGCCTTCCTAACGAACACCAGCCAGATTTGAAATCATAATGGTAGATATGTCACCCAATGAGACTCTATGTCCACCTAAACAATTCTACTTTAACCCATCAAGAACTCCACATTCACATAATATGTTTTCCGCTGTCTCTGATGCATGTGAGCATAATCTACAAACGTCCACATCCGTAAGAAGCTTCATATCGCCGCTCAAGAGTGGCGAAGTCCCCTTTGAGCATTCTAGTGTTCCAAGTATATCGCAATTTCTCAATCTTTAACAAAATTGAGGATGGCAGTGAGTGGTGCTGTATAGCAAGGTTCCAGACCTATATAGGGTGTCATGAAACCCTTTTTTGCCATGCAACCGCAATTTCATTACCATCTATTCCACAGTGACCAGGTACCCAAAATAACCGGACCTTATTTCCAAGCGAAAGCTTTTGGAATGTAGTGCAGCGATATTTGACTAGTCTAGATGTCATACAATTCAAGCCAAGTGCTCTTAAGGCGACTTGCCTGTCAGAGAATATCTTTGCTGCTTATCATAGAGTTCTACCTGTATCCCAAGATGTTTTGTAGTTGATGTTCGTTTTATTTTAGCTCTGCAGAGAAGGGGACGGGGGTCAAGTGACTTCGCTATGAAAACAGTTACTGTCCTAACTGAGACATGAACCCGAGCTGCTTGTGTTGTTTGTCACTACACTACGTAATCTGTTTATTAAGCATTCAATAATAAAAATTTAGCCTATAGGCCATAATCGATTCCTCATACAATATATCGTGCACAGGGTTAGTCCAGTTGTAGCGTTAGCCGTAATTTGAAAACGTTTGTAATTTCATCCAAATCCAAGTAAATTATGTATCACATTAGTTGCAGTCGAGAAATGTTGAAAGATGTGTAAAATCTACTCCAAAACTACTTTGTTTGAAATATTAAATATATGTTACTTCCCCATCTATCATATAAGGAGCATAGAGCTTCAAAAGATCGTATAAACATAACTCTATCCTGAGCTATAAGCTTGGCGATTCCTCTTATTTCAGCTCAATTTATCTTTTACAAATATGTGCTGGCCGTCCCCTTATTCGACTGCCCAGTGGGTTTCATTCCATTCTATGGCATTTCGTGTAATGTAACCTCGTGTTCTGCAAAGAGTGTACCAAATACATCGTCATATCCGTACCTTAATTTAGGTGACTATAGGTTGTTGGTTGGATTGCACTTAGTCTAAAGCTGGAAATGACTCTTGGCCAAAAGATTCGCAGAACTTTTCGGAGACATGGATTAACAATGAAACCATCTGTTTGTTAATCAACAGAATAATTCTTTTATGATAATCTGAAGTGCAAGAAAGCGTGTGTGAAGCTAAGCATTAATGGCGTCAAGAGAAGTACTCAAATCGAGCCAAACAATAACAAAGGACCTACACCGATCAAAATGACTGGAATTTACGAGTAGATAGTAAACCGCAAGAGTCCAGCATGACAACGCACAGCCACATGTTAAAAGACCGCTTAAAAACTGTTCAGATATTGGTCGGTCCAACATATTTTCTTATAGTCCAGACCTTGATATGTATTGTTAACTATATGTTGACAGGCAACTAGAAAAACACTGTGGCCATTTTGCGCCTTTACTTGTAAATATTTCACAACAGTAGAGGAAAATAAAATACCTGATCTCCACCTTACTGTGACTGTTAAACTGGACTTGGATAAACACTACTAAACACTACCCACTCGACTCTTTCGGATACCTCGTCATAAGGCCTTAAATCAACAATTCCTTAAATACTAAAACACAGTACATTTCATTGCCCTTTAAATACATCTTTACAAGTAAATTAAATTCTATTTTAAGAGACGAAATTTCATTTATATATCCCTCGGCTATTTGTAAGCCAAGTGAAACGCAAGGAAAGAAAAGAAACTTATAGTTTTTTATCTAAAGGACTTCCGTTCTTTTTTAGGAGACTGACAGAGAAAGCAAAAATTCATACTTTTTTGTTCAGGAAAGCAATGGCATAGGAGATAAACACGTTTTTGACACTTTTTATACAAAAAGCAGCCAACGGCCAAGTTGAAGTAACAAAAAAAGAGCGTCTGTTTTGTTTCACATTAGCCTTCCTCTACATGGGTTTTGCCAAGGAAGAAAAAAGTGAAAAGTTTGAGCCAAAACATAGTTTTTTTTAATAAAAAACCGTTTAGAATGGTTTTTAACAAAAAATTTTATTTTAATATATAATTTTATTTCTGAAGGGCTTTTCCTATACCACTTTTTTGTTAAATGGCTAGAAAAAGATTATTTATTTTGAGATAGAAATGATACAAAAAAAAGACAAGAAAGTAGACTAAAATTTCACACACAATATAAATAATTTCTAGAATTTAAATACATATTCTTGCCTAGGAAAATAAATTAAAAGTTTTACAAAATGTTTAACAATGAATAAAAGAAAAAGGCAACAAAAAAGATTATTTAAACGGGTTTTTCATAGAGGGGGTAACAATTTAGGATAATTTTCGCTCCAATTTTTATTAATTTAGGGGAGTGTTTTCAAACCAAAACTACAAGGAAAAATTTGAAAATTTCTTTATTTAAAAAAAGCAAAGAATTAAAAAAAAGTGAAAATAAATTTTAATAATTTTTTAAAAATAATTTATTAAATTAATGAAGAAAAATAATTTAATATTATAATTAAGAGCCACACCTCTCTCTACAATATTGGCACGGCTGCTTCGAATTTGTTAATCAAAGGCCGAAAGTTTTATGGCCATTTGTGTTACCTTCAAGAAAGAACACAAAAACTTATGAAGGACACAAATCAAGCCCACCCAAGCCTGAATATGCAAATTACGTAGGCGTCGCGATAGCCAATCGGTAATTCTGACAAAATGATCAGATTCGTCAGTAATATATCCTTGAGACAGTCCAGATTATTTAATAAATGTCCCCCAGTGACAAAAAAGGTATTGTTCCAACTCCTCTTCCTACTCATCTTGATAGTTCCTACAGTAGAAATAACATGGGTAATCTATACGCTCAGGCATATGTACGTCCACACATACAGTGCTCAGTAACTATAGCCCGAAGAAGACTTATCGAATACCTCCCAAAAGTTAATCTCCTTGTGCGAGATTTACATTCATAGATGACCCCCACTTGCGTAATCATCAGAAAAAGCATTATGTCGAATGCCATCATGACAGGGATCCAGTCAGTTCTGCCCAAATCGAATCAGTGAGCGAATGCAACTGTTGAGACATTCCGACTTAACTACGTTGGAACTGAGAGCATCTATCGACACAAGACTGTCTGAAGGTTCGATATCAAATTCTCAAATATATCTATACACTTATACACCTCATCCTGGATGACAGTGCAGTCATCGGGCACTATCAGAGAAATAGTATCATATCCGAGGTATTTCAATTTCATTCCTTTTCTGCCGCAGTGTTATTTTTTGCGTAAAACAACGATGAAAACTGTTTAATAGATACTATGGGGACTAAAGGGCAATGGCTACAAATGGTTTAATTAGTTCTCAGACATAATTGTTATAAGAAATACCTAAAAAAATTTAGCCATAATCATTATATTATAGAAATAAAATTGTGTTTCTTCAACTATTATTTATTCTCCATCACTCCTCTAGGGAGCATATTGGCTTTCTACAAAGCATCCATTGCTTTATTTCAGTTTCTTTAATCAATTTGAGCTTTCAAGCTCCATATGATTTTGTGTAGTGGTGAAGATCCTTGCTCATTGGTGGTGATTTTTACTTTAGCATTGTAATTTTTTCCCAATACCTGGCGTTTTTTCCTGATCATTCGTCTGATGTTTGTCGTCATCGAGAGAGGTATGCGGGAAGGTCAGGGTGGCTTCTTCTTTATTTTTATAGATGGAGCTGTTTGGAGGGAAGTTGAAGTCTTTTTTTATTAATCATTCGAAACCACAATTAAATTTTTATTCGTTATGTCCTCTGCTGTGGCTCGAACCTGGGTCGTTTGTGTTGTTCTAACCACTACACCACGCCACCCCCAACTGATAGCTATTTTCAATAAAAACAAGTTATGCTTTTATATAAGTGTTACTCGTAATGGATTTTCATTGTTGTTGTTCATAACTCTTATTTATAATTTTTTTTGTTTTAACGTTGCCCGGCTTTGAATAATGTAGTCAAAGTGGTCAAATTAACACACTGTTTGTTCTAATCTAAGTATGTCATCGTTGCTCAGAGTATCAATTAGAGAGCTTGAAGTGAATTAATCTTCAGAGGATGACGAAGACAATATATCTCGAAACTAGACATAGAAGCCAATTTGCTGCTATATTGGAAAGAGAAATGGTACGCAAAACGGTTAATATTGTCCATGCAGTGCCGGTCAAACATATTTCATATTTTTTTTTTCGTCTTTAAAAGTGTAAACTAATGTATGTACTAATAAAATGCAAGCAAGACGACAAAAAATCTTTTATAAAGTTATGGGCAACGAAAATAATATAATCTTGGAAACAACTCGTATTAGGCCAACTTTTTCAATCGCAAAAAATTTAATAAGAGTTATTATTGGTTTCTGAATTAGTTCTGTTGTGGTAAGACCAGCACAACTGATGTCAAACGTTCAGCAGGTCGCTCAAAAACTGTTGTCAACCAAAAAAAATCGATAAACATCGAATACTGAAAATGTATGAGATGGATAAGAATGTGATACCTCAACCTAATAGGTACTGTACATAATTGCACTTTAATACAGTCTTTGGCTATATTCAGGCTAAATTTGAATTATCTTTTAAGTTGTTTTGTAACTTTGGACGAAACATTGATACATCACAACTCATCAAATCAATCTTGTGATTTAATTCTAAACTACTTCTTGTTGTGAAAAATACCTTACAAGTGAAGCAGTGGCACCGATAATGCAGAGCGCACTGTACGTCCAAATGAGGCGGTAACGCCAGAAAAAATAAAAAAAATTCACAAAATTGTTTTAATTATCGAAAACTGAAGCTGTGTAAGTTAGCTGACATCGTAAATACAGCAAATGAACGTGTTGGCTTTATAATGCATGAATATTTGACCATGAGAAAGCACTGATTAAAGTGGGTGCTACTTTTCCTCACTATTGACAAAAAACAATGGCAAAACTACACGAGTTGAACTCCGAATTACTTCCACATCCACCGTATTTGCCAGATTTAGCTCTTAGCGACTACTGGCCATCCGCAGACTTCAAGAAAATGCTCGCCGGTAAAAAATTTTGCACGAATGAAGAGATTGTCGCTAAATCTGAAGCCTATTTTGACGAAAAAGTGAATCGTTCTACAAAAGTGATATCAAAATGTTAGAGCGGCGCATTGCATTGCTTTTGATAGAGATCACGTTGTTGAAAAAGGCTAATTTTGAACAAAAAAAAAAGTCTTTTCTTTAGTAGGCTCGGGACTTTTAAGCGCATGTGTTATTTGCAGGACCTTTAGAAATCTTATCATTTGTAAGAAATAAAAAAACACTAAAAAACGCTGGATTAAATTTAAAACAAAAAAATATTAAATTTTTTTTTTTAATATTATACGTAGTAACAGAATTATGGAAATATCCGCGATATATATCATTCAACTCATGCCGATTATTGCTAAGATGACAAAAAATTTATTGAAAAAAATGCACTATTTCCCATTTTTGGAATTCGATATCATACTGATTGTATCGAGTTTTACTACTCAAGTGCGTGTTTTTAAAAAGTATAAAAAAAATTCCAAAATTTAATACTTACTAATATACGTATAAAGGACGTCCAGAACTACTTATGTCCTCTGCCCGTAGCCCAATTTAATAAATAGTTGTATTTTTGTGAAAACAATTTTTGTCAATGAGCAAACGATTAGGAGAGAGAGAAAACATAAGTAAAGAGAGGCTGATTTCCCAGAAAACAAAATAAATGAAAATGAAAATTATTCAAAAAAAAGTAAAAAAACTGAATGTTTATTTAGGTTAAAAGGAAAGTAAAATTAATTGAAAAAGTTTTTTTAGATTTTGCTCTAGTCTTTCGCCTCTTTTTTATATCGTATATGCCAAATCCCCTATTACTTAGGCCATAATACGAAAAAAGGATTAAATTGTAATTTGGATATATAAAAACTTACCATATAAGGAAATTATAACATAAAAAAAAGAAATTCACTCTCCTTTATAAACTAACCTGTAACGAAAAGAGAGAAAAGGTCAATTAGCAAAAAAAAAATAATAAAAATAACAATAAAAATAATAAAATTTACATATAAAGTTTTTACTGCAAATAATTTAGAATTAATTGAATTTGTAAAATATATTTTTAAAAGACCAAAAAAAAAGAGTACTGGTTTTTGTTTCCAACGATCAAACCCTATACGAAAATTTATTTATTTTTTTTAATTTTTTCTCTACAAGAGCATTAAGCAAAACTTTTTTTTAGTTTTTTTGTCGTCATCAATAAAGTAACCAGTTTACAAATAGTCAGACCCTTTTGCCTTTTGCTACTTTGCTTTCCAATTCAATAGATTTGTGATATATGGCAGTTAAAAGTTGAATTGAACTGAAAAAGAGGACTCGACACGAGTTCAGTAGAGTCAACTTAAGTTGTATGAACTGAACAGCTGCTTATAGTTATTAAATTACAATTTCAATTATAATTCTATCAATAATATTTACCAGCTACCATATTGATAAAGACAAGCAGCAAAGAGAGAAGTTTTTGTAGAAAGAAAACAAAAAAACATAAAAGGAAACTTCCAGTTCTTCCATTTCTTTCGCCCTTTAGTTTTTCTCTAAATTCCATTTAATATTTTATTTTTTTATTATTGTGATGCCATACAATTAGGCAACTTGTGTTGGAATTCTAAAGAGAATAGCAAAACTAAATTTTATAATTTTCAGAGAGAAGTAGGGATGGTATCCATAACATTTAATGTAATTGTTAATTGAGAAATGACAGTTATAAGTACTTATAAATCCAATAACATTTTTTAATTTTCAACTTGTGTTTAATAATTGTAATTACAATCAACTGATCATTGGCATTTTAAAATTAATCATTGAATGTAATTCATAATTGACGTTTATCATTTGCAGTCATTGATATTTTTCAATTACTAATTGAATGTAATTTGTAAATGATTTTACAGTTAGCTATTATAGTAATTGTTTTTATTTATTTTTTTTTTTTTTTGATGAATTTCTGGAAATTCTAATTGCGTTTTAATTGTAGTATATCTAAAACTTATAATTGGCAATAACGCATTATTGGTAATTGGACATACACTAGAAAATAAAACCAAGCTGTCTGGCTCACTGAAAGACGACATATTTTTTTCCTCTCTAAGCGAAAAGTGTAAAGCTAAATGGATGCGGATTATTTTATATGATTGGCTTTCTATTATTACAGTATTGGAATATCATACTTTTTGTTAAAGTTTTTTTGAAATGACTTAACAATGAATTAATGTGTGAAGTTTTGTTTTATTTGAAAGAGTATTTAAATTTTTGTAGAAACTTTTCCGTTCAACTTAAAAAAATCCACTTGGTTTTGCTCACCACTGTATATTTAATAATTTAATTGATAACACCCCAGATTGGCATAAGTGCCACAATAATAAAGGCTTTTCGAATTTTCAAATAAAGAAGCATAAGCCATGGGAATGACGTGATGTAGTGGTTAGAGCGCTGGCGTACAACACAATCCCAGCAGAAGATAAGACAAAAAAAAATTTATTTCGTTTTTAAGTGTTTAACAAAATGACTTCTTTCAACCTCCCTCCAGACAAATCCACCTAAAGAAGACCCCTGTAACTTCCAGCTTACCCATGGCGATGATGACAAATATGAGACGTGTGATCAGGAAAACACGCCACCTACTGCGAAAAACTTACAATGCTAAGTAAGGATCACCACCACTTAGCAAGGATCTCCACCAATATACACAATCATATGGAAGCGAGCTATAGTAGATTAATCATCTACTTAGCAATGAAAAATCAATTTGCTTTGTGGAAAGTCAATATGCTCCCTTGAGGAGTGACGGAGCAAAAAACGCCTAAGCCGAATTGAGAATCTGGCTTTAGTTTAAAGCCGCATAAATATCACTGTACATGGAATTTATTCGGTAGTGATTTAATCATTGATATGTAAGCCTAATATAAAACCAAACACTTGACATAGCCCCAAAGAAAGTAGCGAGTGAAGTTGACAATTGATAAACATTCACGGCTAGATCTCTCATAAATACAAGTATTGCATTTAAGTTATTGCGAGGTTGTTATAATCGTCGATAGACTGATTTAGTCCCCTAACCAACTATTGGATATATATTAATAAGCTTCATTACAGGTTTGTTGCCTTTAATGCCAGAGTAACTATGTTTTTGGGAGGACTCTCCCGTCAAGTCAGTTCTGTGACTTCCTTGCTCAATCCGACAAAACAGATAGCGCGAAACCCAGAAAAAAATTTCGCTTAATACCCTAAACTTAAATAAAAAAGCCAGCTAATCTTCTTTTTTATTTGTCATTCTATGTTGAAAGTAAGCGATTATGCAATTACAAAAACAATTATTATATCATAACACATGGGCTAAAAAGTTGCGGGCCTAAGAAAACACTTTCTGTTTTGTTCAAAATTAGCTTTATTCATCAACGTAATCTCCATCAATGGCAATACAATCATTCCAGCGCCGCATTAACATTCAACAACAACAATACCACTTTTGTAGAACGATTTATATTTCGGCTCAAAATAGGCATCGGTTTCAGCGATAACGTCTTCATTTATGCGAAATTTCTTACCGGTGGGCATTTTTCGAGTGCTGTCAAAAACAGACAGTAGTCGCTAAGAGCCAAATCTGAAAAATACGGTGGATGTGGGAGAAATTCGAAGTTCAATTCATGTAGTTTTGCCATTGTTTTAGAATCATCAATACGTTCTTGTTCTCGCTCGTAGTCAAATGCTCATGCAATATAAAGCCAACACGTTCTTTTGTTATCTTTACGAATGTTAGCTAACTCACGCAACTTTCCTTTTCGATCATTCAAAATGATTTTGTGGATTTTTTTTTGATGCTTCTGGTGTTACCGCCTCATTTGGATTTTGTCTCTATGATAAAGTTTGATGTTAGCAAACCACCACTTTATGTTATTTCTGATGGAGCTGAGCCCCCTTTTTCCTTTTCAAGCCATTGGTTTGCTTGGATGGTATTTTTCCCTTCTAGAAGCAGTGTGGAATAAAGACACGAAAATGTTTTTGATCCATTGCTTTAAAAAGAACATAAGTAGCGTTACTCTTAGAACAATAACTCAGAAACTAATTAATAGATTCTCATGAAATTTTAACAGCTGTTTTTTGAAGGTTAGCTCTAAAAGGGGAATAGAACAAAACTAGCTCCATCTATGTGTTAGGCCCGGGACTTTTCAGCCCGTGTGTTATGATGCGAGGATGAAGTCATCACATAATATATCACTTGAAAAAAACAATTCTTAATAGAAAGTATTATTAAAAAATAATGATTTATAAATAAATTAAAATTAAATAATTTAAAAAATTATATTTTCTTTTTCAATCAACTTCGTTGGTCGTCTTCAGGAAATAAAAAAAAAAATATTTATTGAAATAATTTAATAGGGATTGTAACGTAAAATAAACAATTTTCCTTAAACTCCAGAAAAAACTTCATCGAATTGGATTTCTTTCTTCATGTATTATAGTTTTCTAACAAAGTTTCGCAAAATTTAAATCGAAAACTATTAAAAATATTTTTTCAAAGGGGATACTCTCCCTACTCACCAACAAGTCTCTGTGTGTGATTGTGTGTGGTTTTAAAGGCAACATTTAACTAAAATGTTGCCATTATAATATTGAAGACGGCTCTTTCCAAAAACCACAAATTAACTCATGCATGAGAATTTCAATTAAACTTTTTGCCCAACAAATTAATAGATTTATGGAAATCTCTTTTCTTTTTTTTAAAAAAAAAAGTTTCCCCAAGAAAAGTTGGCGAAAAAAATGTAAGCAAAGAAAAGGAGTAAAAACTCTGGCAAATAATATATGAGATAAATCAGTTTTTATTTTTTATATTTTTTTAATTAAAATGTGTATGGAAATAATTCAATAAGTTTTTATGCTGAAAACAGTTTTAGTTATGACATTAAAGTAAAAGTAATAATGGGGTAAAAATAATTTTTTAAAACAGAATTGAATAATGCATTCTACTGCATTACAAAAGATGTGACTTAATTAACATTAACAAGGCAAACATAAATACAAAAATCAGAAAAGGAAATCTAATTATATTTCAATATTTCATTTTATCTTTTTTTAACAACGAATATCATATTGTAATAAAATTAACACTTTTTCGTTTAACATTTAATAAAAGATAATAAAAATCACAATATGCCACCGACGGTACACATTTAGCCATAACAAAAAAAAAAAAAACAAATTTTATTTATAAGATTAAATGTGTCACTGGCTATAAACAAAAGAGCAAATATGTGTACAAAAAAAACGTGTCTTTTTGTGTCCTTTTTGTAATACATACACTAAAGCTAACAGTGATACTCGTACGTACACATTTGGAATACACAAAAGGCTCTTGTCAAATCACTAAGCCCATTAAAGGCAATATAGACAGGATAACGTCTTTCATGAGACGAATGGATATTTATTATTATACTCGTATGGAAAGAGTATTATCAAATCAAAATATAATGTGATTTCGTATGCCTGATAATCATTATGATAATTTATTTTGTTGGATAAACATTTTCACGCAGAAAGTAATAAATATTAAATAAAACACGATGTTAAGTAAATGGACAAGTTTGGAGTCTTTAAATTCTTTCATTGTTATTTTTCTTTAGGTATGCCAGAGAGTTAAATACTGTAAGAAATTTTATGTATTCGTTGTAAGAAGTCTTATCAAATGCATCAATATTTTCAACCTTAAAAAAGATTTTATAAGAAATAAAAGTAAAAAGACATGATGATTTTGTTCCGAAATTTAAGCGAAAAAAACAATTGGTTCTAAAATACTTGGAAATTAACTCTTTAGCAGCTTTATAATTTATAAAAACGTTCTCAAACTATCAGCATTCCAGTAAATAGAAACAGTCTTGTATTTAAGGCTTCCCTTTACAAATACAAAGTTTAGTTACAGAATCACCAAAACTTTTTCGTATATGCGGTTCCGTAGAATTTTTAAGAGACTATGCCTGACAAATAGTCTAGCTAAGGTTATAAATCTTCTGTATTACATTATGGAGATTTTATATGAATAATTAATTCGTCGCTTTTTTTCCCCGTCACTCCTCTACGGAGCATATTGACTTTCCACAAAGCATCTTTCAAGTTAAGTAGATCATTAATCCACTGCAGCTTTCTCCATATGATTATGCATAGTGGTGAAAATCTTTACTTTAGCATTGTAAATAGTGACATTGTCTGTAGTACTACTGACCAGGTGTACCCCAGCCAATGTAATTATATATTGACATTTAATATTAGCTTATCATTGAAAATCCACCAGTCGACTTTAGCACTATTGACATGATTTTTTTTGCGGTCGTATGGAGACTTTTGAAACAAAGGTTCGCTACTTCATTTTAGTGGTGCTATTGACGGGTTCTTTGGCAATGTTACCAGAACTGTTGTCTCTAACGTATTTTTACTCTCTCGTAAAAGAAAAGTTTTCTACAATTTAACTAGTACAGTCGTCGCTAGAAAAAAGAGTATTGACATAAAGACATATGTTATGGTTCTAGACTGACTACAGGGATGGTTTTATATTGAAAATGTGTGCGACAATTTACACCTTAAAAGCCTCTGTGGTACAGAAAATTATAAGGACTATCATATTATACACACGTAAACTAATGCGTTCAAATGCAATTAACAACGAAGGTTCGAGAACTATCTACGTGGAACAAGTTCATGTTTAACCACAAACTTCTTAAGCTCTTTTGAATTGAGTATAAAAAACGGTGGTAAAACTAACTTAGCATGCAGTACTAAATAAGAAATTAAGCAGTAAAGTTGCGGTACAGAACACAAGAGGTGGCTAGAGATCAACAATAAATTAGTGTTGGCAATAAATACTATGCGACGAAAAAGAATAAATCAGAAATACGCGGGCAGTGATACTTTTTTGCAATCGATGGTATAGTGCTACAAGAACCTGTACTTGAAATTTTTTTAAATGCTTGCAAAATCTTAAGTTACGAATAAGAACCGGTTTTTCTAATACATAACAGCGATTAGGAGGTCTGTTGTATACCTCAACCATTCTAATATTGTTTTTGCAGATACGCCTATAACCGATATCCATAAAGGAGCCACATATATAGCCCCAAATTTATTAGACTATCAGACCAAACCCTTTTTTGCAGCAAAACTATGGAAAAACTTTAAATAGTTATATAAGGGACACCTCCCTTCTCGTTAGGCATAATTATTCCCTCATCAGCCCCAAAAATAAATGGGCAACATTGAGTTGCAATATTAATAGAAAAGGCTATAAGGGCAAAAGAAAAGAACGCTTGATAGTAAGGCTGTTTAGTTCGAGATAGGTTCTCACTGGATGACATATCTACCATTATGGTTTCAGATCTGCTGGCGTGCATAAAGAAGGCAGCAGATTTGCTGAACAAACTATAGACCGGAAAAGGAACAATAGGTCGCCTAGCGCCTGGTCGATATGATAATGATAACCGTATGTATCGGATAGTAGGAACCGTAAATAGCATCTGCGTAGTACACCTAGGGCCATCAGGGCCGCTAATGGCTGTCCACAAGGTTTCGTTTTATTGCTTCTTTTGTGGACACTAAGCTTATGTAGAAGGTTAATGACTTGGGGGTCCGTACTTTTGGCTGCGCAAACGGTCTATAAAGTTTGGAAGTAACTATATCGGAATGCTTCCTCTCAATTCAACCTCCAGCTAGTGTAAGGAAATGGGGCTGACTAATAATGATGTCAAGACAATAATTGTACAATTTACTAGGTGCTGCAGGCCAAGAGCCAACAATACTCTGCTTGTGTATCAAAACGTGAGATCTTAAGCCCAGAACTATATGCATACTAGATACTAGTCCTTTGTTACGATAATCAAATCAATACTTATCTAAGCACCCTTCGCCTGTTAGCCTATAATGGAAAAGAGATATGCGCGATTTATACGGAACACATCCAAAAGAGGCCTCCACAATCGCGGTCTGTACCGATGGCTCGAAGGCGAAACGGGTACAGGGTCGAGTTTCTTCTCTGATGATCTGGACCTGCATTGTTTCCCAGGCGGAGTTTTACGCTATAGATATGGCCGCTAGGCATATGCGGGAACTACATCCAGAGGCCTGAAGACCTACTTGGATCTATGTAGACAGTCTCGCCGCTATCAGTACTCTCAATTCGTGCGCGACTAAATCGAAATGTGGTCTCAGCTGCATTCGCTCACTGGCCCGGCTGGAACAGAATTATGTAGAGCTAATATGGGTTCTAAGTCATGCGGGCATCCGACTTATGGCTATGTAGGAGTTGTCGGAATGTGGAGGAGGAGGAATTGATGTAACACCTTCTCTGTGACTGACCTGCTCTATAGTGGCTTAGACTAAAGCACTTGGGTGCATGTTACTTCCATGATCTGTACTGTATTATGTATGTGTCACTGTTGAAGCTGATTGACTTCGTCAAGGGTACCGGTTGGCTTAAGTGTGGGTGGGAAATAGAATTGTAGGTTCTTTAGGCGGTGATTTTTTTGGGACTCTCCACTGTCTGGCTTTTCGTCATTTTCAATGGGTCTGACCAGTAAGAGGCATCACAATGCGCTATAGGCCCTCTGAGTGAACTTTATAGATTTGTAGCTTAAAATATAGTGATATATGGGCATTTGAGAATATTTTGTTTATTTGATAATGATCAATAAATGGTTACATGTCATCCACCTTGGTGCTAAGCAGAATTTTGGTCTTCTTATACCCGTAAGAAGGTTATGGGCGAACAACGCCATGGGGTCACGTTGTGTAGGGGTTAGATCCAAGTTCAAGCTCCGGCAGAGGACATGACGAAAAAAAATGTAATTGTGGTTTCGAATGTTTAATAAAGAGGCTTCAACTTCTCTCCAGACAACCTTCCCGCATACCTCTAGCGATAATGACAAATATCAGATGAATGATCAGGAAATCACGCCACCTACAGGGATAAATAACAATACTAAAGTAAAGATCTTCACCAATTAGCAAAGATATTCACCGTTACGCATAAATCACATGGATGAAATTACAGTGGATTAATCATCTACTTAGCTGGAAAAATCAATTGATTAAAAAAACTGAAACAAAGATGACTGATGCTTTGTGGAAAGCCATTATGCTCCCTAGAGGAGTGATGGAGAAAAAAAAACTCTTGTTTCCTACAAAAATCTGTTTAGTTGGGAAACACAGATTTAAAATTAATATTCAACTAAGTTATTAGCTTATAAGGGAATGAAGTTTCAAAAACCATATTTTTTTAGCGGAAACTCAAGTTTTTTAGGTCTTTTATGTACGTTAAGTAAAAGTGTGTTATTTTGTTTTCTGCCTCATAGTATTATTACTAAACTGCACAACACACACTATTTCTCTTATTTCATTTGTATTTTAAAGGCAACAATTACTTCATATTTTGGTACTTTTTTAAGTACACGTTTACTTTATTAGTGTATAAATCAAAGTGTTCTTTGCCGTGAATAACGATTAATTTTTAATAAAAATATATTTTTTAGCAATTAAATTTATTTAATTTTTTTCATAATAACAAGAAATCGTATCATATACGAGCACATTAACAAACTGCAACCATGAGGTTTAAATGAAATACGTATTTTCTTATACAATTACATGTGAATATGTATATGCGTATTAGTCCCTTAAGGATACATGCTAGTAAAACGGAAAAAATTGATTTATGACAGCATGACAGGTTACCAATTCTCACACGCTGTCGCAGTTTATTAAAAATGGACTGGTTCTTATAATTGCTGGCAGGCAGCAGGATTTTATTTAAATATACTGGTACATACGAGTGCACACACAGATATACACACGCAGGCAAATAAATTAGTCAGAGTATATTTTTTATATTAAAACACATTACAAACACAAACTAAAGAACATATATTGCTTTAATGTGAAAGCGTTCGTGTATGACGCGTATATACGAGTATGTCTGCTTAAATAAATCCCTGGCTGTAGTAATATGAACCATACTTTGTTCAAGTTTATGTATGTGTGTATGTGTTATCGAAAAGAGAGTGAGAGCTTGTATATGTTTGTGTGTGCTTATGTTAACATATATTAACAAATTATTCCTTTATGGTTATGATGTTGATGATATCGTGTTACTGCCACTACAGTTCTTGCCCAGTTTCTGGCTACTGCTGCTGGTGTCACTTTTTTGCCGTTTGGGTCGCGTGTGTGCAGTTAATCAGAGTTACTCGTCTGAACAGTACAATTGGGAATATTTTTCTTGTTTGTTTTTGTTTTAACTGCTTAAATATGTACGGGAGGTATTTGTAAAAGTTTTGTTAACCCAAATTATTGTGGCAGCAGACGATTATTTTATTTAATTTTATTTAAATTATTTTGCAGCTTTTTGCTTTTTTTATGAGACAAGTGAGTCACATTAATTCTTAATTATAATGAGATATAAATGAATTTTTACGAGACCAAATATAAATATAAAAAATACTGTTGAGAGAAATTTTTAATATTTCAAATACTAATACGAAAACCTAACTTATTGCCGACTAACGGAACTAAAGAGTGTTTCAAAATGATTGATAAAATGTGTAGTGACACGTGTCATACAGCATGCTTAAACGCTGATATATTCTGCTCAATCATTTCATTGCCTCGGTAATGTGAATTGGCTACCTAGATCTTAAACTTAAGAATCTATATATTTGTTTTTATAGTTTTATTTAAAGTCAAAGGGTCGTATCAACAATCTATTGATCCTTCATGCATAAGAGAAAGAAACGCTGCATCAAAGAAATTTAGCCATATATACGCAAAAAGGCTTCCTTTACCTTATTGTATATATAAAGCGTGGCGTAGTGTAGTGGTTAGAATACACGCACAAAACAGAAATGACCAAGATTCGAACCCCAGTAGAGGACATGAAGAAGAAAAATTTAATAGTGTTTTCGAATGGTTAATAAAGAGGTTCAGCTTCCCTATAGACAACTCAATCTAAAAAATAAAGTAGAAGACCCTCGGACCTTCCCGCAGACCTCTACCGATGTTGACAAACATTAGACCACCACTGTGAAAAAATACCAATGCTTAAGTAAAGATCACCACAAGATTAGCAAGGATCTTCACCACTACTCAAAATCATATAGAGGAGAATACAGTGGATTAATCATCCACTTAGTTTGGAAGATGAAATTGATTAAAGAAACTGAAACAAAGCAATGGATGGATATGCTTCCAAGAGAAGTGATGGAGAAAAAAACAAAAGTTTATTACAAATTTATACAAAGATCTTTAAGCATAGCTCTGATGGTGATTTGATAGACGTGATATTCCATAAATAAATCTATTCTGTGTAATTTGCGACTTAATAAAAAACAATAAATTGGGTCACCCTTTATTTGACCTAAAAGAATGTATCGTAAAATTCGTAATTCGTTTTTTCTCAAATACATCAAGAGTTAAATATGTGATCGTTTTGATCAGTCATGAGACTGGCCATGAACCCTTGATGCCTTGAGGCGGATGAAGAAGGTGCTTTGAGGTCCTTTTTGCCATAATAATAAATGATGGTTTGCAGCCCAAAACGGAAGACTGGTCATGACCCTTAATGCATTGGCTATAAAGACCACCAGGGGAGGATGAAGAAGGTCCTTTGAGGTTCCTTTCGCCATAAATAGAATGAAGGCGGGCCTTTTTAGAATAAAATTTGGTTTGCGGCTCAAAGCAGAAGACTGGTCATGACCCTTAATGCCTTGGCTATAAAGACCACCAGGGGAGGATGAAGAAGGTCCTTTGAGGTTCCTTTCGCCATAAATAGAATGAAGGCTGGCCTTTTTAAGAGAAATACTGGTTTTCAGGCCAAAACGGAAGACTGGTAATGAACCCTTGACGCCTTGGCTATGAAGTCGACCAGGGGACGATGGAGGAGGTCCTATGAGGTACTTTTTGCCATAAATGGAATGAAGGAGGTCCTTTTTAGAATAAAATTTGGTTTGCGGCTCAAAACAGAAGACTGGTCATGAACCCTTAATGCCTAGGCTATGAAGTCGGCCAGGGGACGATGGAGGAGGGCCTTTGAGGTACTTCTTGCCATAAATGGAATGGAGAGATCCTTTTTAGAATAAAATTTGGTTTGCAGCCCAAAACGGAAGACTGGCTATGAACCCTTGATGCCTTGGCTATGACGTCGACCGGGGGAGGATGGAGGAGGTACTTTTTGCCATAAATGGGATGAAAGTTAACCTTTTTAAGAGAAATGGTGGTTTGCAGGCCAAAACGGACTACTGGCTGATGCCATGAAGTCGACCAGGAGATGGTGGAGGGGGTGTTTTGAGGTCCGTTTTGCAATAAATGGGATAGAGTATTTCCTTTCTTTGGATATCGCTATTAAGAATTTGGCCAACCGTTTAAGTCGAAATATCGCAGTTGTGTACCGAAGCCTCGACGTTTTTAACAACTGGAAACGTCCATAACAACCATATGGTAAATTTTGCATACAAATTTGGTTTTAAGCCTTACAAGGTGAAACTGGTGTATAAACTATACACTGCGTTATCTGGTAATCCTAAAACTATTGTTAGAAGGCTTTGCACGCCGATGATAAGCAATGTAGACTGGAGGCTCGATTGTACCATATAATTTGTGTCATATATTATTGCAAACTCTTCTTGGAAGTCTATGGTCTACTGTAGCAAGCATCTAGGAAAGATGTTTGTGCTGCCATCTGTTGCTGTCTGAATGGGAAATTTTTGAATACCAGGATGGAACTGCGGTTACATTGAATGAATCACCCTATCGCAATATGCTAACAACAAAATTTTGTCCTATTACTGTTGTGATTTCATCTAATTTGTGTCACATTTTAAACAGACAGCGAAAATTATTGCAAACTGATCTTGGAAACATATGCTCTACTGCAGTAAGTGTTTAGGATAGATATTTGTGCTGCCATATGTCGTTGCCCTGTATGTTTGTTGAAGTGGTGTTGTGTGTAACCTCGCTGCCCTGTTTATCATAGACTTCTATCTTTTTTTCACCCAGGTGGCATCTCCTAACGTTTTAAATGATGACTTGTAGTTGTTGCTCATATTTTCCCCTCGCATAGAAGAGATGTATTTGGTTTATATTTATATAGCCTCTCTAATTGTTTACAGCCGTAAATTTTAAAATCTAAATTTGATTAATCATTTAGATCAGTCATAATGCCAAAAGATTAATTTTGTCAAAAACCAACTTCTTGTTGGGAAAAACCTTCTATAACGATGTTCTTTTTCAGACAAGGATTTTATAAAAAAATAAGTTCCACAGTTTTAAGCATTAAACACATAACCGATAGTAAGCAGCAGACAGCAAAATACCAAAAATAGAATACATACGTTTATATACAACCAATTATTTTAAAGGCAGCACAGCAAAAGCCCAGACAATAACCTTTGCTGCTGCTGCCAAACATAAAATGTTTTCTATTTTTTAGGCAGCGAAACAAAAATTAGTGATACCAACACAATATAAAATTGTAAATAAAACAACGTTAAAATATTTTTTTATATATCAAAAAACTATAGTAAAAAATTAAAATATGGTGTCAAACAACATTTATGTTAATAATTAAAAAGTTTTAAACATAATTTAATCAAATTTTATATTTTTGAGTAATATTGTAAAAAAGCGTTTTTTTTTTTTTTGTTGAATTTAATTTCTATAACAAATATTTTGATGATAAATAAAACAGATGAAAATGAAACCTAATTTTGTTGCAGTTGCTATTTATGAAATCGATAGCATAGTACCAAATGCTACCAGAAACAACCTGCTGTTTGCTTTCATGCTGTTTGCTGTCATCTATGTATTTAAAGCCTTATAAGTGTAAATTATTTTCTACCCTTAGCAAGCAATTGATTTTTTACAGTAATTGCTTTGTGTTCAATGAAAGCTTCCAGCTATTACTTGTTGTTTTAAAAGAAAACTTTAAACCTGTACTGTAATCTAAGGTCCTAACTTATGGCCACATTTATGTTATTTTAAAGCAAACAAGCTTCCTTTCCTTCCTACTCCATTCTCGAGTAGTTGCATGTATACAGACGATCCCCGATGTTAGCATTCGTTTCTCCGAACTTTTTCTATGAGAGCCTAGATGAGAAAATTCTGATTTAAAAATGAAGTTAAGTTCTTAAATATTTCAAAATTTTCATTAAAAATTTAATCACAATTTTTCTAAAATTTCTAAATTTTACATAAATTGTTTTTTATCCATTCAGAGAAAATTAAATTCCAGTTCAACTATTAATTTCGCTATCCCTACAGCTATTTTCGACAATTTTTACATCTCTTATGTAAACTATAAATTCCATACTAAAAAAGGATAAATAACAAGAATATATTTAATTTCACTTTTAAATACAAAATTTTCGACAGCAAGAGCAACAGTATTCCACCGCTTTTCACGATAACGAAATTAGAATTTTCCTTGATAATACAAAAAAAAAAACCTTCACTTGCCATCATGTGCTGGCTTTTATTTCAGTTCGTTTGTGTTGCTTAGTTAAGTCGGAAAAAAACATGAAGAATTGCCTCTCAAAATGCATACTGAAAATGGAAAATTCAATGAAAATGTTAAAAGAGAGAGGGGTAGATAAATTCCATTAAAAAAAATTTAGACGTTAAGCACGTCGAAAAAAAAAATTAAAGAGAAATGGAAAACAATTTTGTTATCGCTACACAATATTTTTTCTTTTTTGAAAAAAAAAAAAAATCGATTTTGGTTCAGCGATGAAAAAACAATTTCAATTGAATAAAAACCTCTCCATTGAATGCAATTGCTTTTGAGTAGCATTTGCATTTTAGTCAATAACATCAACGACAACAACAACTAACTTTGGCTCAATTGAAAAGAGTCAGTAGTCCTTCATGTTGTCAACATCGTCATCTTCAACATCATCATCATCAAAAATATCATTACCATGTTGTCGTCAACATTATTGACAGTATCATCATAATCGTTTTACTATTATCGTCAACGTCAAGTAGCAGCAGCAGCCACAGCAGCTACAAGCGATAGATGGATATTCAACGAAAAGCCTTTCTATGCAAAGTTATCGTCAATGGCGTTATTGAGAATAAAGAGCGAGCGTAAGTGGCAAAAGAACTGAAAAACTACCAGCAATTTTAGAATAAAATTCAATAAAAAATAGGAGAAGATATACTGAAAAAAGTAAGAGAGCAACACCGCAATTTTGACTGACTGGATTCGACGTTATAGTTTTACATGAAAGGTGATTCCATTAAAACGGCTTTTCATGCCACACAAACGACGTTCTTATTTGTGGAAGAAAACTTAGGCTTGTCACAGAAGGCATGTTTATAAATTATCGGCAACAATGAAGCCACCTTAAGCTGGGATCACACGATTGTTGCAAATGTGCCAATATAACGCAATCGTATTATGCTTTATTGCCTCAGAATATTGAAATGGTCCTAATTTTTTTAAAAATAAAAATTTTAATTATGGTACATATTGTCCACATCGATTGTCGCACAAGATCACAATATATATTGGCTCATTATTGCCGCATGATTGCACATCGACCAATAACAATCCCATACCAATAATTGGTGCATTGTGTCAATCTTGTGATTCCAGCTGAACTCCTTACAATTTTTTACCATCAATGATGACTTTATTACAGAAGCCACGAATACGTTTTTGAACAGCCGCAAAGTTAAAAACATTTTTGGAAATATTTTCGCAATCTTTTTATAGAAAGTATATGAATTATTCCGTCACTCCTCTCGGGACCATATGTCTTCCATAACGGCTCTTTGTCTTGTTTCAGTTCGTTTGCAAATATTTGTCATATAATTTGTCTTCTAGCTAAGCAGGTGATCGGTCTACTGTAGCTGGTCTAGGATTAATAATGGTGCTGCCATTTGTCATTGCTTAGAAACAATGCCTTCGTTGCGTTGCCTGACCTTCCTATGATGTTTTTGTTGCTGATGTTGTCATTTTTGTTCTTGTAGGGAATCGAAGCTTTCTTAATTATAAAAAAAATTCAATAGCCAGGATGCTAACCTGAGTTGCTATATTATTTGTATGCCAGCACTTAGCTGCTATACCATGTCACATCCTGCAGAAAGTACATAGAAGCTCCAATTTAATTAACGTACAACATCAGAGTTCTCAAGCAATGTTATTTAGTGGCCATTTGAAACTCTCTATCACTGGCTCTTCACATTGGCCGCATCTTGAAGTTATTGACTAAAAGTACATGACTTATTAAATAAATTGAGCGTTTGCTGCTTTTCTGTGAGCAGCAGACCTAAGGTTTGACACATCGGCTTAAAAGGGTTGTACCGTATGTGAACAGGTAGATAAGGACAGAAATTTGTACTTCAGTTCCTGTGAAGAGAGGGAGACTAGTCCCTCGATAAGTACAATTCTTGGTGGTTGTGGTTCAAACCTCAATTGCTGGGTATGTACATATATTACATTGATTAACTTGACTTTAAGCTCCCAAATGATTGTAGCATCCTTCACATAAAATTGTCTGCTATTGCATAAGCATTTTATTGCATTGAAATTTTATCGAACATGTAGTAGGGCTGTTTGTATAGTTGCTGGTATCAAGTCGGTGACTATGAGTATAAAGCAGAGTCAGGCAAAATATCCAAATTCATTTTACGATTGTGGAAGTAATTTGAAAGTCTCTCACTCACTTGTTTTCTCTTTTTTGCTTATTTTTTGCCTATGCGTGTGAGCATGTTTCAGGGTACCCTGGGTACCCTAATTAAGAGCTATAAGGGAAATAAGGTACCTTCTTATGATTAGTGGCTAGTTCTCGCAGCCAGACGTGCTGTGATTTGTTGTTTATTTTGATGGCTTCTCTTTGGCCGTGTTTCGCCTTCGAATTCTTTGTAACTTTGTTCTCTCTCTTCGCCGACTTCTTCCTTTCATGTGTCACAATGGTACCATGATTTATTTGACCCAAGTGGGATGTACTTAACCTTAGCTAATCTTATCTTAGCTAACACTTCTCCATACGCTGAACAGTGACATATGTGGAAATGGTGCCCTTCCCTTCTAAAGTTTTTTTTCCCTTTTTTAGAAAATTTCACTCATTGAAATTCGAAACTTGCAAGAAAAACTATCATCCCTAAACAAACTATTTTAAGAGACGATAGGAGAGAGGGGAAATGCGAAAGATAGTCATAAGAATAATAATAAAAAATAATTTAATGGAAATAATTTGAAGGTAAATTGTTTCTGATTCTGAAAATAAACAATAATAGTAAAGCCAAAAAAAAAAGAAAAAGGAGACACGAAGAAAAACTAAACTTTATTCAAGCATGACTGTCATACATTTGCTGACATTCACTTCAATGACTCAATTAATTCATTTTTAAAATGGCTAAAGCGACGGCATCACTACCAATTTTAAAAGAGTTTTTTATTACATTTTTTATGGCTTAAATAACAATAATGATAATAAAAATTGAGTAATAAATACAAATTATTTAGCTCTTAGCCATACCATGTCTGTACTAGCGTAGTTATTTAAGTGTTACACTTAAAAAAAAATTGGGTCAGTAAATGGGCACCTAGCCGTGGCTTGTGAGTAAATCGCAAAAAACGGGGGTAGTGCTCTTCACCCGGTGGTACAAACCTTTACCTTTTCGGCCTTTAAGGTTGAACAATGTGAGCCTCGAACTTAACGAGGAGTCTAACTTTCTTGAGCAAATATTAGATAGCAAGCTGTCCTGGAAGCCTAAAATGTATAATAGGATAAAGAAGGCCTTCATTGGTCTCTGCACTTGTATAGAGAGGGTAGGCCATTTAAAAGTATAAATTAAATAATGCAATAAAACAAAAATTTTGCCAAGCTTATGTTTTTGTTGTGAACTACAATTGTTCCGGTTAGAAATGAAATATTATTTTATTTATATGACTACAGTAACGTAAGCTACAGTCACCCATCGATCGGACCAATTTTCAAGAACTTTTTCGAGTGTATGTGGTCGTATGTCGGCCTTCAAATGCTCAATTTGTCGGCATAGCACTTGTCCTTAATGGTGCCTTACAAAAAATAGTCCAACGGTGTCAAATTGCAGCTTCTTGGCGGCCAACTGACATCACCATTTCGGATAATTAAACGGCCATCAAACGCAATAAATCGATTGTGACAAGTTGCACCATCCTGTTGAAACCAAACATCGTTCACATCAATACCATGTAGAGCGGGCACAAAAAAATCGTTTATCATGGTGCGATAAGTATCTCCATTGACCGTAATGGTTGCGTCGCCCTCATTTTCAAAGAATTATCGGCCAATGATGCTTCCGCTCCACAAGTCGCACTAAACAGTCACTCGTAATGGATGCAATGGCTTCTGTAAGACCACGTTTAGGTTTTCTGAGTCCTAAATTCGGCCATTTTGCTTATTAATAGGATGAAAATGAGCTTCATCCGAAAAGATGATTTTAAATGATGATAAATTTCCAACAAATCCCAATGTTGCTCAAGTATAAATCGATTCATTTCGTTCAGCAAGCTTATGATTCATAATGCCGTAGAATACTCTGTCAATGCCGCATGTGCAGCTTTGGAGACGGGCAACACAGCGCTCAAATCTGGCCAAAGCTGGATCCCAAGCACACAAAAGATCTGCTCGATCTCCAATGAAGCGTACTCAGGGAAAAGAAGCTTCTACCATGCAACTGAGCTCACGGAGCTGTCGGACACGAACATTAGGAAGCTTAGCGATTTTATTATGAATACTGGTTGGTTAAAAAAACAACCTGAAAATAATTGACGACCATATTACGAAGGCAGCCGATGAATGATATCCACAAGGCAGCCGATGAATGATATCCACAAGGCAGCCCAGAAGCTTGGAATGAGGTCAGACTATACTTGGCGCTGTAAACGTAGCCATAACAGACATTTGGTAATTGTTATTCTTAGTTATTAATGGCATATATTATTCTTTTCTTCGAAATACTCTTTTTGTTTTGCATAACAAAATGACATCTCTTATTGTAAGACCCTGTACCTTAACTAGTTTACTTTGTTATTATTTGAAGCACATACCACATTTAGCCTCAATATGCTGTAAGTAAATACTATAATAACCCAAATAAAACAATTCAATTCCAATTTCAAAACCATTCCATTGCAATGAAATTTAATTCAATTCTCGTTTTTCTGTTTTTTTTCTCAATAAAATGCTGCTGCCAACTGTTGTTCAGTTTAAATTGTATGAAGGCGAAGGTGTGTTGCTGCTGCCACTTACGAGTATGCGTTTAGACTTTCAAATTTTAGTTTTTGTGTTTTATGTTTATTTATTGTTTTTGTTTTTCATACTGTTGTTGCACATTTTTTTATTTTGTTGCATAGCTAGCACATACAATTGCTAATGATTACCACATTTCGAGCCATTACGTTTTGTTACCATTTTCTAATAATATTTTTGTTTTAAATTGTATTTATTTATCAACCAACCAACAGCGTACAATTGTTTTGTATTTCTGTTAACTCGATCTCGTTTTTCAATTTTGTTCCCCCCATTTTTGTCTTCATTACAAAATATGGCAAATGGTTTTGTTGCACGTTTTTTTTTTTGTTTTTTGTTTATTGTTGTTTTTCGAAATATGTAGAGTGAGTATTGGTGTTACCAATTTACTTTGCAAAATATTTTTTGGACTTCCTTACCACGCTGTCGTCGCTATTGCTTTTAATACGCTTAGCTGCGCATGCTCTTTTCATGTTTTTTCGAACAAATTGTACACGCGTTTACATTGACGAGGCATAGTATGGGTTTCCAACTGAGCTGGATTCAGTCGGCTGCATGCACACTTTATTAAAAGCTTTGGTGTATATTTTTTGTTGTTTTTTTGTAAAAAGATTTATATGAAATCAGAGTAGTGTGGTGAAAGTAATACCATAAAGACAACAACAAAATTTTTGAAAAACAGAGGGAAAACTATAAAAGCAAGAGAATTTTAAGTAAAACCGGTGATGCCACCTGATTAACTTCAGAATGTAAGAAATTTATTTCTTTAGGAAAATGTTTCCGTCAATTAGTATAAATAAAAATCGTCTACTTAGTTGACTACTTAGAACCAGTTACGTGACTGTCTATTGGTAAAATTCTTTAATACCTTCTTGAGCAGTCAGCTCTTTTGTTTAAATTTTTTTGTGACAATAAAACTGAGCGTAGCTACATTAGCGTATTCAGAAGCAATAAATGTAAAAAAGTTGTTGGATATTTTGTAACTGTAGATGAAACATGGATATGCGGTCTGTCCTGTAAACCGAAAACGAGTGAAATTGAAATCGAATACATTTTCAAAAATAAATAAAACTTAAATGCGCAAAATATTTTAAACTTTTGATAATCAAAAAAGTTATGCGAAAGGTAATTAAGTGAACTTATAAGAAAAATATCAAAATCTTGTCCGATCTGAAAATTATAGCCATTTGAAGTTCGATTCCAATTCCAGTTTATTCGATTTTGGTTTTCAGAAAATACTTGTATATCAGAGGACCCGAAGACAAAAATGTCAGAATATTGGGTTTATTTAGGTTAACATGAAAGCTAACAAGAGTCTGTCGTTCAAGAAAGTCATGATTACAGTTTTTTTTTGGAATACATGTGGTATCATTCACAACGATTACATTTATTATGGCCATTTTTTTCATTCAAATAATCGAGTTGTGTGTAGTAGAAATCAGAATTTATCGTATTGTTAGGTTGTAACAGCTCATAATTCACTTTCAGCTGAGCGAAATCTCAAAACCAACTAACAGCATTCGCATTGTTAACTTTGCAAATTTTTTTGCATGCTTTTGTAACGATTTTTACGAATCTTTTAGAGCTGGCGATTATATAATAAGAATACTGTAGTACACCTCAACACAAATAGATATAAGGCGTACGAAAAGGTCGATGCAGGCGTTCCCTAAGAGGGACTGGAACATTACAGCGTCCTACATGCTTTCAGATTATGCCAGTGTTTTTTAAGCGAGAGCATTGTTGATAGAAAAAGCAAAGGCGATACATGCCATAACGTCAATCAGATCATCATCGTAGCTAGTCACAAGATGCATGGAAAGTTTGATGCTACGGGGCTCGAGTCAAAAGAAGAAAGCCGACAAATTCTGACGCAAGAGAACAGCTTTAATCCAACAGAATCATTCAAAGGTCCCTATCCATATGCGTGATGGTGGCAAGAGTTCATTTTTTGCCTAAGGCCAATATTAGATGGAATAGTTTTACAACTTATTTTATCTCTAGGCAAACTTGGGCTGAGTTTGACAGAACCAGGAAGACTATTTTCAGATCCGTGGCAGTTTATATGAATACTGGACTCTGGGTAAGAACGTAAATTATATTTTCATAAGCCCTAACCCCACTTGTTAGTGGCGTGGTGTAGTAATTAGAATGGGCATTTACTGCCCAAGTGGCCTAGGTTCTAATCGCCTGCAAATGATTAGAAGAAAACGCCACCTATTGAGATCACTATCACGACTTAGCAATGATCTTCACCACTGCACATTCACTAGGAGGCGAGCTACAGTAGACTAATCATTTACTCATCCTGAAATCAATTGATTAATGACTCCGAAGCAAGAAAATATAAGAGGAGTACCAAAAAAAAAAAAAAAAAATTGCCAATAATTCCACCTACAGGTACTATGAAGGGGATGGCGACTTTCCAGCGTTGGTTAGGAAAAAGCAAAGGTTCCTGGATGCACTAAACTTTAAGAAGTCTTACATTAAAAGTATCAATTGAATCGGAGAAGATCATTGCCCTTGAAAACCATTCGCGTTGGCTTTTGGTAGTTTCTAAGCAAAAAACCATGTAGTACACATAAGCCAAAATCATACGTGGCTACAAGTTTTATGGTACCAAGACGGCACTTAATACTAATTGCACCACTACGTTGGAGTCTATCTAAATTAAACAGATCATAGAAACCAATTTTTTTTCTCCGTCACTCCTCTAAGGAGCATATTGGCTTTCCACAAGCATTCATTGCTTCGTTTCCATTTCATTTATTAAGTTGATAACTTCCGGCTAAGTAGATAATGAATCCACTGCAGCGCCTTCCATATCGATTGGTGGTGAATATCCTTGCAAATTGATGGTGGTCTTTACGTAAGCATTTTAATTTTTATCCAGTAGGTGGCCGTTTTTTCCTGATCTTTCGTCTGAGGTTTGCCATCATCGCAAGGGGAATGGTGGGAGGTCAGACGGGCTTCTTCTTTATTTTTTAGATTGAGTTGTCTCTAAAGGGAAAGTTTAAGCCTCTTTATTAAGCACTCGAAACGAAACTATAATTAAATTATTTCGTTATGTCCTCTGCTGGGGCTCGATTCTGGTTTGTGCTCTAACCAATACGCCACGCCACCGCCCCGAAACCAATCATAATATAGAAAAAATAGTCCATAGCACAAACCTATATCAAAAAGTTTACTTTCTTTCTCTTAAAAGATGAAGTTAATTACTGGGAAATGGTAGGAAAATATGTTTGAAGGCGACCGCATCGACTAGCCAAAATCTGATGAAGAAAATAAATTTTTGTGTCGATTGTTAATTATTTATATAATATCTACAAATTCTCCAGATGTTGCATGTTTACTCATGGTTTACTATTTTTTCAATCTGGTAATACTAAAAATAAAATTTATACCAATTACCTCATACAGACAAGTGAGATAAACCGTCAAATGAACGCATTTGTATTACAAACACAACAGCAACAATAATTTTGTGCATTTGCCAGATAATGCACATTTTTACCGTCACCACTGCTGCTACCACCAGTAAATGGTAAACAAACAAAAAATATATATTTTAACAAATGTTATGTAAGAGAAACATTTAACCAGCTTTGGCTTTGGCCGGGCTAAAACGAGACAGACCGAAAAACAAAACCAAACCAAAATAAAAATAAAATGCGGCTAAAACAGGCAAAACAATTTCATTAAAAAACTATAATGAAAACAAAAAAAAAAAAAAAACAGAAGACAGAAGAGTGAAGACTACGTACAATTTAATACTTTTGACAAGTAAAAAAATAATAATAAAAAAATATATAGTGAAGGCATTACTTATGACGAAACAAGGCTAAAATTAATCATAATAACACTTGAATATAAACTTTTGTTTAAAATGAATTTAAAAAAAAAATAATTTTTTTTTAGATATTATTTCCTTCCTCCTTCAAATCAAATTTCAAGTATTTTTTTTTTCATAATTGCGTTACGGTAGACAAAATTGACAGGTACTTTATTTATAAATGTAAAAAGCAAACACTTTTAATTAATTTTGGCCTTAAATAGTTAAAGTAGAGAAGCGTGATTTCACCATAAATAGCAGAATTTCGTTTTAGTTTTTTAAGACAATTTTTTTTTTTAAATCTTTGTGTTATAATATTGACATAATTGGGATATAAGTGGCTAAAATAATATTTTTAGGATCATTAAATCATTTATACGTACACGTAATAATGAAAGGGAAATAAATGTTGACGGTTTTGATGCGGAAGACAAAGATCACTCAGCTCAAACAAAATCGTAAAAAAAAGATGATGAATTGAAGCATTACGCCTTGAAGATTAATGTCAAACTAAAAAGGTACTTATAGAAGCAGCAATTTTCAAAGTTATTATCAAATCACATTATTACCGGAGTTAAAAAATGTATTGATTCCGAGAAACCGAAATCCAACTCAACGGAAAAGCAAAATATCCATGGCATCAGGTATCTATTATGGACTGCTTAAATCAGGCCAGATGATCACAGCGATTGTGTATAGAACACAATTGATTTACAAACATGAAGCCGTAGTCCATATTTCGTTCGGCGCATGGTACAGGACCAGTAAAACTTATTTTATATATAGAAATGAATTTGTGTTTTTATGACTGTTGCTAGTTCGGTTCCAGTTCTTATAAAGGATGACCAAACAATCACTAACCCGGTTGATAAAGCAAACCTTCTGGCTGAAATGTTTGCAGGTAATTCGAACTTACCGGAGAGCGTTCAACCACTGTATTAGTGACTACGTCTAGCGAGCCCGTGCGGTAAAAAACTTTCTTGCAAATCTCGACGTTAATAAGTCTTCTGGGCCAGACGGCATTCCAGCGCTGGTCCTGAAACAGTGCTCTTCGACACTTGCATGTCCATTGGCTAATCATTGCAGTGCATCTTATCGTGCGGATACTTTCCATCTTGCTGGAAGGCTGCCAATGTATGCCAATCCCTAAAAAGGGTGAGGCTAGTAACCCTGAAAACTACCGCCCAATAGCAGTTTGTTCGGCACTTTCAAAAGTTATGGAGAATATGATTAATCATCACCTTGTAGAATATTTAGAGTCTAACAATTTGCTGAGCGATCGCCAATATGGTTTCCGTAAAGGTCGCTCTACTGGTGATGTGCTGGCGTTACTCTCTGAAGGGTGGAAAAGATCCATTTATGGATTTGGTGAGAGTAAGGTTGTGGCCCTGGATATTTCCAATGCGTTTAACAGAGTCTAGCACGAGGCTTTCATATCCAAACTTATTGCCTTTGGTGTCGGTAGTCACTTCTCTCGATTCGTATCGAGCTTTCTCAGAAATCGCACTATAAGTGTGGTTATAGATGGGATTTCATTCGATGAGTTCAGGATAAATTCAGGGGTACCGCAAGGCTGTTCTATCTCCAACTCTGTTTCTAATATTTCTTAACCACTTTCTTTTTCTCACTTCTAATGCCATCTACTCTTTTGCAGATGAAAGCAATATTTGTCATTCATATTCTCTTGATCGTAGGCCGAGCCTTTTGGAGATTGGCGCGAAAAGGCAGAATATGAACGACAGACTTACTTTTCGACAGGTGGGAAAATCTCTGAGTGGGGTCGACTTTAATGCGCGCAAGACCCAATGTTGTTTTCTGACACACAGTGGTGGTGTGTTATCATCTCTGTCTATGGGTTATGATATGATATAGATATTTAGAAATGGATTATGTAGATATTGAGGAATGGGTTATGAAGATATTGAGAAATCAGATGCTCTTGATGTTCTGGGCATGAGAATTCACTGTAACGTTCGTTAACATATTATTAACATTTCGAGTGTCGAGAGAAGCATTCAAGTGTCTCAGCTTTTTAAGACGGTGTAAGAATTACTTCCTCCATCTGATCTCCTTAATATTTACAAGACCTATATCCGACCCAAATTGGTATACAACTCTCATGTATGGGCCGGTGCTTCAAACTCTATTTTGGAGCTTCTCGACCGCGTACAGGAGAGGGCGAAAGTTCTTATTAATGACGGTAGAGTAGCCAACTTTATCGACTCACTAGAGCATCATTGCGACGATGCTCGTGTTTGGCGTGTGTTTCAATTGTTCTATCGATATTGTAACGGAATGTGTTCTGACGAAATTAAGAAAATAATTCCTAAAATTCATATACTTTTACGTATTTCTCGTAGAGCACATCCCTTTGTAGTTGATTGTCCAGTAAATCGCACAACTCAATATAGGGAGATTTCGTTCTTTGGTCACAATATTCGTTTGTGGAACAGTCAATAGACACTACTTTATTCATCCTCCTTCCCACAACCTATTTTCCAAGTACCAGCACAATGCATTCCATGAGTAAGGGTTATCACCTGAGTGCTGGTCTCATTAAAAAAAAAAAATGATTTTTGCTAAGCGGCTGAACTGATTTTCTTAAAATTTATACAGTATCTCTCTGTACGTCTGGAAGGAACTATTTTTTTTCTCTGTCACTCTTCTAGGGAGCATATTGGCTTTTTAGAAAGCATGCATTGCTTTGTTTCTGTTTCATTCACTGTAGCAACCTGCAATGATTGTGCAGTGGTGAATATCCTTTCTAATTGGGTGGAATTGAACAAATGGGCGTGACACCTCCCACACACAGATATTGATTTTAGTGTATCTTGTGAACGATAATAGTAAACGTTTCTAAATTGTGTTCAAACAAAGTCGTGAATAATACACATCATCAGACAGTAACTGGGTGAGTAAAATAAGTGGGTGCGCTCATTCCATTCATACTAAATGCTGAATATGTGGAGAACGACAACAATTAAAGCCGCGTTATCTATCCATATTGGCCAAAAATCGGGGTATACTGATGGTTCAAAAATGGATAGAAAGGTTAGTACAGATGTATTCTGCGGGCAACTAAACGCGAGCAAGTCCCATAGACTTATTGAACACGGAAGTTTATACACTATATAGATCGCCACAGAGGATGTGATAAGGCTGAGTGTCAACAATGACATCATAATTTTTATTAACATCCTGGCGAGCGATATATGTCCTGACATCAAGACTGGTCGAAATGTTTAAAGAGAGCCTAAAACGCATAAATAGTTGTGTTATTCTACTTTGGGATCATTGTGATATTAAGGGAAACGGGACGGCCGCCATGTTTGATCGAGAGGAGGCTGCTTTACCCACAGGTGCCTACACAGGTACCTATACTAATGCTGGTGCTCAGAGAATGTTTATAACTGTCGTTACTTTGAAAGGTAGAATGTACATAAACAATGAAGAGAAATATCTATGTGCTCCATTACCTGACAAACACAAGAATATTATGAAGGACCGACACTTTGACGACATTTTTGATAGAAAATTTTTCTAGGGTTGTGGCAGTCAGCAATGGACACTGGCTACTGGAAAAACATGCCTGTTACCTCAAAATAGGCAGCAGCATCTGGGTTTTGAAAAAAAGAACGCAGAGAATTTGCAAAAGTGAATCTCTGCCAGCACTGGAATTATGGCTGGCTTATATCTGTACACCAATAGACGATATATTAACCCAAATGGACAAAAAATTATTTATTGGGGTTAAAACGCAGCCAGTGGCCTCTTCCGAAACGTGAGATTAATTGCTCAACAAACTTGATTCTCAATTGGTTAATTGTATTGCTTGTCTTATGGCATTTGGCACTGTCATGTTGAAAGTTCCAAGTTCAATTCCATGAGCAACACCAAACAATGCATCTTTTAGGGAACATTGGCAGCTTTTGAACTACCTCTGGCACCTCTTTACAGCAAATGCGTCATTCTGTTACCCATTAAACCAAAAATTAAATTACTCCCATCAAATGGGAGTAATTTACGTAACTCATTCCCACACTGCATGTATTTTGATAATAAATTTCAATGATTTTCAAGTGTTGTTCGTTTGTTAGACTATTCATGGTGATTTTTGGTATTGCTACATGTCACGAATCTTATTTTTACATACATACATACATTTTAGATAAATGGGAGAATGTCATAGCTAATAAAGGCCATTACTTTTGACAAATTTATATTGCACCAATGTTCCACATTACAATAAACGCATAAAATTTGCCAAAATTCCGCTTATTTAAGTTCAACACCCAATCCCTTGGAAAAAAAACATTGTTTAATGAAATGTGTATTTATAAATTTTAAATATCATTTAAAAATTATATTGAATTTTAATTTTCACCATATGCCACGCCACATAATTGTTACTTCATAACCTCATCTGTTGTAATTGGTCTGTGGTTTTTGTTGGCCTTATAAAATATTTTTTCTTTTTTCTGTTTTGTTTAATTTTCATTTAATTATGCTCAGATACTCTGTAAGTACCAAACAAACAAAAATCATATTTTTGTTATGTGATAGCTGAGACTGACTGGTAAGCCTAATATATGAGTATTTTAAACCAGACGTGATACGAAATGTCTGTTATAAATACAGTCAGACAAACAGTCTGTGTGTCTGATATGACTTCATATCGAAAGTGTTGTTTTTTTGTTTTTTATTTTTATTTTTATTTTTTTGTTTTCAAAACTATTTTTTTTTCTTTTTCTTCTGTACCATTTTTATAATAATGTGGGCCTTTTTCGTATTTTTAATTTAATTTTTTTGCAGTTTCTTTTGCTGTTTTTTAATACAATATTACATAACTTTTATTTTTATAAATTTTTCTTTTATTTGTTTTTATTGCTTAAATGTGTGATTATTAAAATTGTATTTCTCTACTCTACTCTTACTCTCAATATGTAAGAAAAAATACTATCTTAAGTAGGCTGGACTTGCCGTTTATTTAAAAGGATATTTGAATATTTTATTCTCAAAGTTTAAGCATCTTTTTTTCACAACAAATGCAGCTTGCAGTGGAACATAATTATAGTAAATTTACATTTACGTGAACTTAATTTTAACGCCATTAAAAAAGATGATTTTTTAATTGTATATTCGTGAGGATATTTCATAAAAGTCTTAAAACGACTGAATTTTATTGGAAAAAAAAGAAAAAAAATATAAGAAGGCAGGGAATATCCTGATCAATGCTCTAAATAATTTTATAAAACTGTTTAAATTAGATTCTAAAACGTCTTACTTGTAATGCGATTATTTTGAACTCGAGTATAACTCGGCTTCAAATTTTCTATAAAAATGCCGGACTTAATTTCTGACGGAAATCACGAACATCGTCAAAACAATGTACGAGAACGCAACGTTGAAAGTGCTCCACAATGAACGTCAGAGTAAGTCAAAGTATTTCGCTCTAACCATTACTATTTGCGATTGTCTTGTATGAAGTTATGAAGAAAGTCGCAAAGAACAGATGAGGAAATCGCTGGATCTTCACAGATACCTAGAAGACCTAAGCTTCGCTGATGATATATGTCTTATGTCTCATAAATGTGGACATATGCCGAGCAAAATAATTACAAGCCTTGTATAGAGAATAGGTTTAGAACAATGATGTGCAAAAGTAAAAATGTAGTTGTGTTAGTGAGAACATGATAACTGTTTTTTTAGAGAGAGTAAAGTTGATGTTTAAAAAAAAAAAATTAAAAATCATCAATATGTATCCGCCATACATGTGCATTCACCGCTGTTTCAGTGATAACTAAAAGCAAGATCGTAAAAACCTTTTTAAGTCATTTTTCGGTGCCTAAAGAAATATGCGTACATTCTTTGCACATGTGCTTTCGTCGGTGTCTCATTAACGACTAAAATCGAAAGCGTAAGAATACATGCAAAATAAGAAGGAACAATTGTTGTATTAAATGAACATCAATGGTTTAGAGATTAAAATCCAAAAGACAGAAGTCATTTGCATCAAAAACACCTACGAACAATTTGTTTGTGGCTAATACCCGAATCGAATGGGTAGATAGTTTCTGTTACCTAGGATGCATGATGTCTGGAAAAGGAGATACTTTGTAAGATGTGCAGTATAAGTTCAGCGAAAGTTATATAAGTTATAAGAAGAAATGATGAACAAATTTCCGGAATAATCGCCGTGTGGCGGTCCCGTCGTTCCGATTTGAGTTTTTTTTTTTTGTTAAATTTGCACACCTGTTTTTGATATCCCCGCTAAATCTTATCTTCATGGCTTGACATTTACATTTTTTATATGTGGTTTTCGGTTTGTCCATCGGTGCTTCCTGCGATTTTTCCACTATTTCCTCTCGGCTGCTAAAACGCGTTTACCGTAATGGTTTTTTAGCTCGATTGAATAGAAAGAAGACACAGGGAGCCATATTAGGTGAATTCGGTAGTTGTTGGATGATACTTTTTGCATTTTTCGCCAAAAAATTTCGAATAATGATGGCACGGTGCGACGGTGCGTTATCATAGTGCAAAATGCACAAGTTTTCTGCCCACACTTCTGGTCTCTGTCGGCGAATTACTTCACGCAAACATCTCATAACGCGCAAATAATACTCTTTGTCTGGGCTTCTGACAGATATTCATGATGCTCTACACCGTTGTAATTCATGAAAACCCTTAGCATTGCCTTCTTTTTTGACTGAAAATCATATCGGTCATTTGGAGAACGCCATTCATTTGCCTGATGTCTGGGATGCGTTTCGTATCCATAAACACACGTCTCGTCTTCCGTAGTTATACTTTTGATGAATGTGGGATCGGATTCAGCCTCACAAACCATGTCATTTGCTGCCTCAACACGGCCAAAATTGTAAAAAAACCGCCAACACACATAGAGATAAATTTACTCGTACGTAGCTTTCGCAAATGTCAAGCTATGACGCTAAGATTTAGCGGGAATATCAACTTAACAAAAAATAAAAAATGTCAATTCGGAACGATGGAACCGCCACACAGGACATATTTTGATCAAAGTATATACTATATGTAACGACTGAAATGGATAGGAACAAGTTGTAGAAGCCCTATGTTCCCAGGTGGAATGATAAAGGAATAAAAAAATATTTGCTAGAAAATAAAGCTTGTTTTTTGCAACAATTTTTTTTATATCAGATATGTCACAAAATGATGAATCTTCCCACGTAATTTAAGATTTGATGTGATTGAAGGAGTTTTGTAAAATTTTGTATATTTACCCAGATATTAGAGCAGTGAAATGATTCAATATTACGTGCAAGTATTTGCTACATACCTGCAATAAAAAAAAAAATATATTTAAGTTTATGAAAATATTGAAGTAAAATTTTATAAAATAATTTTTCAAAGTATAAATATGAAAGCCTGCTGGATGGTGTCAAGTGATTTGAATACAGTAAATTCTCATTGTATAAATGACTTCATATGACATCGCGGCAAAGTACAATTTTTCACTCAACTTTTTGAAAAAAAAAAAAAAATAATAACAACAATGATACAACTTAGTGAATCTTAGTAATGACAAAATTTTATTTTTTAAGTCTAAAACGAAAAACATGTACCAAAAGGGTTAACATCCTGCGGAATAACCTGACTTTATCGGTAACAATATTTCATTCAATTTTTTACAAACTGTTTGCGTAGAATATACCGTAGATTCTATAGTAACAATTTATTCGCAACATAATAATGCAAAGCATTCTTGGGTCTGATGTTTACTCTTAGTACTTTAATCGTTCATTTAGCAATTTGTACGACATGACACCAGGATATCTTCAACAGAAAATAACATCAATGCAAGGGTCAGGCGACGTCACCTCTTGGCGAAAATGAAAAAGAAAAAAAGGAAGGAGTATGTGTTGAGCAGTAGCAGCAAGGATCATAACCACCATAAGTACAGAGGCCGTTGTTTCTAGCAATTGCCAGTTGTATGGCAGCACCAACATCTATTCTACAAACCTTCTACTGCAAAACGATCTCTTGCTAGATGATTACAAAGAAACTTGAACAAGGTAAAAATACTCTTAAATAGAATTTCGGGTAAAAAGAGTTATAAACACATAATATGGAGTATTTCTTTAAAAATTATACTCAATTTAAAAACTTACCTTTTAACATGAACTAAATACAAGCTAGGAACTTTGAAATGAATGTACATTTACATTTTCTTCTTTCAAATAAATTTCAAAAAATTTCAAAACAAACTTTTAGAGTACACTGTAGCTGTTGTAAATACTAACAACATTTAATTGTGTTTAATTCCATTTAAAACTAAAAATAATTTTTTTCTTTTAATTATAGAATGTCTCGGATGTGATAAAATAAAAATGCTTTTGGCAAAATGAACAAAAAAGTTGTATTTTTAACAACCAGTTATAAGCCGGTTAAATCTGGCTTAAATATTATGGTTAATAATTTGTTTGTTTTGTTGTTGTTGTTGTTGTTGTTGTTGTTGTTGTTGTTGTTGTTGTTGTTGTTAAATACATTAATAAATATTTTTGGCATTTTTATTTTTTCAGTCGTTTGCTTGGTTTAATATACTCATGAGAGTATTACGAAAAGAACAACACCTAAGACTCGCTGTACGCCGGTATATTTATTTTTCAGCTGCATTTGATTTCAGTTTTTAAATAAGTTAAAGGTATATTTTGGTATTTGCCCTATTATGGCATTTGCTGAGTGATTTTGTACTTTTTTTCTTTGCAAGAGAATTAAATGACCAAAAAAACCTGACTGCTAGCGTTTGAGGACTTGTTTTGGCTTTTAGTGGATTATGGTGCTTATTTATGTGGTAATTGTGTGTGGTTTTAAGAGGCACATACACACTGTTTTTTGATTGTTGCCAACATTTATTGTTCATTGTTGTTATGTGCTATTGTAGATGGATTTTTTTTTGTAATTGTTTTTACGAAAAATATTTGTAAAAAAATTTGTTACCAACTGCAATTTTGGGTTTAAGTGTGTGTGCAACAAAACTTTGTCTCGCTCAGTACAAGTTTTTTGAATTACAAAATAATAAAATAAATAACAAATTAAATATAAGTTCGTGTTTTACCAAAATTAAATGTGATCATGTGCTTAAAACGGCTAGCAGTTTTTAAATGTTTAACCATTTAGTATACGGCAAAAACCTTCTCCAGAGCCGCATATCTAGTATCAGAATACTTCTCACAGCTTTGCCAAGGCGCAGACATCCGCCCGAAAAATGGCGCAGTCGTTCGTTAGTCGTTTGTTGAAAACATCAAAGGCATCCTTCTGCGTACTTGTGTATGCATTTTTTTCCGTTACTCCTCTAGGCCTTTCCATACAGCATCCGTTGCTTTGTTTCAGTTTCCTTAATCAATTTAATCTTTCAAGCTTAGTAAATGATTAATCCACTGTAGCTTCCTCCTTATGATTTTGCGTAGTGGTGAAGAACCTTGCTAATTGGTGGTGATCTTTACTTTAGCATTGTACTTTGTTTTTCCCGGTAGGTGGCGTGTTTTCCTGATTATTCGTCTGATATTTGTCAACATCGCAAGAGGTATACGGGAAAGTTAGGGGACATCAGTGGATAATTGCCTGGATGAAATCGACTTGCTTACCAGCTGCGTTCTACAACTCACAACCATACAAAAGTTTAGTCATAAGATGTGAGAAAATCGCCATATGGGGTTCAATTGTTCTAAAGTTTAGATATTTAAGTGCATTTCGTGCCGAAGGTCAGCCTTCCAGTTTTGTGTTAAGTCTACAGTTTAAACACAGATACAACAGATTATATTTATATAGAGTTCTTTAATATCTTTGCTAAGTTTCTCCGTAGATTTTCTGCAGTCCAATGCTTTCTACATAGCCGAGTGTGGAGGGGGAATACATATATATCCAACACTTAACACCGTCTGACGTTGCTTTCATGTATAATGCAACATCTCACGCACCGAGTGTGTAAGGGTGTTCAAAGACTCCTCAAATCAATAAAATCTACGTAAAGCAGGAAATGCCATAAAACGGATTGCTCAATAATGATGCAAATGCTATCTATTTGGCCCGCACTTCAACTTTGAGAATAAAGCCCTGCATAGCCGTTATACAGCAGGGAACTAAAGGCCTCAAAAAGACATTTATTTATATTTTATGATTAAAAGTTTTAAAGCTCAGCCCAATATGCTATTAAATCATATTCAGGCAAAGAAATGCTCTTATCTTTTATTTTCAGACTTACGTACTTACACGCATAGACAAAAAATAACCAAAAAATTAACAAAGAAAAGTCAAGACAAATACAGTACAAAGTGGGCAAAGTGCGAGACTCTCCAATTACTAACACAATTTTAACATGCATTTGTATATTTTGCCTGACTCTGTACTAAATATAAATTATCGAATTTGTAGCCGACAATAAAACGTCACCAAGTCTACTGCAAAAGTATAACTTTTTAAAGTTTTTTTTTATCATAAATATTTCAATTGGCCTCGATAGTCTTAACCAAATTTAAGCCAAATTTACTAATTTCTTAAGCAATTAAATATTTTTGTTTTTGGTTTTTTTTATATGGTTTTGTGTCAGGTTATAAAATTTTTGCAACAATGTTGATGTTGTTTTTGTGTAGCTTAAGTTGCAACTCCTTAATTACATCTAATGTTAATGAAATTTTTGTGGCTTCAATAAATTTCATTTTCAGAGCAATTAAATAAATGAATTATTTTGAAACAAAAAACGAAAAAAAACTAAAACAATATTTAAAAGTAAAACAGAAACATTTAAGAAAAACACTTACAAACACACATGTTGTGGTTTAAGAAACAATTTTTTTGCCTTTTTTATAAAGCAAAACATGAAGTTTTTCCTAAAGAAAAACTTCCGATGTTTTCGTTTTTTTTACATTTTTTTTTCATTTCTTACAATTTTAGATGCTTAAGATTAAATAGCTTTGTAGCAGCAGTAGCAGCATAAAAGCATGAGTGTGTTTTTAACGTGCCACAAGCAACAAAAAGTAAAAAAGTAAACAGTGGTAAGACAAGTTAAAAGAAAACACAACTATTTTTAAAGTTGCAACTTGCAACGTGAAGCAGCACAACGTAATAATTTTCTTTTATTATTTAATTTTTTTTCCTCCTGCGTTTTTTTGTAATAAAAACCAGTTTAAAGAAAACAGTAACATTTACACATCCCAAGTAAAAAAGAAAAAAAACTTAAATAAAACAAGCTGAGCTATAGAAGAGTAAGAGAGTTTACCTCTCTCAAGTTGTTGTGATAAGAAGAGATAAGAGAAGTGTGAGTGTAAAAGCAAGAGGAAATACCGGAAATGTAGCCATTATTACACGGATGTAACACTCATGTGTATGTGGAAGCAAAATTCACAACCTGTTTACTTTCTTGTTTGTTATAAAAAATAAAAAATAAAAAATTTAAAAAAAAAATGAAAAATACAAAAAAAAAATTCATAAAAAAATATTTTCTTGTTTTTTAATATGAAAACTCGAAAATTTTCTTTTGTTTTTGGCCTTTCTTTTATAAACCAGTCATACTTTTATTTTAAATGATTGTATAGTATAATGTATGAAGTTCAAAGTCAAGTTTAATAGTCGTTATTATGATTAATATAATATATTTATTTTGCATGTTAAAAAATATATATAAAAAATATTATAAAATATAAAAATATTAATATTACTCCACATTTATTAAGTGTACGTCCGCATGTCATTCACTGTCTATTCGTATGTGGCTTTTATTTTTGATTTTTGGACTTTTTTATATTAAAAAGTAAGAGTCAAAGTAAGTTTATATAAATTTTTTATTTAATTTTTCTATTTTCTTGCACTTCTGGTTTTCTGCTTAATTGCAATGACATTGAATTTTTATGAAAATATAAAAATTTTTCGCAAAATAATTACTTTTTTGTATTAAGGTGGTCCAGTAGTGTAAGACTTGACGTAGTAGTTTGATAAAAAAAATATGATTGTACCGATAAACCTTTCTTATGTAAATATTAAATTACACCACGAAATTTCAATTTCTCCATTACAAAAAAAAGCACTGAAGCGCCTTTTTTGAACACCTGTTACTATACGAATGAATCGACATATCTAAATGAACATGTGCATTCCATATAACTGATACGAATTTCCATTATACAAAGCATTTGGCTGTTTATACTGCCATTACTATGTCAGGTTAAGAACATTTCAAACTGCTCTCGTAAAGCGTTCTTTTCCGTTTCACGGTTTCAAAAAAAAAGTTGAATCAAACACACATAAATGAAACTTTTACTTTTTTATAATGCTTGGACCTCGCCGCTACATACGAGATGCAATGTCATTCAAATGACCGCCTCTGGATTGGTTGCCGCAGACGATCTTGTTGAGGTAGTTTTCGACCAATTATTTCGTACATTTCTGCGATAACAAATGAAATTTGAAAACCAAATACTGGAGAGTTATTCGTGTAGATATGGTCCCACAAATAGTCTAACACAGTCAAACCGCATGACGTCACCAAATTGATAAATCTATAACCCAGCCATATTCTACTTTGGGTAAGTCTAGTCATTAGCTTAAGACTTGTCAATGTGATTGATCGGTAGCTCTGAATGTGGCTATAGCATGACTGTTATAGACAATGTTTATGGCCTGTCCTCTGTATTTACTGTCCAAGTTGATTTGAGCACTTCTTTTAATGGCGTAAACTTCTGCCTGCTAAATTTCTGCGAAAATTCTAATGAGTTCTGAATATTTTACTACTGGTCTTAGACCCATCCGTGTATCAGAGAATGGTCCATTTCCTAACGAAGTATTTAGCCCTAAAACTGTTCCATTCACTCATGTTACTCAGTCCGGTTGCCGTTTACGACTTATTGGGTGCCAGAGTTTAAACGAGATCGTAAAACTTGCTCAGATGAACACCATTGTGTTCAACTTATCCAAGGATAAGAAAATCCACAAAACGGTCTTGGATAATCATCGGTTGTAGGTGCATAATATAGTTATAATGAGAGGCGTTTTAAAAAGTGCCATACATGTACGTGTGGTATATAGACTGAAAATTTAAAATAAAAAATCTGTGCATATAAGTGCCGAGTTAGCTTACAGTAAAATAAAAGGAACATCGTTGAGATGTTTCGATAGAGTGTTTGACAATGTTATAGGAAGAAAGATAAGTTTCTATATCAATTTATAACCAACGACATGGAAATAGTCAAAGAAGTAGTCTAGAGGGGAGAATCTCGTCCAGATGTGAGACGAGGGAGTATTTTTTCCCACAACTGTATTTCCTCTGGAGATGAGACTGCGACATACAATATCGCAAAATTTAGCCCCGATGGGGGATGGCCCCTACTCATGCAGTGCATTGTGCTGGTACTAGGAAAATAGGTTATTGGAAGGAGGACAGAGAGAGTAGTGTTTATGGACGTTAGATTTAAATTTACTCATGTCGTAACTGGCAGGAAATACTTTCCTCAATATCCACATTACCCATTGGCACACCACCACGACTGTGTGTTAAAAAACAACATTGAGTCTTACGTGCATTAAAATCGACCCTGTCCGCAGGACCCCACTCGGTGACCTTCACCAGTTCACTTGTGAGTGTGTCGTTCATATTCATCCTTCTTGCCCCAACCTCCAAAAGGCTCGGTCTACGATCAAGAGAATATGAGTGACAAATGTTGCTGTTATCCGTTAGAAGTGAGAAGAAGAAAGTCATTGAGAAATATTAGAAAAAGAGTAGGAGAAAGAACAGAGCCTTGCGGTACCCCTGAGTTTAACCTGAACTCGTCGGATGAGACCCCATCTATAACCACTCTTATAGAGCGATCTCTGAGAAAATTCGATATAAATCGAGAGAAGTGACTCCCGACACCAAAAGCTTTAGGTTTCGAAATGAGAGCCTCCTGCCAAACTCTATCAAATGCCTTTGAGATATCCAGAGCCACAACCTTACTCTCGCCAAAATCATGAATGGACTTGTTCCACTTGTCTGAGAGCAACGCCAGAAGGTCACCAGTAGAATGGCCCTTTCGGAAACCATACTGATGATCGCTAAGTAAATCATTGGACTCCAGATATCCCATAAGGTGGTGATTAATCATACTCACCATAACCTTGGAGAGTGCGGAACAAACTGCTATTGGACGGAATTCTCGTGGAACGAGACTGAAGTGGCGAAGAAGCTTGTTAGCCAAGAAGAAGCATGCTGATGAAGAGCTAGACTCTGTGCAGATAGATCACAATTATAGCTAAAAATCATAGTAAATTTAAGAATTTTTTACGGCACCTAAGCCGCCCGAAATCAATTGACAATTAGAATGGGTTCTCATATCCCCTAATTGTGAAAAAATTACATAAAAAGAGGGAGTGGCGTATTGTAACAACACAAACTACCAAGAAAGTTCGAGTTCCAGCAGAGGACATGGTGAAGAAAAATTGAATTGTGGTTCCGAATGTTTAATAAGCTTCAATTTCCCTCCCTTTAGACAACTCCATCTAAAAAATAAAGAAAAAGGCTCCCTGACCTTCCCGCATACCTTTGGCGATGATGACAAACAGACAAATGATCAAGAAACATTACAATGCTAATGGGAAAAAATTACAATGCTTAAGTAAAGATCACCACCAATTATCAAGAATCTTCACTACTACGCAAAATCATATGGAGAAAGCTGCAGTAGGTTAATTCTCTACTTGAAAGATCAAATTGATTAAAGAAACTGAAACAAAACAACGGAAGCTTTGTGTAAAGCTAATATGCTCCCTAGAGGAGTGACGGAGAAAAAAAATATTTTTCAATTATTCCATCGTTATAAAAAATAAAAAAAAAACAAATAGAGACAGGAACTGACCGGCCAAATCATGTTTTGAGAGTTTTTAACAAATAACCTCTTAAAATACGATACTTACTAAACGGTGTTAAAATTGCATCGATTTTAGAAATTTAACTCGTTATCCCACTCTTTCGTTAAAATTACTGCGACCAGAGATCTCCCCAAATAGTAACTAAAGTAAATTTAGAAATTTGTTACTTACTATGCAGTACCTACTTCACCATAGTTTGTATAGGGTCCGCCATCTAACGTTTCTTTTTTAACTAGTGCTTATTTCGTGAATGGTAACATTTAACTCATGTCTGATTTGACAGATAATTGGTTTTGTCCTTCCGCTGAACGAACATGGTTGTGCATACGCTTGAACAACGCTGGTTAATATTGCGACATTACTTCGAAAATGATGGTAATGTTGCAGAATGTGTGCGATGTGTTCAGATGAAGCTCATTTTTATCTTGGCGGGTATGTAAACAAGCACAATTGTCGCATTTGGGGCACAGAAAACTCGCACGCATACATTGAAAAGCCGATACACCCAAGACGAGTCACTGTTTGGTGCCAATTTGGGTCCAGAGGCATAATTGGGCCATTTTTCTTCCAAAATGAGCAAGGAGCGGCCGTTTCAGTCAATGGCGATCGTTATCGGGCCATGTTGAACGAATTTTTGTTCACAAAAATTGAAGAGGAGGATATTAGCAACATTTGGTTTCAACAGGACGGCGCTACGTGCCACACAGCCGAAGCTACACTCGATGTTTTGCACCCCGTTCGTGAAGATGGCATTATCAGCCACAGAGCTGATGTCGTTTGGCCACCTCGGAGCTGTGATTTGACACCGTTGGACTATTACTTGTGGGGTGCCGTCAAAGATAAGTGTTACGCCAACAAGCCAGGGACAATTGACGCTTTAAAGGACGATATTCGTGAAGCCATTGGTGAAATACAGCTACACACAATCGATAATGTGCTTAAAACTTGGACCGATCGTTTAGGCTACTGCATGGCCAGCCGAGGCAGCCATTTGAATGAAATTATTTTCCATTATTAACCGGAAGGATTGTACTTTCAAATAAAAAAAGAAATTTGAGAAAATATTCAGTAGTTTATATGGCGGACCCTTTATGACTAGTCAGGGATTGTGATAATGTTTGTAACACTTTTAAAAGAGCAGTAGAACACACTTTAGGTATTTGGTTGTCAAGTCAGTTCACGTGGCATCAGGTGATTTTAAATTTCTTCTAATTATGTCGACCATAAGTTAATGCTTTGATCTGGCACCAAGCGGTCTTAGTGGACGCATCTCCCCTTTCCACCTGTTTTTTCCAGTTAAAGTTTGATCTTTCAATTACTCAACTTACCTCTGAATTCCCTTCTATGGCTACCTTCGTTATGTTAGGGTATTATATAGTCGCGCTCAATTTATTATAACTTTCTTGTCTATATTTCTTTATTTAATAAATATTTATAAATATTTTTTTTTGCAAAATTTTTTTATTTTTCTTTCTTCTTTCTTTTACGTTTTTTCTCAACATTTTCTTCTTTTAATGCCTTTATTTTTTAGTCATAATTAAAGTTTTTGTATTTGTTCCCTCCGTTTTTGTTTTGCCGGATTTTGCGTTTGGTTAAAATTATGTGTCCAAAACGTGTTTAGAGTTTATAATTAATTACACTTCTTTTAGTTTTTTTTTTTATTTTTATTGTTATTTATTAGTGTTTTTTCATTTAATATTTGGTGGCTGGTGTTAGTGATGTGCTATTAGTTTTATTATGATGATTATTAATTATAACTTGACACACTCTTATACATATTTTTCTATGGTAGTTTTTTTTGCCTTTTGTAGAACATAGAAAATTATGTTTTTAACTAATTGGCGCCAATATAAAAAAGGAAAAATAATTATTATTACCAGCATATTGAAATTGTATTTGTATTTCTTCGTCTTGTTTTATTTATAATTTTTTATAATTTCTAACACTGGGTGCTAGCTTTTTTTGTGCATATACTTATTTGAGAAATTTATGTAAATTTTTTTGTATACAAATTGATTTTAATATAAAAAATATTCCTTTCGCTTTCTTCCAGTAAAAAATATAATTTATTGTTAAAGAAAGTAAAACTTTTGTATTTTTATTTTTTTTTTTTGCATTTTATACGATATTTTAAAATGTCTAATTTTTTAAAGAAATTATATTTTTATTGTTAAATTGTACTATTAAGAAAAAAATACAAAAAAAAAATCGTTTAACACTCTTAATTAAAATTGAAATTACTTAGAAATCTTAGCACAAACAGTGGAATTCTATTTCGAATTAAACTTTAAATTGAAAATTTTATCAAAGCAGACTTACTCTCGAAATTCACTCGCTATTATTCATAACTAAGCCGACTTACAGAATTCCACATACAACATTTTTAGAGCAAATCACTCAAATTGCAAGTTATGTATTTAGTTTAATATACTCTTTGGATTACCGAAAAATCAATGTGATCTCAAATTTTTATCGCGTATTTGTCCACGCTGAATGTGTTTGTTTAATTTTCTAACCTTTTATAGTCCATTTCTAAGATACAATTTTCGGAGTAATATCAACAAATAAATAAAAGTAACAAGAAAAGAAACAAAGTGAACATGTGAGCGAGGTAATTCGTATAAGTAATTCAACAAGCGAACAAAATATCGAACAAATTCTTTGGTCCAAGTTTTAAGAAAATAAAAGCTTTTTTCCTACCCAGATATATATAAATCAATAAGTGGTTATTTCTAAACTAAAATTACAGTTTTTATAAGAAATATTCCAACTTGAACATGTTACTAAAGTTTTTGGAAAATATGAAAATCAAACAAATCTTTCTTAACTGCCTTGGTAAAGTTTTCTGTGTTGAACTGCTAAGTTTGTCTCAAATCAACTGAGTAAGAAGTTAAAAACCTTTTCCCAATTTTATAGCAAAATAATTTATGATACTGAGGATCAATTTTGAATTGACCTTCAGCACTAAAAGTACTTGGCTAAATTAGCTACAATACAAGTAAGCATCAAGTTGAATAGACTCTACCATGAAATGACAGAATCCAATCACTGGTTGCCAGAGCTTTAAGGTTCACTTAAATTCTGGTTTAAGGTTCTTACGATTCAAGATTCTTTTGATATATAACCAATGATTACTTTTGATGTTGGAGTTAAGCCTTTCACTTCATCTATCACCTAAATTTTCTTTAAGGTCAATTTTGCAACATTCCAAACATTGCTATTAACCCAATATAGGGTTTTTTATAAATATGGCAATATATTTTTCTTGGTCGCTCCTCTAGGGAGAATATTGTGTTTTCCACAAAACATTCATTGCTTTGTTTTAATTTCTTTAATCAAATTGATCTTTCAAGCTAAGTAGATGATTAATCCACTGTAGCTTCTCCATATGATTTTTGCGTAGTGGTGAAAATGCTTGCTTACTGTGGTGGTGATCCTTACTTAGCATTTTAATTTTTCCCCGTTAGGAGGTGTTTACTCCTCATCATTCGTCTGATGTATGCCATCATCGCCAGAGGTAAGTTGGAAAGTGATGGGAGCTGCTCTATAAATGGATTTGTCTGGAGCGTGGTTGACCAATACACCGCGCCACCTCCATATTTTGCTAAAGAGATGCAATTTTTTAAAAATAACAACAGCTTTATGCTATGCCACTAATTTTTTTTCTCCGCCACTCCTCTTAAGAGCATATGTCCTTCCACAAAGCATCCATTGCCTTGTTTCAGTTTCATTAATCAGTCGATTTTCAAGCTATGTTTGATATACTGTAGATCGGTATCATGTAATTGTTTAGTGGTGAAGATCTTTGCTGAGTGTTGGTGGTGATTCTTACTTACAATACATAATTCTCACGACGTTTTGAGAGTAACCAGGAGAACTTTTCTCAATCAATGAGCTGCAACCGAATTAATTAATTTATTTTTTTTTAATGCCGGCTTCGAACTGCAATTGTATTAGTTAGAGCAATTCTTTATAACGTTATTACTCATAACCAGTCACTAGCATTGTTATGAAGTGATACCGCTGTGAAAAACTGTCGGATAGTCTGTGATTGGATCGAGGACTTCTTGGTTAGCCGACGGGTATGTTACCTGTCATACCACAGCGAAATTGCTAGTTTTGGCCAATAGGTGACGTTTTATTCGGATTATTCTTCTGATGTTTGTGATCATCGCCGTTGGTAAGCTGAAATGTCAGGGAGATTCTTTAAAGATGGATTTGTGTGGACCGTGGGCATTCAAACATGGGCATCTTGTGTTGTATGTGGGCCAAATTACAACAACAAAAATAGTGACACTTTTCTGTGTTCTTTAACTACTACATACGAGAAAGAAAAATAATTATATCTACCATATCACACACTATATTGAAATACATTTTTAGTAAAGGTTCTAAACGTCGCTACATAAAAAAATGTATGTTTATGATAAAGTCTTATACGGCTTTTTTTCGTTAAGTGTGAAAAAGGTGAAGAAACTAACTGTAGTAAACAAGAAATTAAAAAAGCAAGAAATCGTTTAAAAATAAAGTTGCTGTTAATGAATAACAACGATCGCGGTGTGCAAGATCAGTTAAGATCAACAATTATGTAGTGCGTAATAACAGCAATAAAGAATTCTTGTTGTTTTATTGCAAAAACTGTACAACGATTTCTTCTATTTTATTGGCAATTTGGAATGCGGAAATAAATAAAAGTAAAAGCTGAATATGTAACAATATTGTAGGTGTTCCATATAACTCATACATCAAACATCATTAATTTGATGCAGCGAATATTGAACTATTTGCCAAGAAAGTGTATAAAATTAGTTTCATATATGGAAGTAAACACAAAATCTAATAAAATCGACTTTCGAAAATTCCTCTAGATAAGTTTAAACAGATAGATGGAGCGGTTACTACATTCAATTCAGCTCAACTTAATTAAAAGCGTCTCTGGCCAGACAAAAGATAGCAATAAAGCAGTATGTAAATCTTCAATATTGTGCCTATGATGGTATATCTTTTATATAAACGCCTAATGCCTTTTTAAAACAAAATTCAAAGTCTTTTAGTACAAAATATGTAATAAACCGATTTTTATTTCTAATTTTTTTTACCACTCGTAGTTAACATTGTAAACATTTTTAAAAATTTGCAAATACATCCCTAAATGCAGGTTTGAACAGAAACGTATTAAATGAATGGAATATTTAAGTTTTACAAAACGAAAATTTTCTGCAAAAAAAAAACTACAAATTTAATCCTTTAAATATGCAACAGAATTTGTTTTTATCGTTTTTGAATAAACTAAACCTCCTCACAGCTAAAGTTGTTGTCGTTAAGCAGTAACATGAGAGAGATAGAGAAAAAAATTGAAAAACTTTTACAATTGCATAAACATTATCTGCTGGTAGACATATTTAAATATGCACACACACACACACACTCTTACTTAAATACATATGCGATTATTAGAAATGCTATTTTAAAGCTTTAAAGCACTTAAACATTAACATTAATGCTTAAAAATGATCATATGTATGCGTGCTTTAGAATAAATGTTCACACAAATGTACGATGAGTATATGTATTGAATGTAAAATATTTACAAGCACACACTCTTACATACACTTTTGCGTAAACAAACATATGAAATAATATAAATATATGGGTATGTGTGTGTGAGAAATGCATCTATAGGTTCATTCAATTGTAACAATTTGCATTATAGCTTAAGAGATAGAGCAAAAACAAGAGAGAGAGAGAGAGAGAGAGAGAGAGAGGGAGAGAGAGAGAGAGAGAGAGAGGGAGAGAGAGAGAGAAATTGAGTATGACTGAGAGAAGAAATACACATTAAAATTTTTAAGTGGTTAACGACAGACAAAAAGTGTACTCGTCCTTACTCCTACTATTTTTTCTCTCTCTCTTTCTCTTCCTTCCTCTTTCTATTCTATTCTATTTCTGTATCACTCATTTTTGCGCATACTAGTATACTAGTACACTTGATAATGGCATTAATCGAAAGAGAGGGAGAAATAAAAAATAAACTATTTCACATACAAGAAATTTATCACACACACAAACATATGTTTGGTTCTCATTCTCTTCTTTATATATTTGTACAAAAACTCACGCACACATTTCCATAACGAGGGTAATTTGAATATTTGAATATATTTTGCACTTCCAGAGCAGTAGCTATAGGGTCTGGTAATAACAGATTTCATTTTAATGAGTAAGAGGACGAATATTTTTAAGCTCAATCTTTGAATGTTTATTTAATTGCAAATGGAAAACAATATCAGCCAAATGAGCACCAAGCCTTACGCTTGCAGTTTCATATTCTTTTCATGAAATATTCCATTTGCACATATGCAAATGTATATTCTCGATAACTTCACGCATTACATCTTTGATGTCTTGAATCGATTGAGGGCCATTGGCATAGACTTATCTTTCACACAGCCGCAAAGGAAAACGACTAAATGTATTAAATTACAAGACCTTGGTGGCTGATCGTAATCGCCTCTTCGAGAAATCACAGGGTCAAGAAACTTTTTATGAAAAATAGCGAGAGTATCGTTCGTTTTGTAGGACGTAGCGCTGTCTTGTTGAAAATAGACGTTGTCTATAAAAATATCTGCCAATTCCGGTCATACGAAATCATTAGTCATCGTCCTGATCACCTAAACAGTTTCTCCAGCCTAATTTTCAAAAAGGTAAGGTCCTATGTTTTTAGTCTGAGGAAGCTTCATCCATGTATTAATTAGACAGGGTACAGAGGCTCACCTGCCTCGGTATAACTGAGGACACCAACAGTGGTCTTGTGAACCTTGATTGGTTTGACTGCACTGCACATCTATATGATAAATATGGCGGCATGTTTGGCGGCAAAATTTTTCGCCAAGGCATCACGAAATGTTTTGGGAAGTCCATCCATTCTACACAGGGTGGTCGAAGAACCATCTTCCGTCATGGATGTTATGCCTTTGGAGCTTCGACAAGGGATTCAGGGATGAATTGCCGGACTAGGATTGTTGGTCTAATGGGGGCCTTAGTTCGGAGCAAATTGGATCTAAACTGGCGTACCGATGGGTCCAAAATGAAGGATTGTGTCATTGCTGGTGTTCATGGTCTCAACCGCGATCTCGCCAGCGGGATCTTTGAATGTTTTCCAGGCTGAGATCATGGCCATGGCCATATGTGTGGAGATCAACCTTGAGAGTTGGCTCAAGGGTAAGATCAGTCAAGCTGCCTTAAGAGCACTTGGCACGATTCGTAACACATCTAGTCTGGTCAAATATTGTTACGACACGTTGCAAAGACCTTCGCTAAGATATAAGTTGCAGTTGTCTTGTCTATCAGGACACTGTGTATAAATGATAACGAAACATTGGTTAGAAAACGTTCCGTGACGCCCTATATCGGATCGAAACCTCACCGCTCAGAACCACTTACTATCATCCTCAATCTAATCAGGGATTGAGAAATTGCCAGATGCTTGAAACACTGGATTGATCAAAGGCGATTTTGCAACACCACTGCAGCGATCAGTTCGCAATTTAGGCATTCTGAAGTTCTTAAGTACCGCAGACCGGGCTTGAAACTCCGAACGTAATTTCTTACCGGCCATTGTGGTCTGAGAGCGCATCTGAAGAGGATAGCGGTCACAGATGTGAATGTTAGAGACTGTGCTCACAGGTATCAGAGACAATGTAACATATATTGTGTGAATATGGCGTACTTGATAATTTTAGATGGAAATGTTTAGGGAGACAGAGTCTCATTGGGAGACATATCCACCATTATGGTTTCTGATCTGCTGGTATTTATTAGGAGACAGCAGATCTGCTGAACAAACTATAGACCGGAAGGGGCACAATAGATCCCATTGGTCGTAGTGTTAGGAATAGCAATAGTGCCTGGTCAGAATGATAATGACACTGAAGATAATGATAATAAGGTCCAATGCCTAAGCCAGACCAAAAACGTACTAAATAGTCACACTTTAAGGATAGAAAGGCCTTTCAACAATAATTCTTGGGCTTTCTAACCTCCAAGTGCTAAAATTCAGCGGGTTAACGTAGCCTCCGAGGCGAAAGTGGACCTGAAGGTACTTTTTCGATCAAATCCTTGATCAGTTTGATACATTTCAAGAACGAAAACACGGCGCTGTTAGTTGTTGGCGTGATTTTTGTGTTAAATGCACTATAAAAGCCGTAAGATCCAAATCTCTATGTAATAGTGATTTTTCCTCATCACTATGGGCTACAACAGCAATATTCTTGAACAATATTTTTATATAACCTATGGTCAGCGTTGCCAAATATGCAGATTTATTTGTACTTTGGAGTTTTTTAAGCATTGAACAGTTTTGAAGTTTTTGTTTAAACATAAGATTTTCTACAAATTGTGCAGATTTTGCAGTTTAAATGTTAATTTTCGCCTTTTACTTATAAATTTGTTATTGTAATTACAATTTCTGAAATAAGCACTTCATTTTATTTACTTAACAACGCTGTGGTGTTGTTTACTCGTAGCTTTTTCTGACCACTGATCACAAAGAACATATTTTAGAAACATGATATTTTTGACCGAAAGAACAGTGGGATCAGATTACATACTGCGTGAGGACGTACGTATGAGTGATACACATGCTGCTCTAATAAAATATCACTCATACGTACGAGCTTATGTACGTAGTAATGTGATCCCACTGTTCTTTTGACAAAAATTATATTTCTAAAACGACTGCGCAGATTAAAAAAGTTATCGTCTTATCTAAAATTAAATATTTCGGATTTATTTTCTCTTAGTCTATTAAATAAACTAAAACGTTTTGGAGTCACGCGAATAAATGCTGTGTAACCTCCATCATTTTCTAAATAACGGTGTGTTTCGAAAATAAGAGCTAACCTAAAAAAATGGTTAGCACCACTGGATTCGTTGTTTTCGAATTCGGTTTACCCGACTGGTGCCTGCTTGTCGGATAAAAAGTGTCAAACTTGGGCACAGTGTAATTTATTATATCATTTATTGTTCAGATTTAATATTCAATTTGTTGTAAAAAGTATATTTTGACATAAATTATCGAGTATGCAATGTAAACCAAAATCGAATGTAAATTTTTACACTTTTTTAATTATGTGCAGTTTTTTCATTTGAGGGCCTAAAAAATATTTTGTAAAACACTGTGTCCACCTTTATGTTGTAGAATTTGTAAATTACCCTCGTATAGTAACATAAACTAAGTAAAACAAAACCACAATTGCAGAATATTTACATAAAACGAGTATTTGTAGTGCAGAAAATATAAAGGAAATGCAAATATTGCGGTTTAATTTTCAACTCATTTTCAGTGACTATTTCCATTCCATTTACTCCCACTCACACTCGCTCGGTCACCCTTTTTCCCGTTCCAACGCTTATATCCTCTTTTTTATTTTTACAAGAAATTACATGTTTTTTGTTTCTCATGGTTCTGTGTGTTAATGTTGATTTTTCAAAATACTTGAAATTACAATGGGTTCCGATAATGTCATAAAATTGTATTGCAACTTTTTCGTTTTCGTTTTTTTTTAATATTTGAAAGCAAATATGTGTGTGTGTTCGTGCATATGTATTTGAGCATATGCTACTTTCAAGTTGTTTTTACTTTTTATTGCATCGATAATAAAAACTACTGCTCTTTGTGTTGTGAGAATAATAATAATGTAGTGGTGGTTACGTGTGGAATGAGCATACGATTTGCTCGAAATTTTTTTTTTTAATTTTTTTTTAAATTTTTGAAATTGTGGTTTTATTTATTTGTATGCAGAGAGAGGAAGGTGAAGTGCCTCTAAAATATTCAAATTTTATTAAACAAACTAATGTGGATATTTAATTTGAAGCCACTTTCTAAAGTGCTTAATGGGGAATATTTAAGAATACTGTGGAGATATAAAGGAATCAAATTAATACTTATTTGTATTTACAGTGCTCTGAGCTAAAGGGGTGTTCAACACAAACTTGGTTTTTAAAAACAAAGTAAAACAAGGAATTTATATGAACGTCATTAAAAAACAGAATGATATCGAATAGATGCCCACCACGATTAGAATTACAGATGGATGTCGATAACTTAAACAAAACGTTGAATTACATGGTGGCTAAATGTAAATCTTTCATTAATCACGTAACGGATCGATTCAATTAGTTCTGTACAGAGCAGGGGGTTGGAAAAATCCGATTTTTTTAGTAAACCCATCCCACTGGGTTTTATTGGGTCTTGTGATTGGTGTTTTTGTGTCTTACTGAGTTTTATAACTGCTTGCAAATTTCATACAATTCGACAATATTTTTTTGTTCGTTGGTACATTTAAGTCGTTTTAGTATTTATACCAAATTTTACACTCCTGTTGAGATCAAGGCTGCATTGTGTACTATGAGCTTGTAAGATTTCAATTACTTCGTTTGAACCATGTATGGCAAGATAAAGTTATTTTTTTGCATGACAGCCTGCCGATCGCTGTCGCAAAAAATGCCAAACAATTGTTAGCAACTGTCAAATGGGATATAATCGTCTCACCCGCCGTATTCTTCGAATTCTTCGTATTCTCCTCTTGTCATGTCGTCGAATTACTTCTTCTGAATATATATAAAATCGGCTTCAATGTTCGATCGCCTCAAAAGAAAAGACGAACTAGGAAGTTGACTCAAAGGTGAGCAAAGGCTGTAAGCAATGATGGATACATATTTAGTTTGATAAATTTGCTAATTTTTCTCCCGATACAATTCGATTTTTTGTTGTTATAAATAAACTAGGAAAACCTTTAAATAAAAAAACCAACCCAGCTTTTTTAAGTATAACACCCAATTAAACCCAACCGGGTTTTAGCCAACCCTTGTGGTTCTCAGAGATTCCTACCTTTTTCTTATTTTTCTTTTTCACCAGAAGATGGCGTTACTTAACCTTCCCGATAATGTACCTTTTCTTTTGTTTCCAGACAGTTGGTTTCTTTGGTTAATCATTACGAAAGGGCCTAAGCTTCTTAATTATTTAAAATCCAAAATCGTGAAGAAAATTTGTTTGTCTTTACTGAGATATTAACCAATGCTGCTTATGTTGCATGCAAGCACTTTAATCACTACATTACGCCATCTATATATTTAACATAACTAACTAAAATCCAGTGGAAATGATATGATTGAGATATTTGCTTTACAATGAATTCATTGTTACGCTGGCTTTGTTAGATTTAGTATTATGCGATTGAACCGCTTATCAGTGATAACTATATCATTCAAAAAAAGGTCAAAATTTAATTGTAAGCATCTCTCGATAAAGTAATTCATTCACTGTAGCAGAACTTCACGTCTACAGATCATATAATGTAAAGGAAAGGATTCTCTCTTGGGTTTTTAGAAGCCCTAATGTGGCAATTTCGCCTGTCGATGTATGCTGACAAATAAAAATGAGTTTTATACGAGAAATAAATTTTCCAATAAAAAGCGTATCTATGGCAAGGTGGGGGAGGGGGGGGGGGCGGTGTTAGCATAATTCAAACATTTTGAACCAAAATTTTACTAATGTTTTCAGAAGGACGAGTATGTCGAGCGCAAATATTAAGAAATTTGCGTTTTTGAGCTTTTAGTAATAAGAAATGGCTGAGGCACGACTGCAGTGAAATCGAAGTGATTTATTTGCATTAAGTTTCTACTGCAAAGTTTTAGTAGAACGTTTGGGCCTTAGTTAAGGTATCACATTATAAAGGGTGGGCAAATTTAAGGTAAGGAAATAAATTGGCTTAAAAAAATTTTTTTTGACAAATCCGGTTTTATTCATACCAATATAAAATAGAAATATGGTAATTATGATGTCGGGTAAATGTCCATCTCTAGCTCGTCGGCAGACTACCGATCTTTTCGCAGAATTTCGAACCACATTTTGCAACAAAGCAGCGCCTAATTTCATCTTTCAGAGTGTCCTTTCCTCTTTCAGCCTGTATTTTTTCAAAAATTGAGATTATTATGTAAACATATTGTTATGTTTCTACCTTTTTAAAAACGTGTTTTTATGAGTTCGTAGATTGTAGTTAAAAAATGAAATAAATTTTGTGTTTGGTTTTAATTAAAAATCCTTTATTCAACACAGTTATGTGCACCACTGCTTGTAATCTTTTTACAGGCAATAACAATTTTTTTTCTTAATTACTCTGTCTGTTTACAATCTTGTAAACAACAACAATTACTCGACAGATTTTTCTTCCTAAAGATCTTCCAGCCTGATCGTAGTTACAACTTAGGTTCGATCACAACCTCTTCAACCAGAGTTTAACCACACTAAACTCTCTTGCACTGAGTTCAAACCAATAGCACGTTCGCTGAGTTTACACCAAATAAATTGATTGCTGCTCGCATCGATGTGCTTTTTATATGGCTGAGTAAACAACACATCGAAACTTCTCGAACCTCTCGATATTTCAGGTAGATTCCATTTCTTTCTTTTAATTTCCTTTTAGTTTTTTTATAGTCATGCGTATGTGAACATATACCTCTTTCAGCTCTTAGTATTTGCTGTTGCTTGTTTATTGTCCGTTACTTGTTTTCCTTGCTGCTTAATTATTGTTGTTGCCGTGTTATTTCTATTACTTTATCTCTGCTAATGGTTGTTGTTGTAGATTTGGTTATTTGTAAACAGCACGTATAGTTGTTCTTGCAGCTTTTGTTTATTTCTTTAAGCGATGTAATAAACGCTGGGGTGCCCAACCTTATTTTTGTAACAATATTTTACAGATACGACAAAATCAATAGTTGGCTAGGTTCACATTATGCATCAGTTGGCATTAATTTGTAAGGCTTAAAAGACAAATCATTAAGCGAAATTCGCCATGTAATCATTGCGGATAACCGGTATTATTTTTTAGTACTGTGGCGTACAGTTATGATATTTTCACTTGAAAGATATGGTCGAACACGCTTTGGTTAAAGTAGCTTTCAGTTAATTTTTTTTCTTCTCTGGCCTCTTCACTTTTTTTAAATTGCCTTCTACTTTTAGAAAATGGCTTTAGTTTCCTAAGAGGCTATTGGCCTACACTTAGCTCTACTTTTAATTTGTATTATTTTACAATTATAAGAAACTTTGTCTTGTTTCACATTTTCCATTTTACAAATTAAGTTTCAATTGGTATTCCTAAGAAATAAATTTAAAAAAAACTAAAACTTTAGTTAAACAAAAATCGTTTTTAGTTTTCCTTCTTTTCTTTTTCTTATTTATTCCTTAAACGAACAATAATATTATCTTTACAAGTTTAATAGCCTTAGAAAGGAAAAACCAAATGGGAATACGTTTAATGGATATTAAATATGGCTTCCTTAGATTAATACTAAATATCCTATTTAGGGTTTTACTGTCGAAGAGGATAAACTATGTTATGGTAAAAGTAAAAAAAAGAAAAGTAAAGGTAATAGGAAGTTCTACAAGTGTTAGTTTCTAATAAAACTATTATTTGAGTATGTTTGTTTTGTTTTTAAACGAGCCTTAAAGTATACAGCATGTATTTCGTTCTAAAAGTATACTCTTGCTATTTTTTAATTTCTTTGAACTATTTTAGGGCTTCTGGAAAGGAAAGTTTTTTAGTTTCTATAAATATTATCTTTAACAGGAAAAATAACTTAAATTTTGTTGTCGATTTTTCTATTTTTAGAATAAAAGGATAAATTTAAAGTAAGAGAGCTACATGCTGTCAAGAGGAGTCAGTATGACATCCTAACCTTAAATATATAAATTTTATTTTCTGAAAATATTAAACGCTTGTCGAATGTTGGTAACAACTTTTTTAAGTTTAGCTTAAACGAGAAGTCTTATAAATGTCGATGAAGAAGGACTTGACAAAAAAAATTTAATTGTGGTTTTGAGTGTTTCATAAAGAGGTTTAAACTTTCTTCCAGGCTTACCTTTGTGGATGATGACAAACATCAGACGAATGATCAGGAAAAAAACGCTACCTTCTGGGAAAAAATACATTGCTAAAGTAAAGATCACCACCAATTAGCAAGGATTTTCACCATAATGCAATCATATGGAGGGAACTACAGTGGATCAATCATATACTTTATTTTTTCCCATAAAATAAAAATTTAAATAATTTTCATAAAAAATCTATGTAATTTTGCTTTAAAAATCCAATTTCTTGTTGAAAAACCTTTTACGTTTGGTTTGCAATTCTAGTGACATTTAATTTTGATAAAATGAACTTCCGTACTATAAAGAGGGTTAATACCAAGGTAGACATATGCCTTAAGAATTTCTTTAAAATGCAATATATTATATTATATTAATTACCATAACATTCCATGAAGGAACATAAACAGCCCAATGACCTGTACCCGACCGTATTTTTAAACTCATTGAAAGGGATCTACAGTTTAACACCGGCTCCGAGCGGCATATGCCTTTAGAGAAGTTTTCAATAGTAGTGATACTCATAACCAACCAGTTAGCTAATGTTATGAGGTGATACCGCTGTCGAAAAACTTTTTCCTTTTTCTTTAAGATGGTCTGGTCTGGTACTGAACCAGGTGTCTTACCTACCATACAACAGCGGCATTTAAAATACAATAATTTTGTATAATTTTCCATTGCACTACTATCTTTACCAAAAAAAAACCCTTTTCGCAGCCATATTTTACATTGCCTACCGACAAACGTAAGCCCGTAAGAAAAAACTAAAGTTGGTGTGGGCAGAGTAATAAAGTTTAATTTGTTCAAAAACTTTTCCAAAGATTGTTGTTGATAATAATTTTCATTTTCTTTTCTTATATGTTTTCTAGTTGTTGTAGTTGCTGCTGCTATTTTAAGCCATAATTTATTGTTGATTGCTGTTTGCTGATGATGTTTTCTTGGCAAAAAGAAAAAAAGTAAAAAAAAAAAATTATAAAAGATTTTTTCTCGCTTATTTTGTGGCGTTTATTTAAAGGCTTGAAATTTATTTTTATTTAAATTTTTGTTTTTATTTATGTATTAAGGCAGTCTTTATTAGGTTTTTTCTTATGAATTGGTGGCATTGTTTTGCAGTAAAAGAGAACAAATAAAAACCAAACATGGTAATAAATTAAAATGTTAACACAACCGAAAGTTTAAATATATATTAGGAGCGAGGATGGTGTTTAAGACCTGTCGCAACTCATTACAAATAATTTACGCAATTTTTTTTCTTAAAAAGTTGTTAATTCTTGGATGCCGGAATTCTAAGAATATTTTTCATACACTTTACGTAGGCAGATATCTGCAAAAAAAAAATTGTTACCTTGAAAAGAGATTTTATTGTTTATGTTTAAAACGAAAATTTATGCAAATTTCTATTGTTTTTGTTAAATTGTTTTGTTTAACTTTTTTCTTTGTTTGACAATTATCACCTGTCAAATTTTTTTTTTAATATTTATTAAAAAAAACTTAACCAGAAAGGTGAGTAGAGCTGTTTAGAACATGGAAATATTTTATCGTTATAGAAACACATGGTTGTCTTACTAATCATGATAGATGTTCAGTTTGTGGCTAAATTACTATCTAGAGCGAATTGTGGAAAGGAAAAGAAAAAGAGTACTGTCTGCTTGTCAATTTGGACGTAAAGAATGGATCTATAGCCTCAAAAACTTACAGCGTATCTATGGTGCTCTCTTTAAAATGTAGAAACTTAAATTTCTCCTCATTAAAGGTTATTAAAAGTTACTTCGTGAACAGGAAGACTGATTATGGGACAAAAGAATGTTACATCACTGCCGACGTACTACAGCGATCTGTTTTGGGTCTATTATTACGTAGCACAGCATACAACGAGGTATTAGAAGTGCCAACATAGGTGGCGGTGCTTATTTTAGGATTTTAGGCTTATCTTATTAGATAGCCACGCTAGCTCAGCTCTTCAAAGAGATTGAAGAATACTTCAACACCGCGATTAATAAGTTACAAGTGTGGTTAGAATCATCGTATCTGGAATTAGCAACGCACACAACAAAATCCTTATGAATAACCAAGAGAAAGTAAGTGGAATATGCTAATATTAGAGTTCGGTTTTTATTCTGCTGTACCTACCTTGGGGTTATACTAATAATTGTCTTCAAGGCATCTTTGCGTTGCTTTAGTTTTCTTGTAATCATTTTTGTCTTTCAGCTTAACAGGTGATCGATATACTGTAGCAAGTGTCTAGTATAAATGTTAGTGCTACCATCTTTCGTTGCCTAGAAACAACGCCCTCTGTGTATTTATCGCAGTGGTAGTTTAGAACTTCGCTGTTACTGCTCATCATAGACTCATACCTTTTCCTATTTTCATTTTATCTACAAGATTTAGTAATTGCCCAATTGGGGATGGGATATTTCCGGCACTTTTGCGAAAGAGCTCAGACATAATTCTATCAAAATTGTTAGTGATTTTTAAGGCCGCACTTGCTTTGGTTTATGTCTCACATGCGTGGCGGGAAGTCACGGTTATTTGTATTGAAAAAGCATTTTCTGATTTGTGCCTTCTTAGATATTCAGAGCGTCTTTGACATTGCAGGTTTTGTTTCCATTGCTATGACGCTGGAAAGAAAAGGGGTGGAGAAGCAGGATCATTAGCTCGTCTCGTGATAGGGTGGAATCCACTGTGATGGCTTTAAAAGGATGCACTCAGGCTGGAATACTTTCTCCATTGTTATGGACTACCTTAGTTGATGGCTTGCTCTCCTTGCTGGCACATAGGGGTGTCAGCGTAATTGGTTACTTCGATGACCTCATTATAACAGTACTGGGGAAATATGAGAGTACGTTCTGTGACCTCATGAGTGCGGCCCTGGTTGAGTTGTCAGATTGGTGTACTCAGGAAAGGCTCTCGGTGTAACCCTCAAAAACGGTTGCTGTAGCTTTTACAAGAAGATACAGGTTATCATGTGTATGTATTTCATTTATGGGTACCACTATCAACTTTTTTAAGGAGGTTAAGTATCTAATTGTCATTTTGGATGGGAGGCTTAGTCTTAACTCGTACATTGCAAGAATAACATGATGGACTTTAAAATTTTGATTATTCTACCGGCACCTCACATCCATATAATGAGAATGGCAGCCTGTTCAGAGACAAAACTTTTAACCAAAGTGTCGCGAAATGCGTCAGGAAGTCTGTCCATTCTACGCAAGGAAATAGCATCTAAATATTAAGCCTTTTGATCTGTGATTTGGCAGGACAGTGGGCTCAAGGGAAGGACCATTAATTTATTCTCTGAGAGCCGAGCTGCCTTATGGAGACTTGGGTCGAATTTTGTGATATCTAAACTGATCAAATATTGCTACGATATGTTGCAAAAGTTGTTGCTCGGAAATAGGGTCCAGTTGTTTTGGGTACCTGGACATTGTGGAATAAATGGTAATAAAATAGCGGAAGCATTAGCCAGAAAGGGTTCCATGGCAGAAACTTTGCTGTGCAGCACCACTCACTACCATCCTCAATCTAACCAATGATTGGCAAATTGCCAAATTCTTGAAACACTGGGATGCTTAAAAGGGACTTCGCCACACTAGGGCGGCGATCAGTTTGCAATTTGTGCATCGTTCTGAGGTTCTGAAGTATGGCATGGAGTTTCTTACGGGCCACCGTTGACTAAACGCGCATCTGAAGAGGATGGCACCCACAGGTTTGTATATTTGTAGACTGTGCTCACAGCGATCAGAGACAGTGGAAAACATATTGGGTGAATGTGGGGTTCTTGATAGGTTTAGATGAAAATATTTAGAGAGACGTAGGTTCCCATTAGGTGGCATATTCACCATTAAGGTTTCAAATCTGCTGGTGTTCATTGACCGGAAGGAGCACAATAGATCCTATAGGTCGTAGTGTCTCGTAAAAGAGTCTGGTCGATATGATTATGATAATAACATTACCTTATCCATCCGATGAAGTTGATAATACTTTTTCTTCTCTCTCCGTAAGAAAGGTGATGTGGTCAAAACAAAAAGCGGGGTAATTATTTAAAATTAGAAGTCGCAATAAAAATTTGTTTCCTGTCATAGATGAGATTTGAACCTGAGCGGCTTCAATTACACTACGGCACGCCATCTCGTGGCTATAATATATAGATAACAGACTCAAATTCAAGAGACACATAGAATATAGGAAAAAGTATAGGCATATAATGCAATGAAAGAGCAAAACATGAGAAAAACTGCTATTCAGAAGTAGATTCAGCTTTCAGGAGTAATAGCTGATCTTATAACCATTGAAATATTAGCCAATGAAATAAAAAGGATGTAAGATTTAAAACTAAGAGGAGCAGACGATAGAATATGCCAAAATTGTGTGGAAGTTGAAGAAACGAAGATAAAGTGATATTACACTGCTTACGGTTACCGCTGGAATAGCGAGCTTAATGATAGCATTACGAGGAACTGAAAAATGCGCCACATGAGCTTTAGCAATCTCAGTATACAAAGTCGTCAGGCAAAAAGCTGCTCTTCTCTTTTGTTTTCACACTTACGTACTCACATGCATAGGCAAAAGATAAGGAAAAAATAAAGGAGAGAGAAAATAAAGAGAAAGCAAGTGCAGAAATAGTGCCAAGTGGCCTGAGCAAGAGACTCTCAAATTATTACAACAATTCTAAAATGCATTTGTATGTTTTGCCTGACTCTGTTGTACAGACATCTTGATTCTCCCTTTCAGCCCGCATCCAACATTATACGAGAAAAAGAATTTTTTTTTAATAAACCACTGAACAGTAATGTTAAGGCTTCGAGAAATGGGCGTCGAAATTCTTTAGTTAGCTTATAGTAGCTTTACGTCTTAAGAAAATAAGCAGAAATTACGCTTTATCTCAGAAACTATTTAGTAGCTACTAAAGTTATTTTTTTAATCTCTTACTAATTGTCAGATACAAGTATATAAAGTTAAGATATTAAAACGTTACAATGCTATTGATTGAATTAAAATGTTACCCTAGAGCTTAATAAACTCCTTTTTTCCTCACTCCAACCCATTTTTCAAAGGTTTTTGACCTGTTGAAGCTTAAATTTTATTTGTTTAGCAGCTTAATTTGCTAACTTTTACAACCACCATCGATTCACCGTTTCACTAACTTGTATTGGCTTTTTTAAATTGTCGTTCTTGGTCAATTAACACATTTTTTCTACATATAATTGTTGTTAATAAGATATGGTGCTAATGTGTGTATATTATTTAATTTAATTTTTATTTTCCCTTCTATTCTATGTTTTTCTAATAATACCAGTATATTTGTGTTGTTGCTACTGACATTGATATGGGTTGACAGTTCATTTAATGGTTACTTTAGAGCGTAAAAACATTTTTATGGCACAAGACTTACCTACTACAGGGTAATAATTAAATGTTTTTACAAAATAAAGTCTTTTTGAAGGCATATGTTGAAACAAGGATTTGATTTTTAAGAAATTACGTTGTTGCTTTCATTCACTCACCTGTAAAGAGAAGAAATAAAAATAAAAATATTACAAAAATGTACAAAAAAAAAAAAATATTTTAAAAATAAAACTTTCGTAAGATATTTAATAACCTAAAATGTATTAAAATATAATTAACAAGATAAGGCTGTTAAATCTTTAATGGAAAAAGGATACAATATTGAGGTTGTTAATGTTAAAAATAAAATAACAAAAAGCAGGTAAGAAAATTATTAGGGAATCATCAAGAAGCTGCAAGATTTAAACACGCTAAAGCACCTCAAGTGTTGTAGATAAAAAGCTAACCTGCTCCTTTACAACACCTATTTTTCACTGTGTCCGACATCAGCTCAATCTCACTTGGACATATTATAAGGCACCTAATCTGAAATAGCCAAAGATAACACGTTTAAGGTGGAACTACATAACACGCTTCAATTCGTCGTAAGCGATCGTGCGTTAAAAAAATTAATGCGCATGAAAAATTTTAAGTTACACAGCTCGTTTTAAAAATACATTTTCAGTCAGCTGCTTTGTATTTGTTTTCCTATTAGCACATTGAAAAATGATTCATATTCGTTTAATTTATTATTTTATTATCAGCTGATAGCTGTCAAAAGGACACAAAGCATTAAAAAGTTGAAAGTTAGCCAACTTTCTGAAGCCAACACGTCAAAATGTAGTGCGTCCATGCAAGTACACTAGTTTAACTTTTTTTACAGAAGTCTAGAACTAGCACGCGCACTAATGTGTGGTATGTATTTCTACCTTTAGCGTTAGCGAATATTCTTTCTGTAGGTACCCTGACGGTTCAAGTATTGGCTCATATAATACGATGGCGAGTCAATAAGTCAGTAACTATTTTAATGAAACACAGGTTTTTTGATAAAAAGTCATTTTATTTTTATGCATAGTCTGCTTTAAGCTGTATACAGTTCGTTCAACCTTTTCTCCAACTTTTTTTATTCCTTCCAAAAAATAAGTGTCTTCAGAGTCATCAAATTTGGTTTTTTTTCAGAGATGATATCATTGTTGGAGTCAAATCATAAAGTTTTGGAAGCCGAAAATAATAACTAAGACCTATATTCAGAAATAGGAAGCAATCCTATCCTAATGCATGGATTTTTATTCTGAAAACTGAATATGCGTGCATCGTTGCATTGTTCCGGTAAAACATATTTTTTCTTGCTACTAATTCAGCATATGATTTGCCATTGCTAGTTTTACCGTTTAATAGGTAGTCAATGTGGAATATACCGCATTCGTATCAAACGCATAGGAGGTGGAATGGTAAGTGGTTAGAGTGCTAACGTACAACACAAGCGGCGCATGTTCGAAACCCCAGACGATTGTTCAATTAAGAAATGGAACATTGGCTCAGAGGTGAGGAAAAGAAGTGAGCAGCAGTCGATAAATTTTGTTTTGATAAATCTGTTAATTCATTATCTTTTTGGAGCTAAAAGAAACGGACCAAATAAATAAGAACTGGCAATACGTAAATTATAGGTATTGTTGTAAATAAAATATGAAAACTTTTAAATAAAAAAATATAGTACCCAATAAAACCCGGGTGAGTTTAATTAGGTTACCCAGTGGGTTGCCAACCCTGTTACCACTGCATAATCACATGGAAGCAAGCTACAGTAGACTGAATATCTACTTTGCTTACGATCAACTTAAATGAAACTGAAACATGGTGATAGATGCTTTGTGAGAAGCCATATGCTTCCACAGGAGGAGTAACGGACAAGAAAGAAAAAAAAAACGAATCCCAAAAATCGGTTTCCATGACTTTATTGGCTGACAAATCCAACTTGGCTTTTTTAGCTCCAACTCTCTCAGAGAAACCCATTGTTCTAACTGCTATTTGATCTCTGGTGTGTTGTGATGGAGTCACGTTTCGTCCACGGTTACGAAACAGCTTATAAGCTCGTCTATATTTCGGTTGAACAATGCCTGCGAAGTTATCATACGATGGCGTTTGTTTGATAGTGGTTTGATTGTGAGATAAAACCTTTTTCACTCCCAAACGCTATTTCACCCTTCAAAACCACTAAGTAATGTAAGATACCTATGGCTGATGCTGTAAGAACTAATAGTTAATAAGCACATTCATTTTCTCATCAAATCTCTCGGTAGTCTGCTACCAATTGGACAATCACACAAACTAAATGATGCTGCTTGTTAAAATTTTGACAGGATTTAACTGACATATGCCTATTGACAAGACTTAATGACCCCACGTACTTCAAGCTCACGTGCTTTTACTCCAGTCAAATATTTAGGTAAGGAATAGATCAGGTGTTAGTCCATCTTCCTTTCGTGGTAGCAGAACATCTTTTTTAATAAATTTCAATGTGTGTAGATTGAGCTTCCGTCTCGTTTATGTCATCAACACGTACATATGAAAGAAATATAATGAATGAAGCTTCATTAGGTGTCGTTTTATAAGAAGTCTGTAGCCTGAATCTTACCTTCCTCAAAGTAACCTCAACTTCATTCGTGAGTACTGCCACAACCAACCATTAGATCTCAACTTCAAAGGATGTTCCCCACAGAAATAAAGCATATATTACCCTACTATCGTATTTAGAGACTTCTTTATTCTGGATTATCCCGCAAGGAGATTTAGCGGGCTTTCTATACTTAAAAGAAATTTTGCAGTCACACATATAAGTGCTCATGTATTCTTGAACTCAGCAGTGCATTGTTAGAAAGCACAGTTCTTGATGACAGGACAATACGAGTACAATGAAATGCAAGGTTAACACAACTGTTAAGACATATTGGGTATACAAGTTAATAATGTCGACTTGGACAACATATGGCATAACTTTCACATATGGTTTGAGTTTATAATAAAAAATATGATATTTTGGACAGATATTTGCAGGAAAGTCTGTTAACCTTCTTTCATTTGAAGAAAACGGCTGCTAAAAGTTATCGATTGTTGGTAGAAGCTTATGGTCAACATGCATCAACTAAAAATCTTATGAACGATGGTTTGCGCGATTTAAAAGTGGTGACTTCGACACAGAAAACAAGGTGAGGCCTGGCCAGCCGAAAAAGTTTGAAGATGAGGAATTGGAAGTATTACTCGACGAAGATTGTCGTAAAGGCAAAAAGAACTTTCATTAAGATTAGAAGTCACACAACAAGCCATTTCCCTATGTTTAAAAGCATTGGGATTCATTCAAAAGCAAGGAAATTGTGTACCATATGAACTGAAGCCGAGAGACTTTGAAATGCGATTTTGCATGTCGGAAATGATGCTTCAAGGCTACAAAAAGAAGTCAGTTTGGCATTGTATTTTTAATGGTGGTGAAAAATGGATCCATTACGATAACCCAAGCGCAAAAAGTCATATGCAAACCCCGGCCAACCAGACAAATCAACATCGAAGCCGAATATCCATGACAAGTTTAGTATTATGAGCTACTGAAATCGGGTCAGACAGTCATAGAGGACCTATATTGAACACAATTAATTCGTTAAAAGAGAGTAATCAACGAAAAACAACCAGAATATTCGAGAAGACACGAGGCCATATACATCAAACATGACAACGCTCGGTCACATGTTGCAGACCAGTCAAAAACTATTTAGAAAACCATGAATGGGAAGTTTTGGCTCACCCACCTTATAGCCCAGACCTTGATCCTTCTGACTACCACTTACTGGAATTCGCTTCACTTCAGAACAGGGTATCAGAAATTTGTCTGATTCATTCTTTACTCAAAATCGGAGCATTTTTTTTTTTTTTTTGGCGCGAAATCCATTTGCTATCGGAAAGATGGGAAAAAGCAGTGGCTAACGATGGACCAAACTTTGAATAATGTATCAATTCATTTTGTTATTATAATAAATGCATTTTCTAATCAAAAAAATCGTATTGTATACCCAATAATTTTACTTAATAGCAAGTAGAAATTCCCAGCAGGCTCAAAGCAAAAGTTTTATCAACATTTAGCAAAGGCATTCAAGAGACTAGGTCTTAAAATGCCACGGCACTATAATTAATATTTTTAGTCCGATTGCAAAAAAGCATTACGAGCAATATTTATAAAATCTATCATTTTGTTGCTTCAGAATGTGGCATGGTTTACAGCAAACAACAAAGAGCACGTTTGTATTGTAAAAGACGTTAATGACTCTTTTCTCTTACACGCAATTTTTAAATGTATGTGTAATACACAAATCAATCATTTCTCTATTAAACGCATATGCACACATACGTTTTTTAAATTGCTCATAAATCACTTTTAATTAATTAATTATTTTCTCCCATTCAAAAAGTCCTAACTCACTCTAACTCGCTGTTTTATACCAAATATTCATTATCTATTCAGACAATTAACATATAAATCAATTAAAATAACAATTGGGTATACAACACCAAAAAAAAAGAAGGTAGAGAACATACTCTCAAGCTATAATTAATAATTAAATTAATAATAACACATACACACGCACTTACGTTTACATATTTGTATTTATTACACCAGAGAATTTTCATTCTTTCTTTTCTGTTCTTCCTTTATTATTTTCTAACAAAGAAAGATACCACCCACGATACATCACCTTCTTATAAATAATCTCACTTGCACACACACTTTTGCATATTTTTACAAAATATTTCCTGTAAACAATACATAACACAAATACTCTCCCGCTCTCCAACTTATACAACAATTTACTCTCTTTTTATCTTTTGATTTATTCATACTCTAGAAATAAGCGGTTCTTGTTAGAGTTGTTGTTGCTGATAATTTATTATTATGGCAATTGATTATTATTATTCGACAGTAAAATATTTTGTTGGTGTTGTTACTGCCATTTACCAAGTGGTGTGTATAAATCCATACGTAGGTGTACTTGAATAGCATAACTGCGTATGTGTGGGTGTTTTCTTACTAATAGGTGTTTTTAATAAAGGTATAGAAATTTAAGTTGCAATAAACAACGATGGATTATTCGGTTGACATGGGTTTTATTTATTCGAAAGATAATCTTGTGGCATTACATTCCAAATATGAATTCTGGCATATGACTGCCACGGCTGGTGCGGATGTAGTCCAATTTGAGCGTCCAATTTTCGATGACTTGTTCCAACATTTGTGGCCGTATATCTCAATAACACGGCGAATGTTGTCTTCCAAATGGTCAAGCGTTTGTGGCTTTACCACAAAATCTTGGAGGCCAATTCACAGGTCCAAAACATGAAACTAGGCAGTCACCAGACGTGTCTTTCAATAAATCTATTGTGGCACGAGCTGTGAGACATGTTGCGCCGTCTTGTTGAAACCACGTCTCCTGGACATCATGGTTATTCAATTCATGAATGAAAAAGCTAGTAATAATGGCTCTATACCGATCACCATTGACTGTAACGTTCTGGCCACCATCGTTTTTGAAAAAGTACAGACAAATGATTCCACCAGCCCATAAAGCGCACCAAACATTCAGTTTTTCTAGATGTAACGGTATTTCCACATACACTTGAGGATTACCTTCACTCCAAATGCGGCAGTTTTGTTTGTTGATGTAACCATTCAACCAGAAGTGCGTTTCATCGCTAAACGAAATTCGCTTATGAAAATCCAGAACTATTGGGCACAATTGTAAGCGCTGTTCAGGCATGAGTATATTCATGATAAATTGCCAAAACAAACTGAGAATAAATCGCTTGACAGCTGTTAAATCGGTCGCCATCTTGAAAAGTAATGCTAATTTAAAGTTCTATACCTCTATAAAGTACATGCCTTACATCCCATGTTACAAAGGCATTTCATATCTATTTTTATATTAAAGACTTTAAAATTTTTTGTGGCATATGTAAAAGGCGTTTTTATTGTAAGAAATTAAAATTAAAATTAAAAACTGCATAAATTTTATTAATCGCATTTATTATTTATTAACTTGTCATTTTTCATAATTAATGTAATTATAATGATGGTAATCGCCTCATTTTGGTTTATTTTTATAAATTGTGTAGTTCTTCAACACCAAAATGACTTGTTAATAAACTGGATAATTTTAATTTTCTATTTACTTATACAGGGTCTTACAACTGTGTACGTGGAACGATCGTTAATTTGCTTAAATGTAAACTAAGGTACATTTTTTGTGTGCTCCATAACTCCTTCATAGAGCACACTGGAATTCCATAAAGCATCCATTGCTTTATTACAGTTTAATTAATCAACTTGAGTTTTCAGGCTAAGTAAATGATTAATCTACTGCAACTTCCCTCCATATGATTTTGTAGTGGTGAGGATCCTTGCTAATTGGTGCTGATCTTTACTTAGCATTGTAATTTTTTTTCAGTAGGCGGCATTTTTCTCCGGGTCAGTCGCCTGATGTTTCCCATCAGCGACAGAGGTTAGCTGGAAGGTTAGTCCCCCTGACCTATTTTTTTGATAGAGTTGTTTGAAAGGAAGTTGAAGCCTCTTTATTAAACACTCGAAACCATAATTAAATTTTTTTCGATATGTCCTCCGCTGGGTCTCGAATCTGGGCCACTTGTGTTGTTATGCGTGCGCCCTAACCATTACACCACGCCACCCCCAAAGTAAATACACACTTAAAGTCTGTGTCCATACAAAAACAATTTTATGCAAGTTTTGTAAAAGCCTTAAATATTTTTTATAAGGAAGTGTTACAGATCATATTGTACAGGTCATGTTTTTGTTTCCCTATGATTTTTATGTACAATATGCTCTTACAACGTTAACAACGGCTTTCGTTGAGCCTACTCTATGTAGAAAAAAAGATACAAAGAAAGACACGATGATCGCAAATGATACATAATCATTTCGTTAGGCTCTTGCCAAAAAATTTTTCAATAGGCTTTTTATGCCCATTTTCCTTACATCTGAAAAAGTATAACCTCGATATTAAGGTGTGCTTCAATTTGATAAGTCCACCTTAATATATGCTCAATTAATCCAAACTATATAATGTATGGTCACCTTATTCAAGAAAATTATACGTTCAAATAAGTGAATAAGCCGGTTTTTGCTCTTAGAGGTGTACCGTTATATCATGTTTATTTAAATTTATGTAAATAAGTGGAAAATGCAAGGGGTAAAAATGATAAGGCAGTAATTTAATTTATTTTTTTTTTTTTTTTTCGTTACTACACTTGGAAGCATACGTTGATTGCAAGCTAAGTAAATAAGAAGATATAGCTTGCCTCCATACAATTGTGTTGTGTTGAAGAACCTTACTAAGTGAAGGTGGTGGTGGTCCTTACTTAGCATTGTGAATTTTCCTCTGTAGAAGGCGTTTTCATCTGATCATTTGTGTGCTGCTGGCCGTTGGCCAGTTTGTGTGGTAGGCAAACTTCCTTTGGACGAATTTGTTTGGAGGGGTTTAAGTCTTTTAATTAAACACCCGAAAATGTTAATTAAATTTTTTAGACATGTCCTCTGCTGGAGGCCGCTTGTGTTTTAGGCGGGCGCTCTAACCACTACACCATGCCACAACCATACGCCATTTGATAAGGGAAGAAGAAACAAAAGCAAGTTTATGCTTACGACAATGCAGTAATTTACTTAATTGCTAAACTTATACATAAGACCTTCTGTGCCTTTGTGAGGCCATCTTTCTTTTGTTTATTCCTGCGTGTCACCAGTAGCAAAAATTTGATTCAGTTTGTCAAGCCTGACCTCAGGCTTATTTCACATTTTACAAGTTTTGGATTTTCCAAGAATCTTAATGCCTACTCAACTTTAGTAGGACAGTGGTGCCTGGAAGTTAACATTAGCGTGAAGTTGTCTCAAACTAAAAAAGCGATTTAAAACCTAGAAGAAAATAATATTCAAATTCACGGCTTTGTGGTTGTACTTATCGGCCGCATTGTGCTTTTGGTACCGTAGAGAATATTTGAAACTTTTAGATTTATTTTGTGCAGCACAGTTATGGCTCAGTAGCTAAGTATACATATATTAAGTCTTGAAATTCTACTGTTTTCCAGTTTTCCAGAAATAATTTAAGCTTTAAGTTCCAGAAATTAAAATAAAATTTAGCACATGCCCATTGCTTCAATATTATTATATTGTTGTTATAAATAAATTAAATTTATGAAGTTGTTGTAATGGTTACTTAAAAATTATTGCCAGCACTTATCTTCAACGATACCAACCCAAAAAAACTTTTACAACGCAGTTAATAGAGCGTAATTTTACTTACATTTTACATTTAGTGTATACAAGAACCTTTAAATTTAAATAAAGTAGTGCGCGCATATGTATTGTAGCAGATACTGTTGTTTTAATAACATGTGTGCAGTAGTTATACCACACACAATGGTTTAATTGTTGGTATTACTATTGTAAAGTGACCCATATCTATTCTTCTTTACAAAATCATAACAAAAAACTTCTACATTGGTAATAGCGGCTTATTAAGTGTGTTCGCTTAAAGTTACATCTCTGCAACAGTATTTAGTATAAAAAAGAGTTTTTCTTATATTCATAGTTTAATTTTCTAATTTTAAATGAATTTTCAAATCACTCTCGTGTCTCTACACCGTTAGACGTTTCAAATTATTACACATGAATAATGTTGTTTGTTAGATAGGTATACTAAAGATAATTTGTTATATATGCAGGTATGATATACCAACCATTTACACATATAACACGTATACCTTCATTTAACTTTGAAACATTCTCTTAAAATAGGGAAAAGGAATATGAAGAAAAAGTTTAATAGCAACGTATTCTACAATAGCAATATGTAATGACAATGATGATGACATTATTGCTCCTGCGGCTTCATACATATTTGCAATACAGATTGTTATATGGTTACATAGAATGTGTACATACATACATACATACATATCGTCATAGGAAATCCAAAAAGCCCTTAGTTACAACAAAAAACTTTTTAAAATGTAAAATAAACCATTTAGGTTAAGCTAAGAATATTGCTGATAAAAATGTTGTTTTCAATTGTAGAAGTGTAAAAGTTCGTGGGAATATGTATTTCGAGGAAATGCATCATGATAAATCAAAAAGTAGTCTTCGAATTTTTGGTAACTTAGGGCTTTTTGGATTTCATATGACGATATGTATGTATCTGATGGGTATGTACATATTTATAAATTTTTTAATATTTCAATATGCCATATTATAGTAATTGACTGTGTATTTCTGCTCTTAGGTGTGAGTGTGTACATGTTTTAGTCTATAATTTGTTTATATAATATAATCGTTTTTTATATATAATTATAATCCTTCTTTTCCAAGACAATCGAATGAGCAAAATACCAAAAAAAGGATTCTTTTAATTTTATCTACAAAATACGTGTTAGAATTTGATTATAGTTCTACCTACCAGCCCTCTTATATCTGTTTCTTTACTCTGTTATTAGACTTATATTCCCCGTCATTTGTTTGCTTGTGGTTGGTTGGTTATCATAAAAGTCATAAAATCTTTTCTATGAACTCGTCTACTTGCTGCTGCTGCTACTTTTTTCTTCCTTAATAGTCTGGGTTAATAATGATGACGCGACATAATCAATATTTTAGGCAAAAATTATGGTTTTCGATGTACGTGCGAGTATTTTACTCAGTCAGCTGTATGCAAGTACGTGGCATTATTATTAGTTTTGGTATATACATTTTGGATTTATTTAAGCCTTTAGTTTTGCTTTAAATACCTCTCACTCTCTCTTTCTCTTTCTCTGGAACTATACTATCACAACAGCTGGTGTTAATAAGTCGTGAATTAATTGCTGATAACTAAGCTTTGGTAAGAAAAATTTTAATCGTTTGTTTCGGTTAGTTTTGACAAGAAAAAGATGTATTTTGTATATTCCTATGATAAAAATGTATTTATCCTTGCAAAAATTATAGCAATAAATAGTTAAGGAGAATAAAAAAAAAGTTTTTAAATTTACTTGAAAAGGCGTAAATTAAACTTTAAAATCTTTAATTCGAAATTTAAGATTTGTCACAAGAAAGAGTCACAAGAAATGTAGAAACAAAATTGAAAACTTAAGTGATAGTTAAAAATTTCTAATATTATAAAAAAAACAGTAAGGAAATAGGCCACCTAAATAAAAACAAAATTAAAACAAAAAATCCATAAACCAAAGCATTAAGAAATTTGTAAGTTCTTAATAGTAAAGTAAGTTGTGTTTAAGCCATAGGCAATAAGAAAACTTAGTTTTTATTCATTAAAATGTTTGTTAAACTTTCAAGGATATCAAGAATAAAGCCTAAGGCAACCAACATAAATGGAAGCAAAAATAAAAATTAAAATGATGGCCGTAAAATACATTTTAGACAAGTTTTTTATTTAAAACTTCCCCGAAATTATATAGTTTTTTGTCTGCACTTTTTGTTAAAATTTATAGTAAATTTTTTGTTGCTGCTGCTGGTGTGTAGTTTTTATTTTTTATTTGTTCTCGTCTACCAATTTAATAGAAATTCATTTCATTTTATGGAGGCATTAACATAGAAAATACTCAAAGCTTAATAAACGTATAAAAGAAAAATGAGAAAATGAATAAAAAATTTTATGGAAAAAAGCCAACAATAAAAAGAAATAAAATATAAAAATATATATAAAATAAGTAAAATAGAAAAATATTACAATTGAACAGATACATGCATACGCATATATACACACGCACACTTCATAGACTTCTTCTTTCATTGCACAAAAATACACTAAAAGAACAGCAAAATAACTAATCAGTTTTCTAAGCCTTGTTTGTATATAAACACGTTTCATTTGTTTATATGTGTGCGTACGTTAAGGTCCTTTTGTCTACTTAACTGTTAGTGTTTTATAGTCTAACTGTAATTACTAGAGAAAGAGAGTTTGTGTGTATCTATGTTTTTGTATTTAAGCGCGTTGCTTAGAATCTATTGTCTGAGAAGGCGAAGAAAACACAACAGTTTTAGTCAACAATTTAAAAAGAGCACTCGGCAATAGGCTCCATTTGCTCACGCATTCACACGCTGTTACTTGTTTTTTCTTTCAATTCTTTGCTTAACCCAGTACTAGTTTTAAAAGTGTAAGTAAATAGACAAATGCTTACTCTACTAAACTGCTGCCATCTTTGTTTTGTATACATACAGTAGGAAAGAAAAGATGAGGAAAATGTTGAAAAAACGATGTTCAAAACCTTAAGCTATGGTCACACGATTGACGCAAATGTACCAATATGACACAATTTCAATGGTACTTTAATGTCATAATATATCAAAATTATTCCAATTTATTCTGCGAACAAAAAATTTAAATATTGGTACGTATTGCCAACTTGGATTGTGACACTAGAGTACAATAAATATTGGCACATTTTCGATATTTTTGTTGCCTCATTATTACCCACCTTACAGTCACACGATTGTCGTACCAACAATTGACGCAATGCGAGAATCGTGTGATTCCAGCTTTAGTGGTTTAGCTAGGAAATAAGATAAAGTAAACAAAAAGAAGCTTAAGAGATAATTTCACTGCATTCTGCAGTTTTTTTTCTTCGATGATCTTTGTTTTGACTTAGCGAAAATTCATTTAGACAGCATTTACACACAGGAAAATAATAATTATAACTATTTGCACCCTCGATCTGTCGCAGCACCTATTTCAGGGATAGTTTTTTATATATGAGTACTCATGAAATTTTTGATGTACTCTATAGCTTGAATTGCCCATGGATTTGATTCCATTCTATGGACTATTGCTATTGATATCATTGTAGTATGTCTTTCAATAGGTACTTCGAAACTTTGAGAGTTTTTTTTTTCATTTTCGTTTCTCCGTCACTCCTCTAGGGAGCATATTGACTTTTCACAAATCATCCATTCCTTTGTTTCAGTTTCTTTAATCAATTTGATCTTTCAAGTAGATAACTAATCCACTGTAGCTTACTCCATATAATTCTGCGTAGTGGTGAAGATCCTTGCTAATTGGTGGTGAGCTCAACTTTAGCATTGTAATTTTTTACCAGTAGGTGGCGTGTTTTACTGATCATTCGTCTGATGTTTGTCATCCTCGCCAGAGGTATACGGGAAGGTCAGGGGGCTTCTTCTTTATTTTTTAGATGAAGTTGCTTGGAAGGAAGTTGAAGCCTCTTTATTAAAAAATTAGTTTTTTCTTCGTCATGTCCTCTGCTGGGCTCGAACCTGGGTCGTTTTTTTTATTATTATGCATGCGCTCTAGCCACTACACCACGTCACACCCACTTTGACAGTTCATATGAACCATATTTGGGTGTCATTTATACGGTTTGTTTTGTGAAACAACCAAATTTGAGTTTACTGAGTTTGTAAACAATGAATCAACACTCGTACGATGCAAGCTCTACCGAAAACATCGCCCTGTCCGTGAGAGCGTGCAGGAGAACCCAAGGCAGCCGATTTCGTGTTGGTCACCAGAATTTGGTGAAATTTGCGTCACGACTTGACCCTATACTCGTACAAAATAAGACTGATGTAGTAGCTGACAATAAACGAATGGTAATATTGTAGCTGACAGCCACGCCCATACAAAGTCAATATATATTTTTCGATGTCTTCAAAATGGTAACAGAAAGTCTTTAAATTTGTCCCAAATAGATTACTAGTTAACACAAATCAACAGTCAAAAAGTGGACGGAATTGGACAGGTGGGCGTCGTACCTCCCATACAAACTAAATATTGATGTCATTATATCTTGAGGAAGGCTAAAAATAAAGTTTCAGTATTTGGTGTAAGTGACTTCACGGCCAATACAAATCGTCAGTCAAAAAGCAGACGGAATTGAAAAAGTGGGCGTTCCATACCGACTATATATTGATTTTAGAATTTGGTATTTTAGAATTTAGTCTGATTGACTTCACTGTCAATGAAAATCATCTGTCAAACTCTGAGCAGAGCTGGAAAAGTGGGCGTGGTATAAATTAAATATTGAAAATTAATTATTTATATATTGAGAACGATTAAGGATAAAGTTTTAGTATTTGGTATAAATAGCTGCGTGGTCAACATAGATCATCAGTCAAAAAGGAGGCGGAATTGGGGCGCAGTAAGTCTCATGTAAAGTAAATATTGATTTTTGTAAGTTGTGAGAAGAGTAATAGTAGAAGATTTTGAATTAAGTTCAAACAAAGTCGTGAAAAATACACATTATCGGCTAGTAACTGGGTGAAATAGATAAGGGGTGCGTGTCTTCCAATCATACCAAAAAGAGGTTATTATTTATAAAGCACACTGAATAAAAGCTATCTATGTATGTATCTTATATACCAAAGTGAATGACTTTCTGGAAGGAACTATAGGACTTGGATATCGACCGGAGGGGGACAAAAGGTGAAAAAAGGTAAAAAATCAAACTAAAATAACTTTTATGAAAATGATTAAGCTGGGGGTAGCGAAGCACACAGGGATTTCGCTAGTTCATTAATAAATATATTACTCTCTAGGGAAAGGCGCCGATCACCTAAATGCTGATAAGATATATTTTAAAAATTTGTTTTTACATTTTCCCCAAAAGTATGCTTACATTTCTATACTTATTAATGAAATCATTAACATTTTTTTTCTAAACACTTCAAGCTCTTTACAGAAATTGTTAAAAAAATGTCTACAATCTTTGTATTGAACAATTTCTGATAACAAAAAAAAAAAACATTTATTAACTTCATATTTTGCCTGTATCCTATAAATATGCTATAATTTTCAGCCTGCTTGTTATGCTATAAAATTTAGTAGCTGGTGTAGTGTTTTTAAGTGTTTTATTTGTGTTTTGTTTTTCTTTTATTATTTTTGCTTACTTTTTAGCCGTTTTGTTTTTGTTTTATTTGAGTTTTTGCCTCTTTTGCGTTGTTGCTAATGCTGCAGTTGTTGCTGTAACGACACAACCTAGATTTAATGCCATGATGATGCGGCTGCATTATATTTGTTCCGTTCTGAAACAAGAACTTTAAAATTGCTGACGTTTAATGTGTAGAAAGTGTTGAAAATAAGCTGCTGCAAATTATACTGACACAACAGCAGCAACAATAACAGCGGCAACAAGAAGAATAGTGGTGTCAGCCAATGCCGCCACAGCCATAGCTACTTACAACAGCTACAAAAAAAGTAGAATAGCAGTTGATACTGTTGGCATGTTGTTGATATGGCTGTGGCTTTATTTTAACAACAACAACAACAGCACCAACTATTTCAACCAATGCTTTTACTACTACTACTAGTACTACTCTGCAAGTAGAGAGTCAAACAATTTATAAATTGTAAGAGTATGTGCAAGTGTGAGAGTATTTCTAAATGTAAGTGTAAATTGTGAATTATATGTGTTGAGAAATCAAACAAAGTTTTGTTACTTTTTTTCTTGTTTTCCTTTTTATATAATTTTCTCTTTTTTTTAAATTTTTTACAATTTTCTAGGTTTTCACGGCTTCTATTTCTGCATTAAGTTGCAAGTTTTTCTATAGCCTTTATATACCAGCACTATGTGAATATATTTGGCTATTACACTCTACTTTTTGGTTTTTTGTTTACCGAGTGTGCCAATGTTGGAATTTTGGTATTTTCTAATTTAAAAATTTTTTCTTTTTTCATAGTTTAACTCTAAATAGACGGTTGAATAAACGAATAGATAGATGGATGGATATATAGAGACAGACGGATAGCTCTTAAAACAATGCAGCATAACGTTTACTTTAACAGTAATTTCACTTGATGGCAGCATGGAGCCTCACATACATTTCGAGTAAAATATTTTTCACCAGTAGGTGTTATTTTTTGTAATTTTTTTGACCTCCTATTCGAATGCCTTCTAATTATAATACTTGTAAGCTTTAAATGTGTATAGAAATTTTAAGTTGCGACATACACATACAAATATTGATTGTATGGTGCATCAAAGTATTTACTATGCGATTATGTGTGTGACCCCATAAGTAAAGTTTAATTTAAAGTTTGTATTTCATATGGTGTTAATTTCCGTGCTTTAAATATTGACATTAGGAGTACATAAATGTAAGATGGTGGATGATTTGAATAAAGTGGAATTAAAGGGAACATACCTAATATAACGACATATGATTCTACAATAACAATACTTTGTGAATATTATATAAAAAAGAATATATACAAATATGTCTTGTACCATTGTGTGCGGTTTAACTACTACACATAACAGCAACATTATCTGACATTTATTTAAACGTAAAATAACAAAGGTTCCAGGATAGGCTAAATAAATGAAGTTAATGATTATGCTAAATTTTTATAAGACACTTTTTAATTGTTGACGAAACCGGAAGATGAGAAGCAAAGTAGAGCTACTGAAATTCAACTCTTGTGAAGTTGTATTATATTAGTATATTACGTATAAAAGAATAAAATATGTAATATGATACAACATAATAAAGCTTGAAAGAGAGATTCATGGAGCGTATAACGTGCTAACGAATTTTACTTCTGTTAATGGCAAGTGTTTGAATTTGTCGCCAGAAGGTGCACTGGATCTACTACTGTGTACAAATATGAATAAGACATTTCAATTTAAACATTCCTGATATTTTTAAGTTGGTAGGACAGTTACTGACATCTGTATAAAATTTGACTTCATTTGTTCATTGGTGCAGTAGTAACGCTTGTGTTTGCGAACAAATAAAAGTTCTTTCTTCGATTTTTATAATGTCTGAAAGTCGAATCTCGATTTGTGCCAAAAAAACTCAATTTATTCGAGTCCATTTCGTTAAAAATTCAACCAATATCATTCCGGAACCACCGTATTAGCGTGACTTAGCATCATGTGACTTCTGGCTGTTCAGCACACTCAAAAGACCACTTCGGTGACACGGTTTTGATTCCATTGAAGAGATAAAAGACGAATCGAAGAGGGATCTGATGGCCTTTCCGGACGACGAATATAAAAAATGTTTTGAAAATTAGAAAAAGCGTTGAAATAGTTCCATTGTATCCGAAGGGGATTATAATGAGGGAGATGAATTAGATTTAGAAGAATAAATATAGATTTCAAAAGTTATAGATAATGTCTTACTCATATTTGTACACAGTAGTATGTATGTACATTGTACATACTATTTAAAGAGGGGCCCAAATAAATAAAATAAAAAGTTTTTAGAGACATATTTGAATACATTTTATTATGTTAGAAGGATCTATGACAATTATGTGTGAAACAAAATATCGGCCAAATACTCGCCTAGGCTTCGGTGGCATACCTCCATCCGTCGGTCCATATTTTCAATGACTGAGACATAATTGAGGTTCAATGTCGTTAATGTGCCGAATTATATTACTCTTTAGCTCTTGAATATTTCTTAAAATCGTCACGACATGATATAACATGGCCATTGAATTTCTCGCGCAAAAGAACCATTGTTTCGTTGGCTGTATGGCAAGTGGCACCATCTGTTGGAACCACATATCGTCCAGGTTCATATCCTAATTTTATGGCCACAAGAAGGCGAACAAACCGCGTCTGTTGAAGTTTGAGCACATTCTCCCGATTGTGGACATATTTGGTCGGTTATGACCCAAAAAACACGAGGTTCACGAAATGCATTTTGATTAGAACGCGCCGCTTAATTATGTACCTCTCCATGATGGAATTTGTCAAACACAAACAAAAAATGTCAAATTAAGTTGGACACAAAACTTGACGTTGAGGTGTGACGCACAATTAGCATCGTGCATTATGGTTGGACCACACTTTACTACCAAACTGTAACAGAAAAACTAGCTTAGTCTTAGGCTATTGATGAGCTCAAGGTACACCTGTAATTTTTTTTTTTTTTTAATTCGTAACTTTCATGCGGATTTCATACAGATGCTGCGTTACAAAAAGTCCTTTATTGAGAGCAGCAAATAGTTTTTAGCGCCCGCTACTTGGCTTTTGATAGCTGAAATATCCACCCATTGTGAACATTTTTTTATAGAGATCCTATTAATCGTTCAGTTGAACAAACACAGTTTACGCAATTTAACGGAAAATGGCGTTTAGTGCCTACACCCATTTCCATTTTCCTGTTTTCAATTTCTATTTTAATTCCTACATTTCCTAATCCTAAAAAAAATCTTAATTCATTTTTATGAAATCCCCCTAAATCAGCTTAAGAACAAAACCTCTTGACACTTAATAGCATTTCAGACGTCATCATTGTCAAAATGATTAAGTGCTTTTTTATTGTAACTTTGGCCCTGAATATCATCGTCATCATCAACGAAAAAACAAATTTATTTATTTAAATACATGTATTTGTGCTTCTTGTACACGATATACTCCCCTCATGTTTTGCAGCAGCATAATGTCATTATTTACAACTTGATTTGATTGCTGCAAATAGAGAGAGACAGAGCGAGAAGGAAAAGAAAACTCACAACATTTTTTTGTAGTGGCAACAACATTCATCAATGACAAAATGTTTTCAACACAAGCTCACATTTTATTATATTTAAATATCAACACCAGCACCAATTCTAAATGACCATCACACACACATAAAACTACAAATCTAGGGGAAAAGATGCAAGGATATGATAAGAATAGTATGTCGTAATAGGAATAGTTATACCAAACAAACAAGAATATGGTAGCGATAGCAGTAATAGGAATAATAATACCGAACTGTGTTTGTATGTTTATAGAGAAAAACTAGCAAAAAAACTATACTACTTGACCTCTCCGCGACACAATAAATCAAATTCATGTTACAACTATAAACAAATACACACTTATTCTGAACATACGATGGCGGTACTAAAATTATTTAGCCTATTATAGGAAACAGCACAAATTTCGAAAAATTTTCTTTAATACTCTCTTTATCTCATTACAATATTCCCAGAGATATTCATCAGCTTTGACACTCTCTTTTTAAGAAACAAATAAATGTCAACTGCTTGGACTGTTCCTTCATCTCAGTCCATGTCTAATTTATAGTTACGAGTCGCCACAAAAATACGGCTTTATTGCGGTTAAACATTGCAAAACACTATTCAAACCTCAAAACACTGAAACATTTTCACGACACTTTTTATGATATGTTGTGATCAAACTCGGTACCCATGAAGTATAGAGAATGAAGTAGGTCGCCTGGTTATCAGAAAAGTTATATATGCCAGTAGTAGGAACACCACAACCCTGAATGAATTCCCTATGATAAATAGCCATTCAGCCTGAAACAAACTACAGTAGTTCAGGAGGCGGAGATATACACTAATATTGTCTTTTGGAAAAATTTCCACTGCTTCCTCTCTTTTCAACCTTCGAGCCATCAGTATAAACATACAAAGAATAATCTCGAAGTTTAATCCCCTATACGGTTCCAGTCCATATGTAGTGTACATAGGCAATATCATTCACAACTCAAAACAGTCTAACATTGCGATATTTATCGAGTGCGGATTAATAAATACATTCAGCTGAATATTGGCTAAGTAATGCTTAAAATATCTTCACTGCATGTCTGTACCGAGATTTCGAATTATTTTGTAAACTGTTTGAATTAGTTTCACGAATTACTCCATTCACATGATATCTTTTTAATTCGATTTGATGTTTATCTGTAAATTGTGTTTAAATGTTTGTAAAAATTTGATAATTAAACAAACCAATTTAGCGTGGACAAACACCCAAACACCCGATGAAAATAAGACATCAGATTGATTTCGTAGTATTCGACAGGTATTTAAACCTGAATTACTTACAATTTGTTTGAATCGCTCTTAAAATATTGTTAAGTTTTTAGCTTTTAAAATCTTCTATTTATGAGTTCGTTGATTGCAGTTAAAGCAAATTAAATCTTGTGTTTGGTCTTCAATTAATAGTTTCTTATTAACACAGTTTTTTGTTCCACTGCTTATCACCTTTGTACGAGCAATACAAACTTCTATACTTAATTAAAATCTCTGCTTACAACTTTGTAAACAACAATAATTACTCGACAGATCTTTCTACCTAAAGATCTTCAAACGGGATCGTGATCACTATTTAGGCTCTATTACAACTTAAATTCTCTTCAATTGAAGTTTAACATACTTAACTATCTTTACTGAGTTATCTCCAACCAAACTGGTTTTTATTTCACGACTCTCTTCACACCGAGTTCAAACCAATAAACTCTGTTTAATGAGCTTACAACACATAAACTGACTGCTGCCCGCATCGATGTTCTTTTTATATGACTGAGTAAGCACTACTTCGAAAGCTCTAGAACCTTTTGATATTTTAGGTAAATACCATTTCTTTTCTTTACTTTCTATTTGTTAAACATCTACTTGTTTCAGTTCTTGTTTTTTGTTATTGTCTGTTGCTTGTTTACTTTTCTGCCTGTTTTTGTTGTTGCCATTTATTTTTATTTATTAAATTTCTGTTAATATTGTAGTTGTCGATTTGGTTATTCGTAAACAGCACGTATAGTTGCTCTTGCAGCGTTTGTTTATTTATTTTAGCGATGTAGTAAACGCAGTGGTGCCCAACTTTATTTTCGTAACAATATTGTAGAGATATTTCTGTAATTCGACTTATAATTGGAAGTTGATTTACGAATCGAAGAAAAAGAGGGAGCATTACGAAAAACGTTGTCATTTGAACATGGCAATAAGCGGATGTTGATGTATTTGTTAAACGCGTTACATGAAACAGTATTTTTTTCGTCACTCTTCTAAGAAGCATATTGGCTTTCCAAAAAGCATCATTACTTTGTTTTAAGTTGAATTTGAAGCTTAGTAGATGATTAATTACTGTAGCTCGCCTCCAAATAATTGTGTGTAGTGGTGAAGATCCTTGATAAGTGGTGATGATTCTTACTTAGCATTGCTATATTTCCCACTGTAATTTTTTCATTCCTTTGATGTTTGTCATCATCGTCAGAGATAAGCTGGAAGGTTAGGGAGGCTTCCTTAGCTGGATTTGTCTAGAGCGAGGTTGAAGTCTACTAGGCACTAGAAACTGAATTTTTTGTCATGTCCTCTGCTAGGGTTCAAACCTGGGTGGTTTGTGTAGTATGCCTAAACTATAACTGCTACATCACGCCACTCCCACATGAATCTGCATAAAACTAATAAACTTTCTTAGCCATGAATTCCTTCAAATTTATTTATGCAATGCCGTCTTGAAGTAATAGAAAACAATGAATACATTCTTAAATTCTCTCCTTTTATTATTTAAGGAAAACACATCTGGAATTTAATATTCATTCATAAACGTGCACGTGCCTCTTCACATTTATAACGCATAAGAGTTATAGACAAAACACCCACAAACCCACTTTTAAAAACGCCAAAAACATATAACATTTGCAGACAGACAGACACAAAATAACAATAAAAATAATAATAATAATGGTAACAATTTTAACAACCAACAACAACAACAACAACAGCACTTATACATAGTTGCATACAAAATTTTATTATTTATTTATACAATGTTGTATGCAACACATCAACAATATAAAATGCAAACAATCACACATACTCTTAATCATGCTATAGAATAAGAAATAAAACATTTTATTTCCGAGAGTTGTAGAAAAAATAACAGAAAAATTCAAATTCATTATGTATGAGTTTGTTGTATTTGTTGAGAAAGAGAGAAAATTTATCAAAATTATGCACAAATGCATATAAAGGGATATAGGTATGTATGTGTATATGTGCGTAAAATGTATACAATGCAAGTACCTACACACATATGTATGTGTGTAAGCATGAGTTACAAATATTTAATATATAC